>OX101801.1:2630000-3830000 GCA_944452935.1 Rhogogaster chlorosoma | reverse complement strand
GACTAAATGACCCTTGAATTGACGAGGGGGAAGCTGCAATGTCCACTAATCTCTTTTATTCACAGAATCGGGAAGTTGTGGCGGTAGTCAATTTTATCAACCCATCAGACTCCGAGTTTGGGAGAAAATTCCGTTGTTGTTTGGTTCGACGATCATTTTTAGATTCTCGATTGGCCCAATTGTTATACAAATAGATATTAGATGATCGTAAACATATTTCTACATAATGTTTCACTCAATATACAAATTTGTTCGATAAATGAGGATCTTTATATGTTTAATGTTCAAGAAGGGTCCTCTGCAGCAGCGAATCAAGACGCAGAATCAATCATCTGATAATTCAATTTTCCATAAATTGGAATTTAGCGATTTGTGAGATGGATCTGTTTCATTCGCATCGAGTCCTTTTCGTCTGATAAATTTCATCCAATTCCAAATAGGGACGAAAAACGATAAAGAACCAATCCACTCGAACGAATTCAATAAAACATCGGGTAATCCCAGAATTAATTCCTCTCAAGTCGTTTCGATCCGTTCCAGTTTCTTGGGGTATTAAATGTAATAAAGTATCGATAAGAAATTGAAGGCTTGTCACGAGACATTACCTTCTGTATTTAAGACAAAAATTATTTATTTATCGAAGCTCAGTCTTGCTAATCGTATAAAGATAAAACTTTGGCTAGCGTACAACAAGTCGGTATGTTTCACTCTCCACGGAGCTCAAATAAGCTTCTAATAATCAATACTCAATCTAAATTTCATTTCGAAAGTAGACGCCATGTACAACGCTCATTCCCTCTCCCTTCAACGTATAGAGACCAACAAGTTACAGACAATTTATCGGAAACCCATACCTACAGGCTTCAATCAGTTTAAGTCACACGAATTGCCAATATTGAATGCCGCCTTATCAGAATTGACACAATACATTGTTACAGAACGTGCAATGCCTATAACCTTCAGAAATATTATCGATTCATTTATTTCCCGGTCAATATCTTATCGAAATAAGACCGATTAGAAATAATCTCTAGATTATTGGGATTTCTTTTGTCTGTTATTTATTCAGTTCTGAATGAGAGCAGAGCCCATTCCTTTGGTATCAAACTAACTCATCTAATTGTAAGCTCAAAAATTTAAATAACACATGTGCGTAGATGACTTCTGCGCAACTCCGGACTCCCGAGTGTCTATTCACAGCCTGCTAGATCCAACAAACTATAATATCGCACTCAGAAAAATTTTGAATCAGTCAACCGATTTTTCGAATCTTCAGATCGATTTTTCTCAGAAGATAAATAAGAATATAAAAAGCCTTTTACTGTTCTCGTTCATACTGTTCTCATTTCACAACGTCAAACGATTACAGGATCGAATTATTTTCGGAGGAATGAAGTACCAGCATCGATATATAATACTATAAATTAATAAAATATGATGAGGGTGTAAGAATAAATGTACCTATGATACACCTGAGTACATGTGGTTTTAGACCACGCTGCACAGGCCCATGGCTTACGCAAGCGCGGTTTGCCGTTTACAGTAAATAACAGTTGTCATAGACGACTGTACCATGCATCCATTATCCGTACTTTTAGCCTGGGAGTATTCGACCCTGTGTTTGCATCGATCAATTCAATGTGCCGCGGATAGCCGCAGAGCGCGGAACCGCAGCCAGTAAACAAGTATAGCACCGCATACATAGTCTCCGGGTCACGAGAACCATGGTGTGTTTTGATGATAAAATATGCACAACGAAAGTGAAAACTTTTTTTATATAAATCGAGATAAAATACAAACGGATATACGCTCGGAATTATAACAATGAGATGGATTATAACGCCGCGCGAAGTTCCGAGATATTAAAAACTCCAATCAACGTAAGTAATTCATTTCACTGTACAAAGATACTTGAGAAATGGTTCATCTGTAGAGAAAAGAAGAAATAAGAATTTAATTAGTTAACACTATTTGCGAATGAAAAATAATTAGATTCATGATCCACAATGTCTATTCGAAGTTCGTGAACTATTTTGAGATTTATACTGCAGCGGTTGTTTTAAGCTTTTCGCTAACGCGATATAGGTGCATCTAATGATCGTCGTTACATATATGTATGTTGCAGCATGGATGTGGGATCCTTGATCCCAGCGGGTCTGCAATCGAGTCGATTAAATCTGACGACTGTACCCGCTGGGTACAACAAGTTATCAGAAAATTTGCGAAAGTTAACACCTGCGGGTATGCAATGCGCAATTTTTTGCGGCGGATCACGGTGCAAATATGAAAATCCAAAGGCATGGCCTCCCGTGCACATGGCCATTCAAGACATATTCTCACATTGGTGAGCTGAAAATCATGATCTACAATTTTCAACAGAAATTTATTCCCTTTTAAAGTCGATTCCTTTAATCCTTCCTCCTACGAAACAACTAAAGAAAAACATTAGATATTCACACAAGATTTTTTCAAACAGACATTGCTATGAGTCGGGTTGCCTATCGTTCTGTTTTACCGACGTCACTAATGCGGTGCATTAAACCAGCAATGCATCGGTCATAAATATAATTAGTGAAACATGAGTATCAACAAAAATGAATTGATTTTTAGTCACAGCGAATAATTAGTACTTTTATTTTTTATCAACGAACCATCGGTAAGTTTTAACGAACAAATTACGGACGTCGGTAAGAGAGGAAGATAGGCAGCTTAACATACGGCGGTGTATCCTCGAAAATACCTTGTATGTATGCGTGTTCGAATATTAATATCGATTATTTGGAAGTATAACACGAATCCTCCCTTCGTTTGCATATTCTATAATTATATACGGGCACGTGTATGTCTGTACATATTTGTATCGCCGCCCTTTATGTATCGCATTAATTATTCATTATTGTAAATTATTGACCGTCACATTATAGAACGATGTTTCATACAGCAAAGGTCCCGGTCCCGCGTTTAACCGTAAATAATAAATGCGGTATGTTAAAGGACGAAATAATGATAATGATATTATAATTCTTGAATTTCACCCCGCTAACGCCTGGAGAGATATAAACGTTAGATTTTCAACGGACATTATTCAAATTCAATCAACTCGATGATAAATCTCGAAAATTCGCGGCGAAATTATCGATATGATCAATCAATAAATACATCAACTATGTTAGATCTGCTACCCGCGGAATGAGAAAGAGAAAATCATAATAAAATTACTAGTGCAGATATTATAGAATGTATGCTTGAAGTTGGCCAAGATTCCAGCGGGTAATTCGATTTGCATTCCGAGCAGGGTCACCGAGGACGTTTTGGCGATGGCACGACCAAACACAGAACAAATAGTGAAAAGAAAGATAGTCGCACAGTTTCAGGCATGGGGTATCAAGACTATCATCAATCTCCAGACCCCCGGAGAACACGCGAGCTGCGGGGGTTCCCTGGAAGAAAGCGGTTTCACCTACGACCCCAACGTCTTTATGACCCACGAAAGTAAGAGAATGAGTATAATATTCTGTGCCAAGGCTGTAATAACAGGAATTTAGATCGTAGATACACAGCAGATCGAATCTTACTGTTGAAAGTTCTATTTTCGAATTTAAAAAAGGGCGGGAGTTCTGGAAATCAAATTCCCGAATTTGGGACGATATCATATATTCTCCTGTAGCATTTATTACTCAATCCCTCGCAGTTTACTACTACAATTTCGCATGGAAGGATTACGGTGATGCTACGCTTGGCAAACTCCTAGACATGGTGAAGGTCGTGGCTTTCGCCGTTCAGGAAGGTCGAGTAGCGATACATTGTCACGCGGGTAAGTTGTTATTCATTAGCCACTTTTAATACTGAATTTAATCGCGTTATGGACTTAATGTAATTCCCCGCAACGCGATTAATCAGTTTGTAGAATAAAGTACCGATTAAAATCGTACTGCTACGCGGCTACTATCACTGCATATGATCCTTCGCGTATAACTATATTGTATGTATGTTTGTACGTATAAGCATAACGTATACATATGTATATATCTATAGCATACGCACTCGTTATCAGCGGTCTGTGAGATCGCCATTAAGATAATTGACACGAAAAACATTAAAATAATAAAAATTAAATGTATAAAACAACTCGAGGCTTTATCCACTTAGCATTATTATACTACAGTATTAAAAACCTATGTCACACATATACCCACTTATGAGCCTAATGCTATTATATTTTCAAATTATATATTTGCGAAGGTCTTAAACTTTTTTTATTTCATCGAACTTATTAACCCAATCTATTATAATATATATCTGTTATTTTACGTTGTATTTGGACGTGATTGGTATATTTAGCTTCAATGCTCGTCAAATAATCGATTCCCTTCAGCAGAAGATGCGTGTGTAGTATATCTGTGTAACTGCAGAAGCGCCACTTCAACGTTTATTCGTACCCTACAAAGATATAAATATTTTCTTCGAATTCTTTGATGACTCAAAAGTCAAAGAATCGAAATAGTAAATTAATGAACTGTTATTATGCATGTCTTGGGTTGTGGTACTGTAACACAATGCAGGATGTTTAATTCAAATTCGCAATATGTTTGAAATACTTTGATTTCTGGCTAGAAAATGCCCGACTTATTTCAAAATCTAATCTACACACGAACGGGCAAAAGTTTCAGCCCATTATCATTATATACCAACGGCACGATAGCTTCACTATATTTAAACCACTTTTACACCTGCCCATGTATGGATGTAGAAATAACTGACAATGCGTAGATATTAGTTTATGGCAAAAATAAGAAAATCGCGGAACTAATTTTTGCGGAAGGATCTCCGAGATCGATTTTTATTCCGTCTGAATCGTAAGATCACTTTTCTATTTTTCTCCGATTATTTCAGGTCTCGGTAGGACTGGGGTCTTGATCGCATGTTATCTAGTGTACAGCCTTCGAGTGAGAGCAAATGATGCGATAAGATTCGTAAGACTGAAGAGACCAAACGCGGTACAAACCAGAGGGCAGATATTGTGCGTCCAGGAATTCGAACACTACATTCTTCCACAGATGATAGTTTTCCCACCCAGGGAAAACGCGGCGGGTACAAGATCTTCCTCGAAAGGAACTTGCGGACTTCGATCTTACCTGAGAAAACAAAGGAACATTCTCCACGGATATGAGCAGCGCACATTCAAGCATATTCCAAAAGTCTAGTTTCCAATTATAATCCTTTAAAGATCAGTCGAACGATTTTGACTTCGATCTTTTACTCTATTCGGCTTCTCTAATTACAGATCGTCTTCGTTATTTGTGAGAGAATGCTTCAGCTCTGCGATTGTCAGAGCGACAATTCCCCCTCGGAGATCGAATTCCTCGTCTCGAACGTTCCCTTTGCCAAAAAATTCTTGTGCACCAGAGTTGAAAAGACTCGCGAAGACGGAGGCGGCATACATCACTCATATTCTTGGGCTGACTCACTCGCAGATACTTCCTTCGATGGTTCTAGTAAGAGCGCCATTCAAATATCCGTCCGTTTTCACCTCACGGTATAAAACCATCATCAAAACTCATCAATCATCACTTCCGAAGGTTCGTCGACAATCTGCGGAGAAGACTCGAATCGGGACACTTCCGAGGATGTATCAGCGATTTCGTGCTCCTCGCCGGACGCGCCATCCTGCGTATCAGAATACTCTGGTAAGCGAAGATGAATCCTAAGCTTTAAAAAACCGGGCGTAATACCGAAGGTAAATATAAACGAAGAAATTCGATCCGTTTCTTCGTAGTATTGGATGATAATTTCATCGACGATGTACTGGGCGACGGTATCCGTGATCAGGATCTCTACGAGAACGGGTGTTACAAAGAGCTGCAATCCCAAATCGATCTTAAAGCTGCGGTGCAAACCGAAGTACACGACTTTGTTGGAGCGGACGAAGTCGCCAAGGCGCTTCTCTCCGATTACCAACTTTTACCTGAGGGAAGATTTTCGCGGATTCGTGAGTATCAGGTACCTACTTTCCATCCCACCATAAGGAACTGGTCCAAGCAGCACGTGGAATTAGGAACGACTAACTCAGGTTAAAACTTTCAGATCGATCTAAACAACAGACAAACTGCTTGGCAGCGTTTAGAGTTGGAAACGGATCTACACGTTTTGTCCGCTCTGCTATATGACTGGCTTGAAAGTTTGAAGTATCCAGTCCTCAGTACGGACGATTTGAGTTTGATAGTAGTGTGGAGTTCAAGCGTTGAAAAGTGCCTTGGGAAGCTAGAAGTCTGGGATGGTTATTTGATCGAGTATTTGTTGAGATTCATCTTGAGATTAAGACCCTTGTCTTTGGAGGGTCAAACTCTTCTGATAAGGAGGCTGATGGCTGCTCTGACGCAGCAGGCGGTTTGGATTAATCAGACGTTACTGCCTTCAGGTAAAGTTGACGCGAGTCTTAATCCTCGGTGTTTTGTTGGCCTTGTTCAGTTACTCCGAAGTATAAACGTCCTTTGATCCCAGGAAAGGATTTCGGGAAATTGCGAGGAGGAACGTCCGAAAAATTGAAAGAATTCTTCGTCGGACTTATGGGCTTCATAATGGAGATAAATACCCACGAGTTCGATCGATCAGTTTCTTCGTTTCGTTGGGCTACTACAAACTCGTTGCAAGATGAGGATCAAGAGGACGACAACGAAGACGTTGTATACTCTTCTTAATAATTATCGATCTAACTATGCGGATATGAAGAATCGTAACACCGTTTCAGTACAAATTAATCATATCTCTAGTTTAGGTAACTATTATCAAGCTTCGAAGTATTGTTAATTAGCAAAAGATGTATTTCTTCGTGATATACCGTATTACCCCGTATAGCGTGTAAGTGTCATAACCAGATGAATGAATACACCATATTTTTCGAACGATTAATGTAAACTATCCGCCTTTCAGAATTTTCGCTTTAGTTTATAGAAATCACACCGCGAAAGATATAACCTCAGGGATTGCTTTGAGGGGCTTTGGTAGTCGCGTGGGAACTCCGATACGGGATACTTTTTCGGTCATTTTTTTATAAAACAAGTTGAGACAGTGCTCAAAATGTGTGATCTGAGATCGCCGAGTGCCTAAATATTCGAAAAGTGCAATAAATCGAGTGCATTTGTGAATAACTCCACGATATCTCGGATGATAACTGAATCTGTAAAAAAATTATCAAAATTATCAAAAAATGAAATACTTGGGGACTTTCTGCTGAGATGAAACGGTGATACCCGAAATTTTATTCCGATCAGTTGTGCGGTATAGGAGAAATTACGAATCTCATTTTCGAGGTGATCATAGAGCGTGCATCACAGCCCCTCAAAGAGATGACTGTGTATATAACTTGTCAGGAGAGACTTCCGTCCAGAAATTATTCAGTGATGATTATGAAGAATAAAACGATAAATATATATACTAAACGAGTTTTCTTTTTTAAAATAATAATCGTACCTACCCGCTTTCCCATCGATTAAATTTATAAAAAATGAATGAAATTTGACAAATGATTTTAACGATATTTTCAAATGTATAAGTAGCTATAATTTATTATATATCTTTCGAGTTACAAATTTTTCATTATTATTGAGTCACTGGTATTACACCATGTTGCAATTTTTTGTACAATAATTATTAATGCATCAGTGTGTGTGTGTGTATCGTGTGTGTATTTTTTTTTTCTTCTTTTTTTTTCTTTCCTCAGACTTAAATTACATACAATATAATTAGGTATATGGTGTAGGTATTATAAAGAGTGGACCCTATTCTGTAGGCACCTTGTCATAAATCCATAATATAACATATATATAGTATGTAGTAAGATATAATATGTGTTAGCTACCTTTTATCACAATCTTTGTAGCTAAGAAAAATAGCGTGTTTATTATTATTATTATTATTATTATTAATCCCCTACCAAAATATCTAATTGGTTTCTTCACGTTTTAACTTCATTATTATTATTATTATTATTATTATTATTATTATTATTTATTTAGTTAATATTCAGTATTATTTATTTCTGGTTGCCGTACAGAATAAGGCGAGGGTACACAAAGTGTAATTTTTTTTTTCTGTCTCTTTTTTTGTTTTTTTTTTTTGTTTTCTCTATCAATTCACAACCAAAGGTCATATTTATAGATAATAAATTTGATAATAAAGAAAAAAACTTATCTAAATAATAAAATCAGAAGAAAAAAGGACATGGTTTATATTTGTATACATAATCGATATATCAATTAAATAATAAATACAAAGCGTCTCTGTGACAGGAATGCCGATAAAACGATGAAGGTCCGACGAACCAATGGATCCTAATGACATACTAAGTAATATTAAAGTTTATTCATATCGCTAAGTTATTCAATCTTTTATATTAGATTTCATTTATTCGTCGGATGAGGCTTCCTTAACTATTCGGCTGATTATGTCGGTCAGTTTGTGCGCTAGCTAAAAAGTTAGATGCAGTTTCAGTGATGAGATTGGATTACAGCAAATGGCCAGCGCTCGATAAATGATTAAAGTACCAAGCCTTGTTCACGCTTTGTATTTAGAAAGACAAAAAAGAATTGCTGAGAAGCTGGAAGTTTACATTATTTTGTGAATCCCGTTTCATGGAAGAGAAAGTGGAATAACATTAGTTCAATCTCATCAGATACACGTCATAATTTTCCAAAGTTAGCGAACGAGTGATATCATTGTATGATTGGGAAGTCGGATACGTTGTGCGTTATTGTGTTTAAAAAATTAAAAGGGCGCTGGCCGATTCTGTGCGCCGGTGAGTCTTTTATATTTTTATATATATATAGACCTGAGTATATACATTCATATATATTTATATCTGTTTATATTAATAATATACGTATAATCTAAGGCTAGATATCCAATCACAAGAGTTTGGCAGTCGTGAAATCAGATTCTGACAACACACATATAACTTCTGTAGAAAAAGGGCTAGCTCATAAGATTTTGCAAAACAGTTTCTCTTTTTTTTATGTTCTTTCATACTTATGAGGCAGAAAAAATATGGCTACGAGATAATAAATACAATATATATATATATATATATATATATTTACATATATATTATATACATATGTATATAAAAGTAGTTATTTTTTATTCGAAAACAAAATTAGGAAAAAAAAAAAACAACAATAATATCCATACAAAGCTATAGAAATTTAGTGTGTTTTCAGATACAGATAACAAGTACATAGTTAGAAAATATCCAACTAACGTAGTTTAATTTATACAGTTACGTTACACGATAAGTAATGCTTTTTCATTCATTTATTTATTATTTTGTTATTTCTTTTTTTTTTTGTTTCTTTTTTTTTTAATAATTCATGCCAACAATTAATTAATAATATCATCGCGAGTGTTATTATTATCAATATTTCCAGCCACTGATCAGACAGTGAAGTCTGGTAGTTTTTTTTTTTTTTTTTGTAGAAAAAAGTTCATTTTGATTGCCACTGATTTGATATACCGTTGAGTTGGGTGAGTTCTTAATTACTAGAACGTAAATAAAAAAAAAAGGAAACAAAGAAAAGAATGAGAGGAAAGAATTGTAAGGAAATGTAAGTATAGAGGAGGTAAAAAATAAATAAAAGAAAATATTTCTTCTATTTTTTCTAAAGGTGGTTGGTTCGAACTTTAAACATCTATATAGCTGCGGCAGTTAGACTGCGTTTAGCTTTTTACATTCATAGCTACATATCGCCTACATACAAGAATATTAAATTTCTTTATTTAGTTCATGAACTAACAATAATAATTGGGTAGATACCCGCTAAATACTTTTCCAAAAAGTTATAGTCAGTCTGTTTAGTTAGAAAAGTGTGAAATTGTTTTCTATTTTTCTATTTTTTTTTTTCAAATTTTTTTCTTCTTACTGCGTGGTCCAAAATTTCATTACATACAGGAATTCAGCTCTGTAGGGTTATAATTGAAAAAAAAAAAGAGAAAATTTTTTAAGAAGAAGTTTTACTTTGTCTTCGCAAAAATGTCAATATAAGATTGCGTTTCGATTCTTAGATCATCTTATGTTTTTCCACTGTTTGTGAAATTAAAAAAAACAAAAAGGAAAAACTTCCATCAGAATATAGAGAGCTGATTTTCAGAACTTGGAATAACGGCAGAGTTCTTTTTTTATCATCCAACTCCTACCAGCCGTCACATTCATGCTTCAACATGTGATTTATTAATTTTATATTAATATATATTCAATTGCTTCTTGATTATTAGAAAAGTTAGGTAATGTGTGTATGTATTACCTAGGTATGTGTGTGTGTGTGCATGTGAGTATATACAATGAATATTGAAATAGTATAAATATAATATTGATTGTTAGGTGAAGATATAATAAAAGAAAATTTTTAAGAATATTTAGAAAAATGAAACGACTCAATCACGTGTTCTTGCTTTTCTTCTTTTTGCTTTTTATCGAGAAAGAACTTTAAAAAATTATTGAGCAAAAAATATTGAGATAAAAAGAAGGCCTGTATAATTTTGAATTCGTCGAACTTGTACGTTTTTTTTTTTTTTTTTTGCTTTTCTTGTTTTTGTTAAAAATTAATTGATATTAATGTTAAGTTATTAAAAGTACGGCACATAGAAGAATATTTTTCTTGTTTCTAGACAATAAACTAATCATTATACATCATCCTGTATAAATTTCATTTTATTATATTATATACTATTAATAAATATGAATTTATCTTTTCTCTCTTTTCTGATAATCTAATGAATAATAGGTGTGTGGCACATCATTTACTAAATGAAAAACTTCAATTGACTAAAAGACCATTCTACACAGAATTGAAATTAAATTTTCATCAATTTATTATCTCGATAGTTTTCAATTATCTAAAAAAAAAAAAAAAAACTAAATGAAGGGAAATTCTGACTTAATGATAATAATAATAATAATTATTATAGAACTAGTTATATTCTTCAACTACAACACGAAACTATTAGACAAAATTATACATATATATCAACGATTGACCAGGTCTAGACGATTACTAATGAATAATAAAACGAGCCTAGAGAACTTGGTGAGTTTCAAACGAATAGAATGAATTTGTGAGTGTTTTGTATAGCAAAGAGTAGTGTGCATGATAACTTAAACCGAAATACTCTATTTTTATACTCTAGCATAAAATGTTAACAACGTAAAGCTACTCAGTCTAGATAAAATAGATGTGATTCAGTTCTCGAGCAATACTATATATGTATGTAATGTAATGTATTGTATTGGATTGGATTTAAAATATCTAACAACAACGAGAGAGAAACGAAAAAAAAAAAAATTAAATTGGAAACACAGTCCCTCATTGATGCCTGCTAATCATCATTGTAACGAGAGGGTTCGTAGCTCTGAGAACAGAAACAGCTCTGTCGTGATCCATTTTAGTAAAGTCAACGCCGTCCACTTCTAAGATTTTATCTCCAGGTCGAAGCGCCCCTTGTGCTGGACCGTCCGGATTAACTTTTGTCACTATAATACCCTGAAGTTCAAATTTAAGCATAATAAAATTCGTCGGCTAACTCGATGATTCCTAATGTTTGTTCTGGTTTTGTTTCTGGTTTTGTTTTTGTTTTTGTTTTTGTTTTGTCAGAGTCTAATTAAAATGTTTTAATTCCATCTTCTCTCTAGCTGTTTTTTAATTAAAATTTTTTTAAAAATCAAATTAGATCTAAGCAAAAAGAAAATATTGTTTTTGAATACAGATTCTTCAAACTTATTTACAACCCGAATATATATCTCAAACATTCTCGCAACCACTTACCGTTTCAGCTCCCGCCACTCCTCCGGCTATGCTGAATCCAAGACCAGGATTTTTTCTAACTTGAACAGGGAACTGTAACAGATAATTCTTTTTCATTCATCTTTCTATTCTATTCATTTATACTCCGTACAGCAAGCAAATTTGATATGTATGAATAAATCCTCATAGATATTCATTCGTCTTAATTTTTTGATTATTCATAATAAATCACCGCATGATTATCAGGTCAGATATGGTTTATACCTAAACAATGGAAGAGAATCTAATACACATATCAAATTTGCCCAATTTCCTTATCGTTTACAATTAGAGAGAGGCAACTCACGACATTAGCGTTTTTGTGAGGACCGAACATCCATTTGAGTCTAGGCTTCCTCTCAGGACTTGGTGAGTTTGTCAGGGTTGGAATTTTCGACTTAGCATTAATCGTCGCGTTTGTTATATCCAATGACTTCGCGATATTTGAAACTGGTGTGCTTCTCCCAGAGCCGAGATCATTTTGTATTTTCAAATTTTTAATCAAGTCATTATTCTCGTCGAAAATCTCTTTCCTCTTACCGTCGCCATCCTCGTTCAATATATTCCCAGTTTTATTACTCTCCGTATATTTATCCCCCGACGAACTCAAATCGATAATATTTCCAGCTATAGCCTCCGGCTCGTTTTGATTCTCCTTAAAACCGTTCTCGCTCTTCTTATTCCGCTCTATACTCTTAGACCTTGAGCACAAAGGGACTCTGTATTTTTTTCCAGTAATAGGCGACGTAGGAGTCGCCGAAATACTCAACGATTTGAAACTGTCGTTTGTATCGGCAGAGTTTGTTAGTCTGTTGACAGAATCATCGTCGATATACTTCTGTTTGTAAACTGGAATTTTACTAGGTCTTAGATTAACGTCGTCCTCAGAGCCGGTTGATATCTCTTCTATTTTAGCAACGGGATGGTCCACAGCGTCGATCGGGATTCTCTTCTTATCCAGCAAGCTTAAGCCAACGTCCGACGACTCATTCCCACGAATTAATTTAGTATTGTCATTTTTCAACGGATTTAATTTACCGCCATCTTCCTTGAGCCCTCGATTATTATGATTATGGTTCAACGGGCTAACAGGCGGCTCGAATTTCAGCGAACTTAACGAAGATATCTTTAAAGGCAGGATTTGCGATTCTGTAGAAGCTGAAAATGGATAGAATATAAATGAGAGAACGGAAAATAACTAGGACCGAATCGTATTCCTGATCCGTAGAAAATCTCTCACTGTTATTAATCTGCTGGAAAAGCACAGCTTTCTTAGAAAAGGCTGCAGCGATGTGGTAAGGCGGTGGAAGCGGAGGAACGTCGTTGACTTTGAACCCGTCTATGCCGAAATGGTTGATGCCTTTGTCTCCGTTAATCGGCGTGCTTCTGTAGGGTTCGGCAAACTTTTCCGACTCGATAATCTTGGCGGTATTAGCCTTGGAGTATTCGTCAGGCTTCCAAGTCGAGTTTACGTAATCGGCGACGGTTGGTTGTTTGACGTTATATTCCGAGGGAGGATTCCTCACGCATTTAGCCTCGCGAATATCGGGGCTCTTTTCTTCCGCCAAAACCGTCTTGTTAGCCTCGTCCGAAGATTCCTCGGAGTAAAGTCGGTCGACGTCTAACTCCGTCATGTCGTGAGGATTCTGAAAAACGATATCATTCCACATTCCGTTTCCGATCGAATTCCATCTCGTTATACCTTGCCGGCGGGAATCTGTTGCGCCGGAGATCCAGCCTTTGAAACGACGCTCAGAGAGGCGTTAGACTTCGTCACGATTGCTTCTCTGATCGTAGTTTCCGGCTCCAAATTGGACTGAAAATGATTCATTCGTTTCATTGTTGATTATTATATTTCAGGCAAAGTGTCTTTGCGCAATTGATCGAATATCCGAGGATCACTCACCCTTTGATCGTAGCTGGTTTGGTGGTGAAGATTCCTCGCGTGTCTAGCCAAGTTTCTAAGTTCTTTAGGATAGGGAGTTGGGGCGCGATGTAGCTGCCTCGGACCTTCGGATTCCACCTCTGCAGCGAAGCATATCCTCCGACCAGTGCCGGGAATCGTTCCTGCCAGAGGGCCGACGGGCTGTTCAATTTCTGTGAATAAAATAGTGGAAAATTTTCGTCACAAATGAATCGAGAGACGGGGAAAAATCTGTGGGAAAAAGTTGAATTGAGAAGAGGGTGAATTGAATTCGATCGGCGATTTAAAACTGTGCCAATTTCTCACCATTTCATTCTTTCTCTTCATCCTCGTCGTCCGCTGGCAGCGTAATGAACACGAATAAAAAGGTAGAGAAATTTGCGTACAATATAAACGAAGGAATTGAGGAGATGACTACTCACGTTCAATATCCTGGCGCGGTTTTTGCGGCAGCATAAAGCAGCTGAGAACCATGATGTCCTCTTCGCGGTTGAACTCTTGTTGCAACGGGACGAGCGGCTGGCTCTGATTATCGCTGAGCCACAAGGCTTTGAGGGAGTTTAAATTGAGCATAGAAACGGGTAGAAATTTTATGCAGTTATTAACTAGATTGAGAACCCTAAGAGAGGCTAAATGCCCGAGTTCGGGGGGTATTCTGGACAGATTATTAGAGCGTAATGAGAGGAGGGACAGCGCGGTGCAGCTACCTATCTCAGGAGGTAAAGTTTTCAGGTAATTATTGTCCGCGTTTAAACAATGGAGTTTTCTTAGGAGACCTATAGACGGCGGTAAATATTCCAGGAAGTTTTTAGTCACTATTAACTCCTCCAGGCTAGACATCTGACCGATATCATCGGGCAGAGCGTTCAGTTGATTGTCGTCAATTTTAAGCGTAACTATGGTCTGCAAATAGCAGAGAGTATCGGGGAGCTGGTATATTTCATTTGAGGAAAAATTCATTATCGATATGTCTCGCCAGCCTTGTATTTCGGATGGCACAAGGTGCACCGCGTTCATGGTACAGTCGAAATGATTCAGTCTTACTAGCTGCTCTATGTTCGTAGGTATTCGACGTATGTCGTTACCGTCTATCCACAACTCGGTCAGATTTGTTAAATCGCCTACGACTTCGGGCTGAAAAAGAAACAGAAAAAATCTTTTCAAAGCCGTGTTTTGCTTCGGGAACATTTTCGGCCAAGTTAATTTCCAGAAAGTCTCGAGCTCCACAAAACGGCAAGGCTTTTTGGAGCCGTATGACGCCGCACGTATTATAAGGAAAGAATCTGTACTATTGTTGCATTAAAATTGTAATCGCTGGGGCTATTTGAGCAGGAGTCCGCGAAAAGCAGCTCAAGTTGAAACTTGCTGCCAAGAATTCAGCCGAGCGGTGTATCTGAAAATCAAAAACCTGGAATCACTTCAAAGATCAAAATGCCCTCTAAGCTTCTATGGAACCAATTTTCGTTAGATTAAAATTTGACAGATAAGTGAATTGCTTTTACTGGATGATAGGGTTTTCTGGAATTTGTAGTAAAAGTTTCTTCTGTACATTGGAAACGAAATGACGAAAAAAAATCTGTTCCATAGAAGCCTGGAGGGCATCTTACCCTTCAAAATGATTTCAGGTTTTTGATTTTTACATACACCGTCTAGCTAAATTCTTGGCAGCAAGTTTTAACCCCGTTTCTTGCGGACTTTTGCTCAAGCGGCCATAGCGATCACAATTTTTATACAACAATGTTAAAATTGATATTTCGTTCTTTGAAACCATATCTTTTACATATTTTTTCCTACAATACCCGCAACGCCATACAGCTTTGAAAATCGTTGCACTTTTACGTAGCTTGAGTCTTCTATATAGAAAAATCATTTTTGTGCTATTTTCCTCAGCCTGAATCGAGGACTCCTCCTTTCCTGGTAATCCTGCCTCTGATATCAACTTACCAATTCGGTGAAATCATTATTGCCGATATCTAGTCTCTGCAGATTGACCAAGCGGCTCATACTTTTGGGCAAAGTCATCATATTGTTTTCCCTCAGTTCCAGAGTCTTGAGTGCTGATAGCCTGCCGAAGTTTGCTGGCAAATACTCAATATACGCGTCGTTTAGATACAACTCTCGCAGGCCGACGATATGCGTTATAGAATCTGGAAACCTCTCGAACGGGTTCACGCTTATATCTATAGACCGCAAGTTTTTACACTCCTTAATGCTGTCCGGAAGCTCCTTGATAGCTGAAAGACAAATTGGTCCGTTATTTGCGGATAATATTCTATCAATCGCTACTTTGAGTCGTTCTAAGCTAAGAGATTGCTAGTTAACGAGCCAAATAAAATTTCCTCTGTCTCTCCCTCCGGAAAAACAAGACTCTGCTCTTTTTCAAATGAGTTTTGGAACCCTTCGTGTTTAGCAAACAAATTTCAGGATCCCTGACATAAACCTCATAAAAATAATACTGAAACCAACTATTCTTGCTCAAGTCGAGGTACTCCAAGTTTATCAACGACGCTATCGCCGGCGGTAGTGTACCAACTTCGTTATCGCTCAGAGAGAGTACCCTCAGTTCATGGCACTGGAATAAAGGTCGTGGGAGATCCTTTATCTGTGAAAATTAATGAAATATAATATTTTTCATTTTGTAGAATCAAAAAACATTTTGTGGTATCCGAGGTCTTTGAACAGCCGTAATCATCGTTGTCTTACTCTGTTGGCGTCGAGAAATAGTTTTTCCAACGTTCTTTCGTATATAAATACGTCCGGGGGTACGTCATATAGATTGCAGTGATTCAGTTGTAACTCGCATACGTCTTCCTCCTGAGTTCTCAAACACGCGGCGCACTGCCACCAAGCGCTACCCATTTCTTAATCGAGACTTCAATAAGTCGCATAACGCGTTGTTTAACACACAGTTATGTCTTTTGCTTCACCCCAGATCCTTCCCCTGCTATTTATGCCTCGTTATTCTCGTCGAGATTAAACTAAGCGGATTCAAATCTGAGGATGAAACAAAATCATGAATTTAACGACCTTTCTACTGTTTGAGTTTCGGTTTAATACGGGAAACCACGTACGCGGATACTCACATGTCACATTGATATTGATCTATGGCAGCAGTCGTGTAAAGCAGGTTGGGAATGGCATATATCAACAGAATTGGAAGATTTATGAAGGTAGTGAGTGATAGGTGTGCGTTATATTATGATATTATAGCTTGTGGTTGACGGTTTTTTTCACCGTTCTAGAACCTGTTGTAAATAATATTCTCTTTATGTATTTATTCATTTTACGTATATATATTTTTTCTTTAAATTTATTTTCTTTATTATGCCTTTGTTTTACTATGTTAAATTATTGTTGTACTGATATATACTATTTATACGGAGTTTTCTATATTCTACAAAAGTGACTTTAATTATTAGAAAATTGTCCGTCTTATGACCGCGGCCATATTTAAGTTGATACAACTCGTTTTTAGGCAATCTATGAACCGCGGGAGAGTAGAGCGTCATCGTTCGTTCAAATTTTAACCAAACGCCGGGGGACTCCCAAGGATTGTCCAGATTTTCATGTCAACCTGCCGGTGGAAAACTGGATTAAAAAAATCGAAGTGGCACTTGCGCCAAGTTTTGAATGGAAGTTAAATCGTTGCAATTTTTCGCAGCTCTAATAGAAACGTTCCCATTGATCATTTGCAGAATAAACTCCCGTCGAAAAACTAGGGAGTAGGAAGGTGTTTAAATAATAATTGCCATATGCATCGGGTCTAAACTAAACATATTTATTAAGCAATATTCCTGGCTCACGAAAACACCGAAGATTAGAAATCATGAACTAGATTCAAACGCTCAAGAGTTAATAAGACGAGAGAAATCGTTAGTGATAATAGGACTCGAAGAATTAAATATATCTCTGGCCATCAAGCGAAAGAAAACAGGAGAAATATACAAGAAAATAAGAATATAAAACAGAACAAAGATGATCCATGGAAAGAGGTCAAGTTCCAGCGCGTGTACCAATAATTATAGATAATGACCGACTTAAATGATGTCAATAAGCTACAATCTTCTGGATATAGGAATAAAACGATGTTGCTTTTTCGTTCTACGCCCTCCGGCATACCCCCATAAAAGTTGTTCTGGTTGTTAACTACTTCTTCGATATTTTCGCGTCAATTTGTTAGCTAGTCAAGTTCGTTTGTAGAACGCCCGAGCTGGTTTTCTATTATTTATGTTTGAGCTCTCTATACTATTACTTGGAATCCAAATACATATAACGTTCAACTCAAGTGTTTCGTAAATATTCTTTACTAAACAAAAGTTCATGGGACCGTTTAGCCCCCGTTCCTTAGTTATTTTATATATTTTTGGACTTTTATTTGAATATTACCGCGCAAATAAAATGAAAACTACTAAACTATTGTTGGTGACGTCACATTGTTCGTCTATATATTTTTTTTGTTCGAGATTGGCACCACTGAGTCCGATAATAAATAGTGCGATCCCATTGATTAAACATGGCGGAGCTGTTGCTCGACTCAAATATCCGGGGTTGGGTATTCCTCCCGATCGTAGTGATCACGTTTCTGGTAGGAATAGTTCGGCATTATGTCTCGATGCTCCTCGCCTCGCAAAAGAAGGTGGAAGTCCACCAGGTCCAAGACAGGTGAGTTTTCAGAGAAGTCCTTCGTCGCCCTAACCTCAATATTTGCATAGTACACGTAGGCGATTAATGAGGATCGCTAATTTCCCCCAGAAGTGAAAAAGAAATAGAGAAAAAAAATATGACAATATCAAAACGAAGAATTCAGTTCAAACTTTCTCACTCCTCCAGCCAGGTGATGATCCGCTCAAGAATCCTGCGAGAGAACGGACAGTATTTACCAAAGTCTGCGTTCATCATGCGTCGACACTTCTTCAACAATGAAGAAACCGGATATTTTAAGACCCAAAAGCGGGCACCGGTGTCTCAGAATCCAATGACCGATCCCAGCATGATGACTGATATGTTGAAAGGGAATGTAACCAACGTACTTCCCATGGTATTGATCGGGGGATGGATAAACTGGATGTTTTCAGGATTTGTTACCAGTAATAACTAATTTCAGATTCATTTCCTGTTTTGCTGACATAAATTCATGACTTTACAGCTCAGGGTCGTAGTAGCTTCGGTATAGTGGGACAAATGAACGGCCTATTCCTTATTTTCAAACTGTACTCTCAGAAATTTTTTCTTCACGACCAAATAACAAGCCGCGAAAAAACTTAGCTCTTACTAATCGCCATTATTTATTTTCCATTTGAAATACGTATGAGAATTACTCAAATTCAAACTATTTCTTATGAAGTTAGATTATCAATTATTTGATTATCATTTATTTTTTTTTAATCGAAAGATATAGATTTATAGAATTTTTTTATTCTCAGAAATTTATTCGAATTAGTTTTTATTACTTTTCCTTTAGCAATTATATGATTAGTTATTTTTTTAGCTGAGACAAATCGAACTCCAATTCATCATGAATATCTCAGCACCGATCTACTTGGAGAAATTCTGCAAAGTTACTTTTGTTCAAAATTAAAGTGTCTGCAAAACAGGTCTCTTCGTCTATTTCGATGAATCTAATCGTTTCCAAGTTATTCTAATTATTGAAAGACCAGAATGAGCGAAATAACTTGGAAACTGTTGAATTTATCGAAAAAGACCAAGACACGTTTTTTGTAAAGAATTCAATTTCGAACTGAAATATGCATTTCAAATGGAAAATAAAAAATAGTGATGAGCAACCTCTAAATATTAATATTAAGAGCCGAGTTTCTTCGAGACCTGTTATTTGGTAATGAAGAACAAGTTTCTGAGTTTAATTTTTGAAGAAAAAAAAATACTGAGTTTATTTAGCTCACCCTAATCTTCAGTCTAACATATAAAGTATTCGACTTTTTCCCCTAATTACAGCAAAAGTACCGTTTCCATTGACTTTGCGCTTCAAACCGATGCTGCAGCGAGGTATCGAGTTAGTAACGCTAGACGCCGCTTGGGTTTCATCAGCCTCTTGGTATTTCTTAAACGTTTTTGGACTGAGGTCTATATACACGTTGGTACTTGGTGAAAACAACGCGGCGGATACATCGAGGCTTTTGCAAGACCAGGTGTCCGGAGCTGCTATGTCTATGCCCCCGGATCCAAAGGCTGCATTTAAGGCGGAATGGGAAGCTTTGGAAATCTGCGAGCATAACTGGGCCTTGAATGGAGCTGAGGCCGACCTCTTAGGTCCACAAAACACGCCAGATTCGGCGGAGAGCATTTACCACCAAAGCAAAACCAACTAATATTTAGATTTATGGATTAGGTCAATTTATTATCGTTTCTAATAGGATAAATGTCGAATGTTTTTGTAGGCAGATTCAAAGATCTGAATTTGACCATAAGTTAAGAATCCTTTTGCACGTGTGGGAAGATAGATTATAAACTGTAAAACCGTTAATCGACTTCGATTGAATTTGAAAAGAAAATACCGCCAATAATTCTTTTAAAAATTATTGTATTTCTATTTATTGGGCTGGTAATAAATGAAACATTCTAGATGGAACACACACGTCTGATATTGTATTACGTAATAAATTGTCACTGTAAATAAACGCCTTTTATCTCTCATTTCATTACTCGTTGCTCAATTGAATTTACACATTAATTCGCACATCGGTATTACTTCAGGGGTTTTAATTCCGGATACAAATCCGTACGCCTGTGTTCTTCGCAGGGCATATTCTTCCGAATTTTATCCAACACATCGAGGTCAATCTCAGCTAAAGCAATTCCAGTCTTTTCTGCGCATTGAGCTATGACCGTGCCCCATGGATCGATAATCTGAAAGAATATAAAGATCGATGAAACCCGTTCGAAAGTTGAAGAAAAAGACTTTCCAGCTGATTAATACCATCGCATGTCCCCAGCTGACACGTTTTTTATTATGTGTTCCCGTTTGAGCAGCCGCAATCACGTAACATTGACTTTCGATAGCTCTGGCTCTGAGGATAATCTCCCAGTGAGCGGCGCCCGTTTGATAAGTGAATGCTGAAGGGAAGGTTAATATCTGAGCCCCCATTTTTCTCAGTGTTAAAGATAGTTCGGGAAATCGCATATCGTAACACTGGGAGTTGGATTTTTGTTCGTTTATTTATTTTAAGGAATTTCAAGAAACTTGTAAATCGAATTTTTAGCCCGCAGTTCATTTCACAGTCTCATTAATAACGAAAGGATACGATACTCAGGCCCATTAGACCGGCCGGAGTCTCTACAGGTGGTAAAATTTCACCGCCTTTATCAACGTAGTCAGATTCCATCAGCCTTACTCCCGTATCTGGATTATCCATATCGAATAAATGTATTTTTCTATAAACCCCGACGGTTTTACCCTCGTTGTCTATTAGGACGTGGGTGTTGTAAATTTTTCCAGAACTCTCAGCTGACTGGAAATAGTTGACTAATTATCTAATCATTCATAAGCTGGGTATAATACGAGGAGCCAGTTTAGCGATCAGAAAACTTTATTTCACAGTGGAGAACGATTTTTTTTTTTATCTTTTTATTTATACTTTTTCATGAATTCCACCCAAAGATAACCAGATGTCGTTATTCTGGGCCAGCGATTTGTACCGTTGCATTAGTTCTCCGTCAAGCGGTTCGGCTAATGCTATAACGTCCTTTTTATTGTCGGCTAAATAATCACAAGCCTCTGGGAAAAGAGCAATCTGGGAAATAAATGATTTATATTATTTGCATTGGAATGATGTGAGAAACTATTAAGATATTTTAATCGAGAAGCCTCAGACGATTTTGAGATATCTAAGCCGTTTTGAACGTCATTAAGATAATTATTTTCTTTATAAAATTAGTAGGAGACAGAACACAATCGGAGCTGGGTTGGAGTTGTGAATTTTAGAAGCCCTGAACACTGGAAATTCCGTATTCAAATATTACTGACTCATAGTTTTGAGAAAGTGTGAATATTCAAAAGTCTATGCAGTAATTTGAAAAACTTTGAAACGAAGTACACCGTAGGTTTAAAATTCCAAAAGCTAAAGATCCCAAAGGCCAATACTCCGAAACTCGACATTTGTACACTTAAAATGAATCATCTCCAGGTGTACTTTTTTGGAAAACAAACTTTGAAATCCTGTCGATTATTTATGACATCGAAGTTGCCGATTAAAGCAGATAAAATCTCCTTACACAGGCATTGTTTTCTTTCGCTCTAGATACAAGACTAGATACAACTTCAAAATTCTTTCCTCTATCTCCTGTCGACGTCATTTGACAAACAGCTACCAATTTTGACGGCATTGTAGACTTGGCTATACTACTGTAAAAAAAAAAACAACAATAACAACAAAAATGAATAAGCAATAATACGAGAAAAATTATCGTATAAAATTATAACTTTTAATCCTTAATTACCTGCACTTAGAAATTTGATATATTATTATAGATGGAATGGGCGATAGAATTGATCGTATCATTCTTTCTGTACAATTTATTACGTTATTAAATTTACTGACGATTCTTTCCTTTATTTTATTTGTTTATACAGTATTCCGTCAACTGATTTCATATTTCCTTACTTTAGGATATGAAATTCAACTATCTAGGTAAGAATGGAATAAATTATGACAGTTCATTATTAATATACGTTGTTACTTATTATTTGTGAATAATACGCGGAAGATCGACTTAACCTATAATTAGAAGAATATTCATATTCGGATGTGAAATCATTCGTATAGATTTTTCTCACCTAAAAAAGAGACGACCGTTTCTTCGCAATACACTAAAACTTAATGCCTAATCAATTACGTAATTTAGATAACGAATATCCCCTTATAAATACGTATTTCGCATGATACTTGACAGTTTCTCTAGTTGCTTATCTGTCGTCTGCTTTCATTGACACATGTGACCCATGACATACGCGCTAGGTGTATTCGCAGGAATCGTTCTAACAATATAACGAGGTTATAAACATCGTTCGATGATGTGATTATCCACCAAAGAGCCGAAAGGTAATTCCTTGCCGTATTTCTTACCGAATAAAATCTATATTTTATTTGATTCGCTGTTTTCAACTCCGAAACATCAGAAATGTTACTATAACCTGAAAATAATTGTTTATATGAGGTTATGTTCGCGCATAATATCCAGTTTTGAACGATTTTGAACCCGATTTCTTACGCTTTTTGATCCAAATGGCGATCGTATCAATTTCAGGACTTAATTTTTGATAATAACCAGCATTTAAATGTTCAATGTTAATTAAAATACCAACACCCTAACCTAAACTGATTGTTTCTTTTGAGGTTATGCTCGCGAAAAAATATCTGCTTCTACCGGTTTTTAACTGCGATCTGGTATTTCGTTCTTCTGAACGGTGTATCATCACTTCCAGATCCTGAATGCGTTTTATCAAACTTGTATATCTGTGTGATTGAGGCAAAGTTAGACAGAAAAGATGGTCTCATATCCTGCGATTGACATCGTTCATATTATCATCGATGAAATAGCGCTCGAAGGGTTGGACGGAATCACTTTAGAGGGTAAGTGTGAAATGGGAGCAATAAACGAAAACCGAATTAGAAATATTTGATTCTTTTAAGAATAAAATCTATTTTATTTATTTTTGTCATTCTTCGCCAGCACTATGGCAGCGGCTTTCGTTAAGACTCCACGATCCCTTGCCATTATCTAAATCTTTTATGCAACAAGTTTGGTCCATATGCCTAGAAGTAGACGGACTAGATTACTACGAGCTAGAAACCCCCAGGGACAAACTTATCATATTCGATAGATACGAATACATCGATCCTGATCTAGGCACGATCCTAGAACCTGTAAGCACTCCTATTTCATTTACAATCAATTATTATCTCTCTTGAATAATCTTGATACATAGAACACCAGACTTTTATTCAAACCTGAGTCGGATAGGATCGAATGAATTTTTATCCAAAATGTTGAACAAGGCCAGAAAAAAACCGACTTAAAATAGTCCGGATAGATTTTCCATCTCTAAGATTCAAGAGAAACAGAAATACTCTGTTTTGGATAAAAGTCCGATAACAGAGGATGAATATTTTGTAAAAAATGTCAGGTAGATCTTTTATTTTAACCATCGGATAAAATCTGGCTCCGATAAATTTGCTATATTCAATAAAAAGTGAAAAAGATATTCTATCCGAAAATTCAGACAACATTTTTGAAGATTTTGAGTCGTATAGAGTTTTATCTGGAATGTTGTATTGAGATAACAGGAATATTCAATATTTATAGAACTCGGATTAGAGTGGATAAGCTATCTATCCGTAAATGTAAATTAGGAAGTGGATAAAGCTGCTTTTTTATATCCATAGGATAATGTTCCGGTTGATATTTATCCCCATTTTCCCATCGACGATATAAGCACTGGGATAAAAGGTTCGTGTTCAAGTTACCACAGCAGGAAAAACATAAGCGAATATGTGAGAACTTTGAACGTTCACGACGCAGCTAATGAATTTGGCGAGAGTCTTGTTCTTGTGGCTTCGCAGTCTATTCGCGAGGAGGCCTTGACGGGAGTTGAAATTTGTCCAACTTTAGAATTGACCGTGATGCAATATTGTTTCCTGGAAAGAGTCGGCAGATCTCGTTACCAGGGTGAAGTAACGCAGGGGAAAATAAGCCTGGGCTTGCTCAAAGAGGATCCAAAGTCTCTGTTTTATCACAGGAAATTTTTAACCGACCATAAACTGATCACCAAACAAATTCACCATCAGAAAACTGCCGGGCATAGCTGCAGCGGCAGTTTACTTCACCTACCACGTTTTTACGTGGAGAGAAAACCCAAGGTCATTTATCTCGCCGAACAAGTTATCGAGATACTGAAAGCCAAAGATAATTGCGTCGCGGAGTATGATGAAATCAAAAAAGAACTGCAGATTGAAAACTCTGTTAAAAAACTATTCAAAACTGCTTTTTTCCAAAAAGTTGTCAAAACAGACTTGGTAAGTATCTCTCATCCCAATCTAGATGTTCAATAGATTATCTTGATCGCAAGTATTCATATTTTGTAACAGCGAGTGCCGTACAGAACTGTATACCCGAAAGCTGAGGAGAAGGAATGGCAGCAAAAGAATAATCCCAGTAAAGAAAAGTCCGTGAGAGTTGTACAGCTCCTAGATCCAGACATGGACGTGTCTGAACTCTGGGGAAAAGATGAGATAAATGAGGACGACGAACCATTTGGTAAATCCTACGGTATTCAGTCTGTTTTTTCCCTCTTTTTTTCGCCATTTTTTTAATCGTATTTTATTTTCAGAGCTCGATATATCCGAACTAAAGTTAAACGTCCCGTTGTTGAAGCAAGCATTCCGCATAGTTGAGCTTAGCGGACAGGAGGGCATCTCTCAATGCCAATTAGCAAAGAACATGGGCCAAACGAAACTACAGGCTCGAACGATGCTGAGAAATTTAGTAAAGCTGAAGATTGTAGCAACGTACATGAACGACATAGGGAGACAGCGAGTGACTAAGTTTGTCTCCAAAAGATTCGAGAAGAGCAGCGAAATGAGTCGGCAGTTTGAGCAAGAAATGGACAAGATAAAAGAACTGACCAAATCAATCGACGTCAAAAACGTTGCTCAAAGTCCTGACGGTCGTCTCGATTCAAAGATAGAATTTGATACAGAAAGCAAAGAATCTTCGGATTCCAGTGACACTAATCAGCCAGAGAAATCCACGTCTCTTATCGAAGAGGCTTCTCTCACTGATGATAATATTATCGCTGAAGAAAAGCAAGCCGATTCAACAGAGTCTCATAACGTCGGAGATGTGAGTTTAAGGGTAAAATTCAAAGTCGTTAATCGGATACTGCAGAAGTACGGGATGACCAAAGTGAGGAAAAAGTACAGACAAACGTTTCTGGACATTGCCGAAAGGGGATTCCCCGGCTCGTCCGAATGTGTGAAAGAGATTCCAAACGATCGAGCGAGAATAAAGGAAGAGATATTGGAAAAACAGAGCAAAAGGATGCCCAATGTTAAGCCCATTGATCAAACCGAAGTAATAACGTTCTACGATAGCATCGAGGTGAAATTAGTCGAGCAAAAGCCTCAGTACCGTCTGGGGAGACCGACCAGCGCTGTTGTCGGTTTTATGGAAGACCTGCATATCAACGAGAAGAAAAACGTGTCAAGTATTACTTACAGGCTTCTGAGAAGAGCCAATATGATTATTGAGTCTGTAAAAGAACACAAGGTCATCGATGATCTGACTAAACTGATTAAGGTAGGATTCGGGAGCGAGGAATCATCCCTCCGAATATAAACGCTCGGTTATAGTTGTCGGTTTCATTGTTTTAGATGATAAACGAGGAGGAGGATCGAGAGGGGTACGATGTAAAGATCGACAAAAAGTCGATCATCAGATTGCTTCAAAAATTGGCCAAGGACAATGTGGTCAAGAATATAAAACTCACGCTGCGAGCCAACGACAGAGAGAAAAATATCACCTTCATTTGCGACCCGACAATTGGCATCGAACATACCGTTATACAGTCGGCCATTGAACAGGCGAAGATAAAATTCTGCTTACTCGGTGCGCAGAAAGTAAAAGCGATTCTACAAAGGCAGAGAAGGCAAGACGAGGAGAGCCAGAAACCAACGGAAGAGAATACGAAGGGTTTGGAAGCCTTTAATCCCTCGAAAACGTCGAAACTTGCTTCTATCAATCTGAAATATGACTTTGTAAGAAGTTTTCCTCCTCTTTACGAACCTCGTAATCAGATTTGAAATAAACCGGGATTCTTTGTTCGGTGAATCTTTTTTTTCTTCCAGAACGCTGGAAAGCGATACGGATACAGTCCAAAATTCGTCCGCATGCAAATGCTGCATGTATTCTTGTTCTACTCCGTGTACGAACATCCCGGTGAAACTCAGCTGGCCAAAGATGTTCAAGTAGCTAACTTACGGAAGAGTGGATACCAGATCGACGCCCAAGTTGAGGCGGAGATGAGCACCGTCTACAACACTGACGTAGGATGGAAGATGTTCATACCGCCGTTGACTAGACATGCGGGTAATCGTCGTGCCGCTCCTCCCGCTCCTCTGTGAATTGGGAAGGAGTTTTCAACCCGTTTTTTTATCCTTTGCAGGATGGCCCTTGGGATGGACGATCATGTGCGACGTTTTGCTGCGCATGCCGTTATCCATATTTGTGAAGATTCACAACGTGCCGTTTTTCATACCAGATTTAATGACTTACCTGAATCACCCGATCAAGAAGCATTTTTTGGTCAAGAATTTACCACCTCAGATTAGAAACACTTTACTGATAGCTCGGAAGTACATATACAACATTCACGAGTCTGTAACAAGACTGTGCTACATTGGCCTGATACAGTTCGGGCCGCAGAAACTGAAGGAAAAGGACCAAGTATTTATCTTCTTAAACCGCAGGACGGAAATAACTGACACAACATCCTCGGCGGCTGGTTATCACAAGATAGAGAACAAGGAGTATCAGAAGACCAGCTACTTCTTCGACTCCCTTTCAGCGGTGGAGAAATATTGGTACGATATGTGGAACACCTGCATAAACACACATTTAGGCACCAGACTGGTCGTTCAGGGTAAAGATATTCTGCTCGAAGACTTGGGCAAGAAAACCGACATGATAAAAGCCGTCAAGGCCCGAGGCTCCGAAGAGGCCGTGGAAA
The DNA here is from genome assembly GCA_944452935.1 of Rhogogaster chlorosoma. Lineage (NCBI taxonomy): Eukaryota > Metazoa > Arthropoda > Insecta > Hymenoptera > Tenthredinidae > Rhogogaster > Rhogogaster chlorosoma. The sequence goes on along the minus strand of OX101801.1, from coordinate 3,802,504 downwards.
TGGACCGCGGAATTGTTCCCGGGGATCATAAGGGCGCTGCGGGAGTTGATTCCGCGTTTTTTGCCCATCTCAAAAGGAACTGGAACTGGGGAAGTTACTACACTCATCAACAGTACAGCAAGGGTGAACAGAGGCAGAAAGTCGACCCGCAGAGAAGCGCCCGTTTATCCAAGATTAAGGCTAAGCCTCTGAAGTTCAGCGAGTTTTCGGGACTGAAGAAGGTCACTGGACCCGTGACCCAACACGCTACGGAATATCGGAAAAAACTACATCAGAGACAGAAGATAGGGGAAGAGCGAAGAACTAAGCAACAAAAATACCAGATTCTTGTATCCCAGCATATAGCAAAACAGAAATCATTCGTTAGGAGGGTTTTGCCGAGGAAAAAAAAACTCAGGCCTAGGGTAAAGTACGACGAAGTGGACTTCTGCGCTTTGCAACAAATGGACAAGCTTCGCGTCGACTGGAATCCTCACGAAGACAACATTCTGCTCATGTGCAAAGTCGCAATGAAGTATTTATGCCCCAATCCCAGGAAACAGTTGATTACTTTTACGGCTGTGAGGGACGTTCTTCGCACCTACTCCTCCCATTCGCACAACAAAACTTCGCGTGCTTGCCAGCGCAGGCTGTTGTACATGATCAGAAAAGCACAGACAGCGAACAGCGTCGCCCTTGGGGTTGAAGAGATAAAGCAGAACTTTTACATCAATAAACGGTTCGGGGGGATAGTGGAAAAACTTAAAGCCGAGTGCCAAGACCCGTACGAGTACGAGGAAGAAGTTGCCAAGGTGTTTAAGGAACTTGTTACTTACATAGACAAGAGATATTACAACATAAGCGATATGGAGTCGAGGGAATCTGTCGTAGTGCCAAAAACAATCCAGGAATTCAACCTGATTTATAAACTCAAACACCCCACCAGGCAGTCCAATATCCACGGATTTAACAAGGACATTAAATGCCTCAACGGAATTCACTCCGCGACAATAAACTCCGTCATTCATAGCTCGATGTGCTGCGGAAAGGACAGAACTTCGTGGGCTTATCAATTGTTCAGGGTTTACCAACAGTATCCTGAAACTCTGCTGCGATCTGCAATGACTAGGATCAGAACTGACCAGATGGTTTCTATCAAGAAGAGCTACATGTGCGCGATGAAGAAATATGGGAACTGCATGCCCATGAGCAGCTCTCAGTACCAGCTAAGCACTGGCTATGTGTACAAATTCCAGACGAAATGGCCGTACGAAATATTCAACGAGGCTTATCAAATGCTGAGCAGGTTTACTCGTTGGCAATTTGATAATCAATTGGAAGATCTGAATTACTCGATTCCCGGCAACGTCGATGGGATGGAAACTGGGCCTGTTACCGGGGGCTTGGTTGTGGGGATTCATGACTATTTGGCGAGAGGTCAGCTCGATTTCGACATAGAAATACCGGACCAAATAATAATGCTGGATCCTAGACTTAAAGAGAAAGATGAAACCTATCTGAGGATAGCTCAAAGGTATCAGGACATTCTCATCAGTTTGGATCAACTTAATTTAGTGAAGAGAAAACCGGTGGGAACCAATTTAATGGATCCTGAAGTAGAAGAGGAGAACGAATTGGAGAGGCGAGAATTCGAGGATAAGATTGTTAAGGAAAAACGTGAGAAGGAGGATCGCGACAGGTGGATTTATTGGAAGAGTAGAAACGACGATGTCGGTAAACGTTTGGAAGAGAATGAGATAAAGTTGCAGAGGGAGATTGAAGACAGGGAGAGAAAGGAGAGGAGGGACAAATTCGACAGGAAAATGGTAGAGAGGAAGGAAAAATACGCCCAAGTCCTTGAACTCGGTGAGGAAAATGTGCCGGAGGCAATCGTTTCCGAGTTTAGGAATACGGAGGACGAGAAAGCAGAGTCGGACAGCGACCAAGAGGAAAATGACGAGGCTGATGAAGACGTGGATAATCACATAATCAGATTTCAGGATGGGACAACCATCACTTTGAGCAAGGAGGACATCGAGAGTTCGTCGTGGAATTCTGAGGACGAAGACTCACAGGAGGAGAATAAAGAAACACGCCGGTCTTCAACATCGAGGAGAGGCTTGTCCCAGAAAAGACGGAGGAATAGCAAAGACGGGGACTCCCCAGTCAAGAAAAAGGCCAAAACTTTTGTCACCGCTTCGGAAGAAGAACAGAAGCTTCAGTTGTCCCCTGAAAGTGACGTAATTGCGAAGAAAGATTCGAGTAACGCTTCTAAAAATAGAGGAATAGTCAATCAGGAAGGGGATGACTCCTCCAAAAGAGAATCTCCGAAGCTTGCAGGGGCTGACGAAGCCATGGACATAAGTTTGGGACCAGAAATTCAAAGTGGAAACATCGAGCCTCAATCTACAAACAGGGAGGATCCAGATTTCAGCAAAAGAAAAACGACAGACACTCCAGGGGTTCAAACATCAAATGGCACAAGAGTGAACGAGATAATGAAGAAAATGCACTACGAGGTCGGAGTTGAGTATGGCGGATGTAAAGGGGAGGATGTAAACGACATGCAGAAGCGATGTACAAGGATAGCTCTGCTTATGATGCGAGAGGAACTGAACGATCTTGCCGTATCTGACAGCCATCACGCGCACGATTATTTTGTAGTCAATACTTTCAAGATTTTTTGCTCTTTGAAATTGGCGGACAAAACTGAAGCGAGGAAGCTTGAATCTTTCCAGAATTTGCTTATACCGGTGGATATTTTGCCCCTGAAAACTGAATTGGCTAGGAAACTGATAGAGGATTTGAAACGGTTCGCACTGTTTCCTAAAGAGCAGGTTTCTTTCGAAGAGTTCAAAAACAGCCTCGCAGAGGAATTGGAGGATAATGAAATACACGATCTCGAAGCAGTCTACAGATGGGTCAGAGATAAGAAGGAAATCGGAGCTACAAGCAGGCAGATTATGGTATGTGATTGTTTACAAATTTCAAGCAATCTCTCTCAACTCAGATACCCGTTTCCATCGAGGTTTAAAAAAAAGATGTGAAAAAATTCCAGGTTCTTTGGGTACTTGAAAAACATTTTGTGAATTTTTACAGATTTTTTCAACAGCTAGGTACGGAAATGTGGTCAATTTTTGAAAATTAATTGTTTTTTTACTTTATTTAGTACTCGAAAGAATTACATGAAATTTGTCTTTTTTTTCACAGCTTTCGACTGTGAAAATATTTTCAGACTTGCTAAATGAATTTTTAAGAATTTTTTGCTTAACAAAAGACGAAAAATTTTATTCAAATGTCATTTTCATGAGAAATCTGAAAGTATCTTCAGTCATAGAATATTATATTTAGTCATTGTCAAAAATAGAATAGAATAGAGTAGAATAAAAAAGAATTCTGTGGCGCATTATCCATTCGACTAAATTTTTTGGACCATTTCTCATCCATTCTCATATTTTTTACAGTCAAAATTCAAAACCCTGACCAAGGATCGATTGTGCAGAATTATTTCTCTGCTTACTGAGCGTCGTCTGTTCCTGAGATCTGGTGTAACGACTGCACGCTACATACACCAACGCTTCGTAGATCCTTGGCTGATACATTCGTACAAAATACTCCGCAGAGAGAGAGAGTCACTCCCGCCTATGCCTATCGGTAGTTTCTTAGCTCTTGAAGACGGGGATAGAGCGATAAGAAAGAGTGAAAACGAAGCGGTCGATGTTGTCGAAAAAGAACGAACTAGTGATGATAGTGCAGCGCCGGATCTCGTCGAGCAAACGTCAAGCGAAACAGACTCCAGAAACGGCGAGAATCAGGAAGAGAATACGATTACCGAAGGTCAAACAAACGAGAGGAAAAATTACAACGAGGGTAACGTAAATGTCGTGAATCCAAGCGGTTCAGGACGCAGAATGCAGAGGAAAAGAACAGCGCTACTTCAGCCGAAGGATATTCAAAAGGCAGCAAAAAAACTCGACTTCAAGTACGCGTTTACGATTTTTTATCATCCTTTTTGTCCCGTGAACTCGAATGCGGATACTGAGATAATTTTTTGAACACTTTAGCACAGCGGAGGCGATAAAAGTTGTGATAAAGCCTTGGATTCGAATAGACGGAGTACTCAATCGCAGAGTGTTGGACCGAATGCTGGGCGCAGTTTTGGCCTACTGCCTCAATCATCCTGGGATAATACTCTCCAAAGTACAGCGCAGATTCATGCCAGCTTTGCAGCCCTTTCATACCACGGAGTTAGTCGAAGTAAGCGAACGACGATATCTTCCTGGGAAATCATTGTCTCGTTTTGTTTTTAATGCTTTTATTTTCATTTTATTTTATTTTATGCACAGATGCTGGCCAAATTGGAATGCTTGACAATGAGAGCTCTGCACAAACCGAAAGTCACGCTGTTTTCTAAACCGTCTAAAACCAGGCTCGGTAAGTTAGCCAGCTGATTGAACACGGGTTGAGTTTTTTAACTATGTTTCTTTTCAACAGATCCAGCGACCGGCTTGGATTCAGAGGACGACTTGGTTCTAGAGCCTGAAATCGATGCTAGTATAAAGTTCGGAATGTTTATAGGGAACAAACAGTACAGCATAGATTTTCTTCTTTAATTTAATTGTATAGTCTAATCGAAATTTTCACTACGAGACGAACGTGAAATTGTAAATATGCCAATCGAATAAACGAATTTTGGACTATTTTTAGATCCTTCTGACCTGATAAATCGTAATGCCGTTTATTTTTATCACAAAATTTGTTTATTTAGGGCCTCTCTTTCATCTTTCTACAAGCTTAAATTTTACGGATTTATTTTTCATAAATAATGGAATTTTTTTTAACAAAGCTACCAATCCTGTTAACAATTTTTACAAGCTACTACTTTTCTACTCTCTTTTTCGGTTTACGAGCCTCCTCGAGCTGCCGCAACTTCCTGGCGAAATTATCTTTCCCCTTTTGTTGGCAGCTCGACGGTTTCGGATGCACAAACTCCTTCCTCTCTTTCTTACGGACGGCTTCTCCACAGCCATGAATTTCTTGCATTCCTATATAACGAAAAAATAGAGTTAAGGGGGTATGTAAGTCTCGAGCTCCATAAAACGGCAACGATTTCCGAAGCTGTATGGCGTCGCGGGTATTGTACGAAAAAATCTGTACAAGATATGGTTTTAAAAAACGAAATTCCAGCTCCAATATGAAACAAAAATCAATATTGTTGTGTTAAAGTCGTGATTGCTAGGGCCACTTGAGCAGGATTCCTTGAGAAACAGCTCAAGTTGAAAGTTGCTGCCAAGAATTCAGCCGAACGGTGTATCTGAAAATAAAAAATCTAGAATCATTTCAAAGATCAAAATGCCCTCTAAGCTTTTACGGAACCGATTTTTGTTAGATTGAAATTTGACAGATAAGTGAATTGTTTTTACCGGATGATAGAGTTTTCTGAAAATTGTAGTAATAGTTTCTTCTGTACATTAGAAACGAAATGACGAAAAAAAATCTGTTCCATAGAAGCCTGGAGGGCATCTTGCCCTTCAAAATGATTTCAGGTTTTCGATTTTTAGACACACCGTTTGGCTGAATTCTTGGCAGCAAGTTTTAACGCAGTTTCTTGCGGACTCTTGTTCAAGTGGCCATAGCGATCACAATTTTCATACAATGATGATTTTTATTTGATATTAAAATTGATATTTCGTTCTTTGAAACCATATCTTTTACATATTTTTTCCTACAATACCTGCGACGCCATACAGCTTCGAAAATCGTTGCAGTTTCACGGAGCTCGAGACTTACGTACCCTACTAATTTATCATTTCTCATAGGAAAGGAAGGAGAGAAATTCTTCTCCGCATACGAACCGTGTTTCAGACAAAATCTAGATCTGCAGAATTCGCAATCGACGCGAATCAACTCTGTGGATCTCTTGCAGCCTGACATAGCGCATTTGTAATCATTCGCGGTAACGGATGCAATCAATTTATCAAAGTCGTCTTCCTCTGTTATTTCCAAATCTGTAGGTTTAGACTTAGGCTCAGATTTGGGATTCTTCGACTTCTTTTTCTTCTTTTTTTTCGACTGGGTAGCCTCAGTCACAGGTAAAACCACTGGCTTATCTGAAAAAATGAACGAACATTGTTTATCCAAAAACAAAAAACAATTACTAAATCGATATATAATCCGCTTCAATACCCTCAGAAGAAGGTGTTTCCAGTTGTTTCAAGCTTGCTATTAAATTAGCCAGTTCTATGACCGGTTTTGCTGCCTTTTTTTCTTCCAGGGTCGAAATTTCATCCTTTTTCTCTTCCAGGGACGAAATTTCACAATTTTCTTCATCTTCCTCGATATCTTCGTCCAATTCAAGATCCGAGGTATTTTCGCTAATACATTGGAACGGATTATAGTCTTTCCTGTTAGAATTAACACTGAGATCTATTCCTCTGTCAGTAAGAACGCTCTTCAAATTATTCTCCTCTTTGACTTTGTCCTCCTTCTTTGACCCGGTTCTTTTCTTCTTATCTATCTTAGCCTCCGCCTTATCCGAGACAGAAGCTTTCTGCTTAACTTTCACGTTGTCTTCCAGCTCCTTTTTCTTGTCCTCCAAATCGTCTGGCATAAAGACAAGAAAATAAATGAACGAAATTATGAGAACAGAGAAATAAAAGCTGGCCATTTCTCACCCCCCAAATATTCCTGAGCAGTTTGCAGCACGCCGTTATCTTCGACGTGCTTCAGGAGGCTGCTGATCAATTTATTGTCTTCAACAGTCTCGCTGTTCACAATAACAGCCAACAGTCGTCTAGCCCTTGTTACCGCCACGTTAAGGCGTCTAAAATCGGTGACAAAGCCGAGTGATTTTTCGTCGTTACTTCTGACCAGGGATAAGACAATGACCTCTTTTTCTCTGCCTTGGAAACCGTCGACTGTACTAACTTCGGCGGATATAGAAAGGGCCGATAATGTTCGCCGTATAAAATCGACCTGCGGAAAAATGAGGCGGAAATAATGTTCCAATTTTTTTCTTATTTCCAGCAAATAAACACCTGCAAAGCATACGGCGTTATCACACCGATTCCTGACGCTGGGACTCCCGCCTTTACCAGCGCAGCAACAATCCGCTCGACGACTATAGCCTCGCCGACGTTTCCCTTGGATATAGTGCCGCTGCCTATCTGGTACTCTTCGCATTCGCAACCGCAGGTGTCGACGAACAGGAGTGAAGCGTCTGAAACAGGTTTACTAATGAAGAGAAAAGTTTCGGGATAAATTGAACAAGGCTCGTACTTGTGAGCGGGCAGTCTTGAACCCCTGGCAAGTCTTTGAGCAGATGATTAGCGACGAGTTTATCGGCCTCGAGGGTATTTTCATAGAACTGTTCGCTGGACCAGGACATTATCTTGCTGTTCATTCTGTACTGAATTCTCAGACTTCTGAACGACTCTTTTCCCAGCTTTTTTATAGCTCTCTCCATCAAGCTCAGACTCAGGCCACCTTTCGCTGCCTTTTGATTCATCACCGCTGGTGGAAGCTGGTTAATGTCTCCGGCTAGTACGAGCTTCTCTGCGTTTGGTATCGCGATCCAATTCGACGCTTCCATAGCCTGAGAAGCTTCGTCTACTACTACAACGTCGAAATAATCTTTCGGCACGTGCCGCAGAGCTTTAGCACCTTTACCAGTCGTTGAAGAATTCAAAGTGCAGAGAATCACCTGAAAGAATAACATGAGACAATAATTCCTCTGATATACAAGAGCTGTTTCATCTGCTTACAGAATGTCTTCTTATTATCTCCGAAGTTAGCTTGTCCATTCTTTCTCTATACTCTTTATTGAGTTCCCTGATCTTGGCCCAAGGTTTACCCCGTGTCCCATCCCCGTCTTCTTTCTCTTTAAGTTCTTTCAGCGCCTGTTTTATGTCCACCAATATCTCGTAGGCATTGTCTTCGCGGATGTTGGCGTCGACAGAACAGCTTTGTACCTCTTTTGCTATTCTCGCTGGATGGCCCATCCTCAATGGCTTGATACCCGCCTCGCATAGTTTCAACGCAACGTTGTCAACCGCAACATTTGTCGGAGCGCAGACCAAGACCTAATGAATAAATTTTGGACTTGGATCATCAAAATTATTTGACTAGACTAGCTTCTTTCGTTTTTTTTCACTAATTTCATTGCTTCTTGTATTTTCCGACCAGAAAGGTCCCGAATATCAATTACCAGGCTTTTCTGGTTTCTAGATTTCCGCTGCTATAAGAAAAAATCTAAAAAGTTTCCTAGTTTCCTGAATTCCATTTAAATGAAGTTAAAATGGTCAAACTAGGAGTTTAACAGTATAGGTGCTGCCCTAAAGCACAAGGGGGAATCCCGGGATCATTTATTCCCTAGAATTTCATTTCCCAGAGTACCGGTAGTCCCGTGTGGACATTTAACCGCCTATTCTTTTCTATATACAGAATTTTCGAATCTGGAAGTCTGGGGCAAAACAGAGTAGTCAAACAACAAACACATCTGTCTCAGATGTTGAGTAACGATGTTATCATATAATTTCAAAATGTTCGAAAGTTGGTGATTTTAGATGAAAAATTTGTCAGCCTGAATACACAAGGATATAAACATGTGCTGACGAATTCAGTACCTTCTTACCAAACCCATTTAACTGTCCGATCAACTCGACCAGAGTTGTTGTCTTCCCAGTGCCAGGAGGGCCTTGGATAATGGCGAGATGTTTTTGTCGCAGGGCAAAATCAACGGCCGATCTCTGGTCCTCGGCCAATTTAACATTGCTGAAATTCAATTGGCCGTCGGACTTGTTAAGAAACTTTTCCGGGACTGGAATATCCGCCTTTAAAAGCTCCTGAACAACCTCTTGATCGTCGTCGAAGAGGATTCGTATTATATTGAAACAACGCGAGAAGTATATGTCGGTGGACTGGAGGCGCCTCAGAGCTCTGAAATGTTTGAAAATCGGATGTCTCTCCTTTTCCGGATTCGTTCACGGAAATTGGGAAAGTAAAGTAATGATGATTTCCTACGAACCTAGTCTGGCAATCGTACGTGTAATCAGAGTCGGCTTTAACTATCGTGAATTGTTCTTCTTCGTTGACGTTTGCCGTCTGGTCGGTTAGCGTTATTGAAATCGATCTTTCTGACAGGGCGGATACGAGCCCTCGAAGAAGCTCGCTTCGGTTGTTAGACTGGATGCAGACCACGAGGTCGCCCACGTTCAAGCCATGTTTCAGAGGGAGATTAGACGCATCGACGAAATCTATCTGGAGTTGTTTCAAGCCGCGACTAGCCAGGCTGCCGATTGAAAGCTTGCTCAACGCCTCGCCTTCTTTTTCCAGATTACGCAGAGCGATTGACGATATATTGCTGAATATCTGCTGGAGATTTTCATCGCGCTCTAGTTTTAGGAGATTCAGGTGGTTTCGTACGAGACTTGATATCCTTTCATCCATTTTTACGGATTAGAAAGACTTTTTACAATTTTAGGTTAACTTCTCATACTTTTCTCTACTCATGTCTCTCGAATTTAACTCTTTCGAGTTCCGATGAGTTATTGTCGTTATCTTTCGTTCGGATTGGTTGGTAACGCTGTTCCATACCACGTGACTGGACGAGGTTGTCCACATGACCAAGGGTAACATTTACTGTCCAGTTTTACCATACTGCGGTTCTTCCCCTGACGGTCTCTGATTAGCTATTCGAGTCAAAAACCGTATAATAATTTATAAATTAATAATTTTTTACCCATTCTTTTTAATCAGGTAAATTGAAGAAACTTGGAGAGAATTATGTCTCATCTGAAACAACTAGTTCCCGACTTACAGCAGCTTATTGATGATTTCGTATCCGTGCGTCAGGTATAGTGTAAATTCAGCGGTAAATTTCGAATCTCAAATCGATAATTTGTCTGCTGCTCTCGTCACTGACTTTATAATTGTGTTGTAAATACATGCAGAGAATAAATGGTTGATTTCTGATTATATATATATATATATATATATATATATATATATTACCCGTTTTACTTCCCAATTTTTCACGACGTATTCAGAGATTCGTGACACTCGCAGAAGCGTACGTCGCTCAGCAGATATCGCTGCAGAAGCAGCAGGCTGAGTTGAATAATACTACAAAACAGCTGTCGGAAATGAGGCAAAAGCAAACTGAAAACGAGGGCATCATTGAATCCTATAATCAGTTGAAAATTGACTACGAACTCATGATTTCGGCTAATGGAAAACACTGGGAGGAAATTTGCACAGAAAATAAGAAACGTGGTATGAACAAAGCTAATGATTAAAGAAACCAATTTAATCCATCATGATGATGCAATTTTTTTCCAATGTTTTACTACCCCCACTACTGCAGGAGCAACTTGAATTAATATGCTTGTGCAATTACTAAATCTCCATTCGTGTGCTTTCCTAAAATTCTGTTAAATGTATGATGACTGCAGTTAGAGATCTAGAAGAAGAGCTGAAAGAAGCGAGAGCCAAATCTTTGCAGCAGGTAGAGTTGCACCAGAATACGGTTGTCCAAATCGTTGCTGACTACGAAGCTAAGCTGCGAGATGCTGATGAAAAGGTTTAATAATGAAGGGTTCAACGAATTTAAAAGCAGAAGGAAAATCACTATTAGTGAAAGAGAAGGGAAACGGTTCTACATACATTGATTTTAATATAGTTTGATTGTTCATTTCAATATAGATTCGTCAGCTGAACAGATCCGGTTGTAATACGGCAAGAAGTAACGTGTATGAAAGTACTGGGAACATACTGCCATACACACCAATTAAAAGGACCACAGTCCCACATGGTGTCAATCAAAAGTAAGAAATAATCACAATTATTCACTTGTCCTCCGCAGATATTGAGGCAGATGTCTCTATTTCATCTTGATGCACCAAATCCTTAGACAAAAATGTGTTTGAAAAACGAAAATGTATATTGATCTACTTGAACTTGATATCGACGGCTCCGCAGAAGAAGCGGCTATCTCGGAAGTTGCTTGAAAAAGCGGCTATCTCAGAAACTGCTTGGAAAAGCAGCCATCTCAGAAACTGCGTGAAAAAGCAGCCACCTCAGAATCTGCTTGAAAAAGCAGCCATCTCAGAAGTTGCTTGAAAAAGCGGCTACTTCAGAGGTTGCTTCAAGAAACGGCTATCTCACGATTTAAACTTTTTCGCCACAAATTAAATTGGTAGTACTGTCTGATCTAATTTCTAAATCAAATAAAAAAGCAGTTAACGGAAAATATTATTAGTATTTATTGTATTAACTAGTGCTACCAATTTAATTTGTGGCGAAAAAGTTTAAATCGTGAGATAGCCGTTTTTTGAAGCAACCTCTGAAGTAGCCGCTTTTTCAAGCAACTTCTGAGATAGCTGCTTTTTCAAGCAACTTCTGAGATAGCTGCTTCTTAAAGCAGATTCTGAGGTGGCTGCTTTTTCAAGCAGTTTCTGAGATGGCTGCTTTTCCAAGCAGTTTCTGAGATAGCCGCTTTTTCAAGCAACTTCCGAGATAGCCGCTTCTTCTGCGGAGCCGTCGATATCCAGTCTTTTTACACACTTCTTTTCCTGATGATTTGCAATGATTACTGTGTCTACTTTAAATAAATTCGTAAATCTTTCACAGGTGGCCTAAGCTTGCTGTTGAAATTGCACCAAGAGGATCAGCGAGCAGAGGTCGGGGGAGGTCAAGGGGTGGTCGGACGAAGAGGAAGCTCTTTACATTAGATAACAGTAGACCAGTAGACATCGAGTAATTTATCTCACCTTATAATCAGCTGAAGTTTGAAGATAACTAGCAGGGTATAGATCTGTTTATTTAGTTTCATGATAACGACGAAGTTATATCCAGTAATAATTTTTAGTATTTATTTTCTTATCAATACAAATAATGTTCCAATCTGTATCTTGCATAAATAATTTGTCACAATAGTTTTTCGTGAATCTTATTTACAGTCCCTTATCAACTTCCTATATCCTAATTTCAGGTTTATAAATGAATAAAGAATGAACAAAAAACGACTCGACCGGATCGAATCCCCCTCGCATAGAAAAGATGATTAAATATCAAAGGATTAGATATGGTTGGCGGATCGTGGCTGCTGTCTGTTCAGCTATGGCTCCAAGAATCCACCTCAGTTCTTCATTTTTCGATTCAGCGAATTCCAGCTTTTCGCATAATCGATCCTAAGGTGACCATAAGTGTTCAATCCCAGCTGTTTAGGCGGCGTAACACCGGCTTCCTTAGCTCCCGGAGTATCAGGCAAAGGTCCATGGTAAGGGCAAGGACACTCATCCCTTGAAATTATATGAACATTAATAATCAAGAGAAAATTTGAAGGATTCCAAAGCTCCTTGGACTTCATATCTCTCATCGTACTCTCTCTGGATTCTACATTTCAATGGACACTTACTTGTGGTATGCCATGTTTTTTATCGGCCTATTTCGGCGCCGCGGTTGAAGCTTTAATGGCCAGGGGTGTTCCACTGTGTCCTCAGGGTGCTCTAGATCTGAAATGTAGATGAGAGTCTAATGAATGAGTTTAAAATAGACTCTATATCACCAGTGTCGAACTGAGACGTGTATTACTGCCCCAGGGCCAATTTTTCCGTGCAAAATCTCCGAGTCTTTTTTTTATTTAGTTCGAAAACCTTGCTCTAAATTATGAATCTATTACCAAATTGAATCGCAGGTAAAAAAAAATTATAATTCATTCGCAGTTCCTTAGCTGTAAATAATTGTTCTTGTGATATATGATGATAGAATCATTTTCGAATCATTTTCCCGCAAATGAATATATTCTTCAGTTCCATTCCGTAAATTGCAATATTATAGATATTTAAGGGGGTCAAGGGTTTAAGTGCCAAAAAAAAAATAGTTTTAGCAAAAGTACTTTTTTATGTATATTAAAACTGTTGAAATGCACAGAAAAGTAGTTTCCCGATGTTATTAGCTTGTCTTTTTTCTCATTTATCGATATTTTGACTAAAAAAAAGGCACTTTATCAAATACTCCCCTAACATGACGCCCTAAGCCATAGCCAAGTTGGCTTAGGCGTAACTTCAGTCCTGTATATCCCGTATATCAGGGATGAAGAGTAATTGGGAATGCTGAAGTCCACTTCTGCACTTGCTGTCGAAGTGATCTTTTTCAAATGAATTTCAGCATGAATAATAAGCGATAAGATCCGAATATTACTGAATTCATAAATTAATAGCTTTAAGAACCTTTTTCTTTTATTTCATATTGCCACATGGTCTCTCATCTTCCAAATGGCTCTGATCATAAGTAGGCATATTTTTCTCAGTTGCTGCTATAAAGAATCGTAAAGTTTATTGAATCTATAATATCTGGGTATGAAAAACCTTGATCAAATTTTATGGAAAGTTCACAAAAATGACTATAACACATATCTTAGCATGTAAACGTAAACGTAATGTAAAAGTTCGATTCTTCAGTTATTACAGATTTTCTCTTCCAGTGAACAAACAAACTCTACTTAAGGTTGTTGATTATGTGTTCGCGGAGTTTAAAAATGGAAAGTCTGTTCAAGTGTCCGACTGGACATCCGTTTACATAGGACATTGCGAAACCGATAGTTTCACGGATGAATTGGTAATTAACCGCACCTGAGATCTGACCTTTCAGTGTCGTTATAGTCACGCGACGCCTTTATTTATACCACCACATGGCCAAACGATATTATAAAATTCGAGGATCTTCGCGCTTATTACACATGTGTATATTAGTCACGCGTAACGAAATCAGTCATGAATATATTTGTAGCTAATTATACGCGTGAGATAATTGATTAAAATTTTATTAGTGATTTGATACTACCGCCTAAAATGTTTGGCAATAATTCGCGACGATATAACGATCATATATGAATATACGCATGACGTCCGATATTTGAATATTAGCGAAGCGCGCCAATTATATAAATAATGAACCAGCTGCGTTCTCGTTACGATTTATTCAGGGATTTATCGCTTCGGTGTACATGACTTAATTTTATAAAATTCCGGAAGCGACTTACAGCAGTAAGTAGACATTAGACTGCAGAAGTGGTCGTGTTACGTAGCAGGGCCGAGAGAAAACTGAGGATAAAAATAACAACAGCTGTATAATTGCTGCTGGTGGGACTCTTTGGTCATCGAATTCTATTGACTATTCTGCTGACTATCCTCATGTTCAACTTTCGAATCGGTATGATTATTGCAGTACGAAAGTGCCGCGATGATTTCGCGTTGTCAACAATTCTTTCACGTAGCTTTATACTGCTGCAGCCTTAGATACATACAAAAGTGTGTATAATTTTTGCGCAATTTTTTATGGTCATTCATAGTCGCGCAGACAGTCCGAGCATCGTTCAATAAACTAAAATGCTTTCATATAGCATTTTTCTGAATTCTCGATTGGAATGAATGTCGAAAAGAATTTTAATTGATGTTCGCAATCTACATATTTTTTTCAATCCCATCGGCCAGATCCGGAATCCTCAAAAGTAGAATTCTCGAATCATTTACAACCGATATAATATTATGATAGGCATCTGTAACGACCGGGCTGGAATTTCACATTGAAAAAATGTTAATCAAATATACCTTCTAGGGTCTCGAAGCGATTATGTTTTCATACTATCGAATGATGCGTGAATCAATAAATCAATAAGGAAGACATCAAAGATCCGATTTTTTTGAGCAGTATAGTTTAATCTGCACTAAGAGAAAAAAGGCAAATCTAACGAAGAAGCGATTAAATAAAAACATGCTTTCGCTCCAACGTTCGCCAAATTCGATTATATTTATATATATTGATTTGGGTAACTCTGAGCGAAAGTACAAGGTGATTCGGGCCTCGATCCACTGACATTGAACCAAATCAAAACTTCGACTGGTCAAGCTAGATATCCTAAAAACGAGATTTTGCATCATTATGCAGTATAACCGTAAGTTTTCTCTTCAGTAGTTCGAGATAATTGAATAAAAAATACACGGATTACCCTCATGTTATGATTCTCTATTGTACTATCCACAGATGTCAAGATTTCTTGATTATATTTCTATGCGAATAAATTACATTTATAAAATAGCCCCAATTTATTACGACTTATTTCGAAAGTGCGAAGAATGGAAAAAAATTAAAATAACCATAAGGAATTCATGACAGGCCCGATAGCCGAACTTTTTCTATTAGAATTCTGTGAAAGAAATTGAACTTTCGATTAACACGTTGGCTTCACCCAAAGGTGAACGGAATCCTGACTAAAATGGATCAGTGAAACGCAATAAGACTTTCATTATTCGATCTTATCTGCATTCCTTAATCACGTCATTATAGTAGCGAGGATGCAACTCTTCAGGAACCCATTTAGGATGAGTATATGCCATGCGTAGTTTGGTGCGTATATACTGCAGTAATATATTCTATGTTACATCCTGACCATTGCGCAATGAGGAAATGCAATATTGGTGCATCAGCGTGCGAACATGGTGTATAAATATACATTTTAATGCCCATATTTATACTCGAATGAAAAAGCGTGCAGAAATGAGAAAGAAAGGGAGAGGCAAGAGGCGGTTGACCCTGTAGTGATCGTGACAACCTGCAGGTATACAGGTGAATGTAAAAGTCACCGAATATATATAGTATGTACTCTGTGGTGATCGAAAGTTGTTGATCAGTTTTCTCTGGCGATTGAATTATAAGTATACACGATAACTAGTTATTCGGCAAACTTTTCCTCTTCAGCCTCTTCAGGGATTCATGTATTGCACACGATCAGAGAACCGCCTGAATGTTTAAACGCAATAAAAGTTGGGCTTAATTGAGTTAAGGTACGAAAGAAGAAATCAAATCGCCTTGACGTGTGAATTTTCGAGTATTTATATTATATTACGAAAATATCGCGGAGTCTTATCAATTGATCGAAACCAATAATATGATAGAATGAGACCGGAAGTCAGGAATAGTAATTGCTACCATATTCGATAATATGCTGCAATGTCTCATCGTATTCCCAAATCTGTGGTAATACCGCAATAAAATCTCAGACTACAGCCGCGCGGGTTCGCTAACACAATATAACTTCTTTCGAAATTGTCTCATGTTGGGAGAAAAGGCAGATCGCGGCGCCGTGAGAAGTTTCATACATATTATATAGGTGTGTTGCAGCTATGGAATAAATCTGCGAATGAGTGGTGGCAACGGTTTTCTATTTTATATCTTATGTATGATACCCGAGAGACCTACTTCCGGTGTCGATTAACACCAATAGGAACAGGTGTGTGCGACCGCGTGACCATGACCCATAGCTGGCGTTAGAATCAGAGGGCAAATATAATATGAGTATATTAAATCTTAAGCGAGAGAAATCTCCTCTCAAACTTAGAGGAATTAGAATGAGTCGAGAATGTAATTGACGTTGGGATGATAATTTACCGATCTAATTCGGCCTTTTCTAGACTGACAGTTTCTCTGAACCTGCAAAGACAACAAGTAGGCCGCGGAAGAGAAAATTCCGTGTAGGAAACGTACCGGTAACACTTGATGTGCATCGCAGTATGTAGTACATCTCAATCGCTCTACAATACCTAGATAGCAGCAATCGAAATCTCGTCGCCTTAATACTTTCGAAATAGATTGACGATTCAACTGAACGGATCCAGTCCTTAACTCGTGCGGATTAAACCTGCACCTGCGATTACTTATTCCAACGGCATAAGTTGCGAGGATTGCGTAACTGTCGTAGTCACTCGGTCAGTAAGTCAGTCAAGAAAACCAAGCTGGGCAGGCTTGATCACAAAAACGTGGATCAATTACTGTAGAAGCTATATTAAGAGCTTCGAGACTGACTCCTTTCGGAATTCTGATATTAGATTACAATGTTCGCCTAAATGGACTGACTGATTGCGAGTTACCAAATCGGTGAAGTCAATCTCCCAAAGATTTCGGATAAAAAATCTCGAGGTTCCGAAAGATTCTCAAGATTAGCAATCGGCTGAAAGAGTTCGACCTTCGAACGGGCTTACTCATAGCAGTGAAGCTATACTGTATACAATTTATTATGCATATTTTGACATGATTTAATGTACTTGAACATCATTTCATTCACTGACCAGATAGTGGGACATAAACTGGATTTGGTGTTACGTAGCGGGCGTCGTCCTCGTACGAGGGCTGTTGTACGGGATACTGTAGATTAGTCTGGTGCACGTAACGCTGGGACGGTCCGTGATACAGCTCCTCGATAGATGTACTTGCGCCGAAGCCAGGCTGATCCCTCATCACCGCAGGGAACTGGTACCTGTTTGTCGGAATTAACGTGACTTAATTGGTTCCAACGAGAGCCGCTCATTAGAAAACTATGTTTACGCAATAAATTTTACTGCATGTATAGGCGCGCTGTATTTATTCAGCTCGGAGTTGAGGAAACTTTCCCAGTGATTAACGCGACGATTATACAGCTGAATGGAAATAGACAGGTGAATTTCATTTTTGTAAGATTTGTGACCGAGGATCAACGATTGGAAAGAACTATGATTTACGTTCATTTCAATCATTTTCATTCCACACAGATCAGAATATTCAAAAATAGGAATCACCAGGTACAATATCAATTTTTGAATATCGATGTTGTAGTTTAGTATCAAAATGCTTAGATTTGTAGAAAAAAAAAACAAGAAAATTCCGATAATCTGACTCCTGAGTTCAAATTTTCAATATTCAATCTCTCTTCTATTCACCAGTAGTACGAATCTGAGCTGGACTCGATGTGTTGTGGAGGCACAGTATGCTGCTGTATAAGTCTATGATCTTCGTTTCGGGACGAAGCGATTAGATTTCGTTGTCGTCTGAGGTAAGCATAGTTCTCTAGGTCCCAGGGATCTATGTAGCTACGTCTACCGCCAGAAGACGAAGACGAAGACCCGTCCGCTGAAGACTTTTGTGAATCCTGAGAGTTCCAGTATATCGACGATGCGGCGGGCATTGTGTTATTATAAGTAGACACTGTTTTTCACACTTTTTCTATATCCTATATCGTCGTCTGTTATGTCCACCACTGTACGTCCTATCGTTATTCAAACATCAATCACCGTCACAACACTTGTACTATTTTTCAAATGCGCGCCGCTTCGCCTTAATCGGTTCCAAGTTTTAAATTACGGATATAAATATTCGAATTGGCAATTACTTTGTGAGATTCCAGATTCTTACGATTCTTCTTTACTTTAGTTACAACGCAGCGTGAGTTTCATCAAGGAAAAAGCGAAAATTTTCGAACTATTCATAGCGCGTATTTCGAAGAAGAGGATCAGCAGCGCGATGCGCGCATTGCGTGAGTGCTTTCCCTTCTGGATTTTGCAGCCGAAGGCAAGACCTCGTCGTCGCTAGGGAGCCACCGCCACTCTCTACAAACCGCGGAGTGAAAACGAACGAGGAACAGTTTCACCTCCACTATATTATGTTTCTATATGTATATGCGGTAAATAATATGTACCAACAATAGATAGACTGTAAATGATTTTGTTTTGACGAGTGGATATTATTCTTCATATGTAGGTACTGTGAATCAACATGACATAATAATTGATAAGTAGTAGCTTGCATTAATTCAACCATTCTACTAATATACTTTTATAATATACTTTTTTGTAATAAACTTGTGATGGGGATCAATTCATAAACTTTATTCGACAACGAAAAATTATTTGTTGTTAGTCAATTCATGATCATGAATTCTCAAATTAATTCGTGATAGAAGGTGAATAATAAAATGAATCGTTGATGCAGAACAGTACCTTACAAACTATGAAGATTGTATGTGGATAGAATATTTGAATGATATCAATTCGATCATCAGAAGAAAGAGAACTTGATATATGAATACATACATACTTGTCAAGAACTGAAATTTTACATTAATTTTCAATTAATTTTCAAGCTTGGTAATTCATTCTCGTTAACGAATTTTTTTAGTTTTTGGTATAAGACTTGTTCGATCATTATACAAGTCAAGTAAAATTTTAGATGTTCTGTTTTCCCCCCCAACCCAACCCAACCCAGCCCAACTCCAAGTATATTCTACATTCAAAGACGCACTAATTGTTGATCTTACCTCACACTTCAGCAATTGATAATTTTCAGAACAATCTATGTCCGCCGAGTTCGTATCATCATATATACGAGCTAACTTTCTTCAGCAATATTTTCCGTCGCCAATATGCTGTTTTATCAAAGGTATCAAATGATCCTATTGGTTTTCAGTTCATTTCCATTGATTAGCATTTGAAGAACATAAATTGAAGTATGAAAATTAACTAAGGGACCGTTGGAATTCGATGCCTGATTTCACGTATTATTTTGTATTATTTGTGTAATAAAATGATGTTTGTCATCTGTCGCTGAAAAAGAGTATGATGTTCTTGAGTTTTTAGCTGGTGAAACCATTTTGGAACTCGGCTGTAATTTTTTACATTTACAATGTTTTTGCCATTATACCTATATATACGGACGAGGATGTTGCTGTAATCTAACGATTGGCTTTATAACAATTTTTTGAATGGTATACAGTATATTATATTATATGATTGATAGAAAAAAAACATTCGAAAATTAAATTATAACTGTGGGTAAAATTATGCCAATTTTCAATACTTAAAGACTTTCAGAAGAAAGAAAAACTTTCAATATTCATACATACTTAAAGGTATGTTCATTTTGTAGGATTTGATAGAAATCTTTCTCTTCAATAATCGCAGTGAAATGAGATATGGAATTTGATCTTTGCCTAACTAAACTAGCTCTTCAATATTCATTCATGCGTGAAAACTCTGCTAAACGTTTTTGTTCAGTGCAATGTCTTTTATATTTTTTTTTATATAAATCTATTGTTTGGGACAGAGAGAAGGGAAAATAGTAGGGGGCAGGGGGCGGATTGATTAAACTAGAAACCTAAATAAATATAAAAGAAAAAAAACAAAGAACAAAAAACTATATTCTTATAATATTAAATTCGACGCTACTACACGACTTAATTATACCTATATATCAAGTTATTATGTATTTCACGATTGACTTCCAGCAATACGAATTGCGGGAGAGTATTCATTTACAGATCTATACTGTGGATATAATATAACGTATTATAGTTTATAGGATAGGTATATGATAATTAGAATGATTCAATAATTTCTATAAATTATGTAAACATAGAGCAATTCGTTTCATGCGGAATTATAATAATAATGTGATTATACGTAATATCAACAGGCTCCGGAGGCGTAACAAAACGTTAAATGTTCATACCTCGAAAATGATTGGAGTTAGGCTCGTTTCATACTTTTCGAAACATCAACATACAACATCTTCGTCATTTTCCTCATCTTGTGTATACGCAATCATTCCTCGATAATGTCCACACACTACTGCAAGTGACAGTAACAGTAGTTGGTTTTGTTGTTGGTATAGTGGTAGTAGCAGTATATATGTAACAATACTTATCACAGTAAGAATTTTGAGTAGTTGTTTTCGTCACGCTCCTAGCTAAACTATGATTCTGTATAAAGTAGTTAAAATTATTCTATCAAAGATCTAATATCCATATTACGAAGCTCCCAGGAAGGTAAGAACCAGGCAAGGCTTTCTATGTACCTCAATGGCGGAATTTCCTTCGCGAAAATCTCGTTCCGTTCATCCGAACTTGATAATCCTAAATCTTGTTCGAGTGCTCTTTGTGCAAAATCAGTTTTAGAATTCACAAATCATATTTTGTCCCTAAGACACTTCCTGAAATTTAAAATTTCTCTGTTATCCAGCTTGAGCCTTAGATGATTGGAGAGAAAACGTATGTAGCATTTTCAACAAGGAAGTGAATGGCCTTCATCTGACATGATAACTCTACTGTACTTTGTCCATTAGGATTGAAATAATCTTATATTTGACTGAGTCAAATTAGTACGCATAAATAATGAATAATAATGATCTAAAGTGTGTATTATGATAACTCAACGATGGTTAATAATGAAAATGAATATACATAATCTCGGTGCTATGTATTGCGATGAGAATAACTGGTATATTTCAGTGTTTATTGGCAACCTTTTTTTAGCCTCGGATCGCTATGTTGCCTGTGACAGAGTGTGAGAACTATCGTGTTTTTGTTTCTTCATTTAATATCTAAATTTTGGTAAATAACTTTTGGGAATATTCATTTCACAGAACGTTGTAAGACAAGAGTTGTAGTTAAACGGTCTGGAAAAACTTAAAAATTAAATGGTTCCTAATTCTTGTTAATAATTGAATAAATTTAGGAGATTATTTTCACCTATTTGGTTTTGGTCACATTCACGACTGACCTGCTCCCCTGATTATAAACGAGACTAAACAAATTCCGTGTCACATAAAACTAAGCTACGCTTATCATTCTACAAAGCACACAGCAGCGGTTCGATAATTGAGCACCTTGTTGCTGTACGGTAATCCAGTTTCATCTGACTCGATCCAAGAGCAAAGATGCTGCCAATTCCACGTCGTATTCAGTCTGTTTTAATGCACCTTCGCATTGCGGTCGGTCGGCTAATCCAAGCCTAAAATATCAAGTCTTACAATGTATCTTCGATCCTATTTACTATGCCTCAAGTCTTTCTGGGCGGCAAAGTAGGAAATAGTAACTATATAACACGAAGTCTTAATTCAAACAGCTACAATTAAGTTCCCGGATTAGAATTCTCTTAAAACGAAATGAAAAAAGGCGATCTAACTGATATTGAAGAAATAAAAAATTGTTTTAAAAAACAGAACCCGAGAATTAGAAATTGGAAATAGTCAAGGAATTCAAAAATCAGAACGCTACGATCAGCCCGGATTTAATTACAATTTGAGGAAACGCCGTGGTCGATTATTACCGAGATAAATTAATTTCTCGAATTTCTGTGTACTCGGTCTATTTCATTCGAATTTTGATTGACCTTGGGATTTCTTGAAACCAGAGCATATATCAACACAAGATGAAGCCTGAAACTACCTACCGTACAAGAGACTCAATCTTGGCCTGTCTATCCTTGATGATCTGTTTAGCAGCCTGATTCGTGTCCCAACCAGTGGCTTGCAGTGCAGAAAGGACTTCCTGCTCAGCAGCGTCCCCGGCTTCTTTCTGTACTTTCATTACTTTACTGGCTCTAAATTCGTCGTTTAAAGACATGACGACCTGCTGTGAGGCGCCAGTAAGAGGAGGACTGATTCCCGGAGGATAAGCAGAGCCAGAAGGCGCCAGCTGAGTGTTGATAACAGTCTCGTTAAGCTGCGGCAGCAAAGTCCTAGCGCTAGATAATTGATGCGAAGATATCGCGGCAGCTTGCTGTTGATTAATCCGAGTCGGTGTAAACTGCATGAGATTTGTGCCACCAGTTTGATTAGCTACAACATTAGAGTCGTGTTTGCCGGGCGAATATTGTTGGAATCCGTTCTGAAGCGGTTTCAAGGGACTCCTAGTAGCCTGGTATGCCGGTGGCGGGTTATAGCTGACGGGTTGTTTCAGACTGAGACTAAAATCGCAGGGATGATCCTGGGCAGGATAACCACGCGGCAATGTTTGGCTGTATCTAAGCCCTGCTTGTCCTTGAATGAATCCGTCGTTATGATTGAGAGCAGATCCCTGTCCGTTCATAGAACTGGTAGAAGGCGACTGATTGGTATTGTGATAAGTCCTGAGTATGCTTTGCTGCACAGTCTTGTTATACAAAGTGTTGAATTCGCTCTGCGAAAGCTGTTCCAAATTAGGCACAGTCTGTTTCAATTCCGCGTACACTTGTTCAGACAATAATGCTCCCGAACCTCCAGCAGTGGGTCGCGGGAGAGTCGTAGATCGTTGCGAAGCTTGGCCGATGTTTAGCTGTTGCTCATTTTGCTGTTGAAAGTAATTGTGGTTGCCAGTAGCACCGGCAGTATTGGCAGTCGCCGATTGCGCGTTTTCCAAATTGCTGATTCTAGACTGGTTGAAATTGCTCTGGGTTGAAACGACCTGTAGTAGATTTGCCCCAGGCTGAAATCCGGCCTGTGCTTGAATGAAATTGGCTTGTTGAAATGGCTGAGAATGGGACTGATGCCATATCTGTCCTACGATAGCGTCGGTCGTAGCCTCGACCATTTGTGAAGAAGAATGCTGGCTCATCTGGCTCCTGGGTCTTTGTACATTTGTGCTTTTCAATTGCCAAGAGTTTTGAACCTTCGTAGGCAAGTTGGCGGCGCTGCGTTGTTCCGATTGTGGAGATCTCGGTTTAACGGAAGACGGCGGCGGCTGGAGTAGCGGAATCGGCGAGCTGTCCTCCCTCAGTTTATTGAGCGAAGCGTATTGCGCGCTTGAAGTATTCGCCGCGTGACTAGAATTGGTGTTTTTCGACGCCTCCTCTTCCCCAAGATGTTTTTCAAATCCGACCAAAAAGGCAGGGTATTTCTTCGGCGACGCCTCTCCTCTACTGCTCTCTATGCTAAGTTCGTTCAAACTCTGGGCAAGATCGTGATTCGATTTTGGTTTAGGCGGAGTTTCGTACGGTCCTAAAGACGGAGGAGTCGGAGGCGGCTGAACAGCGGCGACAGAAATCTGCGTGCGGCCAGCAACATTAGCGTAAGTCTGTCCGCCGCCGATTCTGAGATCCTCCGGCCAGGTTGAAAGACTGGAAGTAGTGGGGCTCAGCTTATCAATTTCGCTGTAATGATCGCCGACGAATTCGGCGCCAGCTCCGGTGTCGATGTTCACATTTAAGTTCGCGTTCCCGCTCCTCATATCCTTGCTCAAACTCAGAGAATACTGTTCTATCCCAATGCTAGCAGCGCCGCCTTCCGACTGAACATTTCCGTAAGTCTGTTGCGCGTTAACTACCGAATGATTCCCCAACTCGGGGGTAACATGGCTGTAATATCGCGAGTGCGGTGGGTTCATAAAGACCAACGAAGTGTCGAAGGGATCGGGGGGCTGAGTTCCTTCCATGCTTCCCGGAAAGTTTGCGTAAGTTCTAGGGTCTTTGTTCAGCCAGTATTCTTGCTGTTGTTCCAGCTGCTGTAACGCCGGATCAATTATAGGTTCGTCGAGGATATTCACGACTCTTCTGCAGTTGGGATCAGGCTGGATAGCAGCACTGGCGGCATTAGCTCGTTCCTCAGGAGAGAGATCTATCAGTCGAGCTTCCTGGCTCGCAGTAGAACTACTAGGAGCAGCCGGACTGCTAGTTTTAGTGGGACTAGACCTGGGGTCATAGTCTAGCCTCGAATACCCGAGTTTTTTTAGCCCGGGTGTAACATGCTGGTATTTCTTCTTTGGTTGATTTTCAGCGCCGGAAATAGGGCCTATAACGTCTGGCGGCGTCATCGGATTCCGCGTGTATACAGGGTCGATGGAACTTGGGCTGGAAAATAATTGAGCCTTGTTAACCCTCTGAAGCATACATTTTTTGGATGATCGTATGATCGCGAAAATTCTTACTTGGGGGTCTTTGGGGTCGCTGATAACGAATCTGGAATCAGATTTTCGAAATTCAAAATGGCGGATCCAATATGGCGGATCAAAACATTAAAAATATCGCTCCAGCTTTGAAATCTTGTACATTGGGGTTTTCGGAGTCGCTGATAACGAATTGGATCTGCCATTCTGAATTTTGAAAATCCGATTCCAGATTCGTTATCAGAGGCGCCGAAAATTCCAATGTACAAGATTTCAAAGCTGGAGCGATATTTTTAATGTTTTAGTCCGACATATTGGATCCGCCATTTTGCATTCCAAAAATCTGATTCCAGATTCGTTATCAGCGACCCTCAAAACCCAAGTGTACCAAGTTTCATGTGAATACAACGAAAACTTTCTGAAATAATGAATTCTTCTTGCGAAAAGTGACTTTTTTTGGTATTTGTTCATTAACATCAACAAATTCACGAAAAACTTTAGATAACGGAGTGTAATTTTGAATTCTCTAACATGTTGTTGTAGTAAATTCACAAAAATAATCACTAAAATCGAGAAAGAGCAGCTTGAAAAATTAGAAAAATGATGATAACATGCATATAAGGGTTAAAATGCGGAAATACTCTACATCCCTCAAGAATTCGATGATAAATCAAACGTCTGTTACCTGCCCCACGATTTTCCAAACGGTGCTCCGTGCCCCGTGTGTATAACCGAGTTTGCCAACGGTTTGCTGATGTCTTCCGGCTGCTTTCGCCTCATAGGATCGACGTCGCATCTTTGGAACAGGCCGATTTGAAAGGTCCTCTGATTCTGTCCTTTCCACCAACGGTGCTCCGGCCTTCCGTCGATTATCACAATCTGATCTCCCTGCTCCATGCTCATTTTGTTTTCACCCTCGAAGCGGTGCAGCGCTTTCATGACCGGAGGGACCATGCTCGTCAGTTCCTTCTTCAAGCTAGAGAATGTTGGCCTTTTCGTCGGATCTCTTTCCCAACAACTTAGCATCAATTTAAACATTTCGGGCGGACAAGCCTCCGGTTCATGCAGCCTTTCTCCTTCTCTGTCAATCTTTCGGAGAATTTCCGATCCGTTTAATCCAATCCACGGCTCTTCTCCAAAAGTCAGCATCTCCCATAGAGTTACTCCGAACATCCATACGTCGGAGGCGTGGCTGAATTGACGAGCCTTTAAAGACTCCGGTGCGCACCATGGAAACGGGACCTTTTTGTGCTCCGTCATAACGTAGCAGTCTTCTTGCTGAGGAAGCGCTCTCATCAGACCAAAGTCCCCGATTTTCACCCTGTCTACAGAGCTTAGAAGCACGTTTCTGCACGCCAGATCACGGTGGAGGAATCTCTTGGCTTCTAGGTACGCCATGCCTGTTGCAACTTGCGACGCATAATCGCAGAGAGTCAGGACGGACATGTGGCCGCACTGCTTTCTTAGATAATCCAGAAGAGCTCCCAACGCTGCAAGCTCCGTTACCATCATCATTGGCTGGGATAAAACCACTCCGTATAATCTGGGGAGCACATGAGTCATTGAGGGGAGCGAATATAGTCGATACACATCATTGTGTACCTTAAGACATAAAAAAAGTGTTAGAGTTATCTTTGCTATGAGAAATATCATTGATCATCATTTGCAGAAAGCAAATTATAATCAATATATGAGGCATCCCACCCCAATTTGACCAATGTTAAACCCTGACCATCTAAAAATCATTACAGGCTTTTTTCTGATATTATACTCGGTGAAAAAAGCTTTCAGATTTTTTCTCACATTTTTTATTAAGCCGTTTATTTTTTATACATTTTTAAAGTCGAATGAGAAAGCCCATTTTCAAAAATCTAGTGTATGGGATAAAACAGCCACCTGTTATCAAAAATTTAGAAAGAAATTTATTTATTTATTTATTTTTTTTCTTCTTCTTCACTCAATTCGGAATATTGAAATTTTGAAAATTGAAATTGACCATCCCACAGGGATAAATTAGCCCTCATTTGACTGATACGATTTTTCCCATGTATTACCCTGATTTTGATGCCATTTTTTTTCCATGATTTTTTCCATGTATTACCATGCATTACCCAAATTTTCAATTTCAATTTTCAAAATTTCAATAAAAAAAAAATAGAAAAAAAATTCTCGGACATTTTTAATAAAAAGGCGCTGTTCTGTGTCATTCAGTAGATTCTTTAAGAATTTTTCAGATTTTTGAAAATTGGCTTTCTCAATTAACTTAAAAAATGTAAAAAAAAAAAAAAAAATACAACTGGCTCAATAAAAATATCTAAAAAAAAAAAAAAGAATCTGGAAGCGTATTTCACCGAGTAGAATGCTAGAAACAAACCTGGAATGATTTCGATACGGTCAGAGTTTGACACTGGTCGAGTTCGCGTGTAATGACCAGTATATAAAAATTGACTCAATGGTTCAGAATCTTCTTACATATTATACTTGCAGAATATACCTGATCAGATGGTGATGGTCGAGTGTATGCATGGCTTGAACCTCTGAGACAAAGTCTTCAAAAACGTTGGGCTGAGTGAGCGCGTCAGCCTTGAGTACCTTGACGGCAACTGGCAGCGTTCTGCCAGTTGGTGAGGTCCATTCCCCGCGTCTAACGACACCAAAACTTCCATCGCCAAGTTTTATGGAAAGAGTAACGTCCTTGTCTTGTATGAGGCAGGTGAGTGTTGCAGGACTATCCAGTGCCTGTGATGTGCGTTTACTGCTTTTGGTGCTTTTTATTTTAGTTATGAAACTCCTTGTCCACGGGTTGGCTCTCCTCTTCTTGACGGCATCCATGAGCCGCCTTATCCCCGGCTTTCCCAACCCGATCTTCTCGAGGTCTTCTTGTTGAACATACTCAAAGTGGTGGAGTCTAGTCACCTGTAGTTCGTCCCTAATTCGTGTGAAAAATTGTGTCAGCTGTACGTCATGGAGCAGCTCATGCAGCCACTCGGTTCCTTCGTCTTCTGCCATTCTTTAGGGATTAAGTCATGCGCCTGAAAAGTTAGAATAACAAGAAATCTTAGAAAGACGTAAAGAAGTCGAGATACTTTGATTATTACAGCAGATCTAGAATTTCGAATTTAATTTTTTTGCAGATTTTCCAATGTATTCAATATCGTTTTATAAGGATAGTAGATTATCGCTTGAGATTCAAAGCGATAATGCAAGAGACAGAGGAGGAAATGGGAAGTGAAAAATTTTTCAATTCGAATTTTGAATCAGTATATAATTATCAAGATTATTAATGCATCGGATATCGATAAGATTTAGATAACGTAGATAACAAAATTGTGGTAAAGAGTCTATGAGACATCCGGTGCCAATTTGATCGTAATTCACTTCAATTTCATTACATTATATTCAATGCACGGAATCCAACATAGAATTGCCAAGCTCATATCAAATTACATATTTACAAAAGCATATTTCCAGATTTTCCTGGTTTTCTCGGCTGATTCTTACCTGGAAAGGGCTTTCCATATCAATTCTATCACAGTTCACCCAATTCCCTCTATACTTCTGATAGAGAGCCTTATACATCTGAATAAAAAATATACGTATATGGGGGATTCCATGCCAAGTTGAGCTTTACTTTATTATTGTTGTTATGGAATGCCCCATATATTTATATACTTTTTCCTCAAATATGGGGCATTCATGTCAACTCTATCACAGTTTACCCAATTTTCTATATACTTCTGATAAAATATCCTATACATATGAATAAAAAGTGCATGTATATATAGGGCATTTTGTGCCAATTCGAGCTTTAGCTTAGTATTGTTGTAATAGAATGCGCGATAAATGTATGTACTTTTTCCCCAAATGTAAGGAAAAAATTTGTTGTTCAAATGAGAAATAGTTACATACGGAATAGGACCGGGAGAGTATCTCACGCAAATGATAAATCACTAAAAAAACATAACGCATGTATGTGCGTATGCAGTTACACACCTCCGTACGTATGTGAATGCACAATCATTTTCTTAGAAATCTGACTAACGTAATGGGTAGATATTGCGAAACTGGATTATAGCAGTTACATGTATTATACATTCCCGTCGCGTATATCCGCACTGTTGATCGCGCAACGAAGATAATAAAGTAATGTCGTTAATCGTTGAGGTGGTCAATTGAATCGTGTATACATACTCACATAACAACAATATGACATATACTCTGGAAGAAATCCTCAGCGTGTTTGGACGCGCCTGTCTGTATCGGTCGTCTAGCAAAATGCATGCTAAAGGCGCCGATCTTAGAACTTCTTTATCCTCACTATTTAACGATAAATAAAATTGCAAAACTAACTATTTCTGTGTGCATATGATACTTGTGTCGTATTTCCGGGTATTTGACGAACTACTCTTCTGGTAAGCGTCGTTCTAACTTCAAGACGTTCGGAACGTCAACGTCCCAGATCCAGAATTAGCTCGTAGCCTTCACGCATAGCCGCGAACTCGGCCACTTTACTGGCACTACTTTCACCGCGCGATTAATATCCGCCTTAATAGGAATCTCAGCATTATTGCCGATGGTCAATTGTTTCGCGTTTCATTATGCGGATGCACTAGTTTTCACTTGTTTTAAAGCTGTAGCTGATCTCTGACCGACAGATCGACCCGAAGACTTGAGTCGATCGGGAACAGGATATCAGTTGAATCCATTTAGTTTGGTTAACTGGTTAACTTATCGTAACTAGAACCCGTCCGACTTATGTATGTAGGTATTTTTCTTACACAACAGACACTTATTGCCATGTATAATACATTAAAATAAAGTAACTGTCATCACGCACAAAAAGGTGTCTTATTCCATTGAATAGTCGAACTGAACTTAGATTGATACAAGTGGGGCCATCTGTCTTACGTTTTGATTTTAATAGGAATTAGGTCTCGGGGATTTAATACATTTGTGACGTCAGCGGACGTTCGTGAGCAAATCTAGAGTCTAACTACTGGAATTATCCCGACGAA
Source organism: Rhogogaster chlorosoma (assembly GCA_944452935.1). Lineage (NCBI taxonomy): Eukaryota > Metazoa > Arthropoda > Insecta > Hymenoptera > Tenthredinidae > Rhogogaster > Rhogogaster chlorosoma. The sequence continues at coordinate 3,773,068 of OX101801.1, read as the reverse complement.
CTATAGATGTTGCACTCAAGAAGTAGTGAATTTAACTCATCTAACTATACGAGCTTTCGTCTAATTTTTACTTTGAATACTTTGAATAATAGATATTCTAATTTCTAGCTTGAATGTATTCGTTCGAATTGACTTCGATAAAATCCAAGTTCTTGACAGTTAGAGAAATGGGGAATCCTAATTGAATTGATAGTCATCGGTTCTTTCACATCGTTCTGTTTACAAATCGCGGTACTTTCGCTTTCGGTGCTTTGATAAAAACGCGCCGATCGCATCCTCGCGCGACTCTCACCATCTCACATATCCCGTACAACCAACGGTTTAGAAATGTACAAACATGGCGTCGGCAGCCGCCTTCGGTCTCTATTTAGGCAACACATCAGCTTGTTTGGCAATATTCAAGGTATAAAAAGCTAAATTAAATCCAGATAATGAGTTAAAAGTATTGAACGAACGCCCTCCCAATCGCGACGTCTTAGTATCATTAAAATCCCCACAATCCATTGACCGAAAATCGCGTCCGCGTGACACACGGACGCACGCTTTTTCCTTCTAACCTAACTAAAATCCCGCTTTTGAATCGAATTAAATCTCATTTCACAGGATGACAACGTTGACGTCGTCGCTAACGAGGCCGGGGACCGTGTCACGGCCGCTGTTGTCGCCTTCAATGAATCCGAAGAGGTAAGGACTGCCTTTATTCGATTGCAAACGTTTTACACTATCGTTTAGAGGTTAGGTTATTTTACGGGCTAACATCACGCTCCCGGCTTTTAAAATTTTTTCCGTTACCTCAGACTCTTGAGTAACGTTAAGTCACCAAATACGCAGATCGCTACATAAATATCAATCTAACAGGTGATAGGGCTGGCTGCGAAGGCCGGTCTCTTCAGAAACGGTCCCGTTTCAGTATTGAACAACAAGCGATTGATGAACAAAAGCATCGATCCATCGGAGTTGGAATTAGCTGTGAAGAGTAGTACCTGTAAAATAATAACTGAAAAAGACGTAGTACAATATTTAATAAAGAGGAATGAAAAGAACGAGAAAATACTGCCGGTGGAAGTAGCCACTCTGATATTCGAGGTCATGTACAACATCTCAACCACCGCTGCCCACGACGACAACGAGCACAACGTCGTACTTTGCGTACCTATCAGATTCAATTCCGAAAGCATACAGGTTTGGAGCAAATCTGCAACCTCTGCTGGGTTCAGGGTCCTGCAAGTCATCAGTGAACCTGCCGCCGCTTGTCTGGCCTATGGCATCGGTCAGGACAAGAAAGAGTCTGGGTTTGTAGGAGTTTAGAAATCTAATCACTGCTGGGTAAAATGCTTCTATGAATGCATTTAAAACAAATAATAAAGAATACTTTCACAAATATCATTTAAATGGGTGAATGAAAATGGTTAACGAGATTTTATTTGAAATGGTTCACGCACTGAAACTATTTGCAATTTTTGTCACATTTGACGTACATCTCTATAATGGTTTTCTTCATTGTATACTCAAGGAAGTTTGTTCAAAAATTTAACTGAATAATTCCAACCAAAATTTTAGGGCAAAATCAAAAAGAAAAACAAAAAAAAATATTCTCAAGGTAATTACACTCGATATGAACATGGACATAATTTTGTTTTTCATAGGATTAGAATTTTTTACAAAATAAATTCAATCATTTGACAAATGGCCAACACCGCATACTTTTCTTCATTTAAAATATAAAACAGAAATGTTACTTTCAAACATATTTGAACATTAAAAATATTACCCAGCGGTGGAAAGTTCGAATAAATTCCCCTAGGTTTGAAACCCTATGAAATTTCTTTAACATTGTAGATATGTACTGGTGTACAGAATAGGAGGTGTGAGCAGCGACATAACGCTGGTCAGAGTAGTCGGCGGGGTGTATCAAATAGTCTCGACATCTTACTACCCCGATCTGGGCGGAAACAAACTGACAAAAATACTCGCCGAGTATCTGGCCGGTGAATTTATGAGCAAATGGAAATTGGACCCGATGGAGAGCCGCAGATCAATGTCCAAGCTGAACATAGCTGCTGAGACGTGTAAGCATGTCTTGTCCACTATGTCGACTGCGCATTGTTTCGTTGAGTCGTTATGCGACGGGGTTGACTTTAGCCACAACATAACCAGAGCTCGTTTTGAGAATCTTATAAATTCTAACATATCTGACTATCTCGCACCCGTCGATAAGATATTAACGGACACTAAGCTCAGTGCTGACGATATCGGCAAAATCATACTCTGCGGTGGTACGATGAAGATACCAAAACTTCAGGAGAAAATCGGCGCTCTTTTTTCCAACGGCAAAGTACTCGGTGGAAAATGGAGCCCCGATGAGGCCATGGCTATTGGGGCTGCTGGACAAGCTGCTTTGTTGATTTCACACGGGATGTGGGACCAGAGTTTACAGTCTACAAATATGGAAGTTAACGTATTGAGAAAACCGCTTCACATACAAATAGAGGAACTCGAATCGATCGTTATACCTGCCCAAACAGTCGTGCCTATAAAATTACAGAGTCGTTTAGAACTGGCCGAAGTAAAAGAGGGTAAAGTGAATATTAAGATATTCGAAGAAGACTCAGACGAGCCAAAGAACAGGAAGAAAATTGGATTGGTGAGTAAGAATTTGAAGAATTTTCAACTTTTCTTCGTATAAATATAAAGATGATGACAAAGCAACAGTGTGAGAATCTACGAGTCTTTTCTTTCGTTTTTTTTTTACAGATTTGTATACCGGCGGAGAGTGGAGCTCAGCTTAAAATTGACACAGATTTAACAGAGGCCAGTTTAAATGTAAATATAACTGATACAAAGTCTGGCCATAAATCGTCCTTTCGTTTTGGTATACACGAAGACGATTCGTAACTAAAACTTAATCGAATAGAGCTTTAACTTATGTAATTAATTATATTATACTATTGACAACTCTGATATAATTGCTGAGATTTGAATAAAATCAGCAACGATTTCATAATTTCGGTCCGTCATCATTGCTCCTCCCCTCCCTCTACCCTCGCCCCTTCAATAATTATCATCTTCCCTTTCCTCTCTTTCGATTCTTCTATCAAGAACTTGAAACGCATCGGGAAAAGAAAGAGAAACGTTTTTTTTTAAAACAAAAATATATATATATATATATTTATTATTTACATTTAAAATATACAGGCAGTGGTAAATGGTTGTTAATTAATATTCTGCGAAAATAACGTCATCAAACCTTGCCAGGGGGTAGGTTATAGCCTATAGGTATAAGTACAAGTACATACATACTCATTATTTAACAAATGAAAATCATATTTTCTATCCTGCGAACAGCGTCCTTTTTACATATCAGTATATTGCGTTCTAAGGAAATCCGCCACAGCCTTAAGACTTTAATCATATCTAACTACACAGCTAAGCTATGCAGTTTATTTAGTTAAAAATTCTTAGATAATCTCGTTTTTTTTTTCCATTATAGTTATATGAGGATTATTATATTATGTATTAAACGATACAAATCACACTATTTTCGGCTATTAAATTAGCTACCTACGTCATATCTATCCGAGACTATAATAACCTGTATTATTTAAACATGATGATATAAAAGAGTTAGAAGACTTAAGAAGTTAAACTAAAAATAATAGAATGACGAAAGTCTTTTTTTTCGGCAACAAAAATAATAATAATAATAATCAACATTTTTAATCATATCAGACATTTTACTACCATAGAAAGAAAATAAACATATTTTCTCTCTCTCTCTCTGCCTAACTATTTTTTGATTTTTAAATTTCACTTCATATTTAGCTATCTTAGTCAGATTCACTGGCAAGTATATATATTAGTAATATAGAAGAGCAGAAGGGGGAGATTTCATCACCCCATTTTATTCCACTTCCATTTACTTCTAATTCATTATTCGTTAGCTAAATTATTGACTATATAATCCCATCCACAGATGGAAACAACAAGCGTTAACAAATCCTTCTATCAAGCTGTACACGTCGCTCAAACTGAATCGTGAACTGTCCAGTTCGGCGGGCTTTCGATACACTGCGCACAATTCCTGAAATAATGTTTGAATAGATTTAAAAAAGACTTTTTTATTAGATCGGCAAAATCATTCTATATTAATCTCTGAGAGTACTTACCCCTCTCGAGGTGTGGAGATCGATAGTGAGCATCATAAATGCTTGGAGATAACTCGGATGGAGAACAACAACGTGGCTAACGTTTCCGTCTGGTGCGTTAAATAGCTTATGATGATCTTGGTACTTGTTGATCAATACTTTGGACAGAGTTTGGTACCAAGCCAGAGGCTGACTGAGGAGTGGGCTCAATCTAGGATCAAGTTTGGAGAGTGGTTCCACCTGCGCTAAAGTACAGAGTTCGGTAAACTCTGAATAATTCATTGTAGATCTATTCTCCAGTAGTTTATTCCACAACAAATGAGTCCTGCACTGAATAGCCCCGTCTTTTATCATCGCGGTAACTCTCGCCGTCGCTGCATGGGCTTGAGACATTATCATCTGCTGCATCAACTGTTCGTGAGATGAATAATATCCTAAGTAGTTAACGGACTCCTGTCGAATTTGTACCAAATGCGAAGACGTGTGGGCAGGAGCACTGGGAAGGCTTGGGTTCTGTGTTAAAGGAGAGCTAGGGACTGGCGGGGGGGTGGGGGCCAGAGAATTACTGACATCGGTGGCATCTGCCTTAGGCTCTCCTTCTTGGGGCTCGTTGGACTCAACAGAACTGGTCAAAAGTTCGAGTTTTGATACTCTATGTTGGAGGGAAGGTACGGGAGAGACCGGGCTAGAGCCCGACGGGCTTTCAGCGTGTGAGTTGTTGGCAGATCTAGCGACGCTGTAGACAGTACGAAACTTGCCGAGTTTATTATTCTGCACTTCTTTCTTGGGATACAATTCCCTCTTGCTAGTCAACATCAAATAGTATTTCAATGTTATTTCAGACTTTTCCAAATGCACGGGCTGCTCCAGCCTTGATACTATCAAAGTTATGTCAAAGTCGTCTGTGTGTTTCATGTCCTGAGCATCGCAGTAGCTCACTAAAGGCGTGCTTTGCAATCTAACCAGGACAAAATCACTCTCCTTTTCCTCATTCGCTTCGCGAGACATTCCTAGTACTTGCATTCCACACGCTTTCTCGTTGGACAAGAGATACGAGTACAGTGTGCGGGCTGGAGTCGCCAAGTTACTCACAGTTACCGTGTCTGTAAAAAAAACGAGCAATCTGAAGTAAATCGCCTTTTTCTCAGATAACAAGACAATCGTAATAGTTCTCACCACTGTAGACCAGGTTCCTAGCGTAGTTTGGCGCTTTGCTGTAGTACTTGTTGAAATCGTCTAAGAAATGTGTCAGGTGATAATCTTCGCGCAGGGACCACAGCCCGTTGCCAGCGATGTATGAGTGAATGCATCGCAAGTGAAAATCGTAAGTAAAAGAGTGTAGGTGCATGTCGATCTTGACTTTATCACAAGCGTCGACGAAACTGAGCATGAACTGAAAGAAGGAATGAATGAATCTGGATACTGAAATATGCAGGATTGATTCTGCCCTGTTAAATACTCACTTGGTTCACTAAAGCACTGCTCGATTTAGTTTGAAGTCTGCTGCACTCGATCACCCGGACCTTGGCTATAAAATATGGCTCCCGGAGCGAGATTTCAAACAACAGAATACCCCCAAGCATAGACTTTTGTAGATAGCATATGTGGTGCGGATCCTGCGATTGTCCGCTGGAAAATTAAAAGTGATAATTTCAGATCACGTATCCCTTCGGTAATAAAATTCCTACCGAATATGAAAACCAAGAAAAGAGAGACTTACATTTTCTTTTGCGATTCGACGCGGACCGAATTGAATCCCAAAGTCTGAAGGTACTGTTTATACTCCATCAGCATGGCAGTGCAAAGATCTCTGTGCCATTCGGAAATCGTAGCCGTCGGACTAACTGGCGTAATTTTCGAGTGGGAAGGAACATTCTGCGGCGATTGTTGCAGAGCCATACTCTGAAGAGTAGAGGGTGGTTGGGAGAGAGAATGATCTCTAGTAGCGGCGGATTGGAGCCGCCATTTCGGCAGGAAAAGAAGCGGCGTATGGCAGTAGTGGATAAGTCGAGATTGTCTTTTGAACAGATTCAAAGTGGCCAGAGATATTGGGATGTTCGATGTCGCAGCTCTGCTCTGCCACATTTCACCGAGGCATTTGAAGTCCTCTGAAAAATTAATGGGATTCAAAATCGGAATGATATATGTGACATGGTAACAATGAGAGATACGATTGATTGTTACGATCCATTCTCCCAAAAAATACAATTTATTTGCATTGAAAAAATTCTGGAAGTCATTATCCACCACGTTCAAGTAATAATATTTTTTCAAATCAGCAAAATAAATATAACGAAAATAATTTCCGATTTCGAATAGCGTTTCAAATTATTGCCTTCGGACAGAGAATTTTTGTGATCTTTTGTTTAAAAAAAATTAAAAAGGACGTGCCGTTTGACGTTTCAAAAATTCATAGATAAATAACGGTTGCGAGAAAAAATCTGAAAAAAATTAGTAGCAGATGTTGGAGGTGGGACAATCGTAAAAAAAATGAGGGAAAATCATCGGTCGAGTTGGCGTGGAATAACTCATATGTGGAAAACAGTCTGATAGCGAGTCCTCTTACCTTTAGCTTTCTTCTCTCTATGTCTCAACTCTTGGAGATGATAAGCCGCCCTGACCACAGGATCGACAGTGTTCACTTGACTGGGACCACCACCGGGCTTTGCATCTCTCAGAACTTGTCCGATCCTGGGATTCCATGGAGCAGTTGCCGCCTTTCCGTGACCAGTTCGAACCGAACTACGAGGCCACTCTTTACCGTCGCTGTGTAAACCGTTTGGAAACTTAGTCAGGGTTTCCATATCCGTTATCTGGTAATAAGGCGGGGCTCTGTCCCCTTGAGGAAAGGCCTGGACTGGTTGATGGTGGAATATCCCCAGTTTCTGCATGACTATATTAGTGAATAAGCTGGATCTAGAAGAGAGCCAAGTGCCGAGATTGGTCACTTGCTTGGTCAGCTTCTCGGAACGTTCCTTAGACCAATTGTACATATAAAGAATGATCTGTAAAGCGAAGAGACGAGAATAATAGCAATTTTTAATTTCATTTACCCTCAGGGATATCAGGCACTCACATTATCGCTCTGTATTTTAGCGAGCAGTAGACGTTGTCTGGGTACAAAACTGCCTTCCAAAATCAACGGGTTGAATTTCTGCAGTAGTTTTTGATCTGTGGACAAAGCAGTTTATTGAAACCATGAATTCCTCCATTTCGTAGAAGAGGAAACAGGATCGCGGCTTACCCTTAGGCACTAGCATCTCAGGCTCGATTTTTTTGCTGTGAGAAGCCTTCCACTGGTAAAAATTTCTGGCTACCAAAAGGCATTTTATAGGACTCTGGTCTTCCCTGGATAAATCGCAAGGCACATATGACGTCTGGTCGTTATCCTCCTTCCCCAGAGTCAGCCAAGCGGCGCTATTCACGCTTTCCATGCTCTCGGACATGTGGAAAGACTTGGCAGCGTTTATATCTTCTTGGGAATAGTTGGCGTCTATGAAAGGCTGCCGTCCTGACAGAACAAAGGTCCTAGAAGAAGTGTCAGGCGCATGGCCACGTATCAGACTCTGCAGTTCTTTGGCTATAACAGGAATCGGGTGTCTCCTCTGCATTAGAACTGCGTGTTTTTTAACGGCTGGAACGTTTATCTGCAAAGCGAACTGGAACCAGTGCTGCAAAGTGGTTCGATAAACCTGATGCAGTGTTCCGTCTTCTCCGACCTCATATCTGGACAGTTGTAAGGCATCGGACACCGGCGACTTGTGCTGCTTGCTTTTTATAGGTGTCTGAGTTTCCTTGTGGGCTACTGTGCGATCTGCAGAATCATCGCCGGGCAATTCTTCCGTGAGAACGGTCGGCAATAGTTTATACTCTGTGACCAAGTCCCAAGTAGCGTGTCTGACAGCCTCGCGAAGCTTTTGGGTAAGTGATTCCAAGTTGACGCGACCCTGCTTCCATATCCTGAACTCTATCAGAGCTTCGGGAATCGGATCCGGTCGTGAATTGCCGTCGTACAAATAGCTGGCGACAATTTCTTGGAAATGTTCGAGCTTCAGCGGATTAGGAAAGTCAGAATCGAGCCACTCGGTTTTACTGCTTTTTATCAACTCTCCTGCCGCGTTTACAATCCCTAAAGCAATGCACGCGATGCCTTTGCTCCCGCTCGAGTGACTCTGATTGTACAAGAAGATATCGGATTCTGATACCCGCTTCGTAGAATCCTTAGAATAGTCTTGGAAGTGATTCTGAGTTCTTGCATCCGTGTATTTGGGATTGTGCAAAAACTGCAGGAGGTTTTGCCGCAGGTAATATCCCAGAGCCTCTATGTGGGGGAGACAGTGCACTGGGACTAACAACTGCACGACATTCTCAGGCGGCTGATACTGCTTCTGAATGAAGTGTACATCGGCTGGTGTGAGCTTGCACATAGGATTTCTTGCCAGCATAACGGACAATACTTCCAAAACCGCATCGTCCAGACGATTTTGCAGCACTTGTACAAGATCGCATTTCACCTCCAGACCGGCCTCAGATATTCCGTGCACCATGAGAATTATAAGATCGTCGGGTTTGTTCAAAAGGTCGCTTTCCTTCTCGCCAAATGATCGAACCCTGGGCCTCGTGTCAACCCCCAAAACATCGCCTTCTTTTCCCTTCGAGTGAGACAGAGAAGTGATGCTGCTGCTCCGAGACACGACTAGTTTTTCGTGGCTCTCGGAGAGTTTGTTCTGCAGGGGTTTCACCTCGCTTATCTGTTCGTGTAATCTCAGGTAAAATACGTTGTCGTTATTGTCCTGATAGACAAACATGTTGATCCGATTGTTGACTGAGAAACGATTCAGCACTGCTTGCAAGGCTTTTATCCCTCGCGACAGTCCCGGCTTTCCTGGGCCAGTCTTCAGTCTGGGATGTAGACAGAAAGGGACTTCCCATACCACAGGACAACGGAATAATCCGGGTGACATGTTAGCCGTTGATGTCTGGTTCTGGTGCGAACCCCCGGACTCACTTCCTGTCTCACCCCGCCATACAAAATCTTCGCTAGACTCTGGCTCGAGTAAATTGTCGCAAGTTCGGGTGTCGTGCAAACTTTGAAGCAGGAGATATTGATTCACTCGTCGACATATCGCCTTTATCTGAGACACTACCATTTTCTGGATTTGACGGTATCGGTCCACCTCAGGAGAGGCGAGTTCTAAAAACCTGGAACCAAGGTGGAAATGCAGCAAAGTATTGAGGGGAAAATTTCAGAGCCTTACCTGCAGTGAAAGTAGACGTAAACATGGTCGTTTTCCACCTTTAAAATCAGCCAAAAGTTGGGCATAAGACTCCTCCGCTTGTCCAGGTCGGTTAGCCAGTGGCAATCGTCTTCCGAATCGCTGCTGTCTCCTTCGTATCCGTCGTCGGTTCCGGCCTGGCCTTCTCCCAGGCTTGATATCTCGGAATGGCACCCTGGCGGATCTCCGGAATCGGTTCTGCTCACTCTGGGCTGAATATCTCGGGGTTGCGGCTGCTCGGTTTCCTCTTCGAACATCTCGTCTACAAGGGGATAAAGCGTTAACGTTTTTTGAGAAAATTATTCGCACAAAACCGTTTCTTACCATTTGGTGATCCGTTTCCTCGCGGATTTCTATTTACGCTATCATTTCCCAAAGCATCGCTGATCTCGCTGGCTCTTTTAGTAAAATAGAAGAGATTCCCTTCCTCGAGAATTCTGTACCTTTCGATTTCAAGGTTCTTCAATTCTTCCAAAAATTTCGGACTGCAATGTTCGGCAGGGAAGACAAAATGGAGAGGAACTTTGTCCGTTGAGCAGCTGGGCCTCCCATTGGATTCTGAAACGTGCCTCGCGACTAGATTCAAGGTCTGTTCCGTCGGCACGGTTTCATCCAGAAGGGCAGTAGCAGTTTCATCTCTCAAAAGCCACTCGATCTCATCAACCAAGGTGGAGACGGCGTTATGCTGTCTTCTAGGCAGATGCTGTATCCTGTCCTGCAAAGCATCAGTGCCAGACAACTGCGTGTCGTATTCGGGGCTGCTCTCGCTATTAGTCCTTGTGCTGCCAGCTGGGGACGCAGAACAAAACGAAGTTGTTCTAAGCCCTGGACTGCGCTCCAAGCTTACTTCCAAAACCTCTCTGGGAAGATTCAGGCACATTATATCCAGCGTTACTTTCAAATCTGCTGGTTCATGCTCCTCGAGATTGTTGCCAAGTTTCTCTAAGATCTCAGCGAAGCAAGTAGGCAAGAGTTTGACCGGAGTTGTGAAGAGACTGGATCGAGAATGTACGGAGCAATTAAGCTGCAGAAATAGGGGCTGTTCTTGGCCGGAACTATCGTCTTCCATTAAATCACAGCTGAGGGATTGAGTTGAGGCCAAACTCGAGAGCTTACTTCCGTCTTGGAGACTCGCTCCTGGCCATGTAGCGTTCAGTTGATTAACTGAAACAGAAATCGTGACGCGTTGTAGAATTCCGAGTGGAACTAGACGGGGATTGATTTACCTTTCACGTTTCCGTGGTCTGTTTTGCAGTCGACTATTTCTGAATGAAAAGTAAGTCCGTCCAATTCTTCTTCGCTGTCAGATCTGAGGAGATCCATTCTTTCCTGAAAGAAAACGACGTTTTACTTTCCCTCGTCAAAAGTCTGCAAAGGTTCGATGACCACGAACCATTTTATCTGAGTTCCAGTGCAGAGAACAGAAATAAAATTCTGGGTGAGCTGGTACGGCCCTGAATGCAGAGTTCATTATCCTCTCGAACTTTTCTCTGATCAAATTATGCAGAGGTTTAACATCGCTGCATGAAAGCGCTGCAATGGGGGCTGATCCCAGCCGATTTACACCGGTAGAACTCAAGTGCCGACACACTGAGCTGAGGTAGTTTGTTATGTTTATTTCTATCAGAGCTTCTTCGCACTGGTCAACCGCCGCTTCCATGTCTTGATAACTCAACGGTCTTTGGAGAGCTAAGGATTTGTACACTGCTACAACGTAGCACTGGCAATAAGCCAGACTGAGTAGCTTGCAATGCTCAGACATACTTTTTTGGTCTGAAAAATGAGCGGTTTCTTTTATTTCCCTGTCATTATGTCCATCATTAGAATATTACCTCCAGTAATGTTGTCCGAATCGTCGCTCTTTGGCTCAGGTGATGAGGGTTTAGTGTCGCTGCCAGATTTAAGAGTGATAAAATCCTCCCCGACCAATTCCCCAGGTCTGTAGGTATGATCTTGATAAATATCTTTCACGCGTGGCGAGTCGAGCTTATTGACAAGTGCATCGATGAGGGCAGCCAGCGGACAGTCGTAGACATAAACCGGCAGCGTTAATCCCTGCCTAAAATTATCTACTGCAGATTCGCAGCGCTCATTTCGCCTAGGAATGTCAAGGATCGTCGCAGTGGGACTGGAGAGATTAGACGAGCGATCTAAGGCCTGAGAGCTGCCAGATACTTCCGATAGTTTCATGCTTTTGACAGAGCGTGAAGGAGTCAAGCTTCCGTCGAATCGTAAAGGATTCACAGGCGCCGGATCATTCTCATCCGTGCAATCGGTGTGGCTTTGGTTCTGATTGTTTGACTCCTCGGGACACATGAGCGAATGCAAATCTTCTTCCGATGCCGGAAGTATTGTGATAATTACATGCGTTACACTTATACCTTTGATGAAACATCGCCAAGTTGCTTTAGGCAGATTGGAGACGGATCCGTCTGTGTATTCTCCGCCTGTAAGAAATAACTCAGATTGTTTGCTTTATGATATGATGTAGTTCCTTTTTTATTTATGGCAAAGTGGACTCGCCTGTGTTTTGTGAAACGTTTAGGGGAGGAGCGTCTAATCTAGGTCGTGAAATAAGCAGTTCTGAAAACTTCTGTGATTCATCGGGAGTAAATACCAATTCTTTATTATGAAGGCGTTTTATATGCTCCAAGAGCCCTTCCATCAGACATCTGTTTGCCCCGTCTCTTTCATCTCCGCTTCCTCTTCCTGGAGATAATATTTTGTAGAGAAAATGTGATACAGACTCTAATAACTAATGAAGAGTTACTTAACCCTTGAGGAAAGTAACGGACCTTCGGTGAATACAGAAAATAAGAGCTCTGCTTGTTGGCATTTTGGTAATATACTCAAAACGTCGAAGGCGAACGGTATCGCTCGTATGCGATCATCGCTGTTGGAAATTCCTTGACTAAACTCAGCAGGACTAGGACGTCTTGTTGATCTGTTCAGAGTCATTTGGTTGGATTGATTTGTCGCCACAGACCCGCCTAATTGAATTTCTCCAATCATTTCTTGGTTTGAAACCATTTGACTCAATAAACTTAAGTGTTCCAAGGTCAAAAGTGCATTAATGCATTCTTCGTCGACCTGAGCTATCTGGAAGATTATAAAACAAGAGTAGGGAATATTGTGGGACAATTTTTTTTCTCATTAGAAATATATTATAGATTTATTTTCCAACGCCATCAATGTCTGGGCATGAAATTAAAACGCAAACAATACAAGAGATGGTAAATTCGTGGTGAGAGAATATTTATTATAGTTTACAGACACACTGATATACATGCAGGGATGCGTATAGATAAATGGGAAAAAATACAGTAGCATAAAAGTAACAATAAAGAATGTGTGTCTATCTTTATCATAATTATTTATCGTATAAATAGGTACAGGTAATTCATAGCTGTTTCAATAGAGAAGTAAAAGTCATTGTAAAGAAGATAGAGCTATTTTCTTATTGCAGAAAGTTTGATGAATTATTGAGAAGATAGTTAGTGTTAAGCCAATGCAGCGAGAGATCAGGTTCCTTAGCGTGGTTTACAGCAGCCAGGAATAAGTTGGAGGAGTTGAATCTCACTTTAACACAAAGCGAAGAGACCACTACTCCACTTGAACCTTGACGCCTATGTTGTTTCGACCTTATCAGAGCCAGGATTATGTCCACTAATTCATGGGGACGTAGATAAGAGTAGAAAATTACGAATTCGGTTGGAGAAAATATCTAATGATAAATATTATTTTTAAAGAGGTATCGACGTTCGATAATATTAACTCCAAGATTGAATCTAATCTACAAAGATCAATTACGTCTTATCAAAAGGAATTCCCTTAGTCGGACGATAAGAAATGAGCAGAATGAAATTAATTACAAGAAAAATAGTTAGCATTTATTAAAAATTATCTTGAAATTAGTGGCGGGGATAAACTTGAGGAGATACGACTCCACTAGTTCCAACTAGTTAGCGATTAGACCCCTCATAAAAAGAACAACGTATCATAGTTTGAATCACTCTTATCATTATCCACGAATCATTAGCACTGCCGTCAATCAATTCCGTCTTTTTTTTCCTCTACATAACAAGTCGGCCAAGCAGCTGAAGCAAAGTCGCGTGACTATGAGCTGGAAGAGTTAGATCTGGCAGATTTTTAGAGCTAAATTGCTCACTGCCTAGATCCCCACTTCCAACTGAAGGTCACGCGGGTTTCATTTCTTTTTAGTCTATCCAGGAATGGAAGGATGAAACTTTTCAAGAGAAATTCCTCACGACGAAGACCATGTCTGGTAGCGGAACGCAGCACGATATTTTCTTTCCTCTCCAAAGATACTATTCTTCGCGGTGAAATTCTTCCACTTTTGTTAATCGAACAGAGAAAGTATTCTGAATGAAACAAGAAAAGTTAATAACTAGAGATCCATTGGACCTAAGCAGAACGACGGATTACCAATACTAAATCAATGAACTCGTTTTTCATAATTTTATCTTATTAATGATCGCAAACCGATCAATTATATTAATCGAGTCAGGAAAGTTTTAACAATATTAATGCAATGCAATTTTTCCAGATCTTGACTAACAGATAAGCAAAGTGTAGTCTGACAACACTAATTACTTGGGAAATGAGACCTTGAAAGCCGATTTGATAAAATCAATACTCGTTTTTGTACAGCGCACTGATTAACGCACGAGCCGAGAGCCTTAGCGTTGTTGAATGTTATTTTCACGCCTCCGTAGTTCTGCTTTTTGTCCCAATAATATCACTTTAGTTTGAAGTTGTTTAGCTAAATTCAAACTTTTCAACACATTAACAATTGGCGTGGTATGATTTACAATTAGTACACGACTAGACACCCTCTCGCACAATTTTAACAGGCTACTACGAGCCCAAACATTAGGCGAGACTTTTTTAGAGGATGACCAAGAGCTACTATTTCACGATAAAAGAGGAGGATTGAAAAGTGGACGACTAGTGGGCCCAGGTGATGATCTGGGCCCTATTTATACCTCTGGCAACTGATAGGTGAACCCCATTCGGGGTCCCTCGAGCCGATAACCAGCCCCACCCCGATACTGATAAGGATACGACGTGACAGACACCTAACTGGTTGAAAATCCATCACCATTTTTTTCCACGATTTATATCACCAAGGATATAACTGATCAATGATAATTAGGGCTGCCTTATTCCCCGACAAGTTTATTTGTATCGCCATTCTATGGTCCCCCGGACTTTGCGACTCCTTCAAGGATTTTTTTTTATAACATGAAAAAGCTTAGAACTATAATGCTCTGAATCATATTTGGAAATAATTTCTCAAATCTTTCATGGCCATTTATTATCAGTATAAAACAGTCTTCTCTTTAGCTAATATCAATTCTTAGAAGGTGTTGAAATCCCTTTGACACATAGGGGATTAGAGATATTTATTGATTTTATCTATTCGGAAGGCGCTCTTGCCGATTGGTAATTCTGAGACAGAATTTTTCTCTATAAAAAAGCCAATGGTCTTGCAAGTCCTGCAATATCGAAACCTATTTTCAAGCAGACAGTCTTTATGTGTATTTTAGTACGCTGACCAAGAATCGGTGATTGAGTGATTAGATATTTTCGCATCCATATCACTATCAACTAAACCTAGACTCGGAGAATTGAGCAACGAGTTAGGAAATATTTTTCAACCATACTACACTAGAAACATAATCATTGAATTCAGAAAAATAGTTATTTATGGACTTGGAAAGCTGATTGAAAAATAAATGGGGCATGTAATTGATAAATGAAAAACTAGTATTTTCTTGAGGCTTTGTTACAAGAATTAAAGATACTGTAATTAAAGACAGTATTAAATCCTGCCTCGAAAAGCGATAATTACAAAACGTTTATCGAACATTTCTCGTCATCCATATTAGTCGAGTTTGTAGATAGGTGATATCTTATTGCAGAGATTTTTTCAGCTGATTATACTTATATAAGTCTCTAACGTATGAACATACAACGGGTACTTGGTAGCGCTGATTCCAGGAAAAAATGACGCAGAAGAAAACTTCTTTCAATTCTTCAATCGAACAATAATATATATATTCGATAGGATTAATGAAGTGAGCTCAAAGCTGATTTAGTTCAACCTAAAATTTGAATCTTGGCTGATTATGATAACAAGAGGAGGAAATTTTTGATCAGCGAAAGTGCAAAAGAAGGGGCCATAGGTTTGGGAAGTATGAGTTACGCAACATGATATTGGAAGGAGCATTCCCTATAGTAGAACCAATAAGCTACACAAACGTTTGGTAACTCTGCGGGGTCTAATGTTTGCACAGAGATAGATACACATACCTGACAAAATAAACCACTTGAGAATACCTGCACTAGACCGGATAACTTTTTATGTTATTGATTACACACTTTATCAAGCCAGCTTAAGATAACTCCTGGCTAAAGGAACTCTAGAAATACTTTTTCAGCCTGATGTGTCTACGTGTTTTCAATTCATTTATCAATATCTAGCAACATTATTACACAAGAAAATTAATTCTCAGGGAAATAGCGAAGATATGTTACTTTATTAGACTTTGTTTTTCTTTCTAAATATATTAACGTCCAAATTAATGAATAAGATCGCTAATAAGATATGATTGAATAAATAATTGTCGGTAAAAAGAGATAAGAATCTTCAATTCTTATTACATTAAACGTAATTAATCCATTTTGTCTGGCTAATTATTGAATTACGTTAAATCCGTTTGATACTCTAGCAAATGAAGATATATAGGTATTTAGTGAGAGATTGAAAATGGATACTTGAAATAATAGAATAAGTAGCATTTTTACATAATACTAGGGAGCAAAGGATTTTTGATCAAGTGCCATAATTTTTCCTTATCAATATAAAGTAATCAGTCGTATTGTCATAACGTTGTGTAACTATTGAACAGAGATATGATATCATCTTTGAGACTGACTTGAGGAAATTGGTTTATGATATCAGCTCGTGTTAGCTTCGAAATGAATCAATCGAGGTCGGTTTATTATTTGGCCGCAATTATTTATCTAGAATTTATATGATTCTACTAGATACAGGATTTTTTTTTTTATTTTTGTTAGAATAATCTAAAAACGATAATCGCGTGTTTTTAGGAATTTAGGAAATATACCTTGCCGTAAATAAAAAGCTAAGTTAATCAAAAGAAACTTTACACCTTCTTGTTACTTTTATGCGACATAACAGTTATATCATTAATTAAAATTATGAAAGACATTGCAAAGTCTTTCTCTCCCTAGCCATTGCATAGAGGATTTCGATTTCCATTATCCGCATCTGTAGTTACATTAAATTATAACAGACACGGAATAGGCAACTTACATAATTCATTTCAATTATTTGTTCTTGTAAATTTGGCGAAGAATCAATCCCATCAAATCGATTTCGGCTAGTTTCCGAATAAATAAAGGCTTTAAGGTGGTTCTAGTATCAAAATCAGTGCATTTGTAATTAATTTCTATAGGTAATAATCTCTAATTGAATATTCACCACATTCATTAACACGTAAACTATTTATACTTCCCTTTAATCCCATTTGCAAAAAATATAAAAATTATAAACAAATGCTCAGATATAAATTTTTGATTTCAAAGCAGATTAAAATCAAGTAAAATCTATTAGATTCGATTTTATTTATTAGGTCAAGATTATTACCTAAAGAAATTAATTACAAATGCACTGATTTCAGCGCTAGAATCATTTCAAAATAATGTATATGAATTGTTGCGTAGAAACGCCGGGTTCAAATTGCCCGTGCATGACGTCATGACCTGAAATCAGCCTGTGTGACGTCAAGCCAATGGCATTTCGTCTACGTTCGCGCTCAAACGGACGAATTTTCAAATACACAGGAGTGGATATTGATTGTTTAATAATTCAATTTTGAACGAAAGCGTTCGTTGTTCACAGAAACAAATGATACTAACGAATTAGGCAAGATTCCTATTATTATGACATTGCGTTTGAGCCTGATACTCGAATCCCGAATGCAGTGGGCAGGAATACATGATGTTAGATCATTAAAAATGAACTCACCGCGTCTGGTAGCTGGCGATATTGTAAAGCCTGCATATACGCGGCTGTTTGATTACTCGGAAGCATAGCATGGCCACATTGGGGCTCGATCCATACTTCTGTAACAATCTGGAAGTCCCCACAGCCTTCTCCATCGTCTGTACCAGCTTCTCCATCGGCAGTACCTGAAAAATCTAACTTAACAGTTGGCAAATATCTGTCGAACGTATAGGAGCGTAGGGGGGAATTGTTTCACCAAATTTCATTGCATTTCATTGAATTTCATTGAATTTCGAATAATACATACCTTCGTCGGTATCTTCCTCCGATCCACTGTCCCTCTCAGAATAAGGTGTAGCTATTGTGTGAGGAGGGAATAGAACGTATTGAATAATACAGGGATGTGTTATGTGGTCATTCGCGTGTCCCTGCATCTGAACCTCGAGTACCATGTTGATAATGCCAGCAGATGAATGGGCGAAACTGAAGCCCTCGGTTAGCCGCATCCTAAATGAGCGATAATAAGGTAAGTTTCGTCATGAAAAGGGTTCACCTCGTCTAAAAGCTACAATCGATGCAAAATGCAGTCTGACATTGGGAAACGCCTCTACTTCAGACTTTAATTAATATACTTAATTCGTTATCGTCGAAAGTATGCGAGCTATCGCAGTGATGTTGATCTTAGGCCATGCGATGTTAGGCACGGTTTGTATCAGCGGTTTTTTTACTGCCCAAAGCCACCTGCTGTGATACAAATATCTGGACAAAGTGGTGGTCAAGGATCCTCCAGTCACTGGGGAAAATCTTGCAGGAACTGGCTGAGTGCCGTCGGGAAAAATTATGGTGTTTAAATCGGTCGGCACGCGTTCGTATCTTATTAAAATTCTCTCCAATGGTTTTCTGAGGATAATACAACAGGGGGTTTCCCTTTGCTCAGTGGGTCGGTTCGGGAGCGTCAGCCTTGACAAACATTCTAGTAAATCAACGACCACGTTCTGTCTCACTATGCCTTCGGTACCGCCAGCAAATGCTATGTTTAATACGACGCAGGGGGGCTTGCAGCTTACTCTTATTAGAGAGAAAGAAACAGGAGGTTTGTCAACCTCTTTGTATATGAACTGTACATATGTGTGATACTCGACGAGGACAAACGTCGCCCAGTCTTTCAGCATTGCGTACAGTACAGCCGCTGCTTGACGGCATTGTACACTCTGGAATCTTCCGCTTTGATTTGCTAGGTGAAGGTGCCGAGGCAGCGGCCTATCGTGAGATAATATAAGAGCCACTCTTTGAGAATGCATCCAACGTGCCCATTGGGACGGATCTAGGAGTACTACTGGCCGCCAAATCTGACCGAACAAAGAGCATGATGGATCACTGGAAATAAGTTATTAGATTATGAGTTTTGATGGTTGAATTTACAGCTAAAGGAGTATGTAAGTCTCAAGCTCCATAAAACGGCAACGATTTTGTATTGCATTGCGGGTATTCTAGGGTAATACATGTAACAGATATGGTTTTAAAGAACGGTTTTATCAAGCTGATAAGCTTGAATATTATAAAAAAACTAACATTCTTGTATGAATATTGTGATCGCTATGGCCACTTGAGCAAAAGTTCGCAAGAAACGGCGTTAAAACTTGCTGCCAAGAATTTAGCCAAACGGTGTATCTAAAAATCAAAAACCTGAAATCATTTTGAAGGGCAAGATGCCCTCCAGGCTTCTATGGAACAGACTTTTTTTTGTCATTTCGTTTCTAATGTACAGAAGAAAATATTACTACAAATCCCCAAAAACCCTATCATCCAGTAAAAAAATTCGCTTATCTGCCAAATTTCAATGTAACAAAAATCAATTCCATTTAAGCTTAGAGGGCATTTTGATCTTTGAAATGATTCCAGGTTTTTGATTTTCAGATACACCGTTTGGCTGAATTCTCAGCAGCAAATTTCAACTTGAGCTGTTTTTTGCGGACTCCTGCTCAAGTGGCCCTAGCGATGGCAATTTTAATACAACAATGTTGATTTTTTTTTTATATCAAAGCTGAAATGTCGTTCTTTGAAACCATATCTTGTACAGATTTTTTCCTACAATACCCGCGACGCCATACAGCTTCGAAATTCGTTGCCGTTTTATGGAGCTCGAGACTTACATACCGCCTTAAGTAAACTTGGAAATAATTTTCTTCAAATAACTGTCACGCTGTAAAAAAATATTCTATTGACTAAGTTGCTTCAGCTCCTGATTACCGGCGTCCAGACGTAATACAAAATTATTTTTCTTCTCATGGAGCTTTGCCTTACTTAGATTTATTGCAATGAAGGAAAATTAGCAGGCCAATGAAAGTCGAAGCTCAATAAAATGTGAAATTATTTCTAATCGTGACCCAAAATTCAAGCGATCAACTGTGAAAAAACCGAGTCAATATAATACATCTTGAGAGTGTGCTAACAGTTTGATAAAAAATTATTTTCAACATTTAATTCGCGGGCAATTTACCTAAGCAGCACAGAACTGGACGACTGATAAGTAGGCAGATAAAAAACAGGCATCCCGCTTCTGATTGTATCTGGAACGTTGTACCAAGTCCAACTTGTACCAGGAAACCAACTGAAGTGCGACAACATGTCGTCGCTGTCTGTCAGAGCGGCAAGGGCTGCCCAAAATCTGGACACAACGCTTTGCCTGTACTGAGATTTAAGCGGTTTTTTTGACAGGCATGTTATGTCGTGTAGAAATTCGTAAGGAGCTGCAAATAGGAAAGAGTTTTTAGCTTTCTGGGAGTTCAAAGCAGGTGGAAAAAGGCAAATTTGAGATGTTTCGTTGCTCATTGCGTTTCTTGTACTTTTCAGCTGAAAATAGCTGCGAGATTTGTCGGACAATTAACTGTTAAACAACTCAGATCTGGCTTTCTCCATTTTTCCTTGTAAATTCGTGAAAATTAAAAGGACCCACTGACCCTCGATTGTGATCGTATAATGTATCGTGTTGGATACAGGAGGTGTTTTAGAAGGCCAAGGACAGCTGACTAAATACTCAAGAAATATATGAGTCTTCCACGGTAAAACGAAGCACAATTCAAGACAATTGTCTCGCAAACCAACCCGTTTTATTAAATATCCTTCTCTTAGTCGGCAGCACAATAGACTGCTCAATGTGCATGTGACTTTGTCGTCGATTTGTTTCTTTCTTAACAACTGAGGTGGTCTGTTTCCATGAAATAACGGATTGGTAGTGTGCCAGTCGTTGGAACGACCTGGTATTTGCAGAGAGTCGGAAGACACTGTTCTGTAAAGTTGCCAGCATAGATAATTCTTGTGGTAAATATTCATGCTGGATTCTTCGTCCGAAACCTATTCAAAAAATAAGCATGGTTTAGCACCATCCGACTCCCTCGGATACTTTTTCATTCCATCCTTTAAGCATTCAACCCAAGCTTAAAGCAGGTGAGAAACTTACAGTCTGCGGTACAAATGTCATGTAGTTCCCTAAAGTAGCTGTGGCAAGAAAATCCAGTAAGTCTTGGTAAGGGACTAGAGCGTTTGAGCAATGAGGATGGTAGGTACTTCCAACGTGTAGAAAACTGCATGCTACCGTTGACGCCCTTAGTTGTTGGACGATAGAATCCAGCACATGCACGTCAGTCACCCCTACTATACCGTCAGAAACCACAACCAGATCTGCAAGCATTAATTAGAGAGCATTTAAAAGCCTCCATTTGCTAATCTAGCTGGAAGAAATTGCTCTAAATTTGAGTAAATCTTTGTGCCTAATTGCTACAACATCTCAGGGAAAATGTTCTAGCGAAAATAAAAATGAACGAAAAGCGTTAGATTTTTTTCTGGTAGAAAACCACTACTCACTGGCGCAACTACATTCCGGGAGTAGGGCGAGCGCGAGCATTCCGTACCGCAGCATGTTTATGAAACTTGCTTCTGGGGAGACCATTGATATATTTGTAATGGAGTTGTTGTTCTGTCCTGCGCAGGTGCCTCCTTCCTCAAAAAGTCCACCGACTAATCGCTCGCTTTCAGACCTCAGAGTTTCTAGCTGTTGATTAGCTATGGCTGTAACAAGAGCTACTCTTTCTTCTAGGATGTTCAACTGCTGTTCAACAAATTGAGTCAGGAGCCCCACATTCTCCACATTCACCAACCATCCTTGGACCAGCACTTGCTGTGCTGGACTTGTGAAAAATGGCGTATGTGCTATCACTGTTACGTAAATTTCGGGTCTCATCACACGCTCGCTTCCAGGGATTAGGAACTGAAATGAAAGGTTCAGTTTTTGGCTATCTTAACTGAAGAGTTGCGTGGAAAAGAGGCAAGAGTTCACTCAGGCTCTAGTTTCATTCATTTAATTAAATAACATCGGATTTCTGCTCGAATGGAATTTTGGGTTTCAGCTATTAATTCATGGAACTAAAAACTGCAATATATTGTGCATTAAAACGAAATCCAGTTATATATAAAAAATTTTTAACTGCCGCCCTTTCCGTAATAGATGTTCTAATTGAAGGGCAATCCTACACGAAACTGGTAGCGAATTTCATCATCATCCAACGACCGGTTACAGAGGTATCAAAATATCTCAAAAACCACCTGTTCGGCCCCTTGACTAATCAAGCCGAAACTCGAATGTTCTGTTTTCCAAATGACCTCAGATATTCATGTACAAAATTTCATGAAAATTGATCGAGTTGTTGATAAGTTATCAAACAGAATATACTCACAGGTCTGGTAATGCCTTCGAGGCATCGTTTTGTAGCGAGATAAATTTCGTCAATAACAATTTCGCCGTGTTGAATATCCTGCAAGGTAGCGAAGTCTGAAAAATGTGAACGATGGTCTACTAATCCAGGGTGTCTGGTATATTATATCGTCAAAATTCCAGGATATTTCCAGGACTTTTTCAGGAGGAAAGGATTCTTTTACCAGGATAATTGTTTGCTGTCTAATATCAATGGGAGGGAGGTAAGTTTTCGAACAAAATCTCTAACAAGTTGAAAATAATATCATGTATCGGTGGCACAATACGATTTCATTGTGTGATCAATAACAAAAAGGCAGTTTAAGGACAGAACGGAGATTGAAGGATATTTCCGGGACTTTTCCAGGAAGTTATTAATCTCAGGATACTAGCTAGACACCCTGTAATCCTAGCTTAAGTCGTCTTACTTACAACGGTGGACAACGAGGGACTTAAATCCAGACTGAAAACCATCCTGTACTTATGTGCTAAAAAAATAAGCGATGTATTGGTCGTTATTTTGTACTGATATCTATGCCTAGTTTCATTTCGCCAGTATGCTGGCTGGTCAACTGGCAACACAGAGACTATTTCCAGCTCTGGCGTCTCTTCGCTATCACTTGCTAAGTGACGTTGTATCGTTATAGTCTTGTTCAAGTGTTCCAGCATCCACTGTGCCCTGACGCTTCTAGATATTGGAAAGCCCTTTTTCATCAACAAGTAGACAGTGTCTGCTTCGAGAACAGCTTTCTCCTGAAATCGGGGTGAGAAAATGAACTTCGAAATGTGGAAAGGTAAAAATTATTTTCGAAATTCATCAATTCGGATAGAAATTTTTTGGGAAATTATCCGAGCGATATTTATGGCGAAATATACAGAGTCAACTCCGTGATCGAATTGTTTGAAAAAACTTTCCAGGTTATGTGATATTCGAATTTCGAATTTTCAAACAACCGATATTTCGCGGTTCTTGGCTCTTCTGATTTTTTGTAACCCGTTAACGTTCAGAGTTATTTTACCTCGTTCTCTGTGTCGATCTCCATATCTTCGGAGGTCGTCTGGCTTTTGTTTTCTAACGATATCTCAGTTCCATGATAATAGAAAACCCTAATCTGTAGTACGACTCCTGCCGCACTTTGATATTCCCGGTAGTTTTAATTGACTTAATTATTCTGACAGCCGTTGTAAATTTTTCTCCAGTATTAATTAGATTGTTAGTTTTATCCCGGGTACAGAGCAAAGGTCATATATTCTTAGTTTTCACACGAGTTTCCATATTTTATTCGCTATGTATCTCACTTGATAAACATAACATAACATAACATAACCAAACATTTATCCTGCATATATGCATGCTATTACGTGCCATGGCCCGATATCCAGACGTCGGATTTCGAACTTGCCACGACATCTGACGTACTAAATCATCAGACTTCGCATTTTCAGAGGAGAAATCCGCCAGTGTGCTGCCCTCTGAGCGGGCGCAAAATAAAACACAATTATTATCTAATGTCAACAGCACTTACCTTCCAATACGTTTCAGATATCACGTGGTAAGAGACCTATATGAAAGGCATGTTTTCGCGAGCCGCTGGTTCGCTACGAAAGTGTACTGTTCGGTACCAGAACAATAGTACGTGACACTCAAGCTATATACTGGTATCACTGCCGGCGACTTTTGTGCAGAGAGTGTGAAGACTCCACACACGAAATTAGAGTTTTGATAGCAAAAATTTGATGAAGAATATATGAAAAAAGTGATATTTTCCTGCTTAATTATTCTTTATTTTTTTGACTTAATTTTGAAAAAGTCAATAGAACCAGGTGAGCGAGTGGCGCTTTATGGAGCTATTAGAAGCATATGATATGTATAAGAATTAGTTGTTCAGTTATAGGAATAGTTAACATATAATAAAAATATATACATATAGAATATATATTTTTGTGATGATGTGTAACATGTGTATGTTTAGGCCTTCTCAGAGCGAGGATATGATCTTATATAATATGAAAAATGTCTGTACCTAAATGCGCTATACATTTTCGATTTTGTTTTTCATCATTTTCGTTACTTGTTTTATGTACAATCAGACGGCAGAGAGATTACAATTATCGCTAATTCTATCATCGTCATTAATTCGAAATCACTCTGGGGATTCGACCCTGATTTCGTGTGACTTTTGAATCCTTAGGCAATCCTAAATCCCTCCAAACGTCAACGATGTCTCTGACCAGATTATCCATCATGGATTCGGTGTGAAACGGGGTCGGAGCTAACCGAAGTTTTTCCTCGCCCTTAGCCACTGTGGGGTAATTTATCGCCTGAACATAGTGCCCTTTATCTCGCAGCAAAGTGTCGGCCAATCTCGCCGACATTTCGGGATCTCCGATCTGAAATACAAAAGAAATTTAACTATTTCGAACTAACAGATTTGAAAATCGTTCTGTCATGTCTACTGGATTCACGCATTGTAAATATAAGGAGCGAAAGCGCCTGCGTGTCGGCAACCTAGAGATCTAATGATTGCTATGATAGCCTGCACGCAGGGAGCAGTCTATCAACATGCGTGCGCAACTGGAAAGCGCGCCAAAAAAGAAACCGGATACAGCGGCCTTCAGCAACTGAAGATAAGCATACACATGAAGCAATGATGTAACTTTATTATCAAGTCTGTGAATAAATATATA
Organism: Rhogogaster chlorosoma; assembly: GCA_944452935.1. NCBI lineage: Eukaryota > Metazoa > Arthropoda > Insecta > Hymenoptera > Tenthredinidae > Rhogogaster > Rhogogaster chlorosoma. The sequence continues at coordinate 3,748,153 of OX101801.1, read as the reverse complement.
ATAACAGCAGAAAAAGACGAGTTCATCTTAATTCCGATGCCAAATAAGGGGCCATTCATTAATTACGTAAGGATGATTTTGACGATTTTTGACCCCCCCCTACCCCCATGTAAGGATACATAAGATTTCTCGGACCCCCCCCCCCCCTTCTTACGTAAGATTCAATCTCGTTTTTGTGAATAATATGGAATCAAGAAAATCATTCAGCATCTTACCTTTATCGGGATAATATGCGAGGGGGATAACTCGACCGGAAGTCTAGCAGAGTTTAGTGCAGATTTCAAATAAGCGACGTTCTTCTGTTGGGAATCCCTTAGCACTCTGCCTTCGTCCGAAGACAGTATATCAACAGCGGCAAGAGACCCGTATAAAACTGCAGGAGGCAACGAAGTCGTGAATATAAATCCGGCCGCGTAGCTCCTGACAAAATCGACGAGACGTTTACTTCCTACAACGTAGCCGCCAACATTTCCGAACGCTTTCCCTAACGTTCCTGATATCATGTCCATCTTGTGCAGCACCTGGTCTCGCTCGCCAACTCCTGCACCATTTCTTCCATACAGTCCGACGGCGTGGACTTCGTCCACGAAGGTCAAGGCGCCATGATTATGGGCGACATCGCAGAGCTCCTCCAGCGGACAGATGTCCCCAGTCATTGAATGCACTGTCTCGAAAGCGACTATCTTCGGCGTAGATTTATCCGTCAGTGATAACAACGCGTCGAGATGTTTGGGGTCGTTGTGTTTGAATATGTGCTTTTTGACACTGCAGTTTTTGATCCCCTGTATCATTGAAGCGTGGTTTCCGGCGTCGGAAAATATCTCACATCGAGGAAGCATCTTGCCTAGGGTAAAGAGCGTCGAGTCATTAGCGACGAAACAGGAAGTGAATAGGAGACCAGCTTCCTTTTCATGGAGAGAAGATAACCGACTCTCCAGCAATTCGTGGCCAACTGAATTCCCGGATATGTTTCTCGTCCCACCAGCACCGGCGCCAAACTTCGCCAAAGCTTCGCTAGCTGATCGCAGGACTTCGGGGTGTCTTGACATACCCAAATAGTCGTTTGAACACCACACTGTTATCGGCTTTTCACCCCAAGAGTATTCCAATGCCTCTGGAAACTCCGTTGCTAAACGGTTCACTCTTTTAAATATCCTGTAGGAGTGGTCCAACTTTTTTCGCGCTATTTGATCATGGAAATATTCTTCGTAAGGATACGTGTCCAGATTATGGCCTATTCTGGGTTTTGGGATGACTTTTTCTCTTAGAGGAGTAGCGGGCAAGCTGCCATGTGATTTCGAAGCCGATTCGGAGTTGAAAGGAAATTCCGAGCACTGGTCCTCTTCTTTTGAAAATGTTTCGTGGAGAGATGGTTTCACCGATAAAGAATTAGACACTGAGCTACATAACCGAGACGTCACCGGACAGTATTGTCGGTAATTTGTGAGCAGAGAAGAACTGTAGTTTCTTAGATATTTGCTCGAAAGATTGGCCAAAAATGGACAATGCATGGTTTTGACGTGACCTGAAAAGTAAATTGCAATCAATTAAAAGTTTCGTGGGTATATTCTTTCTCGGTTACAATACGAATGAAAAAGATTGGCAGAAGTGTAAGCCAGTGTTGCCGAATGCGGAGGATAAAACGGTTTCATATAACAGATTGAAAAAGAAATATATCGATATCCATAAAAGACCGTTGATTACCTCCTTTAGCGTTCCCCAAATAAGAAATAGTTCGAAAAGCACCTCGTCGAACGCACTGGAATTAAACAAAAAAATATCACTCGAAAATAACGTCGTCGGAGTTCCTCCTCCAGACTTTGTATGAAAAGTTTTGCGGTCATTTTTGATAGGGTAAAATTTATTTTTCAATAATTGAAATCGATGGAAAATGATGTACGGTGTAAATGATAAACGTGATGCATACAATCACGTGCCGGAAGCAACGCCTAACACGTCAATGCAGCAACTTATTAGCAAATAATAAAAATTCCTAGTTGATTTTAGTATACGTAGTTTGAAACAACTTCACCCGGTGACAAAAAAGTTCAAAATGGGTCTTATGGACATCCTAAGTACTTATGAATGTCTTATGAATGTTAAAAGTTTTTTGGTGTCTGGGCGTTAATTCAAAAATGATTAAATCGATGATATTTCATATTCACTTTTCGAAATAACTCCATCGCCACTATGAGGACTGTGTTCCAGTAAAATAGTAGCTAAAATTACCAGATAAATAGAAAACGGATCTAGTAGCCAATTTTGAAACAGTCGGTAAGAGGTTGCTGGAGGTGACTAAATGCACGAAGATCCGAACAAAATTTTTCTGTGGAATCGCAGCTATCTTGAAAATAAAGGTCAGTTTGAATATCTCGGCTTTTATTGGTCGTAAAAGCGTTTTTTTTATCTTATTAATTTTTTTTTTAGTAAAAAGGCCAAAAAAAAAAGGCTAGAAGTGAAATATCCTGAAAATCAAGGACCCTATCGGATAGCAAGCTCAACGAGGTACCTAAAAATACCCAGTCAAAAATTTCTGTACGGGCATCCTAAAGGGTTGAAAACGAACCTCGAAGATAGACTACCACGAGAAAGAAGGAGAAGACGGCATGCAAACGCAAGCACAAACTAAAAAGCCAAAGAAAAGCCCTAGGAGTGAGATATTTGGAAAATCGAGGAGTGTTTCGGATGGCTGTGATTTCACAGCAAAATATTGTTGCGATCTTTGTGCATTCAGTCATCTCCTGCAACCCCCTTATACCGACTATCAAAAAATTGGCTTTTAAGTCCGTTTTGTCAATTTCACATATCTACTACTTGACTGAACAATATCATCAATTTTTTTATCGTAGCAGACAGGCCGTAGTATATCAGTAGCTGCCTATTCTTCTACCCATTATAATATTCGATACGTTCACAGTGATTTCTTGTAGTTGTAAAAGTCTATTATTATCATTTCCGCGCATATAATTATAATGATGATTATGAGCTAAATTAATCAAGCAGTGAAGTAGACTGAATGAATTTCAATCCGATGTTGAAGAATTGTAAGCAATCGGACGAATTAAAATTGTTAATCACTATAATTCTTTTCAGATCGATACGGCCCCAATTATTGTTTAAAGCTTGTCTTTGCCAACCGATTTTCTGTTACTGCAGGGTGTGATAAAGCTTCTAACTGTAGCAAATCCAATTCAAGTGCAGTGAATTGTGAGAAAGGCAGTTTTTAGGAAAAAAAGACACGACCAATTAAAAATCAGGAAATAGATATAATTTTGTAAAAACTGTCATAAATTAACTTATTTGACATACTGTTCTGTCCCTTGATGGAATTCCTAAACAAGTATGTAACTTTTGAACTTAGCATATCTCAATCATTTTAAAAAAACACGTGAGCCTGTTATTTTTGTTCGACTTACCGGTACGATTCCGATGATTGAAGAAATCCCCAACATTTCAATGAAATAACAATACAATTTTTACCCCTTAAATGATTTGGGGCAGATGATAAAACGTTCTTTGACAAACAGAGACCAGAATTGAATTGTCATCAAATAATTTAAGTTAATTGGTTAATAAATTAACTGAGAATTTCCAGAGGTTTGCTAGACGGAAGCGCGATCGACAATATCGTTCGCCTGTTCGCCTGTAAGTGCTGTGAGGTCTGCAATGTCACTCGGTGTCTTTCGTTGGCTGTCAATGCATGCAGGCCGTTTAATTAACTTGCCACATATACATGCGTATCTTGGATTACATAACAGGCGGATAACTACAGGCAAGTAAAGGAGACTCGCATTAGCTGATCAGGGACACGATCATTATTCCAGGAGTGTGATTATTGGATAAAATTTTAAAAAATCAATGACTCTCCTGCATGAGGACATAAAAAAACAGTAGCTATAAAATATTGTGGGGTAAAAAATCACGTTGAAATTTATACTAGTTGATTAATCCGTGAAAAATAACAAATCTTGATGCTTAGAAAGAAATATTGTATCTGAAAATGAAATAAAACATAATTTCTCGATGCCTCGTAGATTTGCTTTACCCGTTTCAAAAGGATTTTATTCTACCGATTAAGGGAGAGAAATTTTTCTTTTCACTGATTGACCATAAGTTTTATTTAAAAATTTGCTTTCGAATGAAGAAACTTTTCCTATTCTCGTAAGTTTTTCAATTATATTCAGAATTGCAAATTTTATAACTATAATTGCGGTTTTGAACTCTGAATGATAAAGATAGTTGAACTACTCAACTATCATCGATTCTTTGGGGAATAATATTTTGTTGATTAGTGCCAATTAAAATGCGTGAAGCCATCTTATTTTGAAGAAGAAGATTAACAAAATTAAATTCGTGGATCGCTTCATCTCATCTGAGGAAATTATTATGCTGTTACTATCATTAGTTTATGATTGTATGTATACGTACGTAGAATATCTAAAAATTAGGAATAATTTATCATAGTAATTTTCAGAATAATCTGAAGTATTCGAGGTCGTTTCGCATGCTGTTGAAACGTGAAATAAGCACGTGCGTCAACTTATAGGTAAGACTCTTCGATGCGCGTAAGCAGAAGTGAGTGAAAGGCTCCGCATGAAGTGAAAAGCCAATGATAGTAACATTTTCTCGGTGAATACGGTGACTTGATTATTTTTCAATTGGAATTCACCTACAGACTTGCGGTTTATTGCCGAAATTATTATATAGACTTGGCTGATATTTCATAAAATGTCGGAGAAAAATTGTTTCTATTTTGATAACCTACAGCATCGACAAGTTTCACATTTTTAACGACTTTTCCTTATTTTGAGAACATATAATTAAGCGAGAAGGCTATGAATGTAATACGAGGATAAATTATAGTGGAACCAAGCGGCGTTTCAAAATCACTTATTTAATATCTGTTGTCATGCGTCGATGCGCAGATAACTGATTCGTGATTTAGTTCGTTCATATAATCCGGGACTTCACTGATGACGTGATATCGCGGAAAATACTGGCTATATATGTATGTATAATCATTTCTTAGAATCCCTTTATATGCGTGGTCATTACTATTATACAATGTTAATTTCACGCCTGGATCAGCCGCACGATCACATTGGAGTAAGTACGGCTACCTGTCGTCAGGCGCACAACAGTCAGACCACTGTGTGCATTGACTACTTGCAATTGAACGACGGTATACATCTATTTATAGTCGAGGACGAGATATCATCAATCAAATATAATAGTACTGGAATGTGTGTTATAATAACAATGCGAATTATAAACTTCTTTGCGTATTATCCAAGTGAATATCCTCTAACTATGTGATGTGGATATTCGTAATTTCTTGCCAATACGATCCCTTTCTCTTATAGAATACCGTAGGGTCATTCCGTCGTAATAAAAAGTTCGAAGCTCCTCGCAAAAATACTTGTTTCTTTTATACCGTGATGATTCAATTCTGTTTTGTACACAGACTCGCAGAAAATGACGACATTTTTTTTGAATACTATTTTCGGTTATTCTACAGCGATTGCGGAGTGAGTAAGGGTACCACTTCCAAAAGTGGTGACTTATCAGATTGTTCTAACACTGCCTTAGACGAAGATTCTAGAAATCCAAATTCAGGAGCCTCTGAAATCTGAATGCAACCCTAATTTTCGATTATAAATTAGTATATTCGATATATCGATTTTCTTCAAACACCATTATAACATATTTCCAAAAAACATCCTCTCACAATCATTGGTCGTAACAGAGAGACATCTAGCGGGAAAACCCCATGACAAACTGCAGTCGGTAAAGATACGAGTCCAAGTGTTCAAGAATTGATTTTGTTTTCAAATATAGTTTAGAGATTGCATTGAACCGACTATCGGCAACTACCCATGCGGCCTCGCGTAACGCGTCTAGCAAGGCTCCATCACTTACCGCATGCATATTAATACATATACATGGTAATACGTGACAACTAAAAAATATCGAGCGCCTTAATTAGCCTCATAATTCGCATTAGCGAAATCGTGGCTGCCTGCCTTCAGGCGTATGACCGTCTGACCATGTCTGTCTTGACTACTTACACGACAAGAATATCAAACTGCATACATTTCCTTTCACTGCTCAACAATAATTGCATGCACTAGAGTTGTGCTCGTCGCTTATAAGGCTTATTGGAGGCTTGACAGTTTCCTTGTTTCTCAAATTAAGTATAATGGGAGAATAATATAGATTTGCATTTTGATTGTCAGAAGCAAAAAATGAGTCCATGATCAATCATGCCTAAGCTCACTGGAAGACGTAAACGTATCCAACTCCGATTGAAACTTTCTCTAGTATTCTCGCTTTAGGTGGTTACAATGAATGCTCAATCTAATTTTCATCTCGAAATACATACGTATTCTTGAATGTACGAGATATCGTAGTGCGTTTTGAATACAAGAAACATTTCGGAATTCAAATTTGACTTTTAATAGGTACAGGGTTGAACCCACGTCTGAAAAAGGTTGAAGAACTACTCCTAATCATAATGCATCCATTTGATTTGTTATACTGCATTCTTCTTGGATTTCCCCAAATGCCTTTGTTGCATATACTGCTAAGGTTATAGACCTTGAAAATGGAATATCCAAGAATCCAATTCGCAAGGGGATAAAAATGCAGCTGCACTCTTCTTCAATGCTCGCCTACAGATACCTACACACAGTTCACCGTCAGATATGTTTGATGTACGCCTGCGCCCTATTGTATCCCCTTGAAGCGCCCTCTGCCACCCCTTTGCTACAGAGTGGCGTTCCCTCTGGCGAGCGCAGTCGTTATACGTATGACATACGACGAGGAGTACTAGGGTCGACCTTAAGCCAAGTAACAAAGAGGAAAGTGACCAGTCGACCAGCTATTCAGTCAGCAACTGATCGTATACAACGAAGTGGGAATCAAGAAGAGTTGATCACCTTCAGACTACCGGCGATCGATCTCCACTCTCTGGTGTTTATTCTTCATTGTCTATTTTCCTTTCTTTCACCCCTTCCCTTTCTTCCACGATTTTCGCTTCATCACATTAATTGTCTTCAGCTTCCTGCTCATTTCTTCTCTCCTCTTATCCCTCTCTATCGTTTCTCGCGATCGAGGACTGCGAAAGGCAGCGCTTTCCACGTTACGACATCTCTGCCGAAGAGCAGGTGAGTGTGTGACTTCGGAGTCCCCAGTTCCTAGCTGCTGACTCATTCCTCTTCCATTTTTCTTTTCCCAGGTCTCGTCTTTCGCTTCTTTGTCCCAATTCCTATCACCGTCACTTTCGTATCTAGTAAGCGCGAGCTGGTTTCCCGAGTCAAGGTCGTTACTGTTAGTTCCCCACCTCCTCGATCGATACTTATGCTTTACCTACCACGGTGATTCCGTTTTTGACCGACGAATTGGTCCGCTCTCACTTCAGATTATGAGAAAATGATCATTGCCGAGCAATCTCGAGATCAGAGACAGAGTGAGAGAAAAAGAGAGCGCGATAACTAGACCAAGAGGCTTTTCCATTTCCCTTTGATATTGATCAAGGTGAAACGTCTCGTTACAGCATCGACAGAACGTGAACAAGGCTAAAATATCGCTGAGAGAAAAATGTCAGGTTAATAAAATTATAGCTGGGTCTATTTTTCTTTTCACTCTTATGTCTTGTTCACGGTGTTTTGGTTTGGGAAAAATTCATCCTTTACTTAGATAAAAATTTTCACTATCCACAGCAACACCTTTATAAAGCTTAGTAGAATTCATCGTTCCTAGAGCTTCCGTTTACAGTGAAAATGGGGGAGAAGGATTAGACATAATCGAATTTTGTGGGGATCGCTGGACCCCGGTGTCGAGTTAATGATTGGATTGTGCAAGCGGTATGCAATTCTAGGGCTAATGCTTGTCAATTGATAAACATCGATGCATTTACATCACGTGTTTTCGAAGGATGGTATACTGTATTGAAATTACGTATCGTGTCAATCTAATACACCAGCCATACATGCCTTCGGCGTTTAGAGTTCAAACTCATTGTCAGCCAATTATAAGTTTCTCCACAATAATTTTAGGTCGAAGAAATATGTGTACAAGTAAATAATGATAAGAGAAGAAGCGTACGTGCTTCTTTCATCGTCGTCTTCGTTGATTGTTTCAATAATAGTTTTAACTCCGCCGTTGCCCCTACACACGTTCTCGCAGCGGACTGCGGAAGTAGTAGTAAATAATGTACATAAGATAATTCGAATACGCTACAAACTGTCCTTCGTATTTGTAAACAATGCGTCAATTGAAGAATTCAGTTTTTATCCCATGCAATCATATGGGCATATGTGTGCATACGCAGCTACGCATTATATTTCTGGATAGCGATGTGATAAAAATTTTGTCAAATTTATTTCACAAATTACATTCGAAAGGCAATTGCCTTTCATCACTGCTCTTACAGTCTACATAGGCATATTCAATTTTTGAATGGCTCAACAGCCTAGAATCCAGACCTAGAATCTCGGTGAATAATTTCGCTCATCCTATATTATAATATTTGATATTGAAAAAAAAACACACTAATAGAAAAAAAAAAAAGAAAACTATCATAAATTGTTTTTTTCTTTTTTTATTGTTCACCACGATCGCTGTGTCCACAATAATAATACTTTATGAAACTGGTACACGCGTACATACACATCTAATATTGCCTAACTGACGTCAATTACTAAATCGAGCGTATAAGAGAACTACGGTTTAGTGGAGATAAACGATCCGACCTCCGGCCTTTCCTCTCAGTACGTTTCATCTGCGTTCTTTATGTGCTTATCTAGCTCGCATTATTAAAGCTTTTATGCTTATCTTTGCTCTTTCGGAAGTACAGTTATCAAAGGTCATAACCACACGTGTATTTTGGTAAAGACCATCTCTCTTGCCCGGGACTAGGCATTGTAAAATCAAAACATGCGTAAACACATAATATGTGTATCATATATGCGGGAATGCGTGACCTTATTTTCACGCGATGGGTGGTTCCAGCGTAATACGTCGCGTTGGACGTGTACGCCCAACTTAATAGAAGGCATATTACACATACATATGCGACGTAGTATAGTTCAAACGCAGTTTGCCTTGTTATTTCACTCATTTTTATAGTTTAAGAGGTATTTTTCACACCAATAATATTCTGTTCCAGTATTTTACTGCGTTACGTCATACGACTAGTGCAAACGTATTATGACCCCGAGTCAGGATTTGGTACGGTGAACTAGCACCGATTCAAACTATCATGTAAACGTTTTTTTTCACACAGCGAGCATAAGATCTAACTTAACGCGCGTTGTGTTGAAAAACAAAATCTGATACACGTGCGAAAAATGCACTTTTACACTAGAGTATCGGAAAATACTATTCTATTCGGAGTTATGTTCGAGTATCCGAGAATTCGTGTGTTTTTGTTTTTTTTACCCATACGCTAATAGCTGATCAAGAATCGACTCGGAAAACATTTTCAGAAAACTTTTATTCTGTTCCTCTGTTCCTGCATTACTTGCATATCATGCGGCTACTGTTTCATTGTCGTAGTTATGCTTTTTATAATTGCCGTACTCGCAATAAACGCTAAATAAAGCGAATATCATTTGACTGATCGCTATCTTAATTGTTGGCAATAAAATTTAAGTGAAGCAACTGCTTATGTAGCTATTTATAACTCATTCAATTGTTAACGACAATATTGAATATTGCAGCTATGATACTACAAGTCATCTGTTTTCTATCTACATACACTGCGTAGTTACTTATGCATATAGTGACGTAGTATACGTACTTACTTCGGTGATTAATGTCAACTTCGGAACGAAGATTAACTGACCAATTCGTTACAATATAAGATGATCAATTCTCTGATCAAAGTTTATAGCGAGTAGTATCTCATATTAGTCGATCGTCATACTTTTTATTTCCTACAAATATTAAGCTAACTTAACCGTGGTTTTGTAAGGTCTCACAAACTTCTGGAACCGATCGCTTCTTGCGGTGAATTTTAAGCTTTTTAAAAATGGTTTTAGGTAAATATTCGCACGTAATTGTTCTCGATTTTTGATAACAGCAGCCGCAAGTAAAGATGCGAGGATAACACGATATCCTTTCTCAATCGAAGGCCATGAAGAAATGAGTACGTGCAGGAGATTCGAGATTCAAGTCACTATATTTGAATTCTAAATTATCTACCCATACACACACCGTGACATTGAAATAACGATTAGTCGAATCTAAGTAATTATCTATCGGTTAAATCGGTATGAGTTAAATTTAGTTCTCATATCCGTTTGCAAGATCTGATAGCTGTAATACCCACCGACTACTGTAGTCTTAGAATTTCGATCGGCACAGAGACGGAGGGGGATAGAGGCTTAGAGTCGGCTTAGAGACTTAGAGAGAATGATTACGAACTGATTTTATGATTATCACATACATCTGCCCAGCTATACCCACCACTTATTCCGCTAGATCGTAAACAATTAGAGGATGTGGATTGTGAGAACGTATTGCAGTAAACTTGTTTACGAATGTTTAATCAAGGGTTAACCCCCCTCTGGGAATGAGATAAGTAGATGTAGGTGTTTACGTGCCGCGTGTGTCAGGTGTGTCAAAAATTATGCCAAGGCTACTGTGTTCGAGTAAATAAAATAGTTTATTCGTAACTGTTATCAGTTTGAGATGTATTTTCTCCGTTTCTTCAATAATTTTTTACGTTCTTTTGTTTATCTTGTTATTTATTTCCTCTCTATATCTCTATCTCTCACGCCAACCGCGGTATTTATATCTACATGAGGATATAAAATTTATACGCGTATATATATAATTATGTTTGAATAACTCATATATCTTAATGATTTATAATTTTTTTTTTCTAATTGAGTGCGCAAAATTCGACTTTACGCTCTCATTTAGGAAAAATAGTATACGCGCTACGCTCGGGCGACAAACTCGACGCGTGAGGGAATCACCCATTTCGCGCACTATTTGTGTATAATGTATTATTTCGACCCTGCACGCTACTATGCTTTCTATTTTTTCGCATAGCCATCCGGTACCCGCGGGTGTGTAGATAGGAATGATCATTACAAGATAACTTTCGAAAAACATAGTTGATGATATGTATAAGAGAGGAATAACAGATGTGTGGCGAGGCTTACACATAAAAATTGCTGATATGATACGGCGAGAGCATGAGCACCCGTGCAGCAGATCGAGTAACGGGAAGAATATAGACGTGAATTATCCGTACAAACATATGATATCGTATATGGTATAACAGCTGAATAGTAATTAGGGCTAAATCGATGATTCGTTTTTGTTTTTCTTTTTTTATCATCTTTGTTCATAATTCTCGTAATGGAGATCCAAGGTAAACTTCTAGACGTATTTAACAGTCAGCCATGACGTTCACCGGAAGGTAAATACACGCATACATCTATGTATGTATATACTTAAAGCGATCCATCGTTCATATGATGTTTACGCAACGTCGTCGCTACTAAATTATTCGTTAAAAACAAACGAACATCTGCAAACTAAGATTTCACGTATATACCTATATATCTATGTATATCTTTTAGAAACACTATACATGTATAACTTTCACGTATGATGTATTTTTATTAAACCGAAATATTCGTTCGAGTATTTTTCTCTTCTTTCGTGCTATGTTTTCTTTTCTTATCTCGTTTTATTCATATCTTATTCTGTACTCCGTTTTGATTCGTTTCTTATAATATCTTCTTTGTCTTGTTTTCTTATCATGCTCACGTTCTTCTCTTATCCATTCTTCTATACATTCTTTGTTTGATTGCGTTGTTTCGATTTTATCTTCGCCCTTTCATCCCTTAAACTTTGTATTTTCATTTCCCGCAATGAATTTTCGTTATTCTTGTCTCCATTTCTTCTTTATTCAATTACTTACTCATTTTAATCATTGTTTTGCTTTAATCAATATCGCTCAATGAAACTTTCTCTTTTATACTCCTGCAGCCTTCTGTTTCCACAAAATCTTTAGTAAAGGTCCAGTACGTGCCACCAGTACTGGTATAAATAAATAATTTAGTGGTAAAAACTGCACCACAAAACCGTACGCATAAACGCGGCTATCTAAACCACTCCAGACTCTATATAATCTTGCATCTAGAATCTGGGCTCTGCGCTCGTTTCCTCCGTTCGCGGCTGGTACGTGAGTACAAAATATAGCTAGCGAGGTGACCGACTCACTCCAGACACGTGGAGGTTCGCTGCTGTTCACGTGATCGTAGCATGTCTTGATCATCGACCGTTTCCCCTCGACTCTCGTCTCGCGGCGACAATGCCTGTAGGTAAAACTCCCGGTGTGCCACACTACCTACATAGAACCTAATACTTACTCGCGCAACAAATAAGAGTAACTGCAGTCCGCAAAACATCGACTTGGCATCTCCATTCTTTGAAATAGAACTATTTCAGAGAGTAGATTCAGTTGTTTTTGCTATCGTTTCGCAAATTTTTTCGCATCCTATGTAATATCTAAACAAAACTTTGAGCAGATGTTTTTCGAGATTCTTTCTAGAAGCTTATGCCCGATGTGTACTCTTTAGTTACGTTAAATTTGCCGGTACTTGAAAATTGACTATGTTGGTGAAACTTGTTTTTACTTAAACAATAATTATTCATATATTAGACTCGTAGTCATGGGCACACATTGGTATACTGCACAGAGACAGAACAGAGAGTAGAAAATATTTGCCAACAAATGACGTACCCACACGATGCGATGGGACGAAAGAAAAAAATCTCGTTTGATAAACCGGCGTAGATATCTTTTATCAAAATATCTATTTAACAATATTTTAGATATACTGTACCCACGTACAATCTGATTCATATTCAGGTTTTACTATTTGCCGAAAGTTTTCTATCGGAGATTTTTTATTCTTATAAGAATTGAAAAGATTCGCGAATATTCATTATTTACTGTTTATCGTATCGATTTAATTCTTTTTTTTTTACGTCTATGCGTAGATACAAGAAATGGCTGTCGTATAGATATAAATATACAGATACGTAGTTTTATAGATTTCTCTTTTTCTACCTATTTTGTTCTTTTTTTTCCCCTGAGTCTTTTGTTTCATTGCAAAACACCAAAACAATGGCAACATTAAGTCTTCTCTTTGTAAACAAGTCCAATGCCTCGGAGGGGCAAGGCTTTTCCGACCAGTCATCAGCTTGCAAATAGACGTGGAATACAGCTCTGTGTACCGTTATAGTCGTACATACCGATTTCACGAATTTCTTAAGCTAATTTTTGTATTCAAAATTAAAAATACAATTTTAAAATCTACCGGTTTAGTTGTATCATATAGATGAATCAATAAATTAAGTCTATTATAATACCAGTGTCGAAGTCCAAATAATTATTGATAGCATCAGTTAATTTTGGACAGATGATTAGTCGAATTCAACTACACTAGCGATAAAAACAATCGCACGTGGCCACGGTCTTTCATACATCATCACGTATACCTGTTTACCGTATTTTGCCTTGGCCTTTGCTACTACGTAACGTGTGGGTACCACTCGTTTGAACAGTTTTGCAAATAAAAATTTGGTAAACAATTCATATGTCGTTAAAGGAAATGAATATATCTATTTCTTCTATGATCGCATAACGTTCAATAATCCATAAAAAAATACGGTAAAAATACGGAGTAATTGCGTAATTTAGCCATTATTGTTCGACAAGGCGAACCGGTAATTCATGTTGACTAACAATTGTAGCTCAGAGAGCGTGAATTGTTACAGTGTTTTAACTTTTGCAGTTATATGTAACGATGTTTATCTAATTACAAAATTGTATAAATGAATAACGAAGATTGATGTTTTTTTCTCGAAGTATATCATTATTATTATCAATTTGAGTGGCACTACCGGCGATTCTACAGGTAAACATATTTGTTGACTCCAACTAATCATCAGGCGATAATGAATCTGTAACATAATCAAAGATTATAAATGATTGAAATATCTGTTTTCTCCTTGGAGGCATAGAAACTTTTAATCGTGAACCTGTATAGTTATTATAATGATTATCATTTTTTCTAAACTTTGTGTATCACATTTTTTCTTATTTTTTTCTTTCAATATATGTTGGTCGAAACGATTATCCACCCGAACACGTCAAGCAGTAGATAATATAACGTATCCGAAACTCGTTCTCTAAGTTGTAAATTCTTGCACGGTATGATAACAATAACAGTTATTAATGATAATCTACCCGAAGTCATTCATAATCGTATCCGGGGTAGTTACAACTGTTACATAACGTGGGAATTGCATATCAAAGACAAAATAACTATTACACTATCGTAAAATTATACTCATGTAAAATTTTTTATGCTTTTCAATGCCGTTTGGGTATGTATATGTTATTATATGCTCTTTATCTTGGCGTTATAGAGTTATAACACTAATATAATTGCTAGGCATATATTACGATCGCAATTACACAACCCATGCTCGTAAGGCATTGTTTTGTTGTCATAACAACGATTTCATCTGGATTTCGACGTGTTGTTCTGGAATCGACGTGTTGTTTCTACTGCGAGAAACTGCTAGAAGGGTTTCTAGGGCTGCGGGTCGTACGACTCCACCTCCCCTCAGTTAACTGCCGTCGCCCTACTATGTTCTCAGGCTCACGACCAGCAAACCGATATTGTTGACTTTATAATATTGCGCATTTTTCTCCAAATGTAACTGAACGTGGGGGGTATAGATTACATCACACTTATGTTCATTTTGAAGGACAAACATAGATAAGAAACGGAGTGGTATTTATTATTTACAATACACGAAAAAATTATTTACGCTGTTCAAAGAATATTTATTGACTTATTCATCGTAATTATATAATACTTTTACGTTCACACGATTTACTATTGAAAACACAGGGAAAATTGACGTTCTCTTTTTCAATGGGAAAAAAGTACATATTTACCGGTTTGTATTGCTTGCATTTCGGGCTTCATTCAGTTACCTAAGCTGAACGCCCGTACGTTCTGCGATTATCACTATACTCTATTTATATGTATATTTATACGTATAAGTATAGTACACTAGTCAGGTCATTCTTTACAATCGTCCCCAGACAGCGTGGCGCTGGCCTAGGCTCGACTATCGTTTCCATCGAAGCCCTTATTAACTTACGCCGCAACTAGAATGGTCGGATGTGTACGAACGCATGTATGTCTGTGGTTTGAACATGCGGACGCAACATTTTGCAGGCGTTAGTTTACCGTTGGCACGTTTCCCTCACGTGGACGCGTGATCTTAGATTCCAAAAATAAAAATCCAGACAGTCTAGTGTCAGATGTATTCCCGAATTGAAAATATTGGAAAGACAATAAACAACTGCAGATATTGAGAATATAGAATTCAAAGTAGCCTTCACCGTCCCACTGCTCGCCACATCCGGCCTACATAGCTGCTCTACCAAATCGATCAATGAATTAAAACGTATTTACTTCTCGGTATTCTTATTATCATATTAATAAAGTTGAATACGGTGTTTTCGTACGTGTCAAAACAGTTTAATTACCCTAACAGATCCGCGTATGCTCGCACGCCTGCATAGGCTTGCCCCACGAAATACGAGGGACGCGTATATTCACGCATGTACAGATTAGTAAGCGTCGTCGCATGTGTTGAACATTGTCCAAGCACGTGGTCGGTGAGTGTTCCCTTCGCCATCCCCCCACGCGGAGCTCAATATGCGCGAGCTGCGCGTGGTATAAAAGGGATCGAAATGAGGCGCGAGCATTCAGATGAACTTAGAACGATCGAAGGAACGATTCCCAGTTGAAAAAATAACCACAGACAAAGAATCATTTCAATTGTCATTGTAATTACTGTGAAAAAGAACATCAGCGACAAGCTATTGTGTTCGTTTTAAAATATTTTCAAACCAGTGAAATATCTTCGCTTTTAGTGGATTGTTCGTTGAAATAAATTGAGAAGGACACGAGCCCCTTTTCGCGCTCTCCAGCTTAACTTAAATATCAACATGCCAATCGAATTGGTACCCGTCACTCCGATTTCTCACTGCACTCGAGAGCAGTTTAGGTAGGTTTCCCCGCTTCCATAATCCCGCTATGATTCCGCCGTTAATCAACGATCTGAAATCGCTAAGACTCAATCTACCTTCCCCTGTTTTATTTACAGAGAGCAGAAACCAGCTCGTAAGATGAATAAGCTCTGTCGACAAGTGTCGATCGAGAGTCCTGGACTAGCCGGTCGCGACTGTGTCTTCAGTTTCGATGTCCCAGTCCCTGAGGTTCCGGCGAATGGTGCTAGGATCAGAGTCGTTTGTGCAGGAGCTTGTTACAGGCCACGCAGATCTCCCAGCAATGCCAGTCTCACATCAGTATCAAGTTCCAGCAGCCTTTTGTCCCACGACATTTCGCAGGAGGGTGATCTACCCGCCGCTCAGCCGCACTACGGTGTAAGAGACGCAGCCCTCTTCCCCGGGTATGAAGTAGCTGGTACAGTGGAATCCCTGGGTGCAGACATCAAGGAGGATTGCGGATACGCCGTAGGAGACAGGGTCATTTTGTATCCATACGACGGAGTCCCGAACGGATATGCGGAGTATATGGTTGTCCACGACTTGAAGTATCTCATCAAGATACCCGACACCATGGAGTTAAGTGTCGCCGCCATGCTCCCAACTGGAGCTCTGTTGGCAATGAATACTGTCTTCGCGGCGCATGAACATGTCGAAAATATCCTCAAGGAACGAGGGGATAACGGCGTCTGCAAAATCCTGATCGTTGGTACCGGAGGACTCGCTCTTTGGGCTATGAGAATCGCCGCTTATCACTTCAGCAATACTAAGAATAGAGTCACAGTCACTATCGCGTCACTCAAGGATGACGGATTACTTATGGCAAAGGAATTCAAAAGGTTGGTTGATTTCAAATTATTCTTTATTCGATAATCGGGAGATTTGTCCACTATCGATTTCGTTCACGTTTTTGTACAAAATGCGGCATCACTTCGAGTACTTGAAGCACATATCGCGAGATTATATCAGTGAGATTATTTTTCCCAGTATAGGTATATGTTTTGTACGATTTTGCTCCTCTTGCTGTGATTCATTAATTAAGATTATCAGCTATTGCTATACGCCGGTGACGATGATTGGCCAGAAAATTCTGGCCTCGTTTAGATATTGATTAGATTGTACAATCTCTTGGAGTGGCTTTCAAAGATTTCGAACATGTTTTGATTTGCGGAGGATATTGGCCAGCGGGATTTACCCTCGTGAGAATGTAACATCCTGTCCGAAAATTCGATCTTTGCACTTTTTCATACTTGTTTGAGCAGCTTTGAGCTTTTTTTACTGGATACAATTCGGTTACTGATAGACAACAGTTCTTCTGACTGTTTCTTTATCTTCAAATTGTTCCATTCAATCAACCGAATGGATTCGAACAGATTAAAAATCGTTACAGACGTTTAAACAAAGAGCCCCCTATCCTTTTTGAAACTTGTCGAGTTTCTCAGAATAATCTAATCCTAATTCAGTAACGTAATTCACTTCGTTGTCTAACGGTGCCCCATTGTCTTTCAAATTGCAGCGTGAACGTTGTACAATGGAACGAAGATCTCTACGAGAAGCAGTTGATCGAGCGTACCATGGACGCGTGTCAAGGTCACGTAGACGTGGTGATAGATTTCGGGACAACATCACGAAGCCTACATCGCAGCTTGCAGTGTCTTGGAAAGGGTGGCGTAGTCTTTGTCATCCGTGAGGTGGCAGACCGTCTTTTGCCAAAGTTTAGTAGACGCGCGGAGGAACGACAGCAGAGCATCAAGCCAGTGGATCCGGGCTCTTTGGAGCAGCTTGAAAATCTTGTCCAACTTGTAGCTTCAGGTGAAATCGAACCTCCCCCGCATACGGTTTATCCAGCTGAAGAAGCCCTCGACGTTGTGCAGAAGCTTTGTCATTCGGAAATTCAGGGCAGAGCGATTCTACGTTTCTGTCCAACCGAATAAGTACTCGCGGACGTATAACGAGTCAGTTATTGCTTCAGACCGGTCAAGGCCAGGTGCCACACAACCGGGCTTTCCTACATACATTTGATGCCGTCAAAAGCGTGGACAATTTCGTCGACAAATCGGGACTTAACGGGGACACTAATGTCGCGGAATGATTTTACTATTGAGGTTTGAATTAAACTGTAGGTCGCGTGCTTAGTCATTTCCAACTTATATTACCTTGAAAATCATATCAGAACGTTTTTGAGTAAAAATCCGAAGCACACGTCCTGCAGAGATACCTTCAGTTTCCGTAGAACTAATTGTTCACCCTGAATTATTTGGTATAATCTATCGACGATTTTTGAACTGACGGCAGTTATGTGGCACCTTGATTGATACGTGATCGTTCCTATTACGAGAGGGATATAATTTGACGAGACAAAACGGATTTTTGTTTCTTCTTTTCGAAAGGTCTTGAAACTCCGTGTTTCTTCAACATCGTATAGTTTTAGAAATTCTAAGGACGCGTATAGGTCCTTGAGCATTTAAAACCGTTAATTTAGGCGATGATAATATCTCGCTGTTAATTTTAATATCAGCGTACATTTTCAACCCTTGTTTATTTACCTGGGTACAGTACGTGCGCGGGTATGTATGTACGCGTTGCAGTTATGATAAGTTTATATCGTGATCGATTATTCCTTGTACCTTGAAAGACTGTTTGATTAATTTAAGTTTATTATTTTTTTTTTTTTACGACGATGATCCTCAGTCGAGAAAACCCTGACGATGTTAGTTTCTTAAGGAAATGTATTAGTATTTACTGTCTGTGTTATTGTAACAATTTAAGTGTACGTTATACGCTAATAAGTAATAATTATAATTATAATACATAGTAAATATCTTTTCTATTATTTCATTGTTTTATTATTTATTTCGTAACTCATTCATCGATTGCATCGAATTTATTCTTCACATTATACATCCTGCATAGTGAAAAGGAACAGTAACAAAAATTTTGTTGTAGTTTGGTTAAAAAAATAACTTTTTTCTTTATTATTTTCATGTTGCATATTTCGTCTGAAATTACTTAGTAAGCGTTATATGGTTGATAATCAAATTGATATTTTATATTACATAGGTATGTATTCAAGTACGTATACACGGTGAATTCATATAATACTACATATATATTAATTGCGACTAAAGCGCACAGAAAAATTCAGATTTCATCACAATCATAATACAACAACAATAATAATAATAATGATGATAATAATAATAACAAAGAAACAGTTTACTCATTACGTTTCTGGAACGTAATATCTAATCATCTACAAGTATGGCACGATTTAAAATATACAATTAATCCAACTTATACCTATCTAAAATACATTCATTGTAAATGTATAGTTTATCTAATTAATATTGTTGGCTCATATATAAATATTTATATATATATATACAGAGTGATCCACAATATAATTCAAGGACCACCGAGCTCGCGAGTATACATATATACTTAGTATTAATAGATTTTGCAAAATAAACTGCAATAAAAAAATAAGCTACAATGTATTGGTCAATTATTAATTGTCCTATACGAAACGGGGATAATATCTTTCACATAAATTCTACACTCCTGCAATAGCTCCTTAAGTGGAGCATGATGAGCAGATAACATTATCGAGTTTATCCAAAATAACACCTCGTGATGTCAGCTCGTTTGATCAAGCTTGTTTTTCTCCCTATAGCGGTCTAAATTCTTTCTATCTTCTTCTCATTACGAAAACAGTTTAGTTTAATGAACTCTGAAATCCAATCAGCAAACTTAACAATAATTCATAAAGTTGTTTTTATCGAACTTTGGACCAGGGAATCTCCGGACTTTAACTTAATCACTCTACACAAAATGACCGATAGCACCCGTGTAGAAGTCTGTCCGGTTTTATACCAAAGGATAGAAACGGACAGAGTCCAATTCGGTTTCTGTTGGAAATCCTATACGAAATCCTATATAGTTCTATCGATTCCTATCAGGCTTTTTTACCAGGGCATCCAAACCCAGAACATGTAATTCTCGAGCGCTTTGAACTTTGATAGAAAAAAAAACCTGATCATACTTTCTCGCCACGATTCCGTAATGTTATTGTTTCTAAGACAACAGGCCAAACATTATTGCAGTAATTATGTACTAACTTTATTACGCTACTATAAATCGACGGAAAAAAATTTGTGTTACGAATTAAATCTATAGTTTGGGCCAGACACTAGGCCAGGCACTAATAATTTTTGGTTATTTATATCCGATTTCAAAAATTCAAAAGATTTCAAACGATTCCGAAGGGATTCATGTGTTTTAATGATTCCAAAAATGATTACAAAGGTTTCTAATAACATGAAAAGACTTTTGAAAATAGTTAAGAAAATTTCAGAAAGAAATGTACACTGGATTTCAATAATGGTTGAATCGTTACATGAGTACCTCTTGTATCTAATCTAATAAGCAAACGTTAGCGACCTTGATTATATAACTTCGTCAAAGAATAGGCTTGAAAATTGAATCGAAGTTTAATATGATACAAATAGATTCAAGAAACATGTAATAACATAATACGTTTAAAGTAGCATTTGCCTATTTTCAGAAAGAAGAACAACAGTTCTATAAAATTCCTAAGAAATGTAAAAACATGCGTAACTATAAAAAGTGTGAGGTACATGATTGCATATCGAGTAGGATGCTTTTAATAAGATTGCAAAAGTCACAATCCTTCCCTTTGTAGTCAATCGATCGATCCCCGTTCATACTTACGTCTATATTTGTATTTGTATAACATTGTTATTTACATACATGTATAAACGGATTCAACATATTTTAAAAAATTCTAAAATAATGATAATAATAATAATAATAACAAAAACCAAGGCCACAGCAGATTCTTTGGTCCTTAAAAGACGTTATTCACGTCAACGCATCCGGGGGGCCTAAATAATTTTTAGGAACATACCCAGAAGCGCTGTTACGATCTTGTACCAGCCACCAGGCGTCGTTTCCCATCTCATCATGCGATCGCAAAACGCGTACCGCTTGCCCTTCCTTTATCGGTAGCGTGCCCTTCATTCCACCGTCAAAATCGTACAAGGCGTAATAAAACTGTAAAATGAAATAGCAGACGTTGAATTGTAATTTTCATTCCTCAAAATGAATCATCGACAAATGGTTTCTTCTGATCAAAAATGATACCTCTAGTTTTTTGCAATTCTTCCGCCATTTTGTTAGGTCATAGCGACCTCGAATATCTGACATGAAATGAACATTTTCAAAATCGATGATTTCTTTTTTTTCTTTGTAAAATCGAGACCGGTTGGGTTGTTCTTTGAAAAAAAAAAATAAAGAATATTTAGCGTTCTCATCCCATTTTCAAATTGCATACAACAAAAAGATGTGTTTTCGAGTCCCCGATTTTACTAAAAACAAAATTCATCGATTTTAAAGATATCCAGTTTCACGTGAGATATTTAACGTCGCCACGACCTCACAAGATGGCAAAAAAATTTCGAAAAATCAAAGGTATCATTTCTGACCGAAAAAAAACAAATAATCCATTGGACATCAGAATCCCAGGAGGTCAGGCCGCCGACCAAGTCTTTTGACGTAGAATACCCCATATAAATATACTTCACTCACAATGTTATTCAGATTTTGATAACGCTGGGTGTTGCTACTGTTCGCTACGCTGTTAGTATCGCTGCTACAATCTTCAGCAGCTTCGTCTAGATTGTGATAAAATTGTGACTGTCTATTAGCAGCAGAAACAGTCTTGTTCTCCTTCTCCGGAGAGTCCATGCAGATTAGGTCCGGGGTAGTATCAGGGCTCGTTGCCGCTGTGTTTCCATTGCCACTAGTTGCGCCCGCGGCCTGTTGGCAAGGCTCCAAATTTTGCCTAGGTAGAAACCCCTGCATAGCTCCGTTGTCGACGAACCATCTAGTCGAGTCACCCATGGGATCCTGTTTCTTAATTACGGCAACCAAAGTCCCTCGCTTTGCTCCCATGTCCAGAGAAGATGTGCTCACAATGTCCTCCGTAACCAAGTGCAATTTATCCGGTGAGTACTTTTTACGCAGGAGAATCCTGTGTCTTTCGGTCTGCTCACTCCACAGCGCTTGGCTCTCTTGTATCCGAGGATTCGAACCGGCGAAACCAAAACGTGTTATTTGATTCCAGAGCAGATTGTGACTGACCAAAAACGACTCGAGGATATCTTGCGGCGCTATTTGAGTAGCGGTCTGAAATGAAAACAGTTATTAATCGCCGAAAGGGACTTTTGTCTTAAAATTGAACAGCGTTATCACCTCGGACAGCGCCAGGTACCGTTTGGTGACTTTGCCACAGAGCAATTTTCTCGAGTTAGCAAAAGCCCCGAAACAGTTGACCAGTACTTTTGTTGATACTTCGATCAACGTTGGAAGCTCTTCGATCAACTGCGCATTCAAAGCTTCGTAGTTGGCTTTTGCACGGAGGAGCTCGTCCTGAAACTATAATATAATAACATGTGATTACTTTGCCGATTCCATTCAGCTTAATATAAGATTAGTCACCATTTTATTGTCCCGGTTCTTCTCGCTCTTAGATACTGCAACGTCATAGTCTAAGAGTTTGTCGTGTCGTTTGGCAACCAGTAGCGCGGGACCTTCGAGTAAAGTCATCAAATAATTAAGGGGAATCGTCACTCTCCTTTCCAAACAAGATTTGAGCTCTTGTATGTAAGTGGACCAAATGACGGACCAAGTTTCGTTGAGTTTCATCACCTCGTGGTTCGGTGTTCCTTGGTAATACTGGTGGATTAAATCAGCTATCAATTGACCGCTGACAGCTTCTTCTCCCAAGTAAGAGACGCACTGTTCAACATCCGTAGCCAATTGCCAGATTGATTTTTCCAGCAGTTTTAGCTGCCTTTCATAATCGTCAAAGTCAACATCAAGCGCAATGTTTGTCAGCCCTAGAGATGCGGATAGTTTAGCGCTGAGTCTCGTCGACTTTTTTGCCACAGAATGTATGTTCAATTTAGCCATTTTTCTCATCAGAGTGGTCTCCCCTTCGAAGTACTTTGTCACCATGTCTTTACGCCGTTTGTATTCGTTTATGTAACTCGCAACGTCCGTCATAGCTCGCCAAGCTTCTTCCAGATCAGGTTTATCCGGGTGATCGTCTTCTGTGCACTGATAAATTTTATCATCATCATTTTTGACCGACTCGTTTATACCAGAATATCCTAGATTGGGGTGTTTAGAAAATCTTTCAATTTTTACACGGGATAATTATCCGCTACCTTTACTCCTACTCTCGCAGAGAGATCGTGCCTGTTAATCTTTCAAAAATTACCCAATCAGATGCTGGCTTCTTACCTTTATCAGTTCGTACAACATCAAAGGATACTTCAATATCCTTTGTACAGGTTTTATCAATATCGAACTCATGTCAAAGCAGGCTATCTGATGACGGAGCGTTTCAATTCCTTTTTGAAACACCGCTGTTGCCTCTTCGTTGTCCTCGTACTGTAAAGGTAGGAGAATTCCGATTATGGCTGTTTTAGCTTCCAAGACCTTTCAAATACTCACTTTTTTCAACAGAGCTAAAGCCGCCTCATGATTACTGCAGTATTTCACATAAACAACTTGCATCTTATCAGACATTTTCAAAAAGCATGGTCCTATAGTCTGAAACTCTTCGTCGCACCCTTTCATTGCTAATTGCATTTTGTCCAGCAATTCTTCGGCGACTTTTACCACCTCCAACAAGTTCCCGAATAAAGTCGCAACGTCCACTCCTCGGGATTCGAGTATTCTCGGATTATAAAGGTTGAAAGTTTCGTAAGTTATTTTCAAATCCCTGACATACTCCTTCTCCGTTATAACCAGCTCTGTTATAACGTTTTGTCTTTGGTCCGCCTTCTTCTGTTTGCTCGTTGTTCTGTCCTCCGCTTCGGCCTCTTCAACCTCTTCAATTTCCCCTTTACTTTCCATGGGTAGAGGCTGCTTTGGCAACGGTACTCTGCCCGGCGCGGGAGCCGGTGGAGCGGGTCTGTGAGGTGTGGAGAGTCTGTGGTCACCAAAGTCATCTTCGAACTTCATTTTATCAAACTCTTGATTCCTTAGCACGACAAACTCGTCCACAGGGTTTTCCTGATCATCTTGTGGTTCGAAATTCGCGTTCAAATACCCCCGCGGACAAAGACCAACAATCCCATCTTCGTTTTTAACGCTGACCCAGTCGTTGTTCGTCATCTCAATAACGGTCACAAAATCCCCCTCACCAACGCTCAGATCGCCATCCATTTGCGCCTCGAAGTTGTATTCTACCCTCACTACGACTCCGGGAACAAGAACATCATTTTCCTTCAGAGATGCTTTGTCCTCTTCTTCTCCTGCTTCTTCATCTTTGTTTTCATTGGACTTTAAAGTCACCGGTTCCACGCTCTTTGGACAATCAACGATGATGTTGACGTAAGAGACTGGGAAAATTCCTGTTACATTGTCGATCGAACCTTCCGCCCAGTCGGAATCCTTGTGTTTTATCAAGCGCACAACTTCGCCAGCGGCAAAGCTCAGTTCGTTTGGAAACTGCGCGTTAAATGGATAAAGCGTTATAGCATACGGGTCGATACCGAATGGATTAAGTTTGTCAGAGATGGGATCATCAGTGTCAGTCTTATTGCTTTTTCCGACATCGTTGATCCTCGCCTCCGGCGAAAATTCAGGAAATAGTTCATAGTAGCACGGGGCAGGCTCGTTGTCGTAAGACATGGCTGTTTCGCTGCCAAAATCCTTGTAAATCTTATCTTTATCCTTCGGTTTTACCGAGGGCAAATAATCATGCCTTGGCGCAGCTGCTGCTGAGTCTTTCTCATCAACTGACGCTCCTCCGTCTTCTTCTAAGTACTGAATAAATCCTTGGGGAAAAGTCCCAGTTCTACCATCCTCAGCTTCCCCGCGGCACCACCCGTCTTCCAAGATTTCTGTCACTATAACAACGCCACCTTTTTTCAGATCTAGCTCCTCGTCAAGCTGAGCTTTCAGGTCTGCTGTCACCCTCGCTTTTCTCCGAGTTATTTTTCTCCTCACAGCTTTCTGGAAATACCAAGATTGAAAAAAAATCTGACAAGTATATCTACTGTCTGAATTGTTTTTCCCCTTGCAGTCAATATACCGATAAGATATCTCTAACTAAAATTACGTCCAAAGATTCCCCCGCCAATAATTGTAAGCCGATTAAAGCCCGAGTAATAAACTTTTTTCCGTAGATAACAGTACCTGATATTCCTCTGGTAATTAGACCTCTTGTTTCTTGGAAATTCTCAATGTTAGAGAGTTAACAGGTACTGTGAAAATTATACAACGCTATTTCTGTGATACTTTTCTGTCCTATAAAGTCGAGAGATATCGAACAGCGCTAAATTTCATTGTGTAACAAGTGAAACGGAAGTCATTCCGTATTGTGAGTATTATTTCTTGCACAAATCTGGATCTAGAATTGTTAGAAGCAGATTCGTCTGTGTTTTTGTAGTCGACTATCTGTTTTATAAAGTCGTATCTCATACTGTCTCATAGTCAGTGTTATCTTCTGACCATTAGATATAATCTGGCAAACCAACATACCAAAACACTGGTTAAACCCCTACTCAAGTTCCTACCTTTATCAGCGCCGTATCCAATATCCAAACATGACTAGCAGGAAAAATTCCTTCGCTCAAATCTGTACTCCCAAATATCCACCCTGGTTCTACTTCATTTGATCCGACAATTATTTGCCCTGACAAACAGAGGAATATGAATGGTGATTTAATGCGAACACAGGAATGGTAATCCCCCCCAATCCCCATCCCAAACAACACAATAAGTTTCTGAAGAAATGGAGGATGTTGCTGCTATCAATGGAAAGGTAAGCATATTGGAGAATGAAACTTGTTTAGAGATGTTAAAAATCTTTTCTTTTGATGTCTGAGAGGTGAGATAAGACTTGTTTTCTGATTGCTTAGGTGTTCGGTTTACTGGACTCACCTTTTCCAAACGATAGATCTCCGGGCTGTTCTCCGACAAATGCAGCGTGGGATATACACAAGTATTGGTCGTCCTTAAACGCGGGTATATCAACTTTGTGTAAATAATTTGTGGGAAATTTTCCAGTGCTGTTATTCGATTGGCCGTAACACCAATGCTTATCAACGACAGAGAGAACCTGAGTGAAAAGAGCATGCGTCGTCAATCATAAACCAAGTTCATACATTATCTTGATTTCATAGCGACTAATCCTTCTTACCAGGAGATAATCTCCCTTCAGCAAACTCAGTTCGCCTTCTACCGTTGTTAAAAAATCCTGAAGAACTTTGGCCAATGTTCCTTGCTCCATTTTTAACAAGCTTTTCAAATTTCCATTCAACTTTCACTGTGTCGTATTCCTATTATTATTATTAGTATCTTGTTTTCCGACTTTGTACTACTTGTTTACTTTCGCGATGAATGTTCCGATTGGATGCAATTATCACCTGGATTATTGGTTTCGACGATACGGAAATTACTTTGCGCAGTTTTCACTGCCTTCTTTTTTCATCCAATTTCTCCCTTTTAAACAATTCGGTGATCAAGGTCTCCGTGTTGTTTGTCAGGACAGCACTACTGGCCTATACTTTGGCCACGACTTGTGACAGATCGGTGTTTGTTTCGTGGCCAAAGTTTAGACTTCAAGCTGGCAAACAAGTCGGGCGGGTCAGGGGATTATTGGAGTAAACATAATGTTTGATTAGATGGTTCATTTATTCGCGGAATCGTTCTGTTCCACTTATTTTTCATTCTCGGATTTAGTCCCAATAATAGTTTCGCAATATTAAAAATATTTATCCATCGTTATCAGCAATTTTTGTTCATTTTGACGTCGGAGTGTAGCGGGCTTTTTCGAATTTGCGCACTTGCGATTTATTCATATTTCTTCAAATTCGTTACTCGTTGCTTCATTTATGAGCAGATATATCCACTAGGCAATCAAATTGTTAATTGCAAACCTTAATTGTGGGATTAGAATGATAGATTTCAACCGAAACTGGGCGATTTCTGTTTATTTTTAACTTTTGAGGTTAACTTAATCCGTAAAAGCAATACTCGCGGGGTTTCAATCCACAAAATACAGTGATTATACTTGGGGAACCCACAGTATTGGGTGCAAGATCTATTAATAATTATTAATAAAACAAAGACGGTGTTATTCATTATCCTCCCTCAATTTAATTTCCTTTCTATGAACATTTCCACAATTCTAACCTCAAATAGTTATAAAAACAGCTCACCAAGACCGGCTCAATTTCACTCCACAGGCTATGAACTCTAACGATAATGCAAATACAATTATATCCGCAAAATTTCCTGGGTACGGATCTTATCTAGAGTGTATGACGAGGTCCCTTTTCACTGGGTTATCAACATTCACTATTGGTAAGAATGAAAATTGTACATGTGCGCCCATTCTTTGACCAATAATCATTAAATTTCCAGTATTTTCTGGATCATTTTTTGGGCAACGTTTTATACATACAAGAGCATCATACTCGAAGAAGAGTACTATCCTCATATCTACTTCCTTAGCAGCGTTAGCATCTTACTATATTACCTCGAGCTGCATTGTAGCCTGTAAAAAATCTTGGTCAAAAGTGAATGGAAACTAAGAGTCTGAGTTGCTGTAAGTAGAAAATGTTCACTCTCAGAAGGCTGGTACGTTACACGACAAGTTTTGCCAAATTGTCAGCGTGCAGGGAAAGAAAGCATTGCGCTGTACAATTAACAGTCAGCCGCTGCAATCATAACGGTACAGAAACTATAGATGATGGAAGTCTAGAGGATGAAGAGTACGAGGAACTTTCTTCGCGCTACTTGGGAGTAAATGCTGGAGGTCATAGAGCCTTTGTTCTACAACCATATGTAAAATGGGGACCAAAGAAGAGGAGGAACACGACGCCAGAGCTGCAGTTAGAGGAGGCAGTAGCACTGCTTGGAACACTGCCAAATTGGTCAGTCGTTGACAAGTTGTGCGTTCCGTTGATGAATTTGGAACAAAAGAAGCTCCTTGGTCTAGGAAACCTAGAGAGTTTGAAAAAGCGAGTAAGAGGAAACCAACAAGTGACCGCCGTCTTTGTCAGTACAAACTTGTTGAAACAATCGCAGATACAAGAGCTGGAGAATGTGGTTGGGGTTCCGGTCTACGACCGCTACTCCATAGTGATACAGATATTCAGAGCTCATGCTAAGAGCCAGGAGGCCAAACTGCAAGTGGCTATCGCAGAGATTCCCTACATGTGGACAAAGCTTAACATAGCGAGAGAAGGCCCGGGTTCACAATTTACCCAGATTGAATGTAGGAGGAAGTTGTTACAGACCCGCGAAACGAAGCTGAAAAATGCTCTTAAGAAGCTCAAAGCGCAGAGAGAACTTCTTAGGAGTAAACGGAAAGCGAATAATGTACCGACTATTGCAGTGGTCGGGTACACAAATGCGGGTAAAACCTCACTAATCAAAGCTCTCACAGGAGACGATAGTTTACAGCCAAGAAATTGCCTCTTCGCTACTCTGGACGTTACCGTTCATCGAGGAGCTCTTCCCTCACGGCTCAAAGTCCTGTTTGTCGATACCATTGGATTTATTCAAGACGTGCCATCAACTCTGATAGAACCTTTTGTGGCAACATTAGAAGACGCCATTGATGCTGTGAGTATCATCAAATCTTCTTCCTACTTTTATTTCCTGTTCTTTCGCTGTTCTGATTAATGACAAAGATATATTACTTATTAGGACGTTATCTTGCATGTCAATGATGCCAGCCATCCTGATAGAATAGCTCAAATTGACCACGTGGAGGAAACGATCAAAGGGTTGATTCATGATCAACCGATAATAAATGTTGCCAACAAAATTGACCTTGTCAAAGGAGATGCACCCCCTTTGGGTATGCTTGGTATATCCGCAACTAAGCTCACAGGTAAGACTCTATCTCAAGCGATAAAATTTCTCTTGTTTTAACTCTCAGACAATGGAAATAGTACTGCTAACGACATGTTTATCATTTTAGGTATAGACGTTTTGCGGGAAGAACTTGAGAAGGTGTTGCTCAAGGCAACCGGGCATTCTGTGGTTCGGATCAGAGTGCAATCTGGGAGCAGAGCGGTCGCTTGGCTTTACAAGGAAACTGCTGTGACTAATGTTGAGGCTGATCCAAATAATGCCCAGTATCTGTTGATGGATGTAATTGCTACTCAGCTGCAGATGAACATGTTCAAACAATTTTTGAAAAAATAAATACTAGTAAGGTCTTGAGACAGTAACTGTAATTGGCATCTATCTCCTTCAGTCATTCCTTGCAGTAAGCTAGTGGAGCTGGGATGCTTTAAAACGGATTTGGTATGATATACAATCTAAGTCAATCTAGATTTCGTGAAAAACTTGAATTAGTGATATGGGAATCAATCCGGTTTGATGTCGTACTTTTTTTATACTCCGATCCAATTCAATCAGTCCAGAAGACTTGTCTGCCGAGAATACGAATTCATTAGGATTGTATATCAATTAGGATTATTCTCAAATATTTTCAATTTATTGCAGACATCTATACCGATGCGTATATAATTAATTCATCTCTGAATCCCATTTCCAGAAGATTTCATAGTAAGATGAGTCAGATGCAGTGAAACGAATTTTTGTTAATCCGTTCAATTCTGGAATCCTGTAAAAATGAAATAGACCGATCCTTATTTATCACCCGTGAGTAATTGCTGCCCTTTTAGTCGATCTCGTCAGTCTAGTTCTTTCCCTTTTAACTCAGCCACGCGGCATTTCTTTACATTTCTAGACGAATCAGAATATCAGCGCTTAGTTAGCATTCAAATGTCGTTCCCGCCTTTCTTACCGACCGAGGTAAATCCACCGCCTTATATGGCAGTCAATGGGAAAGGAATGTAACAAGTATTACGTTCTTGGAACGGTTGATACCGACTTCCGGGTCAGCGGATAATCTTGGCAAGACGGTTAGTATTGCTGAAGGTATCTAAAGCCTGGCGCCCTCTAAGCTAGATTCATTCAACGGAAGAATTACGTGATACAGTGTGTCCTGCATATACTCAGAACTATTTTCTCCCTAAAGTTCTGTTAAAAAAAATGAAAAGCTACCCTTATCCAGAGATTTAAGTTTATAGAAAGAAAGCCCCGAAAAAGGACATCTCAAGTAATCTCATCCTTCTTTTTCTTTCCTGAGGAATAAAAATTCCGTTTGCCTTCCTCGAATGCATCCCTATTACTCGAGCACCCGGCACGTAGATTAGAAACGTTCCACGAACGGTTAGTAGCGATTTCCGGGTCTACGATCGACGTTTTTCGAACGGCTAGTAATTACCGACGGAGCGAATCGCCGAGCATCCCCCGTGAATGGAGAAGGGCTGCAGGGGGTACAGCCGTGTTTATTAGTTCGGATAGTAGTTACGGCCGGGTCGTGGCGAGAGAGTGGATCAAAAATAAGTAAGATGGTTAGTACGCGAAGGTGGGAGTAGCGGCAGTAGCTATAGGGGAGCGAGTCGCGCAAGTGCGTCCGTCCGCGTCGGTTCCGAAAAAGTAATACCAGGCGATAGTCCGGGCGAAACAACGCGTAACCTGGAGAGATAAGAAGTAATGTAACGCGGAGGTAACTAAAGGTGTGAAAGGTAATAAAATAACTGTGGACTGATAGAGGAACGTGATATAAAGGCTTTGATCCGGTTTTAAATTAGAGAGTGAATATCGAAGATACATGCCTGATCTGTGTGCAAGGAATATATTCTGTGAGCGCGAGAAGATCGACCAACTGTCACATTGGTCGCCATTTTATTAATCTGGTCGCGACCACCGTGTCTAGACCCAGCTTATGATGCTGTAATGGAAAGGAAGGAGAAGAAATAACGAGGAACAAGACACCGAGATGTTTTTAAAGAAGGCACAAAGCGGATAATGATAATAAACAATTTAAGGATACAGCGAATTGTTGCGCCCCTTGTGTTGCGTCGAGGAGAGTAGTGGTGCTCTCTCCTGCTTTGTGCATCGCGATCCTCGCCCCTAATGCATTTATTATTTGACTGAATGGATTATTACTGGCGTGGATTATCGAGAGTATAATCATAAGGCGGTACAACTAAGCCTTGAGAGAAATAGAGAGAGAGAGAGAGAGAAGTCGACAACTATCGTGCCAACGATAGAGAGGATATTTCTCACGACTTCTTTTTAGTTCATGGTTCTTGCCGCCTCTCGCTCACTCACTGACTTGCTCGTAATTGCACACTGTGCAATAGAACAAAAGAGAATCCAGAAACCAGTACTACTAGGGCGTCGATCATTTTATCAACGAAGTTAAACAAGGAAAAAGAGAGACGAGGGGGCTCAAGGATCCTCAGATCTATCATCAACTGGTAATAACATTGATAGTATGAATATGTGAGACCGCATCTTTTCTCTCCCCCCGGAACGCTACCTTCGTTCGTGATACCGTATCAGTGTGTCGGTTGTAAAAATTTGACTCTGCTGGTGGTGGTGGTGGTCGGAACTAATGAAAATACATTGAAAAAAAGAAAATAGGATAAAGGGAATCCTGTGAAGGGCCAGAACCGAGCGGCGTTAAAAATTTTCGTGTGCTGGGCGATCGGGCGGCCACGGCCACCGCCATGCCTTGCTGCAATAGCTTAGACAATCAAATCATCACTGCAGCAGGCTCCGATTATAAGATAATAATTTCGCTCCAGGTACGGGAACGGTGTACAAGGTGGTACGAACCGAGGTACGAATTCTGTGCGTGATCTATAAACTACGCGTTTTATTAATAAACAATTGAAATATACAATATAAAGAACATAATACATCATATATAGGTAGATAGAGACGGTGAGAAAGAATTGAAGTTTAATTGGAGGAGAGTTAATGAAAATAGATAGAAACAAGTGAACAACGAAGATTAATAAGAATAATAATAAAACTTAGTAGTTAGAGATTAAACGGGAATTAAAAGAAATAAGTAAGTCTAAACGGTTTTCATCTAATGTATGTAAATGAAAAGAGGAAATCTTAATATAATATAAAATAACTCTTTGGTGTTTTTACTATCGTGTTGTTGTTGTTGCTGTTGTTGTTGTTGTTGTTGTGTGTTAGTTTCTCTCATCGAAAGTAAAGAGTAATAAGGGAGAGAACGTAAGAAGAAGAGATAAAATAGAAAGAAAGAGAGAGAGAGAGAGAGGAATCATATATGTATGTGATGATGCTTTGTGCATGTTTTATCGTCGCTGTTGTTACACGGTGAAGAGTGCTAAGTGTAGTAACAATTACGACGGTAGCTGATGATATCTATCTACGGTAGTTGTTTAAACCGATTCTTTGCAAAGAGAGGTAGACACGTAAGCGGTACATAATATATTGTGGACCAACTCCTCGCCGCCCGAGAAGAGAAGAAGAACCAACCTCCCTGTGTTTATTTCACTGTGCTCGTTTACTCCGACCAAAGAGAGAGAAGAAAGAGTGCGTGGGGGGTGCCTGCCCGCCGGCTTGCCTGCTCGCCTGACTGACTGATTTATCCCCTCCAGGATCGAGTACGCGCTGTTGCCCGTCTCGACCTGTCCGTTTCTTCCTCCCTCACTACCTCTTCTTACTCTCTCGTTCTCACTCCTCACGATTAAATTCTTATCCTCAAATTTCTACCTCCACCTTGTCTCTCCCAGTCCTTCTCCTCATCCTTAGTCACACATATATCGTTCGCACTGTTACTGCCTGCACAATTAATCCAAGAAGGAGGGGAATGTGCACGTAGAAGAAGAGGAGCTCAGTGTGGTCTTACACAGGTACGCAGTTTTTGCGACTCCTGTACATACGTGTAAGAAGTGTCGGGAATGTTAGGAGAGATGATAAAATACCGTACATTATACTTTTAGTTAAAAATACACATTGCCACTGGGATTTCCCCTGTTGGTGCACACGTAATCCGTGAATATTCGCGACACACACACCACTTTGCGCTGGGTGAACGTGTGTTCGATATTGTAAATCATAGTTTCAGGATGCATCGACTACACTGCCACTGATTGCGGGAGCATTGTTATCCTCTTTTTTACAATACGTTGTTTGGGCAGGATGAAAATGTTCTCGCTGATGGCGTAGCTGGTGCATCACGATCATACATATATACATAGGTGCACGGGTAGGCACATGTGGAAACAGAAATGATGATGATGAGATTTTGAAAACCCGTGAATAAGAAGAAAAAAAGTAGGAGAAGAAGAATTGGTTCGAGGTTGAACTTTGATCGGAGATAAGTTAGGCGTTCGTTTTACGAGCTGTAATCACGGGTTGGATTCACAGCCCTGGGAATATCGAGGTCTAATCACACTTCCACCGAATGGTCGAGTTGTTTTTGTTTTCGATATCCATTTCCATATATAATCTGGGATTTCTGTATGTCCCTAGATGAAACGTTAGATTGCGAAACCGGACGAAAAGCATACACCCTAATTATGGGACGAAGTGTACTGAGCAACGTAATATAATATCGTTGTAGGTGGTCATCGTTTTGAGGAAACTAATGAGTTTTCCCTTCAAATGTGCCATCAGAAGTTGGTTATTTTGCGAAGGAGCATAATGCGGCAATGTCCGTAGTCGAAAAAGGTCTTCGTATGAAAATCGCTGGGGAATCCTCGCCTGTGCGATTGTGGAACGCTTCGTTGCGGTTCTTCTCCAAACCCTGTGGCATAATTAGCCAGCTTTTGCCTCTGTTTTGATTGTTGGATAATTAACAAGGACAATTAGCCACATCCTATACAATGATTAGCAAAGTTAAGAGGCGAGTGTCGTTCTCTCTCTCGCCCCTTGAACTATAATTCGTATATTCAAGATGGCGGGAGGAGTACAGCATTTAGGCAAGCAATTTCAAACGAACGTGTAGAATCGATTATTATACTTCTAGACTTAGCTGCTGCACGAGGACTTACTTTACTTTGTGTTCACTTGAGTCTAACGATTAAAGCATAAACCTAGAACGTGGAACCACCTCCTCTCCGTTCCCACAGCCTAATAACTTTCTCATCTGTTCGTTTATCTGTATCTGTCTGATCGTGAGCGTTGGAAATGACGGCCTCATTGAAATAGCGAAGAAAAAAACTTGCCTACTTTTATTTTAGCTTCTTTTAACGTCTGCCTATTTTTGTTACTAAATGACAAATGGAAAAATTATTCGCTCGTCGAGCTCCAATTAAATAAAGCTCGTTACTCACTGACCTAGGCTTAGAGAGTGAGATTGTCAAGATAGGCAACTCGGCCGACCTGTAGTTTTACTCGCGTGCGGACATCGAGCCAGGGCGTTGCCTGCAAAAAGCTGCTGATACACTGACTCGTTATGTCGATATTTATACAGATTATAAATGAGCGAGTTACGATTAGTAATTCCGATTTCACAGAATTCGATAAAAACAAAAAAAAAAAAAAAACTTATCCTCGAAGTTAACAAACTTAAAAAAAATTTGTCTCACAATAATTTTTTACTTCGTTTTCATTATTTTTCTCAGCGACGAAACAAGTAAAACGTGACTATTGACGAGTGTGCCAAGTCTAGACGATAAATCATAACTTATACTTCCTATTGTGCATTGTATGCGTATTATACTCGGCTTGGCTGATTCTGACCACTTGAAGTGCACAGAATTTTGAACAAAACAAAAAAAAAAAAAGAATGGTAGTGGGGAAATTTTCGGCTGCTAGCTAGTGGATTAACCAATCCCGATACAGCAATGTTCGGTGCAGCAGTTTCTGCATTGCCAAACTCATACGCGCTTTGTTCAAAATTCGGTGTAACTTCAAGTGGTCAGAATCAACCAATCCGAGTATTCATACAAGGGTATCTAGTTACAGCGTGGTTATCTGCAAGCGGTAGCTAGTCCACAGCGTTTGATAATTACAGTATATTTAGGAAATTCAATATATAGCGTATATCGGATGTCGTGTAATTCGATCTCCTTATTCTTTTATCGTTCACGTTGTTATAATTCAATGTAGGCATATTCTCCTCTTTTGTACTGTAATTATATCTTCACACAATTGGTCTGACAACCGAGGAAGTTAGACAACGAACCAAGCTGCAAATCACGTGCCATTACACTTAATAATCGGATAACGTGTGTAAATAATATCACTGCTCGTCCTCGTGGGGTGAGTGATTCAACTATGCTCCCAGCTGTCTTCTTGGCTGTGGTCTTATCGTTAGTACGCTTCTTCAAATTCGGGAATCGCCCTAGGTTTGTTGATCAATCGTAATGGATGGTGGATATCAGGAAATGATAATCTCTCTTTGGCGTCACGAAGACAGTGATAATGGTTTCGTTTTTTCTTCAAACGAATCTTCGTAGCTTGGAAGAATCGGCCTGCTGCGGTTGGGTGAAATTTCCTTCTCGGCTACCACAGTGATGCTTGTCCTCGTATAACACAGATATCATACTGCTCTCGATCTTTGTATACGTGTACACATATCGTACACAGAAGCAAATGGGCCTGGAATCTCGAACGACGATGAGAGTGAGGCAATTAAACTCTGCCAGTTTCTATATCGTGATGCGTAGGAGGCGTGGGTAGTCGAACCATATCTAATCCTAACGAAGAACCAGGGAGAGAGGAGGCCGCCGGCGGATGTCCCGATAACACGTTTCGAAGAAAACCCGTTCGTCATGAACAATAATAATGATAATAATCACGGATGGGGATTGCACAGACAGATCATAATATGGAAGACAGAAAACATCATCTCTAAAGTACGCTGTACCATGTAACTCGAATAGGATGAATGCTAAACCATCTAAACATCGACGGTAGATGAATTGATATAGTCTACACACTTCTTGTGTTGAGTAACTCTTGTTTCCAAACCATTCCAAAATGGGAAGAATTGAATGCGGTAGATTCTACCAAAATACATTATTTTCGGTTTTTGGGATCGTCGATTAGGAAACTGATCATGATATTGAGAAGTTCGTGATAGGATCAGAATTGAGAATATAGCGCAATTTTTATCAATGGTTAACATTTTTCGATTCTTATGCGAGATTTGCGATCTACCATTTCAACTTTCACAACTACTAAGCCTGATTGGCGCAATCAACGACCTCCAAATCCGTTGAAAAACGATTTTCATAAAAATCTCACGGTTTGGGGAGCCGTATCGGCTTTCCCATCTTGTGTTTCACAATTTCGACCTCCAATTGGTAATTAGTGACCCAGGAAGCGCGCGGAAATCAATTTCCATAAAAATCCGAGGGACTTTTTAATTTTCGGTCCAGCTGTTCTTCCGTCGTATTCCATCCGGCATTTGTGACTCTATAATTCCGCCCTGAAATTCAAAAACCGCCATTAAAATCCCCAAAGATCAAATTCTGTCGAAATAGATGACATAATTTCAGAATCGTTGTTGAACTAGCGAAAAACGAAGTAGGCAGTATTTCTTCTTCACTTCGTAAAAAGAATTGAAGTTTCCAAAGAACAGAGATTGTATTGTCATGCTTTTAGAATTTCGGTAAATAGGAGTTCATATCTTTATGAATCCGAACAAAAAAAAAAGAAGGAATCATCGCCCAGGGAGTTGTTGATTCAACTTTCAAGGCAGGATGTCGATAGCGCATGGATGGGAGTGCATGTGTTACTACACAATTCTCGGTAGTTTATATAGTAGGTACTCTAAGTAACAAGGTTCAATGGAATTTAATACCCACGCGATCAGCAGCACTCGTCGACGACGAACGTTGAGCTTTGATGACACGTCGCTTATTGTTAGTCACTGTTCTTCGATTCTTTGTACAGAATATTTAATATGTACACCAAAACTCTTCACTGTCAGGTCTCAAGTTTTAAACATGTACCAGAGCTAAGAAAAGGTCGAAATAGCTAGAAAGAGAGAGGGAGAGCGAAATGGAGAGCCTCTCTTCCGCTGTTGCATTCATATATGTGTAGATAAGCACGTGTTGGTATCTACATTTGTGTACTTACTAAGTTGTTGCATGAATCATTCCGCTTATATATCTGCTGTGATAAACCGATTTCTGCCGTCCGAAATAATATTGTACCATGTTCAGTGCGACTTGCATCATGTGAGCAGTGGGGCCGACAACTCTTCGTCACTCGAAGAAAAGTTCATTTCAATCTACGTTTTCAAGTCCATGGAATTCGACAGTTTACGTTCAACCGTTCGCAGTACACTTGTCACGGTGTCTTGATTGAAACTATCAACTCCAGTGCGAGAATGAGTAGGAATACATGTTTACAATCTGATAACACAGTAGTCAGTTGCTTTGTGGTGGATGGGTAGGTACGCGACGTGGATGACGACTCTGGCCGTTTTTATTAGAGCGAAAAGAATATGGGTAGGAGTTAGACAGGTACCTATAACGAAAGGCAGTTGATTATGATAATAAAAAAGAAAGAGGAAAAGGAGGGAGGTAGGTTGACGAGAGAAAAGGAAATAAACTTGTATAATTTCACGGTGACTGGCTAGTAACGACCTTGAAACGGTACCAGCAAATTCCGATGCGCTTAAATCACAACACGAGTTTCGCCGCTTTTTTCGCCTCATTTTTCTTGTTCTATTTTATTTAAACACCGTTCCGAACACATCGCTCATGAAATCCGGCGATAATTTGCATTCGAGTTTTATCAACATTGAATTAAACCCTCGGCTGCTGTTGCAAGGGCAGTAATAAACAAAACTTTTATCGCATATTTCCTTTTTATCTTTTCACTTTTATCGTTGTTTCTATTCCTCGGATCACTTAGAGAAGACAAATTACAATAATTGGTGAAAAATAACAAAGCTCAAAGTAATAAACGGAAATTAAGTCTGTCTCTTTATTTTTTGTCTCTCAGATAAGCCAACCGTTTCCCTAAATTATGCAACTTTGTGTACACACACGCATACTCGTCGATCAACGGACAACTTGTTTCGAACACAAACTCGTCGCGTTTTCAAAGAAAGCAAATTTTGTTCCGGTATGACGATAACATTTAGAAAAATGGAATCTGCTAATCAGTGAGTGATTAGACTTGGACACAAACCTTGACCCAATGTGTTATATTACAGTGTCTCATTTTCGGCACACAGTAGTTTAGTTGGTCTACAGCTAGTGTTATTTCGTTCGTGCTTAGCGAAGGGACTTGTATAAATATTGAGCCGTTTACCAAATTTTGATCGTATACGTTTTCAAAAAACAGTGGGCTTTGATCACTCATCATTTACATACAAATACAGTACAGCGATAATTTTTCGCTCCGCTGCAATCCATTCTCGTTTATTGGTTCAATTTTCAGCAACTCATATCGACTTCATTTCACGCCGTTTGTCATAGTCGACATTATATACGTTCTGCATTATAATTGTTACCGATGATTGAAATTTATGGTCTTGCAGTGGGTATACGTCTCTCTCTCTGTCTCTCTCTCTCCTTCTCTCTCTGTTAGCGCAGTTGAAATTTCCGGTGGTGCTCTAAACGACAGTCAATTTGTTAAATTAGATCCTATATGTCGTATACCTACCCACTATACGAGATTGCCCGTTTCCCCAAAAGCTATCAACCGGAATTACCATAACTTTTTAATTGTTGCGTCTCCAGTTGTCTGATGGTCATATGGCAGCCTGAAGACTGACTCGAGCATGATCGAAGGCAGAGAAAAGCAATATTTCCCCCAACTAAGAAAAGCAATGATATCGATAAAAGTAGGAAAAAGTGTCCCCTAGTCTGATGGGAAAAAAAGTTGGACTTCACGTTTCGAGCATGACGGCCATGAATAATTCTTATTTTAGAATATCGTGTCACCGTTGGTAGGCTAGTGCGCGTTCTGGGCTGTGCAGATTCAGCTGACGTCACTGACGTGTGCGAAAATTAGCGTCAGAATGATGATGATTAAACTGGACGTTGGTCGATTATTTCTTATTTTCTTTTCGCGAGGAAATTTGTTCCTGACCTTAGTGCCGCTGCTGCTGTTTCTCTCTTGCAATGCATAAAAAATGCTTTTTTCTCATCCTGACAGTAGGTAGGTTGGGGTTACTCGCGCAGGTCACAGCTGAAATATTAACGCCCTCGAAAAAGAAGAGATAGGTACCTCTACACATATACAGAATGCACGAAAGTTCTTATCAAATATTCTGTCGTTCTTGTTGTATTTTTATTCCTTTCCTCTTTGCCTTACCGCTTCTTATTCTTCTTCTTCTTCTTATTCTTCGTCATCTTCTTCTTCTTCATCATCTTCTTTTCCCTATTATTTTCTCCTCGTCTCGTACCGCCACTACCTCTCCGAGGTTATCGAAGTATCGTATTACCGCACAACTATATGGGAAATTCCACGTCAACTGTCGTGGGGTTGGTGGGTCGCATTTTTTGTTTCCGGGCAAAACTATTTCATCCTATTATAGGTTCCACCAAAAGTGTTTCCCCAAATTTTCAGGCCAAAATATTGCTCCTACCGTTTTTTACGGCCAATTTTCGGTTTTTGGGCTCTCTTTCAATTTCTTGGCTTTTTTTCTTATACAGGGTGCCAGGGAAGTATTCTAGGCCAGAAAAATTTTCAAAATACATGTAATCGATGTAAAATTTCCCGAGGAATCGATTCCCGTCGCCAGAATTGATCTAGGATGCTTACTTTTGCCACAATTTCGAAAAAAACTGTTTTTTTTTAAAGTGCTTATAACTCGGGTGGATCAATTTTTGAAATTTTCTGCCTGGGCGCAAAATGTTCCGTTTTCAGTCTACTTTCAGGGCCTTTCAACTTTGCCGTGTGTATTTTGGTTTTAGGTACCCAAAAACGGTAAAAACTGCCAATAATGGTCGAAAAAGGCGAAAAAAGCTCAGAACAGCCAACTAGGTTGGCAAATGTGTACCTAGACTTGTAAGGATTCACTCGTATTTATGGCTAGTAACAAAGGGTGATGCCCAAATATTCCCGATACCTCATAAAACCGTCAAGGGATTTCAACACAGCCCGTTAGAGGTCAATATCCACCTAATAGGTCAGTCCGGCGTATTCGATCATTTTCTCTGCACGCATTTGATAATTTTGACATTCCCGCGCGTTACTATAGTTGATGGTACATTTTTCTTGGGTGAACCTGTAGGTTTGAATTTGGCGCGCCCAGTTACCACATGTAACGTGGGCGCCATAGGGGGCGCTACATAAAGGATCTTTTCACTGTTTGGAGCCGAGTTTGGTTACGCTTCATTCAGTACACGAAGGTACATACATTAGACTGGGCCAAAAAAATTGATTATTTTTTTTTTTTGAATGGTACCTCGAAAATATCATTCAGCATGACAAAAAAACAATTTCGTGAAAGTTTGAGCCCTTAATATTAATTTTAAGAGGTCTCTCATCGCTATTTTTGATTTTTATTCATAATTTGATGTTTTACGCTAGAACTGTCAAAACACTGAAGTGGAAGAATTTATTTTCGCTTATTTCTATATAAAATTTGTCTAGGTACACATTTGCCAACCTAGTTGGCTGTTCTGAGCTTTTTTCGCCATTTTCGACCATTTTTGGCAGTTTTTACCGTTTTTGGGTACCCAAAACCAAAATACACACGGCAAAGTTGAAAGGCCCTGAAAGTAGACTGAAAACGGAACATTTTGCGCCCAGGCAGAAAATTTCAAAAATTGATCCACCCGAGTTATAAGCACTTTAAAAAAAAACAGTTTTTTTCGAAATTGTGGCAAAAGTAAGCATCCTAGATCAATTCTGGCGACGGGAATCGATTCCTCGGGAAATTTTACATCGATTACATGTATTTTGAAAATTTTTCTGGCCTAGAATACTTCCCTGGCACCCTGTATAAGAAAAAAAGCCAAGAAATTGAAAGAGAGCCCAAAAACCGAAAATTGGCCGTAAAAAACGGTAGGAGCAATATTTTGGCCTGAAAATTTGGGGAAACACTTTTGGTGGAACCTATAATAGGATGAAATAGTTTTGCCCGGAAACAAAAAATGCGACCCACCAACCCCACGACAGTTGACGTGGAATTTCCCATATGTGTTGTACGTATCAGTAATATTCAATTCACATTCATAGCAAACCAAATTAGTACGATATAAGTAGAATGAAAAATTGAAGTTACGAGATTTCGCATGCGCGTATTATCTCAAACAAGTTATATACTCATCCGGTATCCCAAGAGAGAGCTACAAATCATTGCGCTCGTTAATTTTTATCCATCTATTATTCACTCCCCACTTTAAACGAATTAACACAATTTATATCCCGACACTCGGAGAGCCTGCGAGTCACAAGTCATGGGACTCTGAATTCTGAACTTTAAACTCTATCCCTCTCTCTCTCTCTCCATCTTCAATATGCATGATCATCTGATTGCGAAACAATCTGCAGGCCTCTGTCACACCCACCTTAATTCATTGTCGTGATAATACACTCATAGCTCAGTTGAACTACACAATTTATCATCATTTTTGAAGGAATGTATAGACCAATTATTAGATTAGATTAGAAAAGAAATTAAGAATCGGTCACAGAATACCTGCGTTCCCCACGGGCGTTGGAAGTTCATTTTGCATTTGTTGAACCGTGTCCTTTAGTACCATGGATAAAAAATGTCTAGACAAATCCGCTACTCGTGTTAGACGTGTTTCTTCGCTTGGCTCATTACGACGGTTTTGCTCAATCAAGAATCAATAGTGCGACGGTAGAGGCACGTCTAACAATAAGTCACGGAATTTCGTCCTTGTCTACGGTGTTTTCGAGACGACCTTTGTCTAGCAGCAACTTGAATACTAATTACACTTGATAAGCGGATTGATTTTTTGCGCATTCGTCCGTTTTGAAAACACGAAATAGGTTTTAAAGTCGAGAATAATTGAACGCAGGCTTTATACTCGACAATCTAAAATAACACATTCTTTTTTTTCATGCTTTCAGGATCCAAAGTTACATCTTCGTCGGCCTAAAGATCCGAGGAGACAAGTGAAAGAGAAAAATCAATTCTGACGAAAAATTCTGCAAGAGTTACGAGTGTTCCTAAATAAACGGCGGTGGCGTCCTTGAGACGTCTTTGTCTACTACCATGTTACATCGAGGACCGAAGGCCTCGACATTGTCGTTGCCAGTGACACTATTAACCCTGGTCTTAATGTCGTTAAGATTATCGTCGTTGAGTTCGGTGGCTGGTTACCCGGCCGATATAGTTCACACGTTTGTCGATCCCGACGTAGAACGACTGAACCATTTAGTAGTGGATAAAAATACAGGGCGAGTGTTCGTCGGCGGTGTAAACAAACTCTATCAATTGTCGCCGGACCTTGATCTCGTAGTGAAAGAGACTACCGGTCCTAAAAACGACTCCACAGAATGCTCAATGATCGACTGTCCAGCTGGCATAGTTAAAAAGTTAACTGACAATGTCAACAAGGCTTTAGTGATCGACTACACTACTA
Organism: Rhogogaster chlorosoma; assembly: GCA_944452935.1. Classification (NCBI taxonomy): domain Eukaryota; kingdom Metazoa; phylum Arthropoda; class Insecta; order Hymenoptera; family Tenthredinidae; genus Rhogogaster; species Rhogogaster chlorosoma. Next base: position 3,705,604 of record OX101801.1, on the reverse strand, counting down.
CAAGACTTATTTCATGCGGCAGTCTATTCCAGGGTATGTGCACGGTCAGAGATCTCCACAACATATCCAACGTTGCCCAGGAAGTTCGGGAGGCAGTGGTAGCAAATAACGCGACAGCTTCTACTGTCGCATTCATTGCACCTGGACCGCCAAATCCTCCCGTGTCCCAGGTCATGTACGTCGGTGTAACTTACACGGCTAATTCACCGTACAGATCGGAAGTACCCGCCGTAAGCTCCAGGTCGTTGGACAAGGAGAGAATGCTCGTGATAGCTGAGACTGCGGTCACCACGGGGACCAGAATGTTCGTTAACTCATTGGCCCGAGAACGATTTCCCATAAATTACGTTCACGGATTCAGCAGCGAGGGTTTCAGCTACTTTCTTACTACCCAGCCGAAGAACACTGCTACCGGAAGTGAGTTCATATCGAAACTCGTCAGGGTTTGTCACGATGATCAGAACTACTATTCCTACACCGAAATCCCCATCGATTGCACAAATGAATTGAGAAAGTACAACCTAGTGCAGGCCGCGTATGCCGGTAAGGCTGGGTCAGATCTGGCCGGTCACCTTGGCATAACGGCCCAAGAAGATGTACTATTTGCCGTATTCTCGGAGAGCAATGCCACCACAAATAGACCATCGTCTAGATCTGCTCTGTGCGTTTACTCCCTAAAAGCGATAAGGAGGAAGTTTATGTCCAACATTCAACACTGCTTTGCCGGACACGGACAGAGAGGATTGGATTTCATATCCCCGAGTCATCAGTGCGTCCCGACGGTAAGTGGTTTTTCTTTTATTCAGCTTTTTTTTAAGGGTTCAAACGAGCTGGGGGACAATGTCAACCTTCTGACACCGTTCTCCACCTCAATTATCGATAATGTGCGGATTTTCCCACTCTGTACTATACCCACCCCTCAAGGCTGTGATCGAGGCGTTAACCACTCTCGTAATGCGGTGTACTTCTCTCCATTAAATCTTATGAAATCTTCCGAAATCTCACGAAACGTTTATAAATCGTGAGAAATTCTTATGATTTAGATTGATCTGCCGCATATTTTCCCTCGCCATAAAGCACCCTCAAATATCTCAGGTCAGTTCTGTTTGGCCCTTTTTTTTTTTTTTTTTTTTGTCAGATTATCAAACTGCTTATTTTGATTTGACACACTGTTCTGGGGCAGATTAATTCGCAGTTACTTAAGTAATGTTAATCGACGAGGGTACACGTCAATCGATTCGCCGTTGGTTGTTGAATCACTTCATCGTCGACAACTGAACTGCGAAGGACAAAGCGTTGTTTTATGTCCTGTTATGGCGTTAGTCTCCGCAATCACGGTGCTTCCTTGCACCTGCATTTACAAACAGATGTTACATCTAGCACTACTTCGCGAAGGACGTCTGGATTTCTCACGGTCTATACTACTTCTCGAATTATGATGCAGGAGCCATAATATCCCTGCATTTATCCGATCAATAAATTAGTCACACTGCAGGTTTGATATCTGCGATATCTTGTCGTCGTTGCTAGAAAAAATGTATCTATACGCGGTACTGTATGCCACTGACAATGAGCACCTTGATCTTGGCTGTAGTTTGCGTATTCTACTTTTTGGCCGGAAAACAAAAGATAGTCCAAAGAATTTTGTTCCTTTGTCTGCACGAATACCAACAGTTTTTTTTTTTTGTTTTTGTTTTTTTACTTCTTTTGAGATTTTTTTTGATGAACCGATTCCATCGTGGAATAAGGGGGGGGGGCTAACGGGACACTGCATAGACAGAAAAGCAATTATCGGTAAAGAAAGATGAAAAAGCGAGAAAAGAAGGAAAGGCGGGCGCATGAGCCCGCCGCTTTTTTTTTTATCATCTGCAGCTCGTTTCGTTGTCTTTCTTCTTTCTGTCCTCGGGCCGGATCGCATATTCATGAGTATAGCTCCTTTCACTGCTCCGCATTCCCACTAAATTCCAAATCAGAGGCGTCAGGAATTCCCTTCGGAGGACCGATCACTTCCACGCGATCACTTAACGGATACCATCGCCGGATTCGTCGAATGTCACCTCGCTTCCTTCCGTACCAACCAACAGCCAATAATATTAAACCAAATTAATGTAAGAGGAAGATGTGTGAAATCCGCTTCCGCTTCCGTTTCTCTCTATTATATCTCTGTTGTTTCATTATCAACAACGGGTTGAAAATTTGACTAAACAATTCGTCGTTTGCTGATATATAGAATGAATCTCTTATCACTGCTTTCAGAGAGGTCGAAATATAACACGTATAGAGTTAGGAATTTGACGCCTGATTTTATTGGGTAAAGATTTGTCTCCTCCCTTCCTACAATTCTGCTTTCAAAACAATCTCAGGTATCTTCAGATTGAATTTGAGATTATTGAATCCCTCGCTGAAAGAAAATTCCTCGAGCGTTTGCAGCGGCAACGGCGGCGGGTGTTTCGTTTTAAATTATTTTTACCACTCCGGCTTATCGCCATTGAATATTACCAGAAAATTACTCCTTCTATATTGATATACGACATACAAAATAAATGAAAAAAAAAAAACAATTTCAATCAATTAGCTTTCAGGCCAAAAATATACACGATTATTTTTCCCTACATACTCCGCCGTTCCATTCAATCCACGGCGGCTCCTTTCATCCTCGGGATAAATCCTCATGCACCGGTCTCTGATCATCCGCTTCCTCCCAGGTAGGTAGAAAAGGATTTTTTATTATTTTCCTTTCCATTTAACTCATAGAGTTTTGCTTCCCTAAATACTATCCTGTCCCCCTAAAACGGGATATATAAATCATAGACGGTGATTAGTACTACGGTCTTAAGTCAGGTCTTCCGATCCAAAATTAAGACACTCTAACGGTCCTGCTTGCTTTCTTTTCTCGGCCCTTCCTGCTCAGCTCTCTTCATTTCGAATCCAGCCTATATCCACTCATGTAAAACGCGCGTATCTACAATCTCGGCAATGTTATAAAGTCAGAGATTTTAGCATGAAGGACCTCATCAGTCGTTCAGGACAGAAATTATAGTTGACCAATTAAAACTTCAAACAGTCCTCTCGAAACTGCGTACGTAATGTCGACGGTGCAGACTTCAAACAGAGACTTAAATCGTGGGTGTACCTACCGATCGATTTCCACTCAATGCACGTATAGCTGTATAGCAGCATAGGAGGGTGCTGCCGCAGCGATGTTTGGTTATTTTTCTAATATAAATATGCACTGAGTATATGAGGGTATGCACTGGGTTCGCAGTTTCATAAATATCAGCGATAATCATCCGCGCAGTTATGTTGATCTCTATACCTGAAATGTATCCTGCGAGTATCATTGCGCGAATGATGGTTATTCAAGAATCGTAGAAACGATCCCTTAGTTGACGCATTAATAGGATCCCCCACCTCCTTCCTCAAGTTTCCTCTCTGCAGGTCGGGGGCGAGTATAATCCCCAAGTTGTTAATTATTCGTGAGACGTTGACGCGGGGTGATTCGTGGTTTCCGAAAACGCGTCTCTTGTGTTCTCTGTACCGGAGGAAGGCAGTGTAATCCGCATCTTTCACGCGCCTCACCACCACCACCATCACCGAACACACGTAGGTATAGGATTTTATGGAATTGAGAATTCTCACCTCCTGATGCTGCACGGTCCCCTGCCCTGCGGGAATTTCCAATTTCAGATAGTCGCCTATGCCCCCAGGCTAGAGAACGATTATTAAAAATTCATCCGCCGTTGGGCGGGTTCGCTTGCTGGGAGCACGGCGGAGCAGCTCAGGGCACGAAGGCCAATAACGTAATAATGCATCTAGCGGTACTAACGGCACAACATGTGTACGTCCGTCTTTTATATCACGTGCTTTCTGTGCACGATCGCTTTTGACGAACGGGATGGCATAGGGAATACCCCCGGGTTTAGTGGAAACCCTAAAAACTCTCAATGTGTGTGCATTGAGAGATCTATTATACAAATATCCGTTGAAGATATGAACAAAATGAATAGAATCGAGTATATATTTTATTCCTGAAGCGATTAGGTGAAACGAGAAGGAATCCCCCATATATTTATCTAGATGTATCTACCGGTCTTCGAATCTAGATAAATTTATCCCAATACATTAACCCGATATCAGGGGTTTGCTTTAGCCTGCAGGGAAACCCCGTAGTTTCGGGAAACCCCAGAGCCCTAAAGTTAACCTTGAGTTCTGACCCGAAACCCAGAGTTTTTGGTGTTCATGAAAAGGTGCGAACGCGACCCCTTGGTATCGGTCGCGCTGTAGGGAGTCGTTTCAAAATCGAAAATTGCGAGCTGAAAATAGCCGGAAAGTCGTTACTGCGAGACGAGGAGTGGAGTAGGTTAGGGCGGTGATGTGTCGCGATATTGACGATCCTGGACAAATTTGGTTTTACGGTTTTATGATCGTATAAGGTGCCGGCCACGGTTCTTCCTCCAGGTCGGTTTGACACATATATTTGAAAAGGCAGGGCTGACCCAGCATTATTCAAACAGAGGACCGTTCTTTAGGAAATTGCCGGGAACCCCTTAGATAAAGCCATTCGGTTTACCGTCCTTTTTTCTCTCACTTACGCCACTTGATAGTGGAAGGAAAAGGCCCGAGAACAGTCAACGAAATTTGGTGAACAAGAGAAACCGCCCTTTCTTTTATAACTCTGAAAAATTTCACTGCCCACCTTGCCCCGTAAAATTGTACACAAAATCGTATATATATACCTACTATGGATAATATATTGTATACACGAAATTCCGGGAGCTAGAAAAATCGCGAAGGGATTTTTAACCGAGTTTCGAATCCCGGCACTGTCGTGCCGCTTTAACGCGTAGCAGTGAGAACGAAAACGGAAATTGGTCGAAACCTTTTGCTCCTTTTAGATCTTTGGGAAACGTGTGCTGCAAGCGATACGCGATACTTCGATACAACCTACTTCCTACCTCGCCTTACCTTCGACTAGATTCTATTCTTAAATCCCCTCCGATCGCAGAATTTCCTTTCCAAAGAATAAGGCGAGGAATGAGGGGACGGCGGATGAAAATTCGTTTCGTTTCGTTTCGCTTCTTTCTCTGACGAGAAGAGATTTCAAAACGAGCTCTGTAGTGAAGCGCTGCTTCAGATGTGCTCGCAAAAGTACCTCTACCTGAGGTAAATTAACGTTGCTCTATACACCGTTGCAGAGCAGCTCCCCCTCTCGTTTAAACGTTCTTTCGCCCTTCTTCTGATGCCGCAAACTCGTTAAATTTGTGTACTCATTCGTCCGACCTTTAGCTTGAAGTTCCTATAACGATTATTGACAAGAATCGAGGCCAAATTGTCGCATTCATGTTCTCAAGGAAAGTAGAAAAAAATTCGATTCGCAAAATCGAAGACCTTTGAAAACACGGTCGCGAAATATACGTCCATCAAGTATAGCAGCTGAAAAGGTAAAGGAAAAGAATCATATTTCCAACGCGGAAACTGCTGTGCAGGAATTCGATTATTGTTTCTCTGGAGTTGGTTCATATCCTCGTGTCAAAGTCTGATTTACGCTACGGACAATCATCGTAAAAGCTATTATTCCGAATCCGTTTTTTTCCTCACCTTTTCTTCTTTAGTGATACTTTCGTTCCACCGAATAGCCATTAGTTTTTTTCGTCCATCAATCCTGAAGAAAAGATACACCAATTTAGATAATGAATTATGATTCCGGAACTCGACGAAGACACGTCCCGGTCGAGTTGTTAATAAAAACTGCTTCTACTTCCGGGAGCAAAGGGTCTCCTTCCTTCCTTCCCTTGTCTGCTTGCCTGAAAGGCTATAGCCGACGAAAATCCTGACGTAAAAACGAGCGACGCAACGACGACGGACTCACGGTGAACCAGAGACGTCGAAAACAGTTACGCGGAACGGCAGAAATGGGTGTGGTTGGGCTCTAGGGTTTCCTCAATGGGGAGGAAGTACAGAGGATGTGACCTCCAAGGTATCTGACCCCCACCACCAGACTAAACCCTCGCTCGCTTGTCGGAGACGCGTCGCCCACGCGATATAGGTATGAGTAGGTAGCTACCTCGGCAGCAGCGAGGTAGGTACCAACCTACCTACGACTTCCGTGACTCCCAAGCCCCGGGTTAATTACTGGAGGCCAAGTTGATCGAGCCTTTTTTTTTCATCAAATTTTTTTCGTTTTGATTGCGAGCTGCAGGGAAGGACTCCGTCTTCGCTCAACGTTTCGCAAGATACATCTCGTCGGCGTGACCCAACGGACCTTTCTCCATTTCCATCCTTCTCTTTTTCGCACCGAAAAAAAGACGGGAAATTTTCTGGTCATAATATGAGTAGCAAGGTCTGATGATTACGGGCGTAGATATATAACTTCAATCAGATCTTGTACTAGTATAGTAAATGTATCAAATTAATCTGTACTGCATACTACGCAATCCGGCTCAGATCTTTGAAGAGATAACACAAGCTTATACAGAGAATTTGACGATTCCCTACTAGCGCAAAGGGTGTATCCGGGCGTGTTGCTCTAAGGCGGCACACCCTTTACTCGTTCAAGTGGATGTGTGCGTTGCTAACCCCCCACAAAAGGTTGGGTTAGGGTCGAACCTGTTGTGTCTAAATATACTAGTTTATACAGTCTGTGATTTCGAGTATGCCGTGACACCGGGACGTTTGGTATATGCCTACCCCGGATATTTAGTATTTAGTATAAATGAATTTCTTCACCATCCTGGGCTTTGGCGGTGCCATTATTCAACGACTCCTCAATCCTCCGAAGACTGACATCGAGATTCGTCTGATAAGAATCGATCGAATCCTGCAAAGGAGAGAGGGATGCTCCATCCTGCAATGCCTGATTAACGTACTTCCGCATTCCACGTTCGAACCAACCTTCGAGCCACCCCGCGAACCGTGGCTGCTTAAATATGGATCAGTTGGCGCCGAATTCCTTGTCGTCGGCGAAAAGCGAGACTGACTAATCACAGCACGCTATTTTTTATTAATGTTCAAAGTACCCAGGGAATAGACTGATCCCTTGTACAGAATCGGCAAAATTCGTTCTTTTTTTTTCTCTTTAGAAGGGAAAAAGAGATCCGAACTGATTGTTCTTCCGATGCATGCCTGGGTTACCGCTGTCGAGGTGTACGATCGCCGAAAATTACCCAGCTCGTCGTAACAGCGGGAAACAATTTTCAAACGTTTCTTAGAGACACCCGGATCGATCCCCGTTTCCCACGTCTTCTTTATCCGACTGCCTGTCAGCTCTTGAGACAGTCGACTGAAAGAGGGATGGTGTTTTCGGGCTAAACAGTTCCTCCATTAACCAAAGAGGACTTATTAGTTTCGCCGAACGATCCGCATGCTCCATTTCAAAGTAATTTAGATTTTGGAAGTTCGTTTGTCCTTCTCTCACCAAGGAGAATGACTGTTGATCGAAACTCCTCCTCAAGTTGCCAGACAATATCTAGATGAATGGACGGTTCAGGCGAAACCGCGTTACTTTAGTGACGCATTTAACAAGGATTAATCAAGGTCGTTGGCTGGTGAAATTTCGAGGATATTTGGTATGCGCGTCAGGCGACGATCCTAGAACAACCGAGGGACCCGCACCCCACCTCTGTGATTATGTAACCAGCCAACGTACTCGGACGAAAGCTGCCATCTTGGCTTTCTTTGGAGAATTTCGAGCCCCTAAGACGGGCGGGGGATGCCCGTATGTGTAACTTTCAACCAGTATATAGAGTATCTAAACATTTCCGAAATTCAGCGGGATCCCTTGTGCCAGTAAATTTCTCTAAACTCCAGTCGCCCATAGCATATCCCCTCGGCTCATATATACGTATGTGTGTTTAAACTTTTAACGATTCTAATTTGATCAGTGTCCCACTCTCTTTCTTTATTTCTTTGGCCTCTCGCTTTGTTCGAGACTCTTTTTTTCTTTTCTTCTACCGGTCTTGAATTCCCCCTGCGAGAAGCCTCTGCCTCTTATTCCATCGCCGAGCAACAGGACGTCAATTTAAAACTCGTCCTGTTCTCTTAGGAAGAAGACAACGAAGAAGAAGAAGAGTTAGCCAAACCGCGAATTCCCCCTTTGCTATAGGATTGCTGCAAAGCTTAGAGTCGCTTTCTCACTCCCTATGATCAATGAGACAATTTTCGGTTACAGGGTTGGCAGCTTTTTAGGCACAGCTCTGTTCACTTGATGGAGTTCCTCGTACCTTTATGCCATCGAAAAAAAAAAGAAATCTCTAATCATTTCCGAACATAGTTCGTAGGCCACAAAGAAGCCTTCAAGCATTCTTTAAACAGCACGCGTATGCCTGTGCGTGAATAGAGTTGTTTTCACTCGCGTTTCAACAGAAAATCGTGAATTTGGTTGGCGATGTGCCAATAGTCTTTTATAAATTCGATCGTCGGTCACTTATACGGTAAACGTAAATAAACATTGTCGCATCCTAATGACTGAATAAAATCTCAAACGGTTTTTGGTTTGAATAAAACTAACTTTCCTAAAACCTCAATAAGTTTGGCAGTCCGTCTTCATTTCTCATTCCCTTTTCAATCCCTCGATGGAAGAAGGAGCGGGGATTAATTGACTAATTTAGTTTGATAAATCGGAGGGTCGGCCAACCTCTGCATGTATCAACCTACGGTCATCGAAGCTTCGTTGAGTTGTTATTTCAGTCAGTAGACTCGGATCACGTTTGCGATGGTTGTATGGTTGTAGGCAAGCAACCATCGAGGGGTTGTCAGGGCGCAGTTAACCTTCCCCTACTAAGTTTAGTCCTCGTGGCTCGTACCTTACCCTCTTTGGCTGGAGGGTAAGCAGACTGCTGCTGCTGCTGCTGCTGTTGCTGTTGCTATTGCTGCTGCTGCTGCGACGATGGTGTATACGAAATCATGTTGTAGTTGTGTACCCGGCCATGGCTTAGCCACTCTCCCAGGGCCAGGGTCCCTACTATTTCTCTCCCTCTCTCTCAGGCCGTTCCTCCGGCTCGCTTCTTCTCTCCTTTTCTCTAAACCCTGATACTACACCCCTCACAGACCCACCACCACCACCATAGCACATCCCTGGCCTGCGCCCTGGTGCAAATCAATAGTGGGTTGTCGAGCCAAGCGCGCGGGACTCCCGCTGGCTGCTGGAAAGGCACACCCCCGCGATCCCTGCCGAGTTACGCCTGTGGCCCCAGGAATGGGAGATCTGTCAACCCACGGTATGGTTTCTCCTCGTAAAACTATTTCGCCATGAAGAGGACCGACCATGTACCTTGGTATTTAGCGAGAGAAACGGTCTTCTTACATTAGTCAAAATCATAAAACCAAAGCCAGGAAACTCAAGGACATTGAGAAAGAAGTGAATATCAGTTCTAATTTTTGGGTCGATGCAACAAGTCTGCATCTGCGTTTCTTGTTCACATTCAGAATAGCGTGAAATGAGTATTTAGATCATTTTTTGCTCCACTGGGAACAGTGTCTTTGATTAGCCGATGATGGAGAGGATGCTTTTGGTGGAGGAAAAGGTAGAGCCAGTTCTATACTGTATTGGCGAATTGTTCTTGCCGGTATTATTCCGGACCGATTGTCTTTTTGTCGTGATTCTTACAAGAGTTACTTTCTAGGGAGAAGAACAATGGGTCTTCCAAACGGAGCTTTCTCCTATTTCAGGAATTAGAAACAGGTTTAAACGGAATTCTTCTCATGGAGTATAGGGGTCCCTCTGTTTGTTGTCGTGCTCCTCCTCCCTTTTCGAATCAGAATACCTCTGCCCCCATCCCCAGCTATCTTCCTTGGTCAAGAATCTGTCAAACTTTGGAAGGAGTTTTTACAATCCTGCATATTTCGCCGTCACGCTTTCTCACTCCACTCACCACCACATTCTGTAGTCTGTCTCCGTTTTTATCTCGGGGTATAAACAATCTCGTATTTATATTAATGAAAGGGGAAAGGAACGGAACGGAAAGGCAAGGAAACGAAACGAAACGAAACGAAACTTCTCTGTTCCCAATTTCAAACAACTCTACTAAATTTCCGTAGCTAGTCGACAATGAGAATTTATATACTCGGGACTGTAAATTAGGGGTGTATTCTTGAGAGATACCATGCCTTCGAATGAAGCACTGATTAAAAGAATATATTACAAGGTTTTTGGGAAGGGACAAAGAAGGGGGTTGCCTTGGAAGACCTTATAGCCAGTGCCTTGAAGGCAGATAAGGGAAAGGGAATCTCCCGAACGGGCGCGAGGGCACAAAGTACCGGAAAAAGGTAATAGATTGGATCTCAAGACTTGGACGAATCACGTCAACTACAGTATCCTGGTGGATACACCGAGAAGAGGGTTTAGAATTCAACGACTACCGGAGACTTTGACAAACGTTTCGCGTATCGTATCTCGTTCCAGAGGATCCTGAGAGAGCGGGAGATTCGAAACGGGAGAAATATGGCATCCTGAGGGTAAGAACGGCTCAAAAAGGACCCTCAAAATTTTATGAGAACCACCGAGGATATATATTACCCGACCAGTAAATAGTTGCGAAACTTTTAGTACGTATAGGTATACTAGGCATAGTTTAACTAAAATATCTCCCGCATCAGGATGATACTATGTGTAGCGATAAGAAATTCCAGTGGCTAAAATACTCGACTTTAATATATCCTCGGAACTTCAGTCGACACGTGCGCATATAGCTATGCCGTTTTTCTACCCCATTTTTTCACTAGTCATGATTGTTAATTGTTAACAAAAAATTGAAATACCACCGGAATACGTCAGTGGAATCTTCTTCGACGTTTCCACCCGAATTTCCTTCCGCCGATGAACACTTTACTCAACTGAGTTCTGTTCAGTGCATACTTCGTTTTCCTTTAACAAGACAACCAATCAAAAGTGCCGATTTGAGATTTTTGACTCTTGGTAATTGCAAAGCTCATTACTACTTTGTACGAGGTCACAGTCACCGGCGCGAACAATGGACCCTTGGCTTCGAATTTCTCATTTCGAACTTCGTGCCTGTATAGCTTTCCGTGGCCCGGGCCCCGGGGATCATCCGCCATCTTGGAGCAGTCTAATCCCCTTCAATACCAATTTCGATAATCGATACTACCGGGTACTAGATGCACCGATCCCACGGGGCTTCAGACGACATTAAAAACCATATTGCGATAGGTACTATGGTATAATTCTAAAAATTACTCCAGGTTCTCAAATTCAAAGAGACTAAAAATTATTTCAATGAACGGGCCTAGTCCACGATCTGGAGTCTAGACTGGTCCGGATCAAGTGTAGGTAGAGGCTGCGTTGCCACCAGCCATGCTTCTCGTGTCTGTTTCTCATCCAGACGCCCTTCGACCGACCAGAGAGGGATGTGCTCAGTTTATCCTCCTCTACTCTCTTCTCTCTTCTCCGTGTGGACTTGAGCCCACAGCAATGTAGGTATCCATTCATCCGAAATTGTAGACTGTAGCCGCACCCATTCGAGGAAGCAAACACACGTGCGTGCCTATTCCCCTGCTCTGCAGTTTCCCGCATAAGTCTAACAGTCCACATTCGTTGTTTACTCATTACTGTATCACATTCAAGTCCCGGTCTTCTCGTGTCGTACACATTTTCATCCTATTACCTCGCTGGAACAAGATGATGATACAGTCAAGTATACTCTGGAATTTCAGCGCATGTAAGAAGATGATGGACTCGTCTGGTCCTCCTCCTTCCTCCTTCTCTTTCTCCTCTTTCTTGCTCGTCTTTTGTAATCATTCCATCGTATTATTAGGAAATGTCCAATGGCTTCGTCGTGATAGCTACGCCGTTGTCGTTTTCATTTCCATTATCAGTAGGTACCTATGTCATGACGAATAGCTGCCAGTCAAATGGGATTTGACTCCCAGGCTCTTAGGTCGTGGTTATCAAGAATATGATAACGGAGTGACTCGGCCGTAACTTTACGCATCCGGTAGCCTCAGGCGCATTGCATCCCCGGACAGTTTTTTTCTCGACAAGATATCCCGCGGCCTGTTGTTTGCGGTTCTTTATCAATCTGGCCACTCCGACCTTTCGCATTATCATCACGGACCTCGCTACTGCAGCACACATGTGCAGACTCGAAAACGACCTGCATATATACCGTAGGGACTTAATTCAGGGAATAATTACCCACCGGGTTCCGGATACCCAAAGAGGGTTGCGTAGCAACAATTACTGAATTAAAAATGAGGAGTTTCGCAGTCCGTTTAGAATTACCTTTCCCGAATCTACATTCGACCTTTGACTTCGAGTCTTTCGATTTTTTCGTTCTACCGAACAGAGTAAGTGTCAGTAATTCTGATTCAACGATCTATCGTCCGTCTACGTGCTTATGAGATTAATTGGCAACTGGCTGTTGTCTCTTAATCGAGACAAACTGTACTCCAATTAAGCCAGCCGGGGAGCGAAGTAGTAATGAGTATTGAACACAATGAGGTTGTTACTTGTGACGCGCGAAGGGAACCGTCATATTAATTCATTTTGTCGTTTAATTCGTAAATGGCGTTTCTTTTCACACCGAACAAAATACTTTTTTCCTCTTCCTTTTTCATTCAATTTTCAAACTGATGCTGGTCCTGACCAGCAGCAAATCCCAAAAAGAATCCTTTGTCTGGATTTGCATCATTCTCTTTCTAACAATGTTCAGTCCAGCCTCCAGGCACAAGATGGCCGCCCCTTTGATCGCACTAATAATTACACATTGATGCTTGTTTCCTTTAGCGTCTCAATAATTACCTCAATGTAAATAGCTGACCTTTATTTAATCGGATTCCATCGAGTTACTACAATCCATGACAGTAGTATTACAATCAAGCCATTGTATTAACGAGTTTAGAATATTGGACGACTCGTTTGCGATCCTGTTTTATTATTTTTTATTCTCATTTGGTAACGGGCGTGTTCTTCTCTTTACTTTTTCTTTTTTACGTTCTACAATACGCTATGCCGCCGTACAGGCAGGTATAGGTGAAACGCGTTTCTATACCACGACACAAAAGAAAGCTTACCCAGAGAACGTCTTATTACGTGATTAACTTTGGTACTGAACTGAGGCCCATTAAATGACCTCCTGCAAGAAGCGACCTTTGACCACTGGAAATCAGAGGAAAGAAATAGCCCAACCGTAAACCATGAACCTACCTACTACCCTATGAGAAGCTCATTTTACCGCCGCCGTTTTAAAATATACCCACCCCCAGCCTCCACAGTCTGCAGTATGTCTTTTGTTCTCCGGAAGACTGCGGTATGTATAACCGTAGACAAATCGAGCCAACAAATGTTCACCTTCTATTGTTACGATGACAGATGTTCAGCAAACAGTAAAATCGAGACTTTTCCTGTTTCCAATCGAAGTGAACATATCCCGCTGATAAGAAAATAATAATAATAATAGTAAGAGAGGCAAAAATCTTGATTCGCTGTAACGAACCGAATAATAATTATATGTCATCTTCCCCGTTGTTACAGAAGCTGCAAACTATCGCCGAAGATTTTTGTGGCCTCGATGTGAATACGCCTTTGGGAGGTCAGGATCCTATCGCCGCTTTACCGGTCCTGCCTTTCGACGAACACCTCACCGCCGTTGCAGCAACATCGACTGGTGATTACACCGTTGTCTTTGTCGGCACCAGCGATGGGCATCTCAAGAAAGTGAGTTTCCCTTTATTGGACATTCGTTATTCAATCATATTTCGGCACAGCCGCAAGTATATCCCTTTCAATTTTTATTCAATTTTCTTTTTTCAAATCACCAGCTTACAGTATTGGATCTTGCGGTGGGATTTTTTACCTCTAAAGTCCGGATTATTTGGTCTGGAAAAAAAGAAAGAAAAAAAAGAATTTGTTAACCAATTTTTCGAACCCCTCCCGTTACGCCATTGAATACCGGCTTATTTTTTTTATTCTTTTTATTTTATTATTATTATTTTTCAAGAAAAGAGCTAGGTTTCGAACCCGCCACTAAATTATCTCAAGGACGGTGTACCTTATCTCCCGCGCATTCATAACGGTTTATAAAAAGCCATTGAACCGAGATCCATAAAATTCAAAACGCTCCGAGCGGACAATCGATCAATTTTTCTGGGCCAACGAAGCACTTTCCACGGTTAAGGATATTAATAATCAGATTATACCAGAGAGAGCAATTTCTACGACGGAGTAGGCGGTGAATCATCCCATACAGTCCTCGAGAGATGCCCATAAAGATCTTTGACACTCGAAAGAGTTTTAATTTTTTTTTTTTTCTTCGATTCTAGTTTTAATTTTTTAATAAACTTATATTATTTGTCATTAATCGGTGAATTAAATTCACAAGAAAAAGGGAACGGGGTATATGAAAGCGGATGGAAAAATTAGTCTAGTTTACACTGTCACCGGACGGGACATGACTCGTGCGCAGTGCAGCGAACGAGAGTCGAGGGAACAAACACGTTTTGTTTTATTCGCGAACAAATTAATCGGGAGATTTTCAAGCCTGGTGCAGTGGCAGAGCAGTCGAGCGATTAATTACATTAATTGAATATTTACTCAGTGAATCGTGAACCGAACTGTACCAGCAGCCATGGGTGCTAGAGTAAATGGGTACCCAACTCATTTAACTATATGATCCTCTCGTACTGAACCAAAGCCTAAACTATTTGATGCACTAGACTAGAGAGGGCCGATTGGTAGTTGTTTACATTTGTTTTCACCGGATTATGATAAGCTTGAATTTAAACGAATTACCGGAAGATAATCCTACGCATACATATGCCTATACACGCCTCCACACGCTGCAAAGTGTATGAACATTGGAAAGGTGGACGCTGCATGATTCAAAATTGATCGATCTAGATTTTATTCAATTTTTCAAATAAATCTTCGCGACATCGGGAGGCGTACAGGTCGGCAAAAACTCGGGGAATAAAAATAAGTTGAAAACGTGTTAAAAGAGTCTTGCTTGCGCACGCAGGCAGGCAGGCAGGCAGGCAGGCAGGCAGGTCTGGCTTTATGATTGATCGAACCCTAATATCTGCGAAGTTGTTTCTCGCTTCAGTATTTTTTATTTTTATTTTTTTACTATTTTTCCATACCGCTTAGCAGAAACATGTATATGCATGATGAATACCTACGTAAAACAGAGAGAGAGGGAGGAGCAGAGAGGGACAGAGAGGGAAAAAGAGTATAAAAGTAATACGTATCCGATGCGAGCACCCCGGAAAGTAAATAAATAATTCGAAAGCCATAAGAGACACGCGAACGCGCCAGATGTACGGCGAATTATACTTTCATTTTACCCGGGCAACAGCAGTTACACACTTTGACCGTTGGCGTCGCTTCGTATACGTGGCTAAACTGTACTCTATTTCACAGCCACACTGTTTCTCAAAAAATTTATTGTTACATTCAGGAAACACGCGAACGTGTTGCAGTAGCAGCAGCAGTCGAGGGACTATGCTAGCTTACAAATTATTTATATTTCACCATCTCTTATATCGCGCCTCTTCCAATTCTACTTTCCTTTGAATCTATTACTTTTCATTTCTCACCTCTCCCCTCTCCTTTTCTTTTTCTTCTCTTTATTCGGCTACTCAACGACTTCCCGTTTCTCGCATCTCTCTTGCATCAGATAGTCAACGAGTCATCGACTTACTGCTACTGCGAGAAAGATCTCGCGATCCGGAAATCGCCGCCCTACGGCCGCGCGACGAACTTAAAAATCCAATGCACCTGAGATCATGAGATTTTAATGTGAAGATATACTCGTTTGGGTTGGAATTGCAGTATATGGCGGTTATTATCGAAGTTCATGGAATAAACTCCCTAGGCGTGATCCACGGGCGAAGACTGCACATGAAGATCTTGTTTAATGATCCGCAATTTTTGAGCCCGCTGATCGGTCGATTAGTAAGCGAAAATGTTCCAGGTGAACCGAAAGTGTTACGAAAATATGAAAAATCCAAGAAAAAAAAAAAAAATTCGTAAATCGACGGACTATAAGTAGCAAGTCTAAAAAAATGTTCATATAGGGAATAACACATTATTTGCCTATGTAATAAAAAATATCACTATAATAATGACAAGAAGAAGAACAAAGTGGGAAAAGAAATTCACGAAATTTCGCCACGCGTTCATATTTTTTCTCTTGGATATAAAATTTTTCCATATTTTTTTCAAAATATATTTATTTAATGCTGTTACTTAGGGGGGGTTGGGTTTAAATTCCACGAATTCCTACACCGTGTTATGTACATACCGCTTATAACTGCGTATATGTACCTATGGAGGATCGCATTTCTCACGGAAAGAAAATGTTTGAATTTATAATCCGGAATCCCTCCGCGCGTTCTTCGGTGAACGAATATAGTAGAGCATGGAGTCTTGGGTATGGTACGGCCACGGCGTGCCTAATTGTCCTCAGGACACAACGGCCCTGGATAGTCCTACAGGGAGGGCCGACGAGGGCCAGAGTACCGTTAAAGGTGATAGAGAAAGAAAGATGGAGGAATAGAGGAAGAGAGAGAAAATATATAGGTACATTCATGCCTATAGTGTTGCCACCTCGCTGGTTGTAGAATCGTATTACCATAACGCCCTGTAAGATTAGATCAAATTCTGCCCATACTCGCGCAACGATTTCGTTGAGCTTGTCCGAATCGTTCGCAACAACTACTATAAGACTGCTGTTGCCGTTGCCGTTGCCGTTGCTGCTTCTCCTATTGCTATTGCTGGTTAGCCTGCGTTCGTGACGACGCAACGTAAGCTTCCCGTAGTTTAAACAATGAATCACCGTTATCGCTTAAAATTCCTCGATTTTCGACCCTTGATTAACATTCGCACGCCGGGGCTATTATCCATGCTTACCTATAGGCGGGTCCGTGTATTCGATTCGATCCACCGCTAGCCATGAATGATATTCCGAACGATTGTTTCGTTTTCAACATTGATTAGATTCCTTTCGGGATCGCGTGAGTTTTCGAACAAAAGTCGAAGAAACTGTCTTTCATGGGATCCAGTTTATTTTTTCATTTTCCTTTCATTTTGCTTTTGTTATTCTCGTTCTATTCGGACTTGAAACCTTCAATCGAATGTCCGGCCCGGGTGAAAGAGCTCCTGACCAACTGCAGGAATGTCACTCGAGTAATTTTGACGGTAAAACTTGGTTGGGAAAGAAAGAAGGAGATGATGGAGAAGATGGAGAAGAAAAAGGAAAGAAACCAGTACCTGGGTGTACATATGTATGGATCTCTGTGTGTGTGTGTAAAGAGAAAAGAAGGTTCCTTTTGAGAACCGTATAAGTATGCGCGAAGCGAGACGGGCCCGCCCGACTCAAGATAAAGAAAGAATCTTTCCCTAAGATAAGTAGACGAATGGAATCATTTATTGTGAGAATAATAACAGTCATTGCGTCTCGTTATCGATGATTCGTTTTGTTTGCTGAATAAGTGAGATGAACAACGATAAAAATTCGAATGAGAGTATCTGTAGATGTACAGCGGAGAGCAGTGGATCATAAAAAGTCCCGAATCAGTCCTACTCACGGTCTACATCTAGATATGCATATGGTAATATTTTGTTTTTGTGTTTAATAAAAAACGAAAGATAGTTAAAATATGCAGATTAAGAGAAACCCATAAAGAACCTTGTGCATGCTAGGAGACGAGGAAATACAACAATATGAATAAAGAAAAGAGAGAAAAGAGAGAGGATGAAAAAAAAAAGAAAAATAGTATATAAAAAAAAAAAAAAAATAGAAAAACAGAAAAATATCTACAAAGTTTGTATAGGGCATGGGAAAACTACCCGTTCCTCTCAACTCTTGAGAAACTTTCAAACGGTGTGTAGATGTGAATATACCTATTATACCCATACCTATACACGTTCAGGGAACTAAAAATGAGATGAAAAAACATCGGAGGTTTGGTTTGGATTAGTATTTAGTTGTTAACTCGTTTAACAAGACGAGGTCATTGCTTGGTGGTCACTGGTTGATAACACTTCGTCGATTACGCGGTTTCATTTCTTCCCGGAGTAAGATCTTTATATCACTTATCCGGTTTTCCGTGTATTGACCCAACTGTGGTTTTACTATCCGTTGACAATTTCTGCAAAGATTGTATAAAGGAAGGAAGAAAAAAATATAATTACAAAACAAAAAAAACAAAACAAATACGACAATTGTATATAAAGTATTGACAAGGATATCTGGAATTACCGTTTTTCGGTGAAAAAAAAAGAAGCAATCGCGAATGTCCAAGCCTAGAAATCGCTCGGTTTCTTTTAAATCTACCTATACATATATACACTCGTAGGTATTTAATCACCAGGCATTAATTGTTTCTCGTAATTGTTGACTGTACCTACTTGTCAGAGGCAAATATCAAGTGACAAATGATTGCGCGAATTAAGTTACCGGCTAGTATCCAGATAATTATACTTAGTCACCGGTGTATAAACGACGATGAGTTAACGCCGTTGATCACCATACGTACAGAATTCCTAGTTCCATATTTTGTCCATTTCTTTTTTCTTTTCTCCTTATTTTCTATGGATCAGACGCTAATTCATAGACAGCTATATGTATAATTAATGAATGCGAAACGAAATAGTGATCTTTGATCGCTTTGTGTGCCTAGCACGTATCCCGATTAGTTGTGTCACGATTATTATCATCGTCGTCACATTATTATCGGCGATGGAACGTGACACCTATATGTAGGAATATGCATAGCGTATACTTATGCCCGACACTATATCCCGCGTCAATCCAGCTCAGGAATTTAAATAAAAAATTAGGTTCTATCTTGTCCGCTTGTTAAAAGGCGTTAGAAACTTTGAAGTAATAAAAAGAAAAAAAAGAAAAGAAAAATAAAAGAACAGAAATAAAATACTGCCGCGGGAATAGATTTTTTCGTTACATAAGACGAATGTGCAGCAAGGACGTGAGGTGAATCTCATTGAAGAAAAATTATCTAAACGTTATTGACAACCTGCGATATTATCTTATATCTGATAACTGGCAGTGTATTTAAAAGAGGAAGAAGAAAAAGAAAAGATAAAAGGAAAAAAAAATGGTGAAACTACAAAATGGAATCAACGGGGTCACAATACCTACATAGGTGTAATCTTATTCCTTTCCAAACCATCTTTTTAACAATTCATTAAAATGCATGTGCGCATGTATGTATCTGCGAGACATGTAGATTCTTATCAAGTTAAACAACGTAACATTCGGTATATAACGTCAGAGGTTTACAAAAATGGTTTTCTAATGCTGTGTTAGACTCATACGTTCTATGACTAACTACACAGGTCATCCTCACTCAATCTTTACTGGCGAAATAACACTCTGTACACGGATCATCGTGTGCCCACACATCAATCGATCAAAATTTTCTCTACACATTATTATTCAATCTCGATATATAGACTCGTCGATTTTTAAATCAGGCGAAGCACTCTCCAATTCCCGGAGGCAAGGAAAGATCGAAAAAATAATGTGGGATCAAAATTTTCGACATTCATTTTCGACATACTGATTCCGAAGATTTATAACTCGGCATTTCATTTCCAAGCGATGTTTCCCGAATCGTTTCATTCGAATTGCTTTCAGTTACATACGAGAATGACGTTTGATCATAATTCAAAGTTGTAAAGCTTAGATATAAATATATTTTTCTTGAATAAAATCTTCTACACGATGTTGCTCGCAGTCAACTTACTTTATGGTTTCTTCCTTCATTCTTCGACGATCAAGCCGATCGTCTCATTCAAGTATAAGATGTACCTTCGAAGAGAGTAACTGTGAGTGATTTGAGAATAAACTAAATACCATTATACTCTACCACCAGGGAATTTACGATTCTTATCGCAACTAAGACTATTCTTCTTATTATTATTACACAAGGCTCAAATTACACCGATAGGAGACGAGGAATAAAAGATAATCCTCACTACATTTTTACGAATTGTAAAAGTGCCAACGTGGAAACATATAGCCTGAGAGCTTTCCTCTGATCGTCATTCTTTCCTCATTGTGGTCGAACTTCGACGGAGTTGATTAGCCAACTCATTATTATACAATTTATCAGATTTATTTCAATATCACGAAGCTGTTATAAATCGAGAGATCAAGATCAAGTCCATCTTGATTTGGGTTTCGTGAACGAGAGAAGAGATTCGGGGAAATGAAATTATGTCATTTGTCTGATGGTCGAAGGGGCGAAGGGGCGAATAATCACTGCAGCATCCTCCTTTCGGCCCCGCGGTAGATGTTATACGATGTAGTTAATTTAGTGTGCATCGTATTTTCCTTTATTCGTTTAGGCTTTATCAAGCTCTTGGTACGTTATACCTACGTACGCGTACGCCTGAAGGAGAAGGAAATCGTGGGCGGGTCTGACCAGTGCGGTCGACCACTTACCGCACGTTTAGGGCAATAAAACTTACTTATACTTCCAGCTTCGGCTCCCCCAAAACCTACTTTGCTCCGAAGTTGTCAATTAACATGAAACACGCGTAAGTCTGGGTAATCGTAAATCTCTGCCGGTGATCGATACTGCTTCTTACCCCCCACTGTTCGAGGCTTCAACCCCGTCCGCGCTATACTTACCTTGGAACAGGGTACTTCACTTATATTTATGTACACTAAGCGTCCATTCTTCATTCCTCCTTTTGGATAAGACGATCTTTCAAATTCGATATCACTTTTTTCTTATCCCTTTCCTTTCGTTACAGGTCGTCGTCGAAACGGCCACCTCGGCTCTGAAGTACGGAGACCTCGCAGTGGACCCAGACTCGCCGGTCAATTCCGACCTGCACTTCGACGCCCAATTGATGCACCTCTACGTAATGACGAAGCAAAAAGTGTCGAAAGTTAAGGTCCAGGAATGTTCGGTTTACAAAACCTGCTGGGACTGCCTGGGCGCCAAAGATCCATACTGCGGATGGTGCTCGCTGGAGAACAAGTGCAACTTGAGAAGCGATTGCGAGGACGCAGCGACCGATCCCTTGTACTGGATTTCTTACAAGAGCGGAAGATGCACGACAATCGCAAGCGTCACGCCTAATCAACTCCAGCGAACAACAGCCAGAACTCTGGATCTGGTCATAGAGAACCTCCCGACATTGTCGGGACAGTTTCTCTGCGCTTTTTCGGCGCTGGATAAAACTCTGATCACAAATGCCACGCGGAAATCTTACGGCGTTAACTGCACAACTCCGAGGACCGACCTTCTCCCATCCATACCACAAGCTCAGCATCATTTCACGGCTAAATTATCGGTCAGAATGACTAGCGGACCCGATCTGGTGGCCACCAACTTTACTTTCTTTGACTGCAACACGTACAGCTCGTGCACACAGTGTGTGTCCTCAAGTTTCCCTTGCGACTGGTGCGTCGACGGGCACAGATGCACTCACGACACTGCCGAAAATTGTCGTAACGATATTTTGGTCACTGGAGTTAGCGTGAGTATTTCTTGCGAGGATTTCACGACTTGGACATCTCGCCGTTTCACGGGTGTATCTGCATTCTTGTCTCTTCTTTTTCGCAGAGGATCGGTCCGAGCTACAGAAGTGGGCCTGGATTCTGTCCTACAATAAACGCAACGGATTCTCAAGAGATTCTAGTCTCGTCTGGAATAAAGAAGGTCATCCGTGTCAAAGTGCATATCATTGGGGTGAGCATATCTTTACACAATCATATTCATGAATCGCTCTCGGTATTATTCGCTAGCAAACTCTCAAGACGGCCACACTGACATTCCTCCCTTCTTTAATTCTTCATACCTACACGCGGAATAAATGGTGGATTTCGTAGTGACGTGGCGGAATTTTCAATGCTCCAACTCCAAGTTGAAGGACCGACACAGTAATTAATGCAATGACATTGTTCACTGCCCCTAATTATTCTGTCAAACATAAGCCACTGTGTCAGTCCTTCTTTGTCAGCCATTCAACCTATTCAGTGATGGCTGTTAGTCCGTTTTCACGGCACCTTACTAATTCTCAAGAACAAAACCTTTCAACGCCACAAATCTAGTTGTTCACCATTTATTTAGACATCAGCCACAGAGCACAATTCCCATACAATAGTTCAAGCCATGATGTAAGATTACTGGACGCATTTTGTCCCATGCTTTGAGTGTCCTGTTTGCTGGACACAATAAATTGTACCGCTTGAAAACTTGGCTCAGAATTTCGGGGAGGAATTGAAAATCTGATTGACCGAACGGATTGATTTGTCTCAATACAAATCGATCATGTAGGCTCCAATCCTGAGGAAAAACTATTAGCCGGAACTGAAAAGGGAGGACATTTCCTTATCTCCTTAGATCATGGCTTGAGCATACCCCGTGCCCCGTAATTAATGTAATAATGGTTTTATATTCCACAGCAATTCATAGTGCAAACGCGATTCGTCTGTCAATTCAACATCGAAGGTCGTGTCACTAGTGTGAATGCTCAGCTTTTGGCAGACACGATATACTGTGATGCGACAGAATTTTCGTACACATCAAGGGCACCCAACATTACAGTTCCTTTCGCTGTGATCTGGGGGGGTTCTAAGCCCCTAGATAACCCGGACAACATCCATGTGGTGATATACCGCTGCAGAGACATGGCAGACAACTGCGGAATGTGCTTAGCCCTGGCCCAAAAATATGGTTGCGGTTGGTGCCAGAGCTCAGACAAGTGCGAGGTCAAAGATCAGTGCGATAGAGGCACTGGTGTCTGGCTCAACAGGAACCAAACTTGCCCGAACCCAGAGATTCACTCTTTCGAACCACAGTTGGGGCCTTGGGAAGGCGGGACAAACGTAACGATACAGGGAATAAATCTGGGGAAAACCTTCAGCGATATTTATGCCGGTGTATCCATTGCTGGTCTGCCTTGCCAGCCTTACCCTGAACTCTACATCAGGACAAAGCAGATTGTCTGCAGAGTCGACGGTCCTGGAACCCCGCAGGATCGAAAGGGGCCAGTGATAGTTAAGATCGAGGATTTCAGGGGCTACTCTAAATTCAGTTTCGAATTTGTTGACCCAGTGATAGAGTCCATATCCCCAAAGTACGGTCCCCGAAGTGGTGGCACTGTGATCAGGATAACTGGTCGGCACATGAATGCTGGGAGCAAGATACAAGCCTCAATTGACAACCTAGCATGCTCGATAATAAGCGCTGAGGCGAACGAGACCCTGTGCATGACAAGCGCTAGCAATAAAACAGGGGCTGGTACTTTGAAGATGAAGTTTGACGACGGTACCAGAGAGTATGACGGAGTTTTTGAGTACGTCGATGATCCAACCATCGAAAGCGTTGAGAGTGGCGTTGCAGGTCAGGTCAAGATCCCAAAGGGCATCCCTGCGGGTGGTATTAAAATTTCGGTCACTGGGAAGAACCTGGGATATGTACAAAACCCACAAATGTACGTGTACTATGATGATAAGATGTTCGTATCTCAGTGCGCTATCTTCAGCCACACTAACATGATATGCAATTCACCTACCATTGAGCTATTGCCCGAAGTTGAACTTGACGCCGAACACCCACTTTCTCTGGAGTACGGATTTAGGATGGACAATGTCACCGGAGTTCAGAACTTATCTCATGGGTTTGTAAAATTTTTCATTCATTTAAATACTCTCTCATTGACAAACTTGTTCGTACTTTTTCATCAGACCACTAGATAACAGAGTGCTTCTTCGCACAGTTTCAATTAGGTAGATTGATACAGACCATATTTACTCTGTAATCAATGAGTTTCTACCAGCACACAGTGAGGGCTCTACAAGCCCACTTCTCAAAGCGATTGAAAGTCAATTTCATATTTGCTAAGTCTGAAAAGAGGGGTCGTTATTAAATTCATAGAAATTCCTGCCCCAGATCGTTCACATTAGAGTTTGTAGGATTTGTCGCTAAGACTAACTTCTGTTGGTTGGAAATTATGGAATTATTGTATAAATGATCTAGCCGAATTCTGAGTAGTCAGTTCTGAGTTATAAATTGAAATTCTTTCAACAGATTAAACTACTTCCTGCTTTACCCGAACCCGATTTATGAGGAATTTGACGAAGAGGTGAAATACTACAAAAGCGACTACCTGACTATCAATGGCCAGCATTTAGACCGAGCTTGTCAGGAGTCTGATGTGATAGTTCAGATCGGTAGTTCCTTCTGCAACGTGACCTCCCTCTCGAGACAGCAGCTTACGTGTCGTCCTCCGCTGCTCCAGCCTTCAGCATTAGATGATCAGGGGCTTCCTAACAAACAGGATCTTCCCGAAGTGGTCGTAGTGGTCGGAGGTGTGCTGAGCAAAACTATCGGGAAGTTAAGCTACGCTGTACCGAGTGGACTGAACGGATCTCTGTCGAGACCTGCGATGTATGGAGTGTCGGCTGCGATCGTCATCCTGCTATTCATATTCACAGCATTCCTGGTTGCATATCGTAGAAAATCAACTGAGAGCAACAGAGTCCTTAAAAACATGCAAGAGCAAATGGACATCCTTGAACTTAGGGTCGCGGCCGAGTGCAAGGAGGCTTTCGCTGAGCTTCAGACTGAGATGACAGACTTGACAGGAGATTTGACCAGCGGCGGTATTCCATTCCTTGACTACAGGGCTTACGCCATGAAGATACTCTTCCCTAACATCGATGACCATGTTGTTCTTCAAAGAGAGAGGCCGGAGCTTATGCGAAAAGAAAAGGGCCTCAGACTTTTCGGACAGCTAATTATGAACAAGACCTTTCTACTGCTGTTCATTAGGACTTTGGAAAGTAATAGATACTTCTCTATGAGAGACCGTGTCAATGTTGCCAGTCTGATTATGGTCACGCTTCAAAGCAAGATGGAGTACTGCACGGATATTCTTAAAACGCTGCTAGCTGAATTGATAGAGAAATGTATGGAGGGAAAGAGTCATCCAAAGTTATTGTTGAGGCGGTGAGTAGCTCTGGGACGATTGACTCTGTGCCTAGTCTTCCTCTGCTAAATCCTGATGGTCTTTATCATTTCAGAACGGAAAGTGTCGCGGAGAAAATGCTTTCCGCATGGTTCACTTTTCTGCTGTACAAATTCTTGAGAGAATGCGCCGGAGAACCACTCTACATGCTGTTTAGAGGGATGAAGCAGCAGGTTGACAAGGGTCCGGTTGATGCCATCACTTCAGAGGCCCGGTACTCGTTGTCAGAGGAGAAACTGATTCGTCAATCGATCGACTTCAAGGCAATCGTGAGTATAGAACGAAATATTTATGAAGTTAATTAACAACCAATTCGTATTTTTCGATAATCTTGATGCACTGCAATGATTCTTTCTGCAATTTTCTAGACTGCCTATGTCTCTATCTCGCAACAGACTGTGTTCGTTAGTGGATTGGACCCTAACACAGAGAATGTAGCTGTCAAGGTGCTGGACTGTGACACAATTTCCCAGGTGAAAGAAAAGGCGTTAGATACCATATACCGGGCGACTCCGTACAGCCAAAGGCCACGAAAGGACGATTTGGATCTTGGTAAGTGTGGCTGAAATCTGTATCCCAAAATCATATGCCTATATAAACAAGATTACATTTGTCTCTGGCTTGTTAACTGCAGAATGGCGCACCGGTACATCCGGAAGATTGATCCTCTACGACGATGATTCAACGACCAAGGCTGAAGGTGATTGGAAGAAGAGGAACACACTGAACCACTACAGAGTCCCCGATGGAGCTTCGCTCAATTTAGTCTCCAAGCAATCCTCGCTCTACAACATCTCCATACTATCTGAGAAGACTGACAAATCCCACAAATACGAAACCCTGAATCTCAGCAAGTTTAGCTCCGCTAGTCCGCCGCTGTCGCGCGCAACCTCTCCACTCAACCATGACCACGATAGCGGAACTAAGTATTGGCATCTTGTCAAACACCACGACACCGACGCTCAGAAAGAAGGAGAGCGCGGCAACAAAATGGTATCGGAAATTTACCTGACAAGGTTACTCGCTACCAAGGGAACCCTGCAGAAGTTCGTCGACGATTTATTCGAGACGATATTCAGCACCGCGCATAGGGGATCTGCTCTGCCATTGGCGATAAAATATATGTTCGATTTCCTCGACGATCAAGCCTTGCACCACGGCATATCAGACCCAGAGGTTGTACACACGTGGAAAAGCAACTCGCTCCCTCTCAGATTTTGGGTCAATCTTATCAAGAATCCAAACTTTGTATTTGATATTCATAAATCAAATATTGTGGACTCGTGTTTGTCAGTCGTCGCGCAAACTTTTATGGACAGTTGTTCAACGTCCGACCATAGATTAGGTAAATATTGCAATATTTTTACTGACTTAATTCCAGCTGAATATCAAGACTGCAATTTAACAAACTTTATCAATTTTTGAACAGGCAAAGACTCACCGAGCTCAAAACTACTATACGCAAAAGACATTCCAGGGTACAAAGAATGGGTGGATCGATATTATTCTGATATTAAAATAATGCCTGCCATTTCTGATCAAGATATGAACGCTATGCTCGCCGAAGAGTCAAGAGTAAGTTAGTTTTTGATAAATAATTTGAGAATTTGTGGATTTTTAATCTCTGGTCTTGGAATTCGACATGATTTTAGGTCGATATATGCTGGTTTTGATAAATGTTTAATAAATGCATAATTAACTCGTCAGATTCAGTCCAACTGATACCAAAATACCAAACATTGAATGTGTATTCATTTTTTGATGAAAAGAAAGGATCAAAGCTTAATTAATAAAGTTATATATATTTTTCCACGCAGCTGCACGCGACGGAATTCAACACGAATTGTGCACTTTACGAGCTGTACACATACGCGGTGAAATACAACGAACAATTAATCGTCACTTTGGAAGAGGATGAGTTTTCGCAGAAGCAGAGGCTCGCCTACAAGCTCGAACAAGTGCACAATATTATGGCGGCCGAAGGGAATCCCTGATGCCTCGCAAACCACGTCGATAATTCAACGTTTGCTACATCTCGCATGCAGGATTTACCGTGCTGAGTTAACTAGATGGTGTATTTAATAGGTATTAAATTAAATGAAGTGAAAATGAGTTAAAATGAAATGAAATGAAATGAAACGAAACGAAATAACGAAAAGAAAAGAATAGAAAAAAAAAAAACGAAATGAAATGAATCCCCAATGAACAATTGAAAAATGATGAAATACTGCGCGGCATTCTCCTCGTATTTGTCATTTCGTTGAGAAGAAGATTTATGAGAAAGTGAGGAGACCCAAGTGCTTGAATCGTCGGGAGACGATCTAGCGCCAGATTTTATCCCTTAGAATAATAAAGCGATGGAGCAGAATAGTGAGCTAAAAGAAAAAAATTGATAAACGAGAAGAAGAAGAAGGAGAAGAAGAAGAAATTCGTATTTCAAATTTTCATTTGCGAAAGAATGAGAATATACTATTATCTGCGTGTAACTTGATACTACGTAATGTAAATAACATATATAAGAACAAAAGACATGGTATAACAAAGAATGGGAAGAATCATCATACGAGATTGCGCAGCGCCGAGTCTTGGGAGAAAACAGAGAAGTGAATCAAAGTACTTTACAGATTCCTTGGAATGATGGACGTAAGATGGACGTATCGAAAAAAAGGAGAATGAGGAGAAGAAAAGTGAAAAACGAAGAGAAAAAAAGTAAAAAAAAAAAAAACGTAATAATATAGTTTAAATTAAATAAAATTAATTAACGAATGTTGTATATGTGTAAAACGATTTAAACGACGCGATCATGAACTGATATCTCTATATACATATATGTGTATAGAGAGATATATATATATATAAATAAATATAAATATAAATATATATAATATTGATAAATAAATAATTACAATTAATATTAAATTGATTTTAACGAAGAAACATTTCCATCCACCGCTACTCTAGACGAAAAACAATTTTCTGAATATGAAATGAGGTTTAAGGATTACAATTAATAATAATAATAATAATGATATTAATATTAATAATAATAATAATAATAATGATAATGGTATATTTAATATTTCTACGTATACACACAACACAGAAACACACAGGATAAACGAACACAAACACATTATACGATACGTTCAAAAATCCGTGTACCTTTCTTCCTTTCGTTTATTCTTCTTCTATATATTGTCTAAAGTGATGGGATGATTCCCATCCATTCAACGCTCAATCCCACATTTATATCACCACCTGTTGATTTCTTGGGTATGAAAAATTAAAGTCGACTCAGACTTGCCTATGTACTCGACGGGTGAGGAGATAACGGGTGAAAAAAAAACTTTTTCTATCTGTCTCGCTCTTATTTTCAATTTCAGTTTCTATTCCTTTTTGTTATTGGGAGGTTATTGTAGTCGATACGATACGATTCGATATGATACGATACGGCACAATATATAATGCATGATATGAGCGTGTATTTGAGATTAATAATATAAGATGATGATCAGAGAAAGACATATAAAGAAAGAAGAGTGAGCAGGAATAAGCAAAAGGAAAGAAAGAAAGAAAGGAACAACAAACGAACAAAAAAATTAAACGAATACATCCAAGCAATGGAACAGACTGTGTATTTAGTTAGTATACTATAGCTATCATTGTATGGACTACGGCCAAGCAATCATGCGAGGTCTGATCGATGTGAAGGTTGTGTTGAGTGTGCGTGCTTTCCTTCCTAGTCCCAAAATCATTGTATGTATGTATGTATGTAATAGACACCCATCGTCATTCCTAATTTGTCAATTGTAATTTGTTATTTGTTTCCCCACCTTCCCCGTCATATAAAAATTAATAATAGTAATAATAATAAGAAAAAGAAGATGAATAATAATCGAGGAGAGCGTCGTGTAGTAATGTTTAAATCCATATCCATCACCCCGCTCTTAATAAACCATTTCGTGCCACTTTTTCCCCGCATAAAGAAACAAAAATGAGAAAAAAAAAGAAGAAAAAAAAGGAGAGAAAAAAAAGAAAAAAAAAAAAATTAAAAATAATAATAATAAATATATGCTTGAACGCCTCCGTCGTCATGTTGTTGTCATTCTTAATAATAATTATTGTAATATACTACTATATCTAGGTATAAATGATAAAGGAAGGAGAAAGAGAGGAAAGGAGAGGAAAATGAAAAACACAAAAAACATAACGATCACTGTTGAGTATTGTCTGAATATAATTGTATGTATTATTATTATTATAACGCATAAATGAACGATAAACGAATGAATCATCATCATCCTCCCCCCCGCCCCACACATACACCTTCCCCATCTCTCTATATATGTATAAATATCAATTCTTACCCTATTATGTATAATATGTATACGTTAAATAGTAAGTAACACTTAATATCTATACATATTAGAGTAAATATATACGTATATATACATATACATATATATATCTATATATCTATATATATATACATATATATTATGACAACCACGAATCGATAATCATTAATTAATCTGTAACATTAATTACATTATCTGTGGATATATGTATATAGCCATACTATATATATATATATATATATATATATATTAGAGTGAATGTATTGCGCGTTATGATTATATATACGTTTATGTTCAATCAGGGGGAGAAAAAGTATTATATAAGGAATTACGAACAAAAACGAAAGAAAGAAAGAAAGAAGAAAACCGCGTCTCTAAATATATAAATATAATAACAAGAATAATAATAAAAGAAATGCTGGGGACGGGAGATATTAAGATGCGAAATTGGTTGCGGACGAGTATGAACGTTGTGTGTGTTTTAATGAAAAACCCAGTGTGTCAATTCAATGTGCAGTTGTCAGTGGAGAAAGTATTTATTGCTCAAAAGAAACAAAAAAACAAAAAAAATATATAAAAAATTGAAAAAAAAAAAAACTAAAAAATTGAAAAAAAAAAAAAACAAAACAAACAAACGGGAGAAACATAAAAAAAAAGACGAATAATGAAAAACAAACAAACACAACAATGAACGGAAACGAAACGAAACGAAACGAAACTTATAAATTATGTTAACGTATGGAAAAAGAAAAAAAAAGATAAAGAAAGAAAAATCGTAAACGAATTGCAACCGCGAACGATAAGATAACGTGAGAATATTATACTACTACTACTAATAATAATAATAATAATAATAATAATAATAATAATACTAATAATACAAGAACAACAAGAAAAATTATTTGATTCGCGATGATGAAAGATAATGATGAAAATTGGAACCTACGTACTAGTATTTCCACGAATTTCGTGTTTCGTGAAACCTCGAAATGAATATGTAATGAAAAAGACGAATACAAAGAAAAAAAAAGAGAAAAAAAAAAATTTGATTACACGTGTATAATTGGCTTCGGATTATCGATCGGGCAGCCGTTGTCTTTTGTCGTTGATTTGTTATATTGTACCTACGAATAATACCTATATGAATGAAAAATGACATTGGTGAAAAAAAAAAAATGAAAAAAAAAAAAAAAAAAAAAAACAAACAAACAGAAAAACGACAAGAGCCTGAAATTTGTAATGGTACTAAACATAAACCCAAAGTGCCTCTGGTAGATTTTTGGGCATATAAGCTTGAGTAATTAAAGAAATAAAAATGAAAAAAAAGTAAAGAAAAAAAAAATAATAATAATAAATAAAAATAAATAAATAAAACAACTATAAACATTTATTAACAATAACGTGAAACAATTTAACTAATAAATGATAATAATGACGATATATAGATATAGTTGGTAGCCTATAGTCTATGTCTGTGTCTGTGTCTGTCTGTACTCCATCCTACCCCTCCTGAGTGTCCTACCGCTCGGCCTTTTTTTTTCTTATGTTTTACCAATGGAAGAGAAAGAAAGAAAGAAACCGTTGAAAGAAAGAGACAGAGAAAATAAATCCGAAAGTAAACAAACAAAAGTTGATGAAACATGTTCGTAATTTCTTTCTTTCCTTCTCTGCGTCGACGGCTAAGATATTTTTACTAATCAATTGAAAATAAACCGGGGAGATAATCCAAATCGAGAACCGCGGGAAAAATAAAAAAAATCGTGATCCCCCCCCCCCAGCCCCAATTGGCAAGCGTAGTCGTTGTCGCTCATCATGCGCGTTCATTTCGTAATTACGAAATATTTAATATAGGTATATATATATTATATATATGATATAATAATAAATAATATAAATATCGTCTTTGCGCATAGCACACAATTTTTGCTAACGTATATAAATATATGTGTGTGTGTACATATGTTTATATATATAAAAAAAAAATATGTATATCGATGGTTCCTTGTTAATTACGCGTTTGTATGAGAGACAGAGAGAGAGCGAGAGAGAGAGAGAGAGACAGAGAGAAAGACAGAGTGAGTGAGAAAGTGAGAGAGTATGAGAGTGTGAGAGCGAGAGAGAGAGAGAGAGAAACAGAGAAAAAAAGAAAACATAATGACTCCCCGTTTGTAAAATTTCTAATTAATTAAAAGGTGTAAAGAAAAAGAGAAACTTAAACGAAGAAATCAAGAAAAAAAAAAAGAAAAAAAAAATGACGATGACGTCGGCGAAGAAGAAAAGAGGAGGAAAAAAAAATGAATAAATAGAAAGCAAAAACAAAAAAAAAATGAAATAAAAATAAAAAAACCTACAAAAAACATCGTAATAATAATAATAATATTAATAATAATACTAATAATACTAATAATACTAATAAATATTATGTACTTTGTTGTATACCGTTTGTGCGTGGCTTTTCCGCTGCTCTATTCCAATCTTCCCCGTTACCTTTCCATCCCTGAGCGTTCCATCTGACCCTTATCTTGTATATATCTTTTCTCCATTCGCATCTATTATAGACGCGTTCCAGAAGAACGAAACGAAAATATTCGCCGAAACGCGAACGACGCGGTTCTTCCTTATTCCTTGTGTATGCCTCGGCCGATACCCCCCCCCCCCCCCCCCCCTCCCCCTGCCCCTGCCGCTGTCCCGTTCCTAAAAAAATATTGTCGTGTGTGCGCAGAAAAAAAAAATCTATAAAAAAAAAAAGGAAAAAAAAAAGAAGTGTAGCTCTGTATGTTTCTTTGTACGTATGTATGTCTCTTATATAATTAATATCATGATGCGGGGAATGAACGTGGGGGAAGAGAAAAAGTGTGATAGCGAAATGAATGAATGAATGAAATTACTTAATTGTATATGAATACGGGAGCGAATGTCCATGAACTGTGTAAGACTGAGAGAGGCGGCGAAGGGTTTAACGATAAAAATCAGTCGTTCCCTCGCGGCTCGTTATTTACATCGTAATTATTATTAAATGAAGAAAAACAAAATAAATAAATAAAATAAAATAAAACATTTATATAGGGAAAAAAAAAGAAGTACATCCATTCACATTAGGTTTATAATAGTCATGTTCCTTGTTTTCTTTTTTTTCTTTCTAATTTTACTTTCCGTTTCTTTTCTTCCAATCGTATTATATGTATAGTATAATAATAATAATAATTATTATTATCATTAAAGCGCAAATTATTTTGTACTTGATTTTTATTTCATTCTAATCTTAATATAATTAAGTAAAAATAAAAAATAAAGATACAAAGAAAAAAAAGAAAGAACTCCTATGCAGATGCTATGCGTTTTAAGTTATATATATATATATATATATATATACATCCGAGACGTGTTTTTTTTCTTTTTTTTTTTTTAAATATATTATTATTATTATTATTCATTTTGTATAAATGCAGCGGTGTGACTATGACGATGATGATAATGATGATCGATTAATAGTATGAATAGTGTAATAATTTTGTATGTTTATTGAACCAAAAAATAAATATTATTGATAAAGAATACAACATACACATCGATCTATATATATATATATACATATATATATATATAAATCTCTGTTAAGATCACGAGATTTTTTGCACTTCTTCATTTGCTTTATCAAGCGGCGAGGTCAACTCGATTTCCGCTTCCGTTGCCGATTCTCTGTGGTCAGGTATTTGTCCATTTTTATTACTATTGCGTAAACTTCTCGGTCCGATAGAGCTCAGTATGACAGGTAGAAATATCAGCCCGTGCCAAAGACCGAGGAAAACAACTAATACAAAGATCTTGAAGAAGGAGCGGAACACGTAAGCCTCAGATGTTGCGAGCAGTGATAATGCCAAAAGCGTTGAGCCTGCTCCGTAGACGACTGCGGCACCTATGTGCTTCACCGCACTGAGTGCTCGAGGCGTTCGGTCTCCTCCTACATCTTGTACATGAGAATTTAGGAACGCGTGAGCAACGTGAGCCGCGTAATCGACGCTCAAACCAACGGCGAGCTCCAATCCAATGCAGGAAACTATGTCCACCGTCAGTCCCCAGTAGTACATCAAGCCACATACGTCCACGAGCGTTAATAGAACGCAGATAAATATCCAGAAACATGTTTGCAACTCTGCTACTAATACTGCCGTTGTCCCCATGACGCATATCAGTGCCAGTATCAAGTTTCTCGTCACTTCTTGAGCGATTACTTCATCAGTGACCCAGTTAGCGTACACCTTACTCCAGGCTGTGACGAAGCCATCGATTCCGGACTTCGAGCAGACTTGCTTGAGCCGGTTCATCGCACCTATCCATTCTTCGGGGGTGTAAAGCTCCGAGAATTTAAAGTCGAGGCTTGATATTGTTATGGGAGGAGCTACTTCACCGCATGTTAGGTTACTCTTGAAGCGGAAATTCTTTTGATACTTTCCACCCGACCGGCTGAATAGAAATTGCGATAAATAGTCGTGGAAGTGGTCTGCGGTAACGTTTGATACGTCTGAAAGTGAATATAGGTAAATATGTTAGAACGTAAGTTTATTTCAGATCTCTTTTGCGGATGATGATGACGCCCGTCATTACCTTCGTGGTAGTATCGCTTTACGAAACGTGCGAACTTTACTGGCCATTGATCAACATCGTCCATATATGGTAAACTCTTCAATTTCCTCGACAGAGATAAGATCTTTGGGAAGTTTGATACGTAGTCGAGTTCTCCCGTGAATATCGACCCCTCTTGACCTTGGTTTGGGTAATGGCGTCTCGATTCGTCGAGGTACTTTGCGAGGTACGTTTCCTCCGGCAAAAACCACTCGGGATCAAAACGCTGCTCCAAACGTGTTGAGCCGTGAATACCAATGGCTGCAATGACCCCTGTTACTAACAGTATCACGATTTTTCCACCCCTCGTTAAGAAACCGCGGGAATAGATGAAGCCTGTGAATCGCCAGGAGAGACGCTGCGCATCTTTTGGTGGTGGCTGGTGATTGGCGTGCACTATGCAGGGCACAATGCCGTTTCTCTTTGCCTCAACTCGCCTTGTATCCAGCGTGAAAAAACCGACGAAAAATGTCACTTGGAGAAGGAACGTGACGAACACCCCTACGGCTGCGTATATACAAAATGACTGAAGAGAAGGGAGGATCTGAAAGCACAGACGAATATGGAATTGCTTCTTTTCCGTTCTCAAGAGACTTCATGAGGGGCTTTGATCTTTTCATACGTGCTCTGATCACCTTGAAAACGCGATTCGTAGTTTCTCCCATACCACACAACCGACTGGAATGAAACTGGAGGGACTACCGCTTTATTTCAGCAGAAAGTGGCTGAGATTTTGTCTTTTCACTAATTTTGGAAAAGTTCCTACAGATTCAGTTATCATCAAAGAAATCGTGGAATTCACAAATGTACTCGATTTTTTCGGTGGCAAACCACACATTCAGAGCACTACCGCATCTCATTTGATTAGGAAATGGCCGAGAAACTAGGGTTTTGCGTCTCATGAGGAAAATACCGACATCTCACGGAGATCACACTTTGCAGCATAATCACGTGGTAAATGTGGCGCGTGTCGAAATGCTCACGCGACTACCAAAGCCCCTCAACACTCATGCTCATTCCTCACCCACCGTCGATGCACCAATTACAAAGGCCACTGCGTCGGTCAAAGACGTTATGAAGATTGATGACCCTGCATGGCTCAGCATCAGTGCTATTCTTTGGGGTAAAGGCCGGAGATGGTTGGCCTCTTCGGAATGGACTTGGTCCCAGGCAGCCATCATGACAAATATGTCGTCCACGCCAAGGCCCATCAACAGAAATGGCAAAGACGTGTGAACAGGACCGTAGGGTACGCCAGCTAAGGAACATATCCCGACAGCAATGATGAAAGCACCGCCAACGCACATCAGCCCAGCGCTAGTTAGGCAAAACTGTTATTTTGAAGGGAAGGTAGAACGGTTAAAATATGCTGCTATTCTGACCATAAAGACGAGGGAGACTGGCGTTTCTTGGGATGATGGGAAGAAAGGTTTCAAGTCAATGGTACGGTGAAGCAGTTATAGTGTCATACATGTATATTAGGAACAAATGTCGCTTACAATGTAAGAAATATGTTAAATGAAGTGGTATGTGGACGGGTACGAGTCTGAAGATAAGGAGAACAAAGAAGAACGCTGTGCCTCCGTCTCCAGTCTTCATGGTTTCAATGATCAAAGCTTGTAGAACGTTTATGCTTACGCGCCAGTCGACCCAGTTGAATCTCGACAGTATTATCTGGACGTAGATTGACATGAGGAGAATTCCAACGACTAGTTTACCGATGTCTTGAAACATGGTGGACGAACTAACGTCGCCAAAACTCCTGGCAGCTTCATACCAAAAGGCCAAATCGCCTTTACCACCAGTTTCATCTCTCTCTAGCTCGTCAACGTTTGCTTTCGCGGTTTTCAAGAACGCATCTTCCCATTCCATAACGGCTTCTGTTGCCTGCGTGAAAATAATTTGAATTTCGAACGTGGAAGAGCGCAGATACAGTGCTAGGTTCATAAAAGGTATGCCACATCAGAAAGGTGCGCAGTCGTTACTTTCAAGAATTATAGGACTCACCGTGTCCTACCTTACCCAATCGGCAGTTCCCACGTCGTTGCCAACTTTGTTCATGTCAACTTCTGAAAAATTCACGTGCAAAAACCACTCCGTTTTTATAGCTTTAGCCCCAATTATCCAGCCCTGATCATCCCTCACAATATCACCCAGGAGTGTCTTGTAATCCATTGCGTGTCCCAAAGTTGGACTTATCGTCACAGTGTTCACACCCTTTAAAATGTCTTCGGTGGTCAAGTTGCTTATTACAGTGAGGTCGGAATTCCATATGTCCAAGAGGTTTCTCGTGTAGCAATGTCGTTCAAGTCCATTATAGACAGTGCAGTACAAACCAGTTGGTAATATCGCAACATAATCGAAACTATCCCCGTCTTCAGTCTCGTCGGGTTCATCTCTCAAAAAATTTGCTGCTGAGTCTACCTGACGTTTCATGCGTTCAGGAAGTACGGGAACTCTGCGTTATAACCGGGACGATATTATCATTTTTTTTTTTGTTGCATTTCTTTCATTTAGAAATTCATTAGTATAATGTGGATGTATTGTTTAGGCGGGGTGATGCAATGCCGCGTTATGCATTATCAAACACTACTTAATTTCAATTTGTATAGCTAATCTTGATTAAGAGATTATAACATAATCACGACGCGATTGATCAGATTCTTGTTCTTCTAGGTCATGGATTTTGATTTTTTATCAACAATCGTCTGATTAGGCAGCGAACTAATTTTATCGAAAAGACGTTAGCCGATGGGATTAATCGATATCGGATTAAAAAAAACGTATGATTTGCATCGGAGATATATCGCCCTTTGAAAAATTCATTACACCTTGTTGTATAACGTATTTTCTTCTATTCCATCGACCTATTCGACACTAAAGTGTATGATAAGAAAAAGGGAAGTTATGAGTGTCTCAATTCTATGCATGCACTCAGGTACCATGATATAGTTATTGAATAAAGTTCCTTACTTGAAGCACACGTCTGACCAAGACGTGTTTACTCCCGCATATGTATGCGCCTTCATTATACGGTTAGTTGCCTCGTTCAACTACGGAAGAGTAATGATTTTTTTTACAGGATGTTATGCAATTAATTATAGACTAGTCGTAAAGCTATCAATCTAATTGCAGTTTCTTCGTCTATATTATGGACTTTACGTTAATAGAAAACGCGTTGTTCTATTTTAGACTTTTCAATCTCAAACACAAGCAATTCTGTCTTTTTTTTTCTTCTTTTTTATCGGTTCAAAGTGCATCTTGTTCTAAAAATCAAACTGCTTGTCAATAAATTGAAGCTATAAGATCGAGAGGAAAGTTACTCGATTATAGATAATATCGATATAGATAAGCCCAAAGAGTACAGATTATCCTTTCGAATATTACTTTTAGAGTATTTTGCATCTTGTTATACCGGTTTATTATACATCTGCAATCTTTTTAAAGAACGTATAATTTGGGTTGATAGAAACACCAACACATATATATATGGATACTAATAAGAGGCAATTATATGTCTGTAACTACAAGGCAAACCGCTATCGACGATTGAAATTTTACATGAGATGAAAAAAGTTCAATGCGAGCGAATTATTGTTTCTCCAATGTGCGTTTCAAGTTCTGTTCTAATTAGCTTCTAACCTTGAGGAGCGCGCGAGGCTCTAGGACGTTTTCACCTGTCATCATTAACGTCTGGACGCGCATTCCTTCGCCGAAATTTGTCATAAGCCATTCCGTGTCGCGCAAAAAAGTTGAATCAGGTGGAACCCAGAGTTTGAGAGGATTTTTTTCTTGTCGGAAGTGGAGAAGGCCTCCCAAACAAAATAGAACTACGACTGTGCATCCGGCAAGCCATCTTCCCGGACGCGTAGCGATACGAAGACCAAGTCTTAACAAATGAAACAATAATAACAACTAGATTAATAGCTTTCTGTTCGCTTATTTCAATGGACATAATGATCGTCCTCAAAGCAATTGTATGTACGGCTATTTTTACAATGAAATTTTCTTCTACAACTACAACTTTTCTTAACAGATGAAACAATAATAACAACAAGATTAATAGCTTTCTGTTCGCTTATTTCAATGGATATAATGATCGTCCTCAAAGCAATTGTATGTACGGCTATTTTTACAATGAAATTTTTTTATACAAGTCAACAGTCTACACGTAATGGTTCTCGATTTTATAAAGTCGATATAAACTCTGCACTTTGTCCGTCCGTTAAGCAATGGAATAACCTTCGAAAGAGTTGACTAATGTGAACAAACTTGGGTGTTAAGATATTTTGAATAATTTATAGATCTGCTATTGAATTCGATCGAATCGGTGGTGGGGACTAGAATGGGATGCAAGAACGTGTTTTCAAAGAATTATTATATAATGTTTCATCAACCGTTCGTGCGATCCGGTCGAAATTTTATTGGTCGTTACATCTGTGATTCTCGGCCAAATACAACGGAATTTAAAAACAAATTGTGCGAAGAGTATATAGCAGTTTGAAATTTCATTGCGATCTAGCGCGATAACCTTGGACATATTTCAGATGAAATCGTGTTTTACCACGAGCGGTAAAAACTACCAACATAAAAATGTGAAATGAACTCAGAATGTGTGAATTTCTTCAAAACTCGAAATTTTTCATTCTCCACAATGGAGAGAATTGCTATAGATTCCGTTGAACTTGGTTTTCATTATTTCATATTACCGTTGATAATAAACGAAGAAATCGAATCGCAAGAGAACACAAAAACCGTCATCATAATTATTTTTTGAATCGCGGTTTTATGCAGTAGATTTTTAACTCATTATAAGTATGTATATGCATAGATTTACATTAGACACACTAGCGTTTTTGTACTAATGAAGTCTGTCAAAATAATACACTGCGGTTTGAGCGCGCATATATATCTATGACGCATGTCTACGGTTGCAGTATCATAAATGATTGTGCATTTGTCATTGTAATGACGATAAAAAAGTTTATTCTTTTGTCTCTGCCATTTACTCGGCACGATATCAGGGAATTTCGCAACGTGATCAATTATCAAAAATCAGTCCACTAAATAAAAGAGTTATAATGTAAGCTGATGATTAATGACGATGGATAATTCGTACATACATAAGTTAATAAGTGAACTACTTTACTTCTATTATAAGTTATATAGATCATACGATACGGCTGCGGTAAATCGTTTGCATTGACATAAAATATCATTAAAAACTTCGAGTCCTGCGAGTTTTGATGATAATTGTAGTATTGGTACAACAGGCCACAGAATATTTACATGACTTAGACTGAATTAAAAATAAAGACAATCACCTTATTATTTGTTTCATTGAATAGACAATAGTTTTTATTTGAATTAAAATTTAAAATCACAGCAATTATAATATATATATATATAATAAATATAACATATAATACTCATATATATATATATATATATATATATATATATATATAAAGGTATACAAAATTATATCTATGTAATAGCAGTATTTTCAACTCACTGGTAAAAGAACCGCTCCGACGTTCGGGATATATTGAGTGGAACACGTCTTAAAAGAGTACGAATAGATCGCTTCCTCTTAATTCTATCAGAATTTGCCTCCATCTCTTATCTTTGCGAGTCGCAACTCTACTCGGCTACTGTGTACTTCGTAACATACGCCTCTCTTAAAACTATACACTCCGCTGCCACTATCTATGTGTGTCAGTATAGAGTCTATGTGAGGCTGTGGGATGGGTGAACTCACTGAATGCTGAACCTCGATTCCAAATGTATATGTGTATTCTTATCGTTACTCACATTCTCGACAAACCAAGAAGATCGAGCTTTTATAGACTAACTGCATTACGATCCAGTATTAACGGCAAACGCGGGTTTACTGCGCAACCGACACACGCGTTATATATACTTATTTAGTTTCACTTCTTTCCAAGAGCAGCAGCAGCTAAGTAACACACGATGGAAGATACATTTTGTCTTGCACAACATTTTTTGGCGCATTTAGTTCGTAAATAACAGTTAATACAAAGAAATTCGACAACAGGTCGCCTGGGTTTGAATAGGTACACGTTTTGGATTTGGTTTGAAATTTTGCCGCTGCATCGATCAAGTACTTGTACACTGCGCTATCTTTCGGCGATTATTAATGCTCGATAGTCTATGGTTGTACGTAGTACCT
The DNA here is from genome assembly GCA_944452935.1 of Rhogogaster chlorosoma. Taxonomy (NCBI): domain Eukaryota; kingdom Metazoa; phylum Arthropoda; class Insecta; order Hymenoptera; family Tenthredinidae; genus Rhogogaster; species Rhogogaster chlorosoma. Next base: position 3,665,469 of record OX101801.1, on the reverse strand, counting down.
CGACTTCATGCGAAAAAGCAAAAACAAAACCGACACGAAGCAAACGAAAGATATAACAAGAAATAAAGAAAAATGAATGTTGCTCCTAGTAAGATACTAGACGTTGCTTGGAAATTTGGCGGTAAGACGATTACAACCGCCTATGTATATGTAATATGTATAATTTACTGAGATAGAAGATTAATTTGTCAAAATTTCGAACTTTGTATAGTAACAGCCGCAAGCAGTGAGTCCGATAGATTGGGGAAGACGTTTCTTCAACTACGACTATTAGTCGACGAGGGAAACGGGGAGACGAGTACTATTTTCACAGAAATGACGCTCGGACAATTTTATAAATTCCTTCATGATCTAGAAAAGGCGAAAAGCAATCTCGAATTGTTACAATAAATAATCATAATTTGTATAAATTCATTCACTCCTTTTTTGTTTATGATTGTTACTTGTGAATATTGTCAATATTTCGTTCAATTTGAACTAAATTCATAACACACGTTGTTTGTACTTTAGTAAATCAAGTGAGGTATTATAATACTAACTCGTGAATAAAAAAATAAAATAAAAAAATTTAAATAAATGTAATTCAATGCGTGTATTCAGATAAAAATATTTATATACATAAATATATATATATATATATTATATATGTATATATTAAAAAAAAATAATAATAATAGCAGTCGATGTTGAGTATCTAGAATCTAATTATACTGTTTAATTTCACTGAGTAGCTTTCATTTGGCTACAATAGCAATATGATCTATGTATTTTCGATAGTTAAAATCACAACACGAAAATACATGAAACCGGGTTTTAATCGATAATGATAAAAATCAGACACTCCGTCACCCCTTCGCTTCCGTCTTCTTCTCTTTTCCCTCTGTGAAAGCAATGCTTCACATTTCTGTTCGACAAATAATTCGTTTCAAATCTTTCGAGATTCCACATAGCTTCGGTTCACGGCTCTGTTTCTGATAGAGAATAACTGTCATCTGAAATAAAGATATATAAACTGATCATCGATACGAGTCTGGGAAAACGAGCAGCAAACGATTGCGGGATGTGCGGGATTTATTCTTGAACATGATCCCGATACAAAGCTAAAAGCAGTTGCGGAAATCGGAAAGCAAATCTTCCCGCATCATAGGGTGATGAACAAAAAGACATTCAACATATACGTGTATTAGATAATTAAAAATCTTATTCTTTTATTAATTCGTATAATATGTATATATATAGGTTTATAGTTATCAAATTTGGATATACAAAATTGTACAGTAATGTCGTAACTTAATGTAATAATTACCGTCAAAGTTCACAACCAACAATAAGCGATCTAGGTATTATAATATCATTTTAAATATCTAACACAGCTAATAATTTCCACGAACTAATTACGATGGGATATTGAAATAAGATAGGGATTATTTTACAAAGCATTTGACAAAGGTCATATTCCATTTAAAACCTGAGGATTGATAAATTCGGGTGAATTATATTTAAAAATAAAAGCGATGACTGTGTATAAAGATGAACGAGAATATGCTTTAGGAAAGACAAATGGATACAAAAGAAGAAAACGTAAAAAAACTGCAAATAACATACATGCGAAATGCGTGTTTGGGACTTAAAATTCTCGCATTTGAATGTACAAGTTGGGGCAAGTACTAGTGTGTAAAAAATTGCTCATATGAATAATGGGGCGTTTTATTAGTCTGCGAGTAGTATGCCTGTGAGTCAAAGCACGTGAGTTAGCCATTACCCCTCTTTGATTAAAAGGCTCTCTTAATGAAAGAGCCGGACTATTATTAAAAGTAGAAGAACCCTGGCTTGGTATTAACAAGTCGTTTTCTTCTTCAGACTTGCCTTGTTCGGCTCTGTGTCTTATGGATTCAAGCACAGGAAGCACCGCTCCTAACAATGGTCTTCGAGACGGTTCTGCAGCCCAGCATTGTTCCATGAGAGTCCAACATTCTTCATAAAAATAACTGAGCCGCTCAGGCCTTAAACCTAAATGCATCGTCGTTACTTTAGAGATAAAAAGAAGGAAAGAACCGCGCAATCTTATGTTCATCGATAAATTTCATGCTTACCTTTCTTCACGCTAGTCCACAGCTGTTCCTTGTTAAGAAATTGCTCAAAAGCGTAAGGGAGACGTACATCCCCTGCACAAATATACCAGAACAGTATACCGAACGCATAAACATCAACGCTACTGTCGTAGTGTCCGGACAGCAATTCCGGAGCCATGTGTACCGGTGTACCAACAATGCTTCCAGACATCATTGCTTCAGGTATGCAAAAACCTAGGTCTGTTAGCTTAGCACGATTCTCAGTGTCCAGCAGTACGTTCTTCAGCTTTATATCGCGGTGGACAAGTCCTTGGGAATGGAGGTATCTTATACCCTCCACAACGTCTATAGATATCTGGATTCTCTCAAGCCATGATAATCCCGCCCTGATTCCGCAGTAAAGATCTCTGCTCAGACGGTCTGTTATCAGAAGAACTGCGGCCGAAAGGCCGCAACCGCCGCCGTATGAATCGTCCACTACAGACCCTCGCAGTTTGACTATTCTTTTGTGGTCCGGTATCGATCTTGTGTAATAAAACTCCATTGCTAAATCGTTCCAGTGCTTGTCATCGGGCGGGACAACAGACTTTATCGCGCAAGGCCCTGGGGCACCACCCCATCCTTCACAGGAAAAAACAACGCCGTATTGGCCTCGGCCTATCTCTTTTCCCTGGCGAGGTATTCCAAACCTAATCATGTCGCTCATGGAAGTTGACTCTAGGGCTAGTCTGGCCAGTCTTGGGGCATGGTGTTTCCTTATCGCGACACGCTGCTCCTCGGTTCTCTCCAGTTTACCAGAGTAGTGATTTTCCAGGGATCTTAGCGCAGACTGAAACGAATCGTGGGAAGACTTGACCTTGTCCCTGAACTGTGTTGCTATAGCTTTAGAGAGACGGGCTGAGTTCAGGGAATTCAGGAGATCGACGGCGACCATTTTTCGCCAGGATGCATCGAGGACAGGAGTGGAAGACCAGGGGAGCGGAAGTCCCCTCATTAGTTGCCTCAGTCTTTCGAGAAACGAGTGGATCAAGGAAGTGGAATTGTCAGTCAACTCGACGTTGTATGCAGCTGATAGTATCTGCTTGAGCGCGTCGCTGGCCAAAGGACTCGCGTCGTATTCGTAACTCCTTTCCAGACTGACCAAACACCTCTGTAAAGTGCCAATGAATGTTTCTCGCAGACAATCGACGGAGGTTACTAGCTGCTTGGCAACACGTTCGCTGAGGCAGGTGAGCAGCAGTGTTTGGACCTCTCGCGTTGCTGTCCGAACAGTGTCGCACCATTCCTTCCTCTCATCCCCATCTAGATTAATACTTTCGCCGTGGTAATTCCCGTCTCTCTCTATCAGATCAGTCTTCATTTCGTCAATGATATTTTGTATCAATTCTGTGACCTCCTCCTGCTTCTCGCTGACCAGCTTCATCAGGCTGTTGTACAACTCGTTCTCCTTCTGCCTGGCGTATTGTATCCGCCTTGGTGTTATCTGGAGTTTTCTAGCCATGTCAAAAGCGCTCAGGATGAATTTTCGCAAACTGGCTGTATGAACGTCGTTCAATAGGTTGCTAACAGTGACTAAATAGTTCTGCAAACATCGCTCGGTGAACTGGAAAACCTGGTCAATCTTTTGACGCGAGTTTATGAAGTGAGAAGAGCCGACGTAGTCGCTGCCGTCTAACCAAGAGAGTTGATCCACTTCCACGGATTCTTCCCTCCTTAAAAATCCCAAACTTGCTATTTGGTTCAGCCAAGTAAGACCCAGGAGATTCATCTTCTCGATGTTGACTTCGTCCCCATTTTTAATCGGACTTGCCCCATTCTCATAAACTGTTTCTTGGAGACTGTGTTGTTCGGATTCCGTCAACTCTGTGTCCACGCTGTCGACTAGCACACTGTTTACAGAGGATATGAAAAGCACCGGGCATTCGGGATGAGTCTCTTTCAAATCTCGTAATTCTTCTATGTTCTCTTCGCTCAGAGGCTGCTCTCCGAGTGCGTAATAAAATACTGGTAATATTTTCAGGATTCCCTTAGACAGCACTTCGGCCGCACCGTCATTCGGAGTAACAAATATCTGGACATTATCTCTGAGCACTGGCTTGTCCACCTTGACTTCGACAACTGTGGGGCAGTTGTTATCTTCATTTTCAGATCTTGTCAGATCTTCTACTGAAAGTGTACTCCAAATTTTTTCATTCGATTGCAGCCTCTCAACCACTTCATACTCCAGGCTCAGCGTCAGACTAACGTGATTCGTCTCTCCATAACTGATCCTTATCCATCGCCAGGATCCGTTGCATATTGGCAAAATTGAACTGGACAGTAAAGTGTTAACCAGAGAGGCCTTCGCCTTTGAATCTTGACCCAAGATCACAATGGCAGGGGAATTATCAAGAATGTGAGAGATTCTCTCCAGTGTATAAGGCGTCAGTAATTCTTCGCTCACATTCTCTGGAATCATTGAAAGAATATTTTTGAAATCCCTCCTCTTTTCCCATTATTAGACATTTCCTATGAGTTCTGTAAGTTTGAAGCAAATATGATAGGGAATTGAGTTAACGTAATGATCACTATTGAACAGGTAGATCTTATTCACGCCTCTCATATTTCATTCCTTCCTTATGTTTGTGTAATTTTATTGCCTCCACTTACTAAGATCCTATTAGGAATGATATAGTGATGTATTACCATTAGGGAAGAAAAGTCCAGCAGCAATAGCGTCCAGTGCCCGCTGTGTTTCCTTCAGAATGTATCTCAGTTTCTTCCTGTTTCTGTAATACTTTCTAAACTCCGAACGCAGTTTGCTTACCATTTTTTCCACTCCCTCAGAGGCGGCTAGCAATCGCGGGAAATACTATTGTTACATATCCTAGAAAAGAGAATTGGATTTGTTAAGGATCAGACTGCGTCTTTATGTCTCTAGTTTGAACGCTAACTGTCAATTTTTTCGAATCTTTTTTTAGGTTAGGTGTAACAGTCACTTTAACATACGGATTCCATATTCTAATTATAAACAACTGAACGGTATTTGACAGCGGAAAAATCCGGCCTGCATAGGCGAAGGTATGTGTGCACAGAACGTGCAACGACAGACACAGGTATCTACGGGGGAAGTACCGTGAGATGAACAATAGGAAATATCATTTATTCAATCTAACACATGTTTACAAGTTCGTTGATGTTGGAAACCGTTGGAATACGACGATACAAATGATTGCGTATGCCGAGAGATAATTATCGGAAAGTAAAAACCCTGGTTAAATACGGTAAGTAATCGATTGATAATTACATAAATTACACAGGATGTTGCGGAAGCTTTTATTTCTCTATATTATACAAAAACAATCCGACAGGTCGACAAGGCGAGTCGAAAAACGTTGAACAGTTGCAGACTCGAGTCGGTTATCCTCTTTTGAAATAATAGCCTCCATGACCACACAACAACAACAACAACATATCTCACAACATAGTTTACGCTCCGACCGTTCTTTCAGTACGATATTACGGATATGACAGTACATGGCTTGGATTGTGTTTTCGTATACATACACGCTGCACTAGCGCCACCAGTGAAGTCGGGATGAGCATGTGATGACACGAGTATGCGCATGCACACAATCCTCGTTTATCGCGGTGGCGCTAGTTGGCAAACCGACCATTATCTGGCCGTTGCGAGGATGTTGGGAACGTATAGAGATAGAGGAGAATCTACGTGTGGTAAGTATGTGTTTGTGGTTTAAGCGTGAGAAAACATTACTGCTTTTCATTTCTATAATTATAGATGTCTCAATCCTGCGACTATATAATAGGTGTATGTATGTATATGTTACACACGTGTCTGTGACTCACAGCCGCAAATTTTCGAGATATTCGTAACAGTCGGTAATAGCCTGTAATCACGACTCGACTTCAAGTACCTTACAAGATTTGCGTCGAATCGATTGAGATTGACACGATATAACGTGAATTTATAGGATCCGATTAGTCATATCTTGTAATGTGATCCTAATTCGTTGAGATTACACACGCGTTTTTATGTTTACACCTAAAATTATCACCTTGTATCATATCAGTGAATGGGATGCAATTGCTCTATTGGTATAGATATAGCGATATAAGTACATATGGTAAATAAAGACGTTAATATGTGGGCGATATGCAGAAAGTATGGTTATATGTACGTATTTACTCATACAGTTGATATATGTGTACATACGTCACTGTATCTATCAAGTGTTTTCTTCATGCAGTCTTGAATAAATATAAAAGCATTCTCTCTAGAGATTATCTGCGAATGACAAACCTTGTATATTTTCAGGCTACGTAAACGATACATATAATTTAGAAGCCAATTATGAAGGATTCAAATGCGGGTCTTCCAAATGTTTAAAATCTCTTGTAACGAACTTAACAGAAAGTTGGGAAATCCCAATCGATCCTTAGCTGGATAAAGAGGCAGTCTTAGACTCCGAATACATTTGATCCTGCGGATAACTTGACAAAATGACTATACCATATCTGAAAGATAACAGGATGAATGTCGACTCGTGTGTATAAATCGTGGTCAGTGGAATCTCATTGGCCAAATTATAAAAATTGCAACTGTCCAATGAAAACACTCTCGAAGAGGTACTATGTTTGTGTCAATAATTGTGCGGGTACGATTATTCACATTTGACCAAAACAAGTACGTATTACCTTCATCGACCGTTAAGGAATAAGCGGCACTCATGTACGATATAACTGTTCGAAGATTCTGCGAGCAGAAACTGATTTTAACGTACATATATATATATAAAAAAGACACCACAATCACTCAATGAGGCTGCAGGAACCCGCGTCAGTTTTGTTCAATCGTTATTATTTATGATTATAAAACGACGCTGTCCGTGCTGAACTTCGATTTGTTATGGAACTTATGGAACGTAAAAATAATTGTTGCAGCGGCGTCGTGCCTGATTTGAGGTCAGTAATAATGAATTCCCACTTTGCCTACCACATTATAAACAGTGTGAAAAAATAAACCGTCGAGAAGTTCTTCGCGAGTTCGTGTTGGGACCAGACCACGACAATCATGCGATTAAACTTCCAGTTGCTATTAGCTTTGAAAATAACAGCAACATAAGTGAGAACAGATAGACAACACACATTGTTGATAATAGTGGAATCGGTTGAGGGGCTAGGTCCTCGATCGGCATTCGTTACCGCCGATCTCCGTCGACTTTCTGACTACATACTCGCAGATATTACTTTCTGTACATTTACGGTCGTCATTTCTTTCGGGATTCTGGTTTTCCACCAGTTTTTCAACGATATCTTACCCTTCAAGAATACTTCCAACGTTACCGACGCTTGTAACATGGCTGGTGAATGCGGATAACTTGAATTACACCGCCAGCCAACACTGCTAACACATACCGCCGAATGGTAAGCTTTGTTTGAAAAATTGAGCCGAAGGAAATGATTGAGCAAAAACTATTTTATACAGTTAATTTGACAGAAATGAAGGTGAAGAGTTGACGATCGTGATAACATTTATGAAACAAAGTTTGAACTCTAATGATTACGACCTTGCAATATGTGTTACCGATAACCGGATCAATTGATGTGTAAGTGTTGCTGTTACGAGGTTAACGGGCAAAACAACGTCTTGGATTGTTATCTCAAGTTTTATGCACAAATCAAACAGCCCGCTGGAATAATTAGAGGTGCGGTGTATAATGGACGAATTCTTTAATCAAGATAAAAATTTGCAAAGAAAATTTCGCCGAACAAAGACGGCATCTAATTAATTCCATGGTATATACGAAATATGCAAATGAACGAAGGAAGAAGAAAAGCAAGACACTGAGGAGATAAAAGGGAATCTAATTGATGTAAAGCTGATACTGCAGCAGTTGATGAACGCGCGTTGATCGGGAACGATTATCTTTGATTTTTGAATAAAACTCTGTTCCTTGCACCAGTATAGCAGTAGCAGTGGCAATAGCAGCAGTGTAGCGGCAGTAGCAGCAGCAGGAAGGAACACTCTTGAAACATTAAAGAAAAAGTGGAATCGTTAATCTAAGAGATGCTAAGGTATACAATATGACGGGGTCGTTATTTGAAAAGTACAGTAGGAGAAGAACAGGCGGAAAGAAGAGAGGTGAAGAGAGCGGAGAGAGAAGAGAGGAAAGAGGAGACAGAAAGGGGCTGTAAGGACTTTCGGCGTGGAGTCGCGACTCTTTGATCAACTCACCAGTCCGCAGTCCACCCTGTGCACTAAACGCGTCCTGATCTCTCTCATGAATATGGAGTACCGTAAACAATTCCGTAAGCCATCTAATTGACGCGTCAAAAAAAAAAAGAGGAAAAAAGTAAAGAAAATAAAATTAATAATAAATAAATGAAAAACGAAAGCTGAAATGATTTACCCTATTTGTTCCTCATCCATTTTTATTTGTAAATCGTTGAAAAACTTGAAGGAAATTGATATTCGATGTTGAGGAGAAGTATAAACATGATAAAAGTCTCTACATAACTAAGATTTGGTTAACGCTTCGAAATGAATTCGACTTTTGGCTTGATAAAATTGATTAGATATCTCCGCGACGTGAAGGAATGAATAATAACGTAAACCGCGATGGTATATCGAGGGGGAATTGGAATGACGAACCAAGTGTCATCGTACCATAAGAATCATAACGAACAACATCGCACTCTTTGGTACTCGGATTCAGAGTGCTCGCGGACGACTCCTGTATCCTGAAGATCGGCACAGATCAAAGACCCTCGGGGGTTATCCGCGGGCCTACCTACCTACCTACCTCCCTCTCTTCCTCTGCAGCCCTCGTACGCTTACACTCCACTCGGTCTAGAGTGGCGTCAACTTGAATCCCGGAACAAGAATAAAGAATCGATTGCCTCATGCGTGAAACGATGCCACTGCAAACAATCCCGATTTGTTTAGGCACTACCATTCCCCTGCGATGCATATACCCCACTCCACGTGCGGATATACTGACCAGGGATCACCGCATTCGCTTTTTTTTTCTTTCAAGTAGCAACATTTTACCCAGTTTTGAGTACGGTTGTTTAACAAAGTATTCTCTGCGTCTCTACTGCTTTATAATCTACGGAGAACTGTATATTTTGATACAGCGTTGTCGATTCGATGCAGATGATAATGCACATCATTTGATGGACATATTTAAATATTTTTCTCCAATTCTCACCCACACAGTGACTCTGGGTATACTCAGATTAAATCTTCATTCTGTACCGAAAGAGAGGCACTGCGGCCCTGCCCGAACAGCAACCTTTGGTTCAATTCCTTCCTGCCATCTTTCCACTAATGCATTTTCCCTAATTCAGTAGCTGTCTCATTTTCGCAGCCATTTATATGCACCGTAGAATCGAAGATAGGTAATAAATCTCTGTATAACGTCATCAACAAAGAAGAGAAGACGGCGTAGACAAATCTGTTTCGTACAAATATTGGTATTACACATATGTAAGTATGCACCTATACATATATGCGTTTTGGGGAAAAATCATCCCCTTACAATTCGACGTAACGTAGATCTCCGCGAATATTTAAGTAATGGGTTCCATGGACAAGACTGGATAACGAGCTTAGCTCACGCGGTTAAGTAGGTGCTCGAAGAAGGCGCAGAGACAGAGGGGAAGTGCTGATCCAATAATTAGCCAATTAGTCGTGGGGGAACGAGGAATGAAGAGATGATTCCTGATCCTCCACAGTCACTCGTGCACTTGGCTAATCTCTCGATTCCCACCAATCAAGTCTCTGCCTTAGGTACGGATTACCACCCAGACTTATGGATGTAATCGATTTGCGTGGAGCAGTTAATGCGAACCCGCAGAGATACGATTGTTTTGTTTCCATTTTGTAATCCGTTACTTCAACGAGTTGCTCGGCTTAATTTCTCATTATACCCTTGTTAAGGTGATGAACACTGATTTACACATGCAGAAGTGTAACTGAAAAGTGAAATAGGTGAAATCTCAAGTGAAGTGATCTTATAACAAGTGTGGATATATACGGATGATCGTTTTTATCTATATTTCATGCACGCGACAGGAGGACAAAATCACCGAGGTTTTAAATGGAGGAAGGTTATCCCGATCGGACCAGGGTTCAGAGGAAAAACAGGCTACAGGAGGCGGGATCAGAGATTGTGCCAGTCGCCAGTCGCCAGTCTCTACTCTCTACGCGACAGAGAGGTTATAGTGAAAAGCCGAAGCAGAGTGCGAATGAGGATGGAGGATGGAGGATAAAGTAGGGGATGTTCGGAGCTGGGTTGGGTTTAGTCGCGGAGTAGTAGGCACACGCAATACCGTACCAACATGTTCCCTTTTGGGCTTACCCTCCTGCCTCTAAAATACTGCAGTTCACTTACATGTACTGTGGCTATCTTTGCACTGATAACTCTGAAGAATATTTGGCAAATCAAAACATCATGAGAATGAATTGAAAATGACTGAAAAAACGCCCGAATTACTCCATGGAGATTTGCAGAATCTAATGGAAATCTTAAATCATAAGATGGCGCGGGCAGTGCGCAGTGTTAACTAGCCACTGGAAATCACATAATACCTTTCTTCAGCAATATCTGTAACTACAACTCGTCTTAGGATTTGTTACATTTTAAAGTCCAGAACCTCGAAGTTCGTTGACACGGTACTGCAGGGTGGCTCGAGAGAGAAAGAGGGAGACTAGAGAGGGAGAGAGGGTATGGAGACTACAGAGTATTCAGTCAGGGTTGGTTGGTCGGTGGATGGATGGATGGATGGATGGATTCCTCATTACGGTGAGCGTTCTATTCACACCTTGTTTCGTCGGGTACAAGCGATGGGTATAAACTATGCGTAATGATTTACAAACAAAGCGTTACTGGGGGGCCAGAAAAAAATTGCTATGACATACAATGTGTGTGGGTAATATTTTCAGAATTGGACAACTGTTAACAGATAAGTGTTACATTTTATATTTGCATAATAATTGTGAACGACACTACATTGATTTCCAACCAGATATACAGTCTCTTACAGCAAATTAGGACAATATTACTCTTCGAGGATTAACCAAACAACGAGCTATTACATCGATATGGAAATTCAAAGAGTTGCATTTGACTATTCATTGTATAAAGACTTGTCACATAACGCGTTGGAACGTAGTTTGCTTGTGAAACGCAAATATCATCAAGGCGTTGGTTCATACCTTTTACTAGAATAAGAATCACGGCAATACGTTATCCAACGTACGCGACGTATGAGTATATGTAGGTATTTTACGGTTCACATCGTATGGCGCTTATATTTATAATCATCGGTGCAGAAGACACTGTGAACAAAAAAATAAAAATTATTGAGCTCATGCTCCTCACTCTGAAAAATTCTTATAGTCAATAAGAACAACGAACATTACTGAACTGTACTTATAATGGGGAACCAGTAAACAAGATTGAAAAACACTTACAATTAGCAAAATACCGTCATGTTTGTTACATATTGGTCTTGGCGAGGCTGTGTTCGCAAAAAATTTGCTTAAAGGCGTTGCACTGTAAGGATCGCCTGGGCGTTTTAACAGGATGAGGTTAAAGATTTTATAGGGCTCTAAAGAATTACGCAGCGTTTAACGGAAAATAGCTCTTACTGGTTTATTTTGTAAATTTGTCAACTGTCCTAAACTAAGTCATCTTGTCTTCTGCCTCAGCTACTCTACTCTTCACCGAGGCGACACCTATAGCTAATCTGTCTCTATCTCTATGGATATGTCCATATCCATCTCTATCTAACTTAACTATTATAATATGAGAGGGGGGGGGGGGGGGAGGGGGGGGGGGGGGTGGCTACAGCACAGTATTGAGTGGTGAAATTATATACAAAAATAAAATTGAGGAAACTCTGAAGGATGAAGCTAGTGATGGGGCCATAAGTAAATGTAAAAGTTAAAACCGATTGGAATTGATTTTCACGAAGCGTCACTGCAGCAAGTATTTGCAGCATGCAACACTGATTATGAGAGAATTAACGCTACAGAGAGGAGGAATCAAGACGTTGAGTGAGCCGCTTTTTAAACTCATATAATTCATCGATTCCTTGCGGCTTGACCAAACAATAATATGCGTATACCTATAGGATATATATGTGCAGCTAAGCGTTTCGTTTGGTCAAGCGAACCTAACGCCGGTTTCAGATAGGTATACCTACAGAAACTTGACAGAGGGTGAACCGCATGCAGTAAACATGAACATATGCTGGTTCGCCTGGTGCGGTACCATATCCAACCTTAAATTGAAACCTAGGAACCCATCCTTCGTCATTATGCAAACAGAAACTTTACGCTAGAAGCATCCCTGGGGAGTCGAAAATCTTCGTAACCCCAGTATTCAAAGTTACCTACTACTCCGCACGTAATCGAGTCCGAAAAATTCAGATTTTGGTGAAACGAATCGAACAGCTGGAAAGTCTGGTGAAATCGAACATCAAAATGCTACTTTTTCCACATATGATTTGCAAATTGTATTCTACTTGGCAAAAAAACTCGGTGTCGAAAAAACATATTTCATAAATATCTTACAAACGGTTGCCGAGGTGTTATGATATTTCTTTGAAGACACATTCTTGTCTCTCCTCATCTGAAATTTAATACCAGATCTGCAAATCGTTCCAGATATTTTGTGTTAAATTTAGCTGAAATCGATCGACTTGTTGTTTAGTTATTCGAACGGAGGGATGAAGGGACGATGTGAAGAACTTATATAAGTCTTTTACTTTTTTGGTTTACTCAAATTACGTATACGCATGTGTATATGCGTAGATGTGCATGATAATCATGTGAATATTAATTTTCTCTCTCGTCAGGTTCACGCACAGTTTTATGCCGTGAAAAACCTGTTAAACATTCAATTTTACGAAAAAACCCAGCCTTCGTATATTCATAGCTTTTAGCATTTGAATAAATCCCCGCTACGTGCTTTATATGACGAGTTGAGATGTGGAGCCATCGTATAAATCAAAATAAACATACGTTTTCGGTCCATCGGTATTCCGAGTGGTTTTATCTTTTTTTCTTCCATTTCTTGTTTTCCTTCAATTTTCCCCCTTTTTTCATTTTCAATTTAATTTCCGTGAGCGTAATGCATAAAAAAAAATTCTCTTTGATCAGACATTATCTCTATCGACGTATCCTATTATAAATATATCCTTTTCATAATCTGGGACGTATTCGCACCGACAGAATAATTGATTAAAAAAATACATATTGCGAAAGCAACCTAATGAAGTCGAAACATTCCCATCACAAAGTTATTTTGTTATTGTCACTTGTCTGTTATTTTATCGTTGCCGATGTATCTCTCTGTTCAGCAAGTGTAGCGGCACAGATTTATTCATAACAAAGCTAAAGGCTAAAGCTATGGGATTACAAGGTCTTATTTCTGTTAATACGACCGTCGTTCAATGCACGAACAAATCTCCTTACTGCTGGTGCGATACACTGTGTATTATAGTATCCCTTTTTTCCTGAGGTAGATCGAGACGAGAAAAATAGTTTTTGTGAATTATCTCCGGTACAGTTCAATTCTCGCAGAATCCGTTCATACAAAACTCGTAGTTTTTGATAAGGCGCATCTTTTACGTCCTACAAAATATTTCGATAGCACCAACCGTATGCGAGATAAACGAGGAAGAGTCGAGATACAGAAACTAATGTGACTATAATTAACAGTTGTCTGCTTTTTCGTCGTCATTTTGCAATCTAGTTGCAGAAAAATAAGTGAAAGTTTCCTCGATTCAACCGCACTTCTATAAGCCATTTAAAGAATTTCTGAAATTTTGTATTGTCATCGTCATCGCGACAAACTGCGCCCGTACATTTCACTCCCTCCGCCTGCAGCCCAACCCATCCCTTGTGGTACACACGGTAGTCGTTTATATAATCTGCTTAGCGACCCGCATCCTCTGGATTTGTGGGCTCTGGTTCTATGACGAATCTGTTATAATACGAGATGCACGGTGGACCAAGTCCACTGTCCACTGTCTGGACATGAAAAACAGGGTAGGATCAAGAAATTGAAGGATAATGGACTTGATATTTTCTTGAGTAATATCTAAACGTATTAATAAATTTGTTTTTAATACGATATGAAATTTTGTTCAATTATTTGATATGTTCGTTTTGGCATTTAATCACGCAATTTTTATGTATTTACACATAATTCGTGAGATTATTGAGTAGCCAGCTCGCACCCATCCACCTACCTATACCTACCTACCCTAATCGATTAATTGTCCAGCGTTCGAGAATTGCGCAAAAGGTATATGAAAGGCATTGAAATGCGGATCATTCACCGACTTGCAAATCGAGTTCCTTCGTCAGATAATAAAGTCGGAATATTTTTGCTAATTAAGTGGAAAAATGTAATAACAGACAACCAACCCCTGTCTACACTTGACTTGATAAACTTCAAGCTTCAATATTAATGAATTCTGCACAATCCGTACCCCAGACCAATACACACATATACCGGTTACACATACAATATACATGTAGATTATAACTTCGACAAGAGACGAAGAATCGAATTTTTCATTCTAAATAGTCGAAGCTGTATTATACACATGGGAAAAATCTCTGTCTATGTATTTTTTCGAGAGTCCGGTTGATGAACCCCGAGTTGGGTTCAGCAAATGGGCAACGTACGTTAAAACCGAGGGTTGAACGGCTCCCGTTGAGAATCTGTATCTATTCTATGCATTATGTGGGATCTGCATTCCATCGACGTAGGTAGGTACAGAGAAAAAAGCGTATGGTCTGGCATTTTCAAGTGGCCTGCAGCTTTTATGTACATTTTTTGTTCTCTCTTTTCCTCTGTCGGTTTCTTTTGTTTTACATTAGAAATTCTTCTGATCTATTTACACAAAACCCTGCGCATCTTTTTCCCGCGCTTTTCAGTAAATAGGCTTTGCCGGTCTGCAGTAAGCTGGCCCGTCATTGGCTGAAATACGCCAGTGATAATCTTCAGTGGCGCTTTTGAGCTGCCGTTTCAAGTGTTGCAGACAGCTCCCTTTTAGACAGCTAGTTTGTCCCCACGTCCCCTTAGCTTTCACGGTAGACTTCATATCCGCAGTAGCTGCTAAACTTGGGTTCAACTGCCACAGCTTCCTCGAGGAGATTTGTCCCGGTCTCTTTTGAGTCCGGAGCGAACTAGTTGCCAGGAAAGTTTTCTACTCTTTTTATTCCCGATCCCAATCGAACAGGTGCTTTTTGTTTTGCGTCAAGAAATGTCCAACAAAAAGATGAAAACTCGTTGTACCTATATGTGCAGAGACTCTACAGCATTGGGGAGGATTATGCGCGATATGTGGTTTCTGGGCTAGATGCAATGCCTAGGATCGAGGTTCAGTTCGGTCTGCGGGGGAGTTGCTGGAAAACGCTTAGCGAGATTGCAGGCGACAATACAACAATAGAGAGGCGTGACATACGCCCCGATCACCACGCGACAGCCGTTGAAATCTCGCCAATTCAAGGGACAGGGATGTACATACACATACGTACATACAGTACATTGCATGGAACGAGCGTTGTTCTCATTCCTGGCGACACACCCTCCTAGCCCAGTACCTAGCATTTTCACCACAGCTTGCGTTTGTTTCACACTTTTACTGCACCCTCATCACATCTTCCCGACTTAGGATGAACCTCAACGTACATATAGCCACACGTCGAGTTATTCCTTGATCGTAATTCATATGCCTAATGACTTGTGTCAATTTATGAATTGCTTGAATTACAACTTTCGCTCGCTTCATCGAAAACTTGTATGAAAAAAGTAGTGGGACACGTCTGAGTTCTTCGCAGCGTCTGAAGATCTTCAAATGGGTCACCTTCCTTCGACATAATTCGCTACAGGAATACTTCCAGTGATTTGCAATTGGGGGTTTGGGCAGGTAGAGGAGAAATGTGTTTTCAAATAAGTATTTTCTCGATTCGGTCGAAACTGGTGTACTTTTTGATACTACCGAGCTTTTTGCCTGAATATAACAGAATTTGAATCTCGTCCCAAATCGTTGGGACGAAAATTCCACGCGCGGTGCCAGCGATACAATTCTGATTAAACCAGACTTCACGGCTTTTTCATATCTCCGATGTTTGCCAAGATATTTTCTCAACTTAACCGGAAGCCTATACCGTGCACATTTCTCGTTTCTTCTCTCTCTTTCTCTCACTCTTCACCGAGAAAGTTATCATCCAATCCGCACGCACAATTCTCTCGTACACGTCAGTCGCAGACTCCACTAAATACCGATCAGCGGTCTTTCCTTCCCACACCATTCTGCTCTTAACGCGCACTCCGTCCAATGTGGTTTTCCCCTTCGGTCGCGTGCTTCAATCCCCGTTTTGGCCTCTATTAAATTAAATTGGACCCTAAATTTGACGTTTCGTCGTTCCGTGGTTGTATACGGCAAGCCAACGACCAGCCCACCACCATACGTCGTTCCTAAAGTCCGTTCAACAAAAATACATGTCTGGGCCTATATGCTCTCTGATCGACAGTCAACATGGTCCACTTTCACGCAACACGACTTTAGATATAGCCGCGTTAGAGCCTGCAGGCTCATTCAATACCCAGATCTATGCTCTTTGGCCAATTGTTGGCAGTCAAATTATTGTTGTGTCCCCCAGCAGGACTCCCGATAAAACAGGGAGTTAGGTGAGTTTCGGTTATAGGAAACATCCAACTCCATTCATTCCTTATCACTCCGGTCAATTATTATCCATGTATCCATATATTTGTATGTTCTATACGTTGTGACGATTGCTAATAGATGGAATTACGCGCTTCGATATTTTTCGCACTATAATGACCCCGTGAAGTTTAGGGAAGTTTCATAATAGACTTCTTCAGAGGCAGAGATATATCCCTGATCGGTTCACTGCAGAACAGGGTAGATTTTCTTGAATAAGCCTGTGAAAACGGTAGCGTCATACATAGTTGTAAAATCCTCCGCCAACGAAGCGTGCTTATTCCAAATAATGGTAATCTATTAGATTATTAGAGGTTTAAGTGTAATGAACCGTGGGCCAATTTATTGGTCATAATCTCGAGACCTTACAGAATAATACACCTTCTTCCGTTCTTGCGAAGATCCTTTCGTACATATTGGTGTGTATATGTATTGGGGGTATCTGCCCGGCGGTTCCTTTGACCCCTGTTGTGAGTACAAGAGAAATAACAAAATGGTGGACGATAGGGACGGGGCAAGGCTTCTCTAGCTTACTGGCGGTTTCTGTAATTTACTTTTCGTGCTGGATCTGGGGTATAGGGTTTCACGCTATTGATACCTACTTTTCGGGACTTGGACTGACCCCAAGTACCTGTTTAGCTCACGTTAATTGATTATTTCAAGTATAACAACTTGATCCGGTAGGATCATCAAGGATTAGATCAAAGATCTGTAGTCGGGACCTACTTAGGGTAATACCCGTTATGGCTTAACCTCAGCCTCAAACCCTTTTTCCTCGCTCTTTGCTACTTGCTCCTTTTTACAGTGTATCTTAACATGATGCTCTTCACTCTGATCGTCCATGATCTCTTCATAACGATGGCTGATCTCACTGTTTGCCTGCTTTATGGAGATGTTTTAGAAAATACCAAACACCGTATTCCTTCGTACTTTCTGAGGTGTACAATATGGATTAAACAATCCTTTGGACTTTTCTGTTCAACCCTTATGCGAAGAAATTCCAAATCCCCGCCGTAACCACGATTTTCAGTGGGGTGAGTAGTTGCAAAAGTCCCGAGACCAGGAAAAAAGTTCAACCAAAGAAGTTCAATAATTTCTGCCAAGAGAATGAAAAGACCGGGCGCGTTTCCGGTGTTTGTCGAGGTTCGCGTGTGATGGGAAAGCCGGCGAATCACTGTGGCAGATTATTCTCGGCTATATGAATGGCGTTGGGAAATTAGCGAAGAATGCGAGTTTCGTTATTGAGCAACTTTTTTTTTGTGTTTATGTATAACCAGATTACGCAATTGAAGATCTGCTACACTACCTGTTATTACGTCTCGGGCAGTCCGTTTTCAAAAAACGAGAATAAAAAAGCTAAACTGTTTCCGAAGCGAGACTGCAGCGCGGCTCTCTTTATACTCACGATCAGAACTAAATAAGTGCCAGGATGTTTGGTCGAATGGAAAGAGTATTGCTGCCCCCGTTTACACAGGGTGTCCGATAAGGAAGAATTAGTTTTCTGGGAAGAAAATTCCTGGCTGAATACTATCATATAAAAATAAAGGATATAGGAAACAAAACCAGATCAATTATGCGAAGTTCAAAGCAAAAATCATTTACGTAATCTGAAGTATACCTACGATCGGATATGCCGAAAAAAAGCTACTAGTCGAACACCCTGTATGCACAATGGCTCTATACACAGCCTATATACCTACTTTAACCGCAACATATTAACAAGCCCGTTTTGAAACCCTTCGGGCGATGGTGAATGGGCAAACTTACCCATGGGCATGCGTGTATAGATGGTCCACAACTGTTCTATTCATTCAAGACTTCCGTGTAGTATCTACAAGTTTCGACCTCAAAACATCAAAACATCGGTTCCAAAGAGCTTACGAAGAATGAGAGGAAAAAACTGAGGATGTACAGCTACAGGGCGCGTTATTATGCATACGTAATTTACCACCGACTATAAACAGCTCTGTGCAGCACCCTTACTCAAAGGCAAAATTCCACCAGCAAATCTTACATGGCTATGTAAGTAGCTCATTATCTAGGCCGGAGATAATTGTGCCGTGAATGTTATTATCCATTGTCCATCTTCTGCATCTACTTGTTACAGACAGTGGTATACATCATGAAAAAAGAAGACTTGTGGTCTTTGGTACTCTTCTCATCCGCGAACATCGAGTTAGGATATTGTTTTGAATACCCACAAAGAACCGCACTAACTGCAGTGTACTGGTCGAAAATCTTTTTTGATTCCTTAGATTGTTCAGTCACCATGATTGCTCTTCGGTAACTACGTGGTACTGGACCAAGCATTCTGCTATTGATCTCTGAACTGGAAAATATAAAAATTTTCATTTTGTAAAGTTTTCTTGTCTCTTCGACGAACATACACACCATGGAGTTGGAGAGTGGATCTTTGCGGTGGATCAGGGTGCGGAGTTAATTATAATAGAGCTTGGGGTTGGTTGTACATTCACGATGAGAGACAGAGGTACGTAGATACCTACGGTGTAAAGATCAGTCGTTCACTGAGCAGCAGCTGCAGTATTATTCATCTCGTAAACGCGGCAAGTGTGAGACTCCGGTGTTGAGGTGACATCAAAGGGTCAAAAACCACTTCGCAAAGTCCCGTCGCTACAGCCTACACACCGACCAAGCGAAAGAGAGGAGAGTTTGTTTGTCGCTTTGTTTCGGCACCTTTGCACCACGAAGATAGCTTTGACTCGCTTGGTACACCCCGAGATTAAACAGATTCAAAAATGTCCCTTCAGTAGCCTCAGTAGCCTAGGCGATAAGCCCCTAAAAAATCTTTCCGCAAATTCCTATCAAAAACACCGTTTCATTATCCTCTTTTCCTCTCCATATGTCAGTGACGTTCGTACATAGGTATATCACGAAGAAAAGGGTTGTCCCAGCGTCCTTCGATGAATATACCAAAAATATATACCCTCATTGTTTTTCGATTCCTATCAGTTTTCTTTAAAATTGATAATCTCTAACGAGGTTTCTATATCCGGGCTCGGGTTGTGACTGGCGAGACATGTATAATAATGACTCTTTGATCATCCAATAGCTCTTATCTTTCACTCGTGTCTCGAGTGCGCCTCGTACCAGGCCAGAATTGGTCGTGAAGTCGTTCTAACAAACATGGCGTCCCGTCATTATGGCCTAGTAGAATTTTCACCCACCTCACCTCTGACTTTTATCACTTACTTCGAAACCCGAGAGAGTGCAGTATCAATGCTGCACTCGAAACAGAGAGATTACAGGTATTGAAGCACAACTACGTGCAGACGAGAAGCATACCATTACGATCGGTTCTCCGTTGGCTCATACCCTCTGTCAAGATGAACGCGTCCGTATTTCTCCCCTCTCTTTCTCTCCCAATATGAGTGTATAGGACTCGAGATATTGAAGAATTTCTATATTTCCAAGAATTTTCAATCGTATACAATGCCGAGTATGTTCGACGTGACGCTTCCATGGATATTCAAGGACCCATTCCTTCTTCTTATATTCAGATTTGATTCGAACCTTTCTTTCTCCTCAGTAGATATCCTCTCTCAAACACCTCATAGGTATATGCAGTCATTGTGCCTAGCTAGGTACGTATAAAAATACTTTTGCACAGCTTTTGTTTTCGCAACATTGTTGGTGGTTCGTTTGTCTTTACTTGAGCTTTATTGGCGAACAAAGAAGGACACAAATGGTTCTCACGCATTGTCAGAGCCGGAGAATTTCTTGTGATCAGAATTACTGTGAATGTGATGGACGCTAAAATGCGGATGCATACAGGATGCATTCATTGATGATAAAGATAATAATGGTCGTTGATGACGAGCATAATAAGTGTGATTTAATTGGGATATCAGGTGTCAAACTGATATCGAGTAGATCCTCCGACATCCCTCCATTGTGATCCACCCCCCATTATTACGGGCCGACGCCTTCGAGGACCTCAAATTATGGGCAGGATCAACTCCCAAGCAACGGAACGGTGCGAACACACCGACGTCGACGTCGAATACCTACTTTGCGAACGCAATCGGCCACCGCGGGGTGGAAAACGGAGGAGAGGTTTCCTTCTCTCACATTTTACCCGTGCGAGGACAGAGAATGTGCTCGTTCACGCGTTTCGAGGATCACAAAACGTACGCGTCTGTCGGCTTAAGTTCATTTTTGTGAGCTCATCCGCACGCCCTACACAACCCATACTACGCTCTATACATCGATGACCAAAACTCTCTCGTTTAAACTTTACTGCCGCAAATTATGGGCATATTCGTTGCTTCACTTGCATTGCGGGGGTAAAAAGAAGAAGATAAAATCGAAAGGAACTGGAGAAAGAAGGGCAGTGTGAAAAAAAATTTAGTCCTTGGATCAGTTTCTGAAAAATAAATCGAAACTCCGAAATTTCGAGTGTTTTAAAACTAAAACGAAATATACTTTCCACGAGAAGAAGCAGGAAGAAAAAGGGAAGACGGTTTCGCGAAATCCTCTTGAAAGTGTTATGTACGGCCGTCAGGGTCGTTAAGGCGATCCTTGTTTGGGAAACAAGCGGAGATGGTGTAGGCTGTAGTGAGGAGGGTTTTGACGGTGTTGGGAGTGGCGTCAAACCCAACAAACACAAAGACCGCTCGCCGATAAAGCTCTGTTTAGAAGCAGCTTGGGGTGTGAACGAGAGGTGGAAGCTGAGAGGTGTTGAACCATGGACTGTAAGCCCTTGTTGCAAAGGACTAAGAAAGGATAGTATGGCAGTGTGTATGGCTCCCGCTCGTAATAATTTACAGTTCACTGATCAACACGCTCACGGGTTTTAACCAATTACGAATATTAACTGACGTACGATTGGGCCCGCTTATTACGCTTTACGCATAGTCGTTACAATCCTGCTTCAGTGCAGGATACCAAACAACTGATGATGGCTCTCTTATCGAAGATGTCTCGGGACCCATAACTGAAATTGACCAATATCTCGAATAAAAATTGTTCCTCTAATCAACAGGCACAATTTATGTTCAGCATATCTTTTCGTCAGGCCACTGATAGACTTGTTATCTCACTGTCTAACTCGAATGTTATTGTATCAATGTGTCCATAATTTATTTGACGATGATATCAATGAATGTAAAGTATAACGTGTAACTTTTACTCGACATTTCTCACGGACAATGACTAAAATCCAGTGGAGAGGAAGCGTTTGCAGCTTGTTACACAACCTGGTGTGTAAATTTTCAGTCCCGGAACTACGCACAATGCGTTTGTATGGATATTCCCTCGTACTTTACACTAAACAGGCTGTAATATACGGTAACAAGTAAGAAATAACGTCTACTGGTAGGTGCTGCTAAGAATAAGAAAGGAGTTTCTGGGTTGTGGCGACTTTCAGAGGACGAAGGTACCAGCGCAGCATGACGTCATCCCAGGTGTTAATAATCCGTGGTAATTGTCGGTAGTCGCGTCTTGAGCCGTTTAAAACTTCCTAAATACTTGTTTGTATACACAACCTATATTATCCCTTGGCTGTATCCCTCGCGAAAAGAGTTTTCCACTTTATTATTAGGTACTGCAGTGTTAGCCAACTGGTCAATAGCAAATAATAGATTTTTCGTCAAATTATCCTCACAGAGTAAGTCCAAGTCTTCACCTTTATTACCTCGACCCGATTATACCGAGGCTTATTCGAAACGTCGCAGAAGTTATCCATGCGAAAATCCGGCGCTTTTTGAAAGTGGGTAAATTATATAACGGATAGAAATTGATTTGGCAGAGTTCCGAATCACACAAGAACTCGTTTCATCGAAAATATACCGTAAAAGAATCCGTTTTACGTACAAAAAAAAGAGCTGAAAAATTCGTATAGGGAAATTTTGGTCGATCTAGAGCTTTTCTACGCCGTAGTTTGTAAAGTGAGTGGTACTGCTCGCCACTCTGTATATGTATACCTGTGGGAGCATGCACCATGTATCCTATCTATGGGTATCAGCTAACGAGCTACTCTCGGGTTGATAAGGGCTTTGGGGTGAGGATAGAGACTAGTCTAATGGATGGAGTATAGATTCAGATACATCAGGAGACTGCTGACGTATCTGGTGTATAGATCGCGTCACAGGCACGCCTTGTGTCTCGCATTCACAGAGATTAGATCGTGCCCAGTTAGGTGATGAGATGCAGTGATTAAAACCTGGTTCATCTAAAATCTATTCTTTCACTCGATGCAACTCTTTTCCTATTTTTTGCTCCGCTTGTTTCTCAAGTTTATCCCTTTTTTGTTTTCATTACATTGGTTCCTGATTTTCGAATATATCGCGAAGATAACTCGAAGTTACGAACTGAAGGAAATGATCGCTGCAATCTATTATGGCTATTATTCCGAAATGGCTCACCTCATGACTTTGCATGGCGATATTTCGCTGAAATATTGATTTTGACAAACACTATGATTGTTATGATTCTTAAGAAAAGTGAACGAACAAATTTTTCCTCTACGATTTTCTTCTCGCACCATCCTACGCGCGGCAAATGACCAATAGACATACCATTATATTGCCCGTATACCTATATATAATATAGATTCAGAGAATACATGTAGCGACGAGTACCTATAGTAAATATTTCGAGCCTAGTTCCGGCGTCGTATAAGCCGGGTCACAACTTACGATGGCTAAGCGATATAAAATTGTGTAGAGCTGACCTAACCTAACCTAACTTCACCTAACTTTCTATTATTACCGTTTATTATTGGGGCGGGACCGTTGCTCCGTCAAACCCAACTACCCTCGACATTTCAATAGAGGATTAAAATCTTCACAATACTTGAACGAGCTAAATTTTCTATAATAGGTCAAGCCAGTTGCCGACAAAGAGAGAAAAAGAGAGAGAGAGAGAGAAATGGACCTCTTTCCGCCTTCAATAATATTTTCACCTACATTCTCACGGAAGTTCAATAATTCGAAGTAAGTGAGGTATCGTTTTGAATGCTAGTCTTAATTTCCCAAAAATTTCAAAAACTAAATTGATTGTTAATAATTGCAGGTAAATTCACCTAATTTCACGGAGGTGCTAGAGATCGAATGAAGGACGAAGGATATATTCTCTATTTGTTTATTGCATTATATATTGTTTCATATATACAACGGGGACCATATACATATACATTTTTATCTACTCTATTAGATATCTATATTTATATATCGCAGTTTACTTTATTTTTATATTATTTTAATCTGGATATTATTGCGGTATACAGCTTTATACGCAGAATAGACAGAGATGTAGATGGATATTGATAAGGGCTCAATAGTTCTTGACTGTCGTCGTACGTGCGCGATTCTCTCACGTATAACTGCAGTCGCAACGAACTGCATATAACTACATACTTTTAAAAGATATAGAGCCGGATAAATTTCTATTCTCTTTTATTATGAATTCGAATAATACGAAGTCCTTATTTTCCTTTCACCTTTATTACAATTTATCTTACCATTTTAGAAGTTTTAGAAGCCTCTTACGCAGGCACTCGGATGGAACAAGCAAAACAAATTGTGGGAAATTGAAGTTACGTTACAGGTATGTAATACGCGATGTATAGGTATGAACTCGATACCAAATTCAATATCTCCAAAGCTATCTTAAGAAAATCAATATCATGTTCTTTTCATCCTTCGAATATTGCTCTGTATTCAGTGATTCCATATCGACAATAATAATAATAATCATATAATAATTAACATTTGTTTTTCTATCTATTATTTCTTAAAACTACTATCACACCAATAATTTATACACTTGCTTAAAACTATATACGGATGCCTGCCAAATTTAATAGTAAGCCACGCGTCATTCATAATTCTAACAAAAGTATATAACGCCGTCAGAAATAATTCCAAAACCCATTTATAATTCGTTTGGATTATTTGTCTTCTTTTATTTTTTCATTTTTTCATTTCGTGATTCCATTATTTTAACATATTAGATAATATATATCGAAAGAAATGATTTTTATAAATAAACTATAATATCTGTTGAAACACGTAGCTTACGAATTTGATCAATTTATTATTATCAATATGCTTATTCGTTGGTAGGTACATAACACATTTACATACATCATATATATTATTTACACCTATTTACAAATCGGTCGTAACCACGAGGTCCGCACAGCGCTATATTTGCACTTATCAAGCTAATTAATAATGTGACTAATGCTCTCGTCTGCAGCTGCTGCAGTGTGCGTTAGCACACAATCATCGCGCTTAGTTCAGTTGCGGTTCGAATGTTTGATCCTGATCCCGATCCCGATCCCGATCCCAATCCTCATACTGATCCTGGACAGGTGTACAGCTTCCCACTGTCATTGCACACTTGAACGGGTACGAATCCCAGAATAGGTATCGCCCTTGCGGCAAGGAATCCGCGCAAAAGTATCTAGGCATCGTGAGATTTTTCGCAGAATCCTTGAAAGTTGGGTGCACGTATATTCTTCCCATCAATAATTATAGACGAATCGATGATCTGCGTGGCAGCTTTGATTATATTTTCATTCATTACTGATTGTTATCTGGTCGTTGCGGTAATTGCAGATCTTTGGTCGATAATATTTGGTAGATTTGATAATCATAATAATAATAAATGCTAAAAACTTTGAAAAATGTCTGTACAATTCGTTGATACATACATGTTAACGTATACAACGAATAAGTTAAGATAGTGGTGTTCGATGTGAGAGTTGTTTTTTTTTTTTTTTATTATTTTCAATAAAACTCAACCATCGTTTCGTTGTTCCGATTTCTAATATCGTCACGATTTAAGTATTTATTCTGGTCACTTGGATGCCTGGGCAAGTTGTCCGACGTGATTTTGGTAACAAGATGTTGGACCGATTAGGATAGGGCAGGCAGATGTCTTTCGCGCACAAAACGCGCTTTGATTGGGTCACAACATCTTGTTTAAGTGATAGCTAGTACTGCCTGGCGGTGGTAAGAGAAACGGATTCACATAATTGTGCCCAACCGGGCCGTGGTGCATTTGGGAAAATTGGGTCTGTTGGTTCTGGCTTTGTCCCGAAGCTCCGATTCCGCCGTTCAGAATTGGCGACCCGGTTTCATGCAGTTTCCGCATATGTTTCTTGAGGTCGAAATTCCTGCAGAATCCTTTGCCGCAAATTTTGCAAGAGAATGGCTTCTTGTCGTTGTGTGTATGCATGTGAAATGTCAGGTTATAAATCTGGTGAAAAGCTTTGTTGCATATCGTGCACTTGTAGGCCTTTTCACCGCTGTGGGTGAGCTTATGATTCTTGTAATTCCCCTTCTGGTGAAAACCTTTACCGCAAAACTCGCATATAAACGGTTTGTAATTCGCGTGAATTCTCGTGTGTGTATTCAGCGTTGAACTCCTGTTGAAAGCCTTGCCGCAGGTCTGACATTTGTGGGGTTTTTCAGCAGTGTGGATTATCTTGTGCCTGCACAGTGTACTCGCTTGTCGAAAACCCTTTCCACATATCTTACAGACGAATGGTCTGGCCCCGGTATGAACTGGCATGTGTCTCGTCAGGTTATAGTGAGCGTTAAAGACCTTTCCACATTCTGGGCAAGTGAACGTCTTCTGTTTCGTTGCATTAATATCACGTGGAGCCGGCGAGGTTTTCTTTCTACTTTCTTCAGGCGACGAAGCGGATGAAGGGATCCTCGAAGACTCGGTGACAGACGGTGGTGGAGTTTGGTTTCTGATCGATGGTGCCGGCGGTGTAGTTGCGCTCGTTACACCCGGGGTAGGAAACGCTCTTAGCAAAGGACTCGGATGATAGTAGAGCAGAGGATAGTGTTGAAGTAAATTCTGGTGCCTCAGTGTAGGCACGTACTTTTTGAACGCTGATTCCAAATGCGCCGAGTACGATAGTGACGGTAGTCCAGGAGGCAGAGGCTGAGGATGTGAGGGCTCCGTGTTAGTCAGCTTCTTGTCGGGCTCCATGATTTTTGCTATCGAAAATGTAAGGTTTCTAGGAGCTGGCGAGGTCGCCTGATCGGCTGGCAGACTCGTTGGATTCTCCGTAGCCATGGTGCCGCTCGCAAATGGTTGCATCGCCAATCTGTAAAGCGAAAACTTTTGTTAGACGCTTTTATAAGCTCGGGAACAACGCCGACGCAACGAGAAAGAGGGATGTGCTCATTGTCAGTGCAGATTTACTCAAAAGTGGGGAACCGCTCGGCTCGGGGACTCCACCCTATGAGAGACGCCCATAAGCATAAAAACTGGCAGTGTCTAGGGGATTCTAATTCACAAAAACCACTTCTGTCTAGATACATAGGTACATATATGCAGCGTTAAATAAAGAGTGACGTTTTATAGGCTCTGAGAGAGTTGTAACTGCAACTACATATTATCTCTTCTTCTCACGACCAATCCTGGCCTATAGCTCTGTAAGTATTCTCCCAAGGCCTGAAGAGCGGAACCCGCACATAGTACAGCAGACGATCGAGTCTCGCAAATTGTTCATTGCCATTGTAGTTTGACTTATTGTCGACCGGATTTCGGTCTGATTGAACGCCGGTTAAAATTTGGCTTTAATCTTTGCTCCTTGAATGAAATTAAGTGAAGATGAACTGAAAACGGCTCGTCATAGCTCTGCACGATCCGATGACGCAACGAGCCAAGACTGCACGACGTGTATGGGTAGAAAAGAATATTTTGAACCATTCTAAAAAAAATTCTATGCCTCAAAGTTGGCCTCTTCATTTCTCGTTCCGCATGTAGCAAAAATATAACGTCATTCGAAAGAGTAAACATTTCTGGTTCGCCAGTTGAAGATCCAGCCAGTCGTCCCTTTCGCAGTTTCCCTCTCCTTCGCTAACGCTGACCATTTTGCATTTCATTCAAAACCACCTCGACCTACTTCTAGGCTATTCGCGGCTCTTCTCTGAGCCGGAGACTCAGAGCAAACGCTGCAAACTCTGATCAAAGAAGATTTGAATGTAAAAACCGCGGACTACAATGGAACCGATGGTTGCACTGTGCTGTTACCACGTATCGTGTACCTTAACAGAGTTAAATGCTAATTAGACGCGAAGACATGAGCGCAGCAGTTCACAATACCCCGCTGTCCCGTGTCAGCCAATTGTATATATTTGTAACAAAATGGCCCCCCTACATCCGCCATGTTGGTTAGATTGAATTAAATTGGTGGGATTGGCTACAGCGGTACGTAGTCCCGGATTGCTTGGTCGGCTTGTTAAATACTTTAACAATGTAACGCCTAGGCCCCCTGCGCGGGAAAAAATACCCTCGATAAAGGGCGGGCGGTATAAAAAAGCCTATATCTGGTAGTTTTTCATGGGGGTTAGAGCTGCTACTACTACCTACCCAACCTACACTTCTCTAACGGAGTTCCTTTTCTACGGGGAATCCCCTACTCTACTCTACTCTACCGCTGCCACATAATCATCGCCTTTGTTGTTCCCATTCAGTTGACGGTTGCGTCTCTCCTCCAGTTCGCCACTTCTATGTGGACACATTTGTGTGCTCGCACACCAAGCACTAACTGAATGAAGCTGTGCCTACATCAGCTTCTAGAGCCGAAAGAGCGGCCTGCAGAAGTGCAACTCATGCGATATATTCGCCTTCAGGATTACTATACCGTGAAGTTAGGTCCAAGGTAAACGAGGACATTGAATGACCATTTTTCAAATAATTTTTGCGCGGGATATTTGAAATGCGATTTGTACTCCATCCCCGGAATCGGAGATGCGGGTTTGTACGAAAGTGCGGAACATATGTCAAGTGGTTTTCGCCACCGTTTCGTCTATGGGTCACCGCCGCGCTGCACGCCAGTCGAGATACATAGAAAAGCTAGCGAGTGACGCGGCGCATAGGGGAGCAGCCCTTTTTTAGGGACGCTGCTGCTGATGCCCCGCGGGAATCACTGTCGACAGCTCGTATAGTTCGTGTCTATGGGAGGGAGGAATTAATTGACTGGAAACACGAATCTGGTTCCCGCCTAATCGCGAGCCATGTAGGTATACCTTTAACCGTATAGAATTATAAATGGTTACATTATACATATTTAGGTGCGTGGATAGACGTATGTATATACCTTTATATGGATAGATGTGAGGAGAGCTGACCCCGCGGATAAACATTCGAGAATTAATTAGCTTTGTAGACAAGTGAAATGACGAATTCATATTTCTATATTCTTAGATGTTCTGTTCTATAATCATCTCCAAGTTAGGTATATAATGAAACTGAAAGTTTTATTTTATTTTTTCTTCATCTGGACTTTAATCAGAATTGAAAAATTCCAAGAGACGTTTTCTAAATCGTTATTTAAAAGCACTTTGGTAGCGTGTGTTTAGGTGAATATACCTACTAGATATGCTAACTAGTAACTAAGATCGTAGACTTTATGGCCCCGTGTGATTCTCGACTGCAGCCTGTTTTAGGTAAATTACTATGCGTAAGGCGTCGTGTAGTTAACTTTACGGATTTACACCTTGACCAAAACACTACAAGTATAATAAAAATAAAAGAGATATACACGATTTGAACACGATTAAGGAAACCACTCCCGAGTGAGATTAAATTCGACGTTAATATTATAGACACGAATTTAAAAGCTGGATAAATTTAAGGAAAAATATCGCAGAAGCAACTGTACTATAAGATTATTCGGGAGAAACAAACGCTCGGTAATTAATGTAGCCTTATACAATTTGAAGAAATATTAGTTACTCGAATGGGGAAAGAAATCTATTTAAAAGTTGCACAAACTCTGAACAGAAATCAGTTCTGACCTGTAACTTGAACCACCTTCGTGCCTTTTGTCATAAACGGAAATCTATCTGTACAGGTAAATCCATAGCAAAGTTATATGAGGGCTTAAACTTTCCGTCTACGATTACCGATGCTTCAACGATCCAATCACCACTCTGTAACTAGTGTTAGTAACTAAACCCTTCAGATTCACAAGAGGGTCTAACTGGATCCTGGGCTATAGGTTCCTGCAGCTTGAAATGGCTTTGCAAATTTACTCAGTTACTAATTAGTACTTATTTTACTCATCTGCTGTGATTATCTGACTGTCAGCTTCTACGTTTATCCAACTAACTGACACTTACAGAAATTATAAGAATAATATTGATTCTACAATCCGCGAATTGGGTATCGAGGAATTTATATTCAAATCATGACGATGAATTAAGTTAAGTTACAAAAATCGGTTCTTTATCATGAATATGTATATGTGATTGATTTGAAATCAATGTGATAAGGTACTCTACGCGATGCTTTTACATCCCAAGTATTGGGTTGAGGGGTGGGGGGTGGGGGGTCGAATGGCAGACAGTCTACAGCCAACGATAAACAAATACAAAGCACGATAAAAAGTTCCAAAGCGAATTTAGCGGTTAATCGATTTGCCAAATGAAAAATGAACAGAACTTTATTACGTGTACTAGCGAGTCTAGTTCGCGTGGCAAAAGCACATCAATCATTCTTCAAGAGGAAGCACATAGGCACGTCTGTGCGTCTCAAGTAGTCCCTGCCAGTAATTTTTACACCGATTATTCCTTCAGCTGATAAGAATTAAGAAGTGTTGCTCGAGATACTCTTTCACGATTGTTGAACATTTGGTTCTCGATTTTCTTCTCGACCCTCAGATACGTTAGATAGGAGATAATTAGGGCCCGAAATATGTCTCACAGAACAAGAGAAAAAGAGAGCCCGCTTTTGTGAAACGCTCCTCTTAATATCGCGAGCGAATCATTGTTCAAAAACGGGTGTTGAGAATCGTCCGAATTATACGATTGCTTGCTGCTTGAATTCAGCTGACACATAATTAGCATCCCGACTAAAGAAGGTGCGATCTGAAGATGACAGGAGGCACAATACGCCCTGGCACCCCACGCCAAAACCCGACGAACCTTTACCAACAAATCTATCAACCCCAAAACCCATCTAATGCGTACCATGTACCGCAGAGGAAGGAGCGTGCCATGCTTTACAATTATAAGCCTATTCGATATTAGCTAAACCTAATCATCAGTCATGCTTTAAATGCGTCCAAATGTACAGAGTGCTCGAAAAATTATCCATCACAAAATATTCTGCCGCGCAATAGTTTTCATATCATTGTCGTTTGTCAATAATCCGTCGGTTAGTCTTGCAGAAGAATGATAATTGAACAAAGAAAAAATGGTAATAGCAAATTCCTCAGCTTTCTTAATCCTCATATTTTGGGACGCTGTGCAGAAGTACAGAAGGGATTTAGATCATCGTACTGAGATTGGGGTTGCGCGGGGTTGTTCGCATGTCGGGATTAGGCTATATCTTGGAGGAATGAAGAAGGGAGTTTAAATTGTGATCGACGAAGGTTTTTATCAGCCTGTCAAAGGTTGAGTTCTGGTTTGTTTTTGATGTCAATTCGGGCAGTAGGTAAGTCGTCGTACTCGTTCGTAAACTTTCGTTAAAAGTATGCACGGAGCGGAAACAAGGCCGAGCTCAAATTAGTTGATGGAGTAATTTAAAGTTAATTGGACCCCGGTTCCTGAGATTAATCCGTTTGCATTTACTCCGAGAGGTTTTTGAGGCCAAGGTATAGCCGTGCCACAGACCATGCGACGCCATTCTATAGAATAGAATTTTTATCACCATCCTTAGAGATCCAGAGAGAGTTTTCTCTCCAAGAAATCAACCAATATCGATTTTCAACAAAATTGAGGATGTCGGTCTTTGACGCTTATTGACAATTCCTTGCAACGTACTTACGTATTTTAATTCAATTAAACTAGAATTCAACATTACTCAGATAATTTCGAACAAATTTCATTTAACATAAATGAAATAAAATCCGTACTATGACCTCAATACGTTTTACCACTATACCCAGTACCTAGTACCTAGTACCTATAACTATAAGCGTCAGTGAGCACGAATTGAAATGGTACTAACAGCTAGCAAGATTTCCGCGCATCGGGGATTCCCGGGGCGTTGTCCGCAGGGGATCCACAGCAGCTGCGTGGCTTTTTGCTTTTAACTTAGGGTTCTGCTTCGCGGGGGTCCTCGTTATCAACTGGGCATTCACACCGCGTGACCTTTGACCTCTGATGATCTGCCACGTCAAATTTTGTCCCTCTCCCCCCTCCTCAGTCGATTTCCTTTTTTTTTTATCTTTCTATACGTTAGGGAATAGAAGATATCTTGCTCGTCTTAGTTATGTATACATTTTTTGTCGTTCAACATGGCGAATTTTTATTTGCCAATAAATCTGCGTGACGACGAATTTATTTTAATTTATTATACTTTTTTCTTCTTCTTTTTTCTATGATTTCTGTACGAAATTCTGTAATTATTCCCACCGCAGTATAGAAGCGCGTGGTATGACGTGTGTTTTTATTCAAAGGAAAGCTATATAGGCGCTCGTTAGAGAGCTGGTAAAAATGCGAAACTCTTGGTACGCTTCTGCACACGCCCAGCATGCCGCCAGCCGTCTGTCCGCCCCGCCGGTTTGTGTAGGTTAACTACGTTCGTTTGTGCGGTAGATATTTATATACGTATCTACATATGACTACGCACTGCGTATAGTACAATGCGGATAAAACGCGTGTGTGCTGACTAGTAACTCAACACCGTCTATAAACGAGCGAAATAATTGTTATGGGAGTATCGAGGACATAAAAGTCAGGAAAACAATCGAGCTCCATGCTATTTAATATTTGCTAAAATAATTCGTCCATGGTTTTTCGAACCAGTCTTTTCTCCGATCCCAAATCCCTGTGAGACTCTGTTACAAGACAGTCGATTAATCCCTCAATCAGGGCAAAAGGCGCGTGGTCCTTGGGAGAAGAATAAGATCTTTAACTCGGTCTCAAGATTCCAGGTGATGTCTGGGCTCTAGGTGTGTATGTCTATCATAAGCAAGCCAGCAGCAGCTGATCGGAAGTAGATTGACGCGCGTCGAGACGGTGTTGTGTTGTAAGAATAATCGTGAATCGAAATACCGTTGTTGAAAAGCAGTGCTTATTATGTGCTCTTACATGTGTGCCTGTGTGTATGTGTGTTTGGTTCAGCGACGATGATGCTATAGTGAGACGTATACCAGCTCCTCCCTCGCAAGTTAAACAATGAGTATTAAAGGAAGAGCACATCTTAAGGGGCGCGTGCGCTGGCGTCGTTGCCGATGGCCACTTCCGGCGGCAAGTAACTCTCATTCAAAGATCGCCTTACCGAACCAAAGTTCGTCTACGCCACGGAGTACTGCAGCAGCGTGTGCCAAAGGAACGAAAAATTTGATACCATCCGGATGCGTCCGCCTTCCTCCAATGTTCAGATTATGTTATACCTACCCGAAGGCTGTAGTGGTGCAAGATATTGCTCACTCACACTACCGATATTCATGCTTCACTGGATTCACTGTCGTAGACCTACGGTACGGTCTCTTGTGCTGTGTAAAAGGATACGAGCAGACGGACGCGTGCCACGCGCGCGTCGCCCTCTCTTCTTTCCTTTTTACTCTTCAGCAAAAACAAGAAACGACCATTCTTTCCCAATTTATGAGTTGTCAAGGGTTATTGCAAAGAATGGATCTAAAAAATCGTATGTCTTCTTCATGGAAATTTTCCTCTAGGACGGACAACTTTTTCAGAGTGCAAAAACTAAGTTAATGAATCAATCGTTCTGCGAAATGGAAGCAATGATCGTTCATCAGGATTCATAGAACAACCGCCTTTACTTCGACTGTGTATGATTCCGATTAGCGATGATTAATGAATCCAGATTTTTGAAACACTGTGCGTATTAGAGAAGACACTGTGATTCCAAAGAAATACTGATCTTTCAAGATGTTGTGTTCAAATTTGATGAAGTGCACCAGAAATAATCAAAGAATCACACCCTTCCAGCCGTGTAATATATATACATATATATATATTTTCTTTTGCGGGGAATGAGATGAAGCATGTCGTGGCTGATGGAAATGAATTGGTTCTTTATCAGATATTGGTTGTGTGCTCCATTTAGACTGCGTGCAGTCTATTACCTCGGCGATCCGTTGATAGGCACGTCAAATACGCCATTCGCACACGAATACAAACAAGCATACGTATACATATACACGAGCGCAATCTGGCTCGACTCTCTTCTTCCTATCGCCGATTCCTGCACCCTCTTCAGGAGCCAATACCAGCTACGAATGTACGGTGATCGGGTGATGAATGCTTTCCAAGATTGGAATCAACGAAGCTGTAACCGTCGACTGCTTACATAGAAGTTTGTACGGCAAAATGTATAGCTACCTGCCATTCATTTGACATCAAAAACCATAACGTAGTCGAAGCGACGTATAGGTATATATATTCCTAAATTCCACGGAGTTTATGGATACTGAATGATAATCAAGCACCGATTTCTTGAAATTGAACAGGACTACATGATTACTAACGGTCGTATGGCGAGAACCGTTAGCGAATACTAGAGTTCGAATGATGAAAGGAGGTATTTCTCTGTCTGTCACTCGAACTATGATGACGAAAATGCTTTCCCTTAAGAATGCAGGTGAGCGTTGGTTGACCAGGAAAGTATTCCAAACAGGCTGAAAAAATGAGGGCAGTTTGCTAGATAACCCGTAATTTAAATTTGAAGTTAATTGGAAAGTGATGATTGATCATTTTGTTTGTTTATTTTAATGACGGAACGTTTAAAGGGAGGAATGGGAACGACTTTATGTCAACCGATCGACTACTCTACGTACTGAATCGACCCCCACCATAAGTACACCAATCTACAAAGGCGCTAAGGGCAAAGTGTCGGAAGTCTTGTTCGGCGGTTGCCAGCTGCCGCCCCCAGGGTTACCCTTACCCTGCTGATGCCGTCGTCTCTGGCGCGACGGGTGCCTCGGACGGCTGAATACCCCTCGGGGTTCCTCCGCGTCCCGCCTCCGTCACCGCCTCGATTCCAGCCGAGGCTTGCGCCTTAGTTCCTCTTTATTCCAATCTACTACTACAACCAAACGGAGCCGAAACGTCTTTCATCAAAAATTAAATGGGATGTATTATTTATCGTGGGGCAAAGTCACCGTAACTCATTCGAAAAACATGTATTTCCATATCACGGCATGAAAAGTATGTACCTTAAGCGAAAATTCATCTCTTCATCATCTCAATGGATTAAATTTTCAAATCTGACTTTTTTCCCGCCAATTTATAACTGTGCGGATTTATTTAGACTCCTGGAAAAGACACGTGGCCGGATGTCGGTGTTGGCTTGCAGCAGTTCCGGTCCACGATGAATAGCATCTCCTATCGTATTTGATCGCTGTTTTAAATTATGCCAGTGTATTGTGTGCCCCCAACGTGTGTGTTGGTATCCATTGTCCAAGATTTTATATACCTACTCTGGAAGGCGTATCATGTATCGTCGAAGTCCTCAGGACCGTTTTAACACCTTTAAAAGCCAGACGGAGTTACTAACCCAAAATCATTACGGCAATCCGTTGGCATAAAGAGTCAAAAGCGTTGAACTAGTTTCTACAGACTGAGCTTCAAGTTCCGCCACCGAAACCATTCACATTGGTTGTAAATCCTCCGTACGTGAAACGCGGGTATAGATGGGTACAGTGACTTGGGGTGGGTGGTGAACTGTTCAGACGGGAATTAGCGCCGAGTAGAAAGTTTATTTAGCGCAGGAAATCATCCTTTCCAGAAGTTAAAGTGTGCGAGAGGACGCGGTACTGGGGTGCAGGAAAGCGCGGGTTATATTGGTTGTATTGTGCGACACCCCCGCGTTTTCATGATGGAGTACCACGGGGCCTTCGCTCCTCTCCTCAACTTCAGTCTTCCTCATAAGAACTTCGCGCTAGTCTATCATAAACAATAAATAACCATACCACGGAGCTTCCCAAAGTAGAAAGTATCATCGTGACACATCAGCTCTTCATTTCTTCGATACATCTGTAGCGTGGTTTTCGAAAACTTCAGCCGCAGATCCGTTACGTAAGTGCCGATGTATATACAGGTATAGGTATAAAAGTCCAACTGTCTTCTTATCAGCCACCGCGAGCCCCAGGGGACAGGCTAATTTCTTTGGAGTCCCAACGTACTCTGGGCCTTATCGGTCCCTATCGATCTTATTAAGTGAGCAATGCACATGCCACTCTGGAGTTGGGGGTGGTGCTTACTGGTACAAGCTTCTCCGGTCGCTTCATACATATGCAGGCAGTTAGTAGCCGTGCAGCCGACAACCGCCCGGACCCTTACACCTGCCTCAGTGCTCATTGCTCACTCCTCCTCTGCACTTCTCACTGCACATGGTTTATACAAGTATAATATTCAATTTTCGAGTCACGGTGGAGGTCAGCTCAAATTATTCAAATTCAGATCTGAGACAAATGGCATTAGGAGTTTCGGTGGACTTCTCAAACTTCATTATTAACATACTACACGTGAAGTCAAGACATATTTATTAATGACATCATAACAGACTTTCGTGAGACAGGCACTAATGGAATTGAAAATACATTGCTCGACGACTCGTTTTGTACTCCCCTTAACCCCAGACATAAAATACCTGGTGAGACGAATATCACACATTTTTTGGTATACCAGAAACGATTTCGATCCAATATGCCCCGAGGTGAAGATGATAGAGACTGTGATATATGCTCGATGTGTGTTCGACATGAGTATAAGAGCATTTAAGATTCGGTATTAATTACATCCCTGAAACAAAACGGCCACACAGTTAGATAACCGATCTCCTTACGTATATCGGTAGTACTAAGCAAATATCTAATTACAATCGATACCTAGTAGCTCGGATCTCAAGAGTTGATCTTGAGCGTGTGCTTGATCGAAGATTAAAACGTTACCAGCGTAACTAATCGTGGTAGGATCAAGGCATAAAGTATGTTATCATCTATATGATCGTTATACTGCACTGCTACGTCGTAGCTACGATGCGGAAGCCTATAATACGTACTATAGTACATCATGCTTTTGAGAAGCACTCAATCCAGAAAGCGTAGGAGAATGAGAACAGGGCGAAGATGAGGAACGGGAGAAACCATCCTATCTGATAGCAAGTCTTGATTGATATCAGAGCTTTAGGGTAGCTGGGGGTGCCAAGTACTGCAAGGGGTTTATCCTGGGGTTTGGCTCGCGACCCATCGAGCTAGCTTCTCCTGGGGGAGTAGAGCAGTACTGCAGCAGTACCGTTTAGTATGGTATCTATCTATCCTCACCGTACCAGCGGAGTAGGTACATGTTTAATTATAATCTAATATTTAAAAGGCAATTTCACGGCTTGTTTACCAGGCTATAACCCAGCCAAACCTTTGCTCACCCTAACTGCACCCCCGCCGATGCCCAGTTCTGCCCACCGCGATACTTCGACGGTTATTATAGTCAATTACTTTCATTTTTAAACGATCGCCGTTTCCGGTTATGATCGTTAATCGACTTCCCTGTCAAAATTATCAAGCATAATTCTGCGCAAGAAATCGCAACAACGAGAAAAAAAAATTCCCAATTTTGAAGTATTTTTTGCCGAAAACGTCGAGTGATCTGATCGACGAAATTTTATAACATCATACGTTGACAGATCGATTTTGTCGGTGATAAATGATTAACCGGTTTGACACGTGCCCGCGGGAGCTGGGAAAGCTGAGTGTATTCGTTTCGAGTAGCAGCATATAAACATGCCATGTTATTTTTTTATTATTGGTTAGATAGCTGGCCATTACGATTAATCTCTTCGTGTTGATTCATTCCACTTAATTTATACGTAAATTATACCCAACCGACTGACTGCGTGTTGTTGCACACCAGCAACCCACATCTACCCTAGTATATCTCTACCCAGGTATCATGCACCTCGGGCAATATGTGAATGTATGTATCTGTGTATATGTATATCTTTATGCCATGGGTATATGGTGCACCGGCTTTACATGCTCGATGAATAACTATGAACTTCCGGTTTGATTCCAATTTATTTTCACCATGTAGTCGCTCGGGGTACGACTCGGCCCACGCATGGTGTACGCCTTCACTCAACGATCACCATTCCCTTATCGACTCCACGTTCTTTCCCCAAAATGAATATCGAAATTTTATCATCGAAACTTCAGGCTGTGTGAAAATTTGTAGGTTTGCAGGGAACAGTTCCTCGCAGTTATTTCCACGACCGTTTATTCCTCGGTGAAATACTGACAACAAGCAGACGTATTTTTTGTAATCACAAAGTTTCTTTCAAATGAACCGTACTCGGGATATCGCAGCTGGGAATTCTGGTCAAGAGGAGAAAGCTGCTTTCCGTCACCAAGCAATGTGTAGAATTCTCATAATAAGGTCGAGTCAACGTGTGGGCATCACCATTAGCGGATAAATGCACCATACTATCATCTTTTTCTCGTAGTGGACCCGGCCCCTTGCTTTGATCTCATTGATGATCTCCTAATCTCGCGCATCTTTGCGAGTCCTTTGACGCCTCTGTCGCTCGCTTTTATCCGAGTTTTGCATTCAGTTTACTTTACACATTGCAAAAGGACGAAACGTGTCGGATCTTATACTCATTAAGCTCGATGGCTGCAGCAGCTGCGGTGCAAAAATGCAGGAGATTTTTTAATTACACCGAATCGGCGAAGTTTATTTATTTCCAAGAAAACGTTATTCCGTTCCTTTTTTCTTCTTCATTCGTTCTATTCACTCACCCCCGTATATATTTTTGAACCTGTAAACTGGTGTGAAATACTAATTAAGAAAATTAATTGGGGCACAATTAGTCATCGTGAAAATGCGGAACGCTCCAAAAATATCAGAGATCTTAGAATTTCTATGAGATAGGTACCTAACTACCCACCGAGACAAGACGACAATAGAGATATTACTTCCGGTCTACCGTACCTACCAACGAATACCCGGGACATTCTTTGGGCGAGTATTAATTCGGTTGATAGATCTCCAAATTCTATTATCTATTAGACGACAGTTACTAATCGCTCGCCACTATTTATTTTCTTATCGATAAACCCGCAGTTGAACAGGCAAGAATCTGAGTAGAATAAAACGAAATTGAAGACACTCGAATTTCCTCATTTTTGATAATTCCCCGCGGTGAAATATTTCTCGAGTTCTGCCCTGTGTGTGAATTATAGTCGTATACTCGCTACTCCGTCTAGCACGGGACTCGAGTCGCGTGAAGGTGCAGCCGGTTGTCAAGTAGGTACCGTTTGCACGCTAAGAAAAGAGCAATCGTTTAATAATACATCATAATCTTCGTAGCGTGACTAGCTAAACGAAACCAGGCGAGCGTCAGACCCTGCTATGTGTTTCAGGCTCATTCAGTTATTACTTAGCTACTATTTATGAATGGTAGACACAAATCGGTAGCCGGTACTTGTACCCATTAGGCCTCGATTCTTATCAGATTATCGCATTCCAATTAGTCACGATCTTTTACCTCATGTTAAATCTATTATACATGCGTTCAGACATTGATACAAGCTATGGCCGGGTGCATTCTCGGTAAAAAACTGAAACGAAATTATTCAAACAAAAACGCACAGCGTCTGACAGTTTTCAAATTGGAGCTAATCGTACTTCGCACAAATCACGGCTCGACAGTGCGAACGAAACGCCAACTGGCGGTGGCATCGGGCGCGGACGATATGACCGTTAGTCTGCGCCGTGATTGGTGCAAACTTGAACTCACTGCCATTTAAAAACTGTTCGCCTCTCGACGTATTAACTGATAGAAATTCGTGCCAGTTTTTATCAAGGTATACGGCAAAATCAGTATACTTTTCCCGTACGTCTTCTACAAGAGGATACAACCATAAATAAGAAGAAGTATAATGCAGCGAAACGGGAGAAGTAGGTGCAGAAAAATGTCCGAGTCTTTGCTGAGGCATATATCTTGCGCTGTATATCCAACCTGAGTTATGAGAGATAAATAAGCCCGCGTAACCCCCAGCCACGTTAACACAGGTGCATTTTATCGCCTACCTGACCAGCACCTACAAATTACTCTGACCTGGCACCTCGGGTGCTCGTAATAAGACCGGTAAATGCATTTTATGCAGTTTATTACTATCGTGTGTTATTTGTACGCGTTATACTGCGGAAGGGGAATATAAAGATGACCGAGGGTAAAACCGTCCCTCGTTTGCAGTGCACTAAACAAGAATTAATTATTTATATACTGACGCGGTAATCCTCGCAATATAAAAAGTACTTTTTACTCTATTTTCATATTAAAATCCGAATAAATCAAGCAATAGTATATAATAAACGATGCTTTTTCATTGCCTCTGAAGCAGGAAACATCTGCTTCCATGCCTCGCCACATGCATCTCTAAAGAGGAAATAATACTTGCAGCGACATACATATGTATAGAAGACTGCAGTGTAAGCGTATAATTTTATTATAAAAGCCTGCGATTGTGCGGCGTCGGCGTTTACTACCTACTGCTTTATTAATATTCAACTGGCTAATTCCTCGCCTTCGAATCGCCAGATAATTTGAATGGGACATAAATACTGAGAGGTGTGACACTTTCGGTCTTAAGATCGAAGATAATACACGATATATTCTTAAGGCTTACCGAACTCGGGACTATCTCGCAACTCGCATAATACAACTATTTATAGACAAATTTAAAACTTGTAACCTTCCCTGGATTAATTATATGAGGCGTTGAATTTATTCACCTAATTCATTGTTTGAAATCAAAAAAATCACGAAGTGCAAAATTTCGGGAAACGGCTCATTAGACTGTTTGAAAAAAGCTGGTCAAAAACTGACTTGAACAGGAATTTTGAATGGCACTTTTCTCGTTGTACTATTATCAACGAGTATATTCGGTGATAGACGGATATATAAACCAGTGAAAAGGTGCTAACGTCTAGAGTCGAGAATAAATTATATCGTGGAACGTAATCTATCGATCCTCGTGAATTCTTACTTATATATTTTTAGCATTGGTATAAAAAGCAGGCCGAGACTTAGCATGTCGTTAGATTAAAAAGGGATTTGCATAACCTCCCTGATCCACGAAAATAGAATACATGATAATAACAAGGAGAAAGACCCTAGAATCAAACAATTAGCCAGAATTAATGATCACGTGAAATTTCTTTATATTCATATCCGCTATCATGCAGTCGGTCCGATAAAAAATGAGAAAATCATTAATTTAGGAAAAGGTCTTTCGATACGGAGAGAATCAAACTAACAAACTTCTCATTCCTTCTGAAGTGGATATGTAGGTATATAGTATATGTAGGTATCTGGTATCATAAAATCGTGCACGCGATCATGCAGCGGGCAGAAGTAATCGTCGTATTTCTAACCCTACGACAAGATACTAACCACCTTTGACCTACACCTACGCAGGTATAACGTTTTATAGGTAGCTTTCTGCAGCCATAATCGTCAGCTGACTACTGAGTCTCTCGACCGCACCGCCGACGGAAGAAACTATAGAACTACTACAGCCAGCAGGCTCTATCTGGCTAACCATCGCTAATGGGTAAAAGCTCGAGCAAGCTCGGCAACCCCCACGCGATAAACGCCTAATACCAGCTATCTAGGCTCACTTCAGTTCGTTCTCAAACCAACGAAACGCATTTGAACATTTCTACCAAAGGAATACTCAAGATTGTTCAGAAACTTTTACTCCTACCTCGCGTGCTGGAGTTAAGACTCTAACTACTAGCTGCTGTTCCTGCGATCATTTCGCAAACGACTATGCCTAAGCTTCAGCGGAATAAGGCATTCGAAGATTTATTTCAAGTATTTGAAACGGCTAGTGTGAGAGACTGAGGAAAACGTTCGAACACTTAGATAAATTGAGAAGAATTGATGTGACAATCACGGGGTGAATCGTCGAGGGTTAATCTTTTCCCTGTGATACTCATACCTATCCTACGCACGGAGGTATAGGTACTTTGGGAATCAGGTGCAGAAAAAGTAAAAGAAGAATAAGAATAAGAAAACGGACGATGCGAATTTAACATTTCTCTTCCACTAATCTCCCTGCCCCTTCGAATTGGGATCGTTCTTCTTGATCAAATATTGGCACAGGATTTTCCCGAACATTTCTGCAGTATAAAGAATAATCAAAGACCAGCAGCTGAGCTAACCTTATATCAAGTACCATGAAGTACAGTATACCTACGTACAGAATACATCGTTCAGGTATATATGCCTGTAGGTATACTTTTCATTTGTAAGTACATAGATACATACACAGATGATGTTGAAGATCAAATGAATTGATGAATAAATTATAAATGTTTGATTTTTCTATTATTATTATTTATTTATTTTTTTTGGTTTTGTTTTTGTTGTTAAATTTAGTTCATAGTCTGACGCGTGTTGCATGCGAGGAGCTTCGGTATATAATAGTCCCGAAAACTGTTTAAAGTGTCGACAATTTCTCAGACTATCTAAAGCCCAAAAGTTTTGTGGCAATAACTTTGGTTACAGCGAACATTAGTGTCGTTGGGGAGCTTGTATTTAACACCAACACTGAACAAATAAAAGATAAGAGAATACGCCTTGAGAGATACCTATGCTAATGCACCGTATCCCTAGGGCTACCTTAACACTAGTTTCTGGCTAACTAATTTGACATTTCCCCTTATATTCGGCTGCGTACACCTACTCGAAGTGTGACGATCAGAATTAAATCCATAGCTACACACTGCACCTTGAACTCTGGAATAATTTTCTAAATAATCATCCTTACTTTAGGAATTTAATTCCCTCATAAGTATCGTTTTATGTCGTAGATAAACTTCATCGTTATTAGCTTGTAGATATAGAAAACGTGATTACATATGTATAAGGTAAATCGAAAGTGGAAATTATCCACACAACGATTTATACTCAGTTTCATTTATCCGATTTATATCATATATGATCGTAGTTTGAACTTTTGAAGTTAGGTGGTTATAGGCAGACCCCTGTGCACGCGATACGCATTACATGGACGAGCAACTGTTTCGACGGGAACGACGCCGCTACTATATCCGATCCAATTTGCTGTCTGCGTAAAGCGTCGAGGGGAAGTCCCTATTTCCGTCACCCCAATGCGTTGGGAATCATCCGATACCACGATCACTGTTTACTAAACAGTGATTGGTTGAGTTTCAATTTTCGAATAAGAAAAAAAAAAGAAAAAAAAATGAAGGAAAAAAACTGTTATATTCATCAACAAAAATGGCAGTGATCGGTCCTTTCGCATAAAAAAGCTTCTTCCAATAATATTTCGTTACTATCGTCGATGTGACATTCCAAATGCCGTGATTGCAAGGACCGTTACTTTTCAAATTCGAATATGTATCCAAAGCTTATGACGGTTTGATTTCGTCTCGCAGACTATTCGCAGACACTTTGTCATCGCTTTCATCCTACCGACTATATTCACGCAGTTCGAGCACTAGTATCCATATATCACAGTAATTGGAAATACTGTTTCATAATCGCTCGGACGCACGCCATGTGCTAGTAGGTATACCCATACGCCCAGATCGTGAAGTGTTTTGTGTCGTTAATAGAAATTAGCGAACAATTAGTCCTCGGTTATTCGGTTACGCTTTGTTTTATAAACAGCCTATTGATTCAGGGTAGGTATATACGGTGGGTATTATTTTCAAGTCTTTAAGTGGCCTGCCTACACTAACCCATGCAATATAGGATATTGAGAGGTTCTATGAATCCGTCTATACGCTATGTACCGACCTGCCTACACACACACGAGCGGTATATCAATAAATAGAGTGCTACAGAGGGTTGGCAGTACCGATCGCACAATGTTTTGTTTTGTTTTGTTTTGCCGAGACGCGACGGCCACGTTATACCGAGAGGGGGGAGACTTGAGCTTAAAATCCAAGCCCAGTACCAGCCCTAATTGTGAGCTGAATTACTAAACTCTCCAATCTTTTGGCAAACACTTACCTACGGACTATGTGCTAGGGTTCAAGAAACGGTGCCTAAACTCTACCGTCATCGCTTATTACCCAACAAATTGATACTCTAATAATTTATAACTTCGCCCTTCGACGGTCACCCTGCACTTTAGAATTCCTTCTTCGGTTTTTAATCCTCATGAACCTATAAATATACGACACGAAAATGGTATCGTCATGTTTGTTAGATGGGCGCTTCGGACAAGAACCGAGAAACCATAGTTGGATAAATTTTCACAAAATCCGTACAGTTTGCATGAAATTACTCGATAATCTTCGATAGTTAAATAATATGACTGGCCCACCGTTTGTTTCGATCCAAGATACGAACCCCGCCTAATAGAAAAGTCACTAACCCTTTGTCTCAGTGTACATCTACGTGGATAGTAAGGAATGAGTGTAACATGATATAAGTCGACGGTTCCTCGGGGTTACACCGTTACGTGTTTTAATCCGTTTAAATCTGATTTAGGTTCGTTTACCGCTGGGCGTCGACAGCCCTTCCCGTTTGTCAAAGTATAACCTCGGTAAATCTGAGCTAAATCCACTTAGATAATCCAGCTAATTGCGCCAATCTCGTATAACGAACCTTGTACCTAACTAATCGGTCTTATATTAATTATTACTCCCACTCGCCTTTCATCTCCCGCTTGAGTTCTTTCTTATGCAGAATCATATTAGGAACTCGACATGCACTCTATATGTATACTATGATACCGAATCTCTGCTCTTCTTTCTTATTCTTTTTAATTCTTCCTCAGTCAGTGGACTGAATTTAACCACTCTTCAACCGCAAGCTGACATATACCTACATTCATTTATTATGTAGCGTCTAATTATTTTCTGGGTTGAATTCTGAATTTCGAATTGTACTACACAACGTGATACAGCGCACTTCGTTAGGTATATATATTTATATATCATGCTGTACAATATCGTTAGCAAAGTTAAGATAACGATCAGCAGTTTCCCTAATGAATATCTACCAGTGTTTCAAGTTTCTTAA
This sequence comes from Rhogogaster chlorosoma, assembly GCA_944452935.1. Lineage (NCBI taxonomy): Eukaryota > Metazoa > Arthropoda > Insecta > Hymenoptera > Tenthredinidae > Rhogogaster > Rhogogaster chlorosoma. Next base: position 3,620,680 of record OX101801.1, on the reverse strand, counting down.
TCGCATCTCAACTACAGAATGATTAATTGATCTTCATGAGAGTTGCGAGTAGGTACATAATTTAACTCGTACACACTATGTACCATATCCGGTTTTTAGTTATTTTATAAGACTGCGATGTGTTCAGGAAATTGTAAGTTTTCTCTAACAATAACATAAAGAATGTCTTTATTTTTATGACATATATATATGTATACTTACATCGATTCTGTCGTTTCAAAATATGCGGTGATTTTGCTTTTCACTGGTCGTATCTTTGGAGCAGCGTTTTCATGGTTTGAGCACAGCTTTATTTTTCACAACACTGCAGAGTCTCGTACTAAATGATAGTCGGCAAAATAAATAATCTATAAAACACTGACACGGGTATTTATAAGTCTTATGATACAATGGATGACCAAAACTGGAGCGATTAGGTACGTTACGACGACTATTCTCCCTTATTTTAAGTCACGTAAAAAGCAGAAGAGAACAACAAACCGAAAGACATGTGTATGTGAAAAAGTTCGAAATTTATCAGTGATTGTACACAAGGGTTGGTTACGACGCAGTCGCGTGTAGCCGCGTCGACGGCGTCGGCTGTGCTTAACTTCTGCCCAGCCGCAGTATTACAATGTTTTTAGACCGAGAAAAGAAGTGGCTGTCTCGTAGTGACGTAGCTAGACCCACAGAGGTTCACGTACAGCAATACTGGCCACCAAAAACGGGAGAATGGGGTGTGGCCATAGGCGTGGCCAAAATCAACCTCGAAGCCACTCCCAATTCGTCGCCTTTCAACTCTGACGCCAAGTTTCTGTACCGGAGTACAAATTTATACCTTCCTTCCGTCCCTACCTCAGCGTACGAAGCGATTCCTCCCACTGGCAATTATCGACCCGTATGATTATGACAAACACAGAAAACGAGAAGAAAAAATGAAGGGCAAAACGCCGAAACTTTGGCACGTCTTCGGTTCAGGGAATTCGAAAAACCATAGTCACTTTCCAACCCCGAAATCTTACGCCTATGCATATGAATACTACGACTTGGTTCACGGTCCCGAACATCTTCGACATTGTGGCGGTTCATCCGTTCTTCGTCGAGCCCAATTATTCAACCTTATATCTGCAGCATCAGCTAGGCGCGTGAAATGATGAAAAATAAAAGGTGTAAATGCGGCTGTGAAATTCGGGGCAAATCCTGGGGCTGTTAGTTTATGTTTAAGAGGGAAGTAGACAGCGGTGGGTGTTGCTGTAGTCTCAAATTGGGGTGAGAAAATACGACGAGTGACGAGTAATCGGCCCGGATTCGTCGGCTGCTGATCAGGTTGCCTGGATCGAACGGCAATCTCGAGGGTTCCTAACCAATCAGAGCGGCCAGAACCCAGCCAAACTCCGCCCGTAAGGCGGGGCTTAGGATTTTATGTTTGATCTGAGACGACGCAAAGACTACTTCGGCTTTTCTGCAGGCTGGTAAAGGCGGACCAGCGTGGAATAGAAACCGTAGCCTTCTTGGTCTTGGTCTTGGTCTTGGTCGTGGTCGTCAGATCAGGCCAACATCTACACTAACACTTGATGGTTAGCGCGACGTTGAACACTTACTCGGAAGCCCCAACCCTCTAGTTAGAAATAAACTAACCTCTAAATTGTAGGTATAGACCCATAGTCTAGCGGTACTTCTCGCCTTACGTAGTACATACGTATGTACCTACCTTCCGGGCTATCTACTCTACTGCGCAGCTTTTATATCTACAGACCGGCATTTCTTGAAGAGCGGATGAAACATCGCGCTCCTACCGCGGACGTGGAAAAGATTAGCAAACGTAAGGCCATTTTGTGGTAGGAACGGTCGTTACTTGAACACGGTACGAGAATATAGATATATACTTCTACTGCTAACAGATTATAAGGGACTCATTTTTGAGGACCAGTGCATTTCAAATGAATGTTTTAATAACACAGTTCCAGGCTGTTCGTCTCCTTTCACCACTTTGACTTCACACTCTTAGTTTTGTCAGAATTACAAATCCATAACCAAATCTTCAATGAGATCTACAGACAATTGATGATGAGTTAAGTACCGAATCAATTCCTTTTCGGATTCAAAAACTTCTCCCCGTAGCCGTAAACTTCATGGAACTTGGGCAAGGAAAAAAAATGAATTGTGATGTATGCACACGTGACTGGTGTTGGAGAGCAGACTACAAGCAAGTGTTACTGTAATATGGATGCAGGTTTATTCTTTGTTTGTAAAGCGAGAACTACGGTGTTGGGACACGTGTCATGCCATGTGACACACGAGAGTTACGCGACGGTGCCATCCACAAACACTTGAGGACCGGTCTACGAACTCAAACAGTCAAATTGATGACACCCATCAATGCCAGTTCACAATCAGAGTGGCAAACCTTATTTGAAGAGTTCGACGTCGGACTGAATCTTCACATCATTTTATTTGTGTGATAAATTTTTGTTTCAACGACTATTCCAGTTAGAGATCAATAACAAAGTCACACTGTCGTTGTGTCTGACTTCATTTGAAATCTCGGCACGTATTGATATACTGTGCCAATTATTTTCTTCGTTTCGCTCATTCTCGGATTCGTATTAAACCGTTACGTGACTCGTGTTTCAACGTGTGATCTCTCCATTTTAATTTCCAGTTTTTGTTTTTTTCAAATCACCTAGTCTGCTGTCTAGTTCTATAATATTGTAAGGAATTTTCGCCCTCTGAAAATACGACCGAAAAACCTAGCTCCAAAGGCAGCAGCAGCAGCAGCAGCAGCATTGGGGGAGTAACCTCAAACAATATATCGGTTTACAATGATAAAAAGCAAACAGTGGAAATAACGGGAGGAATTACTGAACCAAACAATATGTCCCCTGTCCCTGGAGAGACCGCTTATATCATGTCCCAGTCCTCTTTGCATCTAGCTACTGCTACCAACCCCAATGACAATTATTTTACCGTTTCACAAAACAACGCTTTATTTCGAACGGGTTCGGTGGGTTGGTTTGTATAATACTATCACACGACCGTTCTCGTTATGGACTCAAATATCTCATTACCATTGATAAACACTCATCATGCAGTTTGCAGATCGCTATATAACACACCAGCTCGTATAGGTATACTCGAAATATCTACACGGATACTTTATGCCTCGAATGACAAGAGTTATGGCCAGGTTGACATTAAAGTCATACGATTATTCCAATTAATCGATTACTCATTAGATGAGAATCGATACATTCGAAGATGGAGTCGAAGAGGAGCTCTATCTGCGCATATGACAACAGTTTTAATAAGAAACTCTGACAAGTTTCTTTCCGACAAAACTGAAGATCACTGTGGTCGTGAAATGAGGATGAAACGAAATCGGTTACCGGTTTTGTCCGATAATCAAAACGTTTCGAATAAATCGATCCCAAATCACCCATTGGCGTTTGGAGACCAGATTTCAAAGTGACGATTCTGGTTCATTTTGAACTAGAAAAGGTCTGTGTATATACAAACGTACGTGTTGAGTACGTAGCTGCAGCGAAGGATAGGGCTCGACAAACCCTTCGAACTAAAAATTGGTACCCTTTCGCTTGCGGGTACCTCTTGGCGGTGCTTGGTATCTACTTCGTGCTTTCTCCGGTTGGTGCTTGATGCCCGAGGCTGCAGTGACTAGTGAGTTGTGCTCGAGTGTTCGACCATGGGGTGTGCAGTGCAATGTGGCTCAGTGCAGAGCAGCGCAGGAATAGGACGAAGAAGAAGCCGTCCACTGTGCAGCTACTGCAGTGTGGAACGTGTGATGTGATGTGGTACGAGGTGGGGTATTTGACGAGTCCAGTACGGGGTGGACTTCACGTAACTCTGTGTGTTTTACCGCACGTAAAGACACAAGCCTTACGTGCATACACGTATACGAGAAAGTCACACGCGTATGAACGTGTATACATGCCCAGTGGCGAGTGATAGCTCAAGCAGTGGGAAGTATGTATGTATAGGTAGTAGACAATTCACAATTAGCAAACACAAACAGAGAGCGAGGAGCAGTAGGTATGTAGGTACGTAGGTATGTATGTATGTATGTATGTACGTCGGAGGAATAAGAGCAGACGTTGAAGTTGAGGGAACCCGGAGTGCTGCAGAGCCTGGATGAAAAGCCTCGAAGGTAGCTGCTCACAGAGATTCAGAACCAAAGCGACTAGCGAAGGCCCACAGTCCCAGAGGAACATCCGCGCAGCGCCTCTTTGCGATTGTGGGGAGGGACGTGGTAGGATTTCATAGCATAGCGGGTGTCCCCGAGAATAAGAACCGCGACGCAACAATCCTTTCGTTATATCCCTAGACATTTGTTGACACATGCTATAAATTTGCGATTCTGTTTTGATTGAGAAACTTACGATTCTAAAGTACAGATTCATATGTACCTATATACATACCTTCACTCGGTGCTGATCAATATAATTGACGATAATCAATCAAATCTCGATTATAGGTTCCTTTTCTTTCGTTTATGTGCATTCCATTTCGCTGGCTTTAGATTTCTCCATTTTTTCTTCAGTATTTCGTGTCACCCGTTATAGGGTCCTCCATATCGTATAGTTGTGTTGGAACACTTGGAGCTCCCAACCAGTTACGACGACAATAGGCATTGTCTTCGCACCGTCGCCATCCGCGCAAATTGGTAGAAATCTTGATTAAAGGTAGGAATCTTCATGGCGAGAAACAAACGAAACTTTTTCCTAGATACGGCTATGTATGCAGATTCATGATGCAAGCATTATTCTCTACAACTGTCAAACGACGTACCTACCTCTTCCTCTTCACACAGGTATGAGTGCATGAAACTGTTCCTCTCTTCATCAGGATTTTTTTATAACGATTCTTCAGGGATAATGTTCATCAGCGAATGGTCAATCATTTCTACATTATCATTATTATATTGATGTTATCATTATTTTATTTAGGGACTTCGATTCCATTGAAAATGAAGAAAACATGCTGGCATGTGTAGCGAACAATGTGAAAAGGATCCGGAAACAGAAATACTTACCTAAAGCTTCTTACCGAGCTACAGGATCGGGGAAAGATGCTGGCCCATTGAGAAATGGATTAAATATTTGATACGCGGTCTTTTTTTAAGTTCGAGCCCCTCTGCTGAGATGAAAATGTACTCGGGAAATATCCCGGCCTCGTCGAACTGGGATCGAGTATCATAACGTTCACTACAATGTGAGATAAACGTGGAACTGCAGCGATTTCTACGATTGCACACAATTCGATTATACATATCCATAAAATAAACCGTAACTGTTTAACATATAGGGGAGAGTAGCCTAAAGCGGGTAGGTCGCCTAAAGCGGGTAGGCGTCCGTATGCTGTCGCATGTAGCGCGAATGTCAATGTGTATGTATGCTGTGATTACCCGAACACCCCCGAGTTTCAATCAGTCCCAACCGAGTATCGGAGGTACGACATGGCGTAACTAGGCGCAATATAAAGAAATCGCTGAATTTATTAAAAAAATCGAAGAAATGTAACTTTTGACCAGTAGAATACTAGTACATTTATTTTATTTTTAATTATATTATATTATTCTGATACTATTGAGCTACAAAATACGATAGACATGTTGGCTTTTTTTTTTTTTTTTTTGAAGTTAAATTTCCTTAAGTAAAAAATGTGCTTTCGGGCAAAGCGGGTAGGGCAAAGCGGGTATCTACTTGAGTAGATACAATTTTTTTACAATTTTTTTTTTTATGATAGATATTTAACTAAAGTCTAATGTTTCAACTATTTATTATTTTTTGATTTGCTAACGAAAGTATTTGTAGATTTAATATTTATATAACTCTTACTGTTGCTAGATTTACATCATTGAGACTTCTAACTGTCTAAGACTAGTATAAGAAGATTAATATTTAAAAAGTTATTCTTTTACGATAGTTAGATGTATAATTAAAGTCTCAAAATGAATGTTTAAAAAAATTAATACCTATGTGCTAAGATTTGTCAAGTTTATGATGCTTACCCGCTTTAGGCCCCCTATACGGGCAAAGCGGGTTTTCGAGGAGTTTCGAATTTTTAAAAATAAACACTTACTTTGTAAAAAATGACACAATTATGATTTATTATTTTGAAGTTCGATAACCCTCCTATTAAATGGAACCAAAATTATTATTTGAATCGAACAAAAACTAAGATTTTTGGGCTTCTATCGTTAACCTACCCGCTTTAGGCCACCCTCCCCTAACTACTTTGTACATCATTCCATTTCCCATAGTATAGATAATTATCCTTATATGTATGTCGGATGATCTAAGCTTTACTGACAGATTTGGGTTCAGACTTTATTCTGAAGAGGAAACAATGTGTCACTGTGTCTATTGTAATGCATAAATACTGATTTACAAGTGTGTTTCGCATGTACAGTATCATTGTAGGTATAAGTCTGGTTATTGCCTGCAAAATCCGATATTTTGAAAATAGAATAATATCATAGAATTCTGATGGTAAATCTGTGCATTGGCTCGTTTCTTTCCCCTCGAGGAAATCGGTTTACCGGACGTCAGTGGTAATAAACAGAAATAATCCTGTCCTACAGGGTTTCGGAGTTGATTTTCTCCTGCGGTGAAATGAATTGCTTTGTGGTACAAGGATCAGGATCATAATACTTATCACCGTGTGACAGATGTGACAGCATTAATCTACCCATTGAATGAAACGTGGTACTCATATCCCGGTAAACAATTATCGGAATATTAGGGCAAGGAATTTTATTTTCATGTTGATTTATTCACTAATTGTACACCGCGCTACGTTGCAACAGGGAAGAATTATCATGCCAGAATTTCTGCATCTAGTCTTCATTGTAATTCGTTGGTACGCGGCTAAACCCTGAAGGTCCAACTCCCCAGCTTGTTTCAGGGCTTACACTACTACCCCACACTCCAGCAAAACATAAGTCAATTTGCATAACGATAATTGAGATGTACATGAAAGGCGGAAATACGCGGGTCTCGCTCCATTCAGTCCTCGCTCTTTGGCAGTTTGCAGTAATATGTGGGCATGAGGATATATATTTCAATTTATGAATCCAGAGCCAATAGGCTTGTTTATTTATATTCGGATTTCTTGCACGTGATATTACTCATGTCATGGGAAATCATTTACGGTCCGATTCATGATCTATAAAAACTCCGATTATGCGATATCCGGTACATTAATGAATTTTGGAAATCGAGAGGACAACGGTTATACAAAAAGGATAGCCGCTCGGCTGGCTTCAAATATGAAATGATCGTTTCTTAAGAAATATACTGGGTTACCCAACGGGCCATGTAGTGAATGATAAATTGAAATTGCGGAACGATATGTCTCGAAAATAATATGATCGAATATTTTCCGGTTGAAAAAATTCGAAACTGGTATAGCTGTAGAAATCTGTACCATCCAGTGCACCCTTAATCTTAATTCATATTGAATTCATTCATTCATCGCTGATCCATAACCGAGTGGGTACTTCAGTCTTTATTTACAAGATTCTAAAACGTCTTTTACGTGATTTCTGATTTTTATCCTTTCGAAGGGTTTTCCCGCCCGTCAGATTTATAATAACGCTAATAGCTATCCTGCAATGATTCCTTTCTTGATACATCGAATGAAATTATCCATTGAGGCAGTTGACTTGAGAGTATACAATAATCTTTTGTCTCATAATTCTGGCAATTATTAATTTTATGGTTGGAATAACGATTACTAGCTAAACAATACTACTTTCCTCACGAAGGCAACAACTGCGGTTACCATTTACTCATAGGATGAGTATTCGGAAACAAATGTAGTGTAGTTTGACCACGAGAGCAGGATGAAGTTTCCGTGTTACCTGTTCGTGCAGACTAGTCACTTACGAGCAAATTTTGAATAAGTCGGTAAGGCAGAATCCTCCTTTTCAACCGCTATTTTCATTTTATAAAAAATCAATTTGTGAGCAAGGTCTTCCATATTTTCTGTACACACTTATCGGAAAATATACACGTCGCGAGCTGTAGAACAGATGCCGTTCTTGCCGACTGAGGAGGAAAGTATGTCGGTAAGATAGCATAAGATATAATTATCCCGAGAGAACTCACAGCGATGAAGTAATGGAAAACACAGTTGACTACTCTGGTAGAAGATGATGTTACTTCTTGGGCAATTTGTTAGCGCCATCTTACAGATTATAAATCAACTGTAGTATCGGTTAATAATCCAGAACGCTAAATTAATATTGTGTGTTATGACATGATTTGCGGATTGCATATAGTAAGGCGGATTAACGTAATGATAGTTCACCGAATGTCACTACGATACGGATATGTGTATGGCATGCTGGAGAAAGATTAGTATTTAATCAGTAACAATGAATTACAAAAATTCTATCGATTTACCACTTTTTCCTCATGCGCTCTGTGTTTTTTTTTTGTTTCAGATTAAATCAGGTGAAATTACAGCAAAAGGATGCAACGCGATGTGGTGCAAATCGAAAGGGCTGGAGCGCGGATCATCTACTTTGTCGATGCTATACGGTATAGATCCAGTTACGCATTGGAACTGCCTTTTACGATCGCAAATTGACAATTCCCGAACGACAATTTGTTTCCTAATTAACAGTTACCCGCCACAGTGGCTGGGAATTGGTAGATACAAATGAACCAGCTGTTTTTTTTTTTTTCAGCTAACTACTGAACAAAATTTTTGAAATTTATTTATCAATACGTCCCTGGACAAATAGCCTTGGCTTTGCTTTTTCCAAAGCAGAAACGAACCGACTGCTAAATAAAAATCCTTAGAATCCCAATGAAATTTGTTAATTTTAGCAACGGATATTTGAAAAATTGCATTTTATTTTTGCAATAACCGATGAAGAAGATGCTTCACATCCCCGGGGCAGATAGTATTTGAAACAGTTTTAGACATTCGGAAATTCTGAAAAGATAACTCGAAGTTCAGGGCTGAGTTGGCAGCGATCGTATTTTAACAATGTCAGTCAAGTGCCTTGAGGTCTGGACCAGCTGCGACGTGAGATAAGGAGTTTAACCACCATAACACACATTTTTGCCCATGGAAGCGTGCTCTCGACCAAGGGAGGATAGTAAAAAAGAAAGACAGAATAATCGATTATCTGGAATACTTTCTGCGGAATTAAGTTCCAAAAATTATTAATTCTTCTCTTTTAAATTACGTTTAGAATTTTTATTCTCAATCTTACGATAATTCGCCAAACTTTGACAACCTCCTATTTCTTCTCTCTGTCAACGACCAAAAGAAGTACGAAATTTTTCAACAATTTTCATCTGGCATTGAATTTATTGAGGAAGATCGGCTTAGAGATTCGGAAAGTGATTTCACCGAAATTCACTGTAGAATTGCGATTCAGTGGGAACAGCGTATTTCGTTAAATAACTTTTTTCCCCGAGTGATGAGGTACGCCTCCAGATTTTGACACACGTTTATTAACTGTTGTGAGAAAAAAAAAAAAGAAACAGTCAGAGGTAAAAATCAAATCCTCTACTACGAATTAACATGCCTGATCATGCCAAATCTTTCAGATTTATTTACTATTTTGAACCAAAAAATAGGTGGAAATTTTTCGCAAGGGTTGACTAATCCGTGACCCAAAGACGCTCCGGATAGGGGAACGATTATAGGTATAGAATTGGTATCGGAGAGGCGCAGATGTCGGGTGGCGTTGAGTCTCTCGGCTAGTCTCGCAGTATTTCCTGCGCTTAACTCGATGGCGGACAGAGGTGAGACCAGGCTGCGTTCTCCAGAGATGAAGGGACGTTCTTTGGAGAATGCGAGGAAAGAGCTCCTCGGCATTCTGAATGAGCTTGATAAAATCGGTTTAATCGCGCGAGCCAATTCCCACTTGCAAGCTTACTCGCGTCTCCGGAAATTCAAATTCTATTTGTCGAAGAAAAACGCGCTTTTTCTCGCACTCTTGACCGTTCTGTTCTTCCATTGGATAAAGAATTGGCTCATACCAACGGCGCGTGATAAGGTAAGGAACTTCAATGCCCCTTAATTTTGTCGACATTCTCTGGCTGCGTCTGGATTCAAATGAACGAATTCTATAGATATTGCATTAGACGATTAGCTGCCCCTATTTTATTTGAAAAGTGTTTCATCGAAGTACCACCATCCGTACACCAGATCTTCCGACCACCAGAAGACTGTTCAATGTGTTTGGGGATTCAACAGGTTGACAAAGTGTCGAAAATCGATCCAGCTCAGTTCGAATTCCGGTGAGTTTGAACAGACCTCATTCCAACGGGCATGAATCCTTAATTACACCAATTTTTTCTTCTCATCCTAATCATAAACTAGCTACGCCTATTCTGGACGCCCGGTTGTAGTGACTGATGCGACAACGAACTGGACAGCGCCGAAAGTATTCTCTTTTTCATTCTTCAAGTCTCTCTACGAGGGGCGGGAGGCCAACTGTCAGTTTTTCCCATACAAAACTGAGTTCAAAAGTCTTCAGGAAGTATTCAACATGAGTACTAATCGCGCTCTGCAATTGGCTGGAACTACACCTTGGTACATCGGATGGTGAGAAATTACAAAACAATTATTAGCCACCAATTATTCCTGCAATCATTATCATAGTGCATTGCGACTGTGAAGAAAATGGTTTCGACAATTCGGCATATTTAATAGGAGCAATTGCAACGAAGAGATCGGTACGACTTTGAGAAAACATTACGACAGTCCATATTTCCTACCAGCTACTGCTGAAAGTGAAAAAACCGATTGGATATTCATGGGAAGTTCTGGATACGGGGCTCACATGCACGTGAGTTTTCATATTGATTTCCTTATTTAGAAATGTTGGAAAATGTTTTAAAAACTAAATAACTGACCTTGAATTCGAGATGCATTAAAACAGGTCTTTGCATTGCTGATGTGTAATCATTTGAAAGTGACGACAGAATCATGTTCCATTCATTTTTTTTTCTTCTCTTTTTTCATTGTTTTTGTGTCACATTCGATTTTTGAAGGAATTGTAAAATATTGCCAGCGACCTTTTCAACTACTCCGTCGTTATTCTGCACACATCGATTATTGATAACTAGGAAATATCGGGCCATTTCCCGACCCCAGATAATGCAGGGTTCTTTTTCAAAGGTCGATGATGTCGAACATCCTTCTTGGCAGGCTCAACTGAAAGGCGAAAAACTTTGGATCCTTGAACCACCTAGGGAGTGTTTTTACACCTGTAATCGAATGACGGTCACCGTTAAATCTGGGGAAATAAGTAAGTGATCGTTTGACATGGATGAAAGTTTCAGCTAGTTTGTATTGCAAAATTTTCACGAAACAATAACTCCAAGATTCTTTCACCAATTTTCACGAAACAAATTGAACGAAATCAATCAATACACGGATCAAACTTTGTGTCCACAGTCGTATTGGACACCAATCGATGGTATCATCAGACCAGAATCGTCTCCGAAGAAATGAGCATAACAATAGGTGCGGAGTTTGATTGAATGGTACATAATTAGTGACTAATTATAAATCAATCCTTGATCGTACTTATATATTAATAATAGAGTTTTAACGATATTGATGTATATCTATCTATTTATTTATTTATTCAAGCTTAAATACGCTCGGGCATAGATTATATAATCAGCCTGCAATTACACACTGTTATCCTCTGTCGCTATCGCATATATACTTATGTACTATTAAACGCAGCTCTGACACAAGATACCAAAGTATGTGATACCCTTCAGTGACAGGTCTTGCGTCTAATTACTAACTACGAAGCTAGCGAGCTAAAATATCTTAGTAACAATTTCCCCAATCAAAATGCCTGAAATGGTACACAGTAAGAAATTTCAATTTCTTAAACACGAGTCCAAACGCTCGGGGAACATGAGCCGAAAGTAAAAGTACATGGATTGAATAGAAGTTTGTTGTTAGTTTAAATTTGTCCGAAAATTAAACTAATGCGTATTTCGGTTGGCTGTATGCACATATAGATATATTTTATATAGATATATATACAGCACCAACGGCAGTATAGTGCTTATGCAAAGGATCCTAACAGGGCCCGTTACGGGGCCCTAGCTGCAGATGGTTTGAGCTCACACCTGGCGGCAGGTGAGCACTGCCCTGGGGGCCCCCTCCATGGTATGGCCAAGGGGGCATGACCGGGACCTCCACGTACGTCCCAGTCTGAATTCAGGGGTGCTGAACCTTCCGATCATATGTTAGACAGCCACTGGTTAATTCAGAGGGTTACATATGAGACCCTGCGATCCACTAGTCCATGGGACCGACTGACGTAAGTTGAGCCTGGAAATCGGTCTCATATTCTGTTGGAAATTTTGCGATTTTTATCATTTCGTTCAAGCTAATTATAACGAATGAATGAATTTCATTATCGTGTCAGTTTACTTCGCGATATAAAGTATGACTTGAAACGACTGTTACAGTTTAATATACGAAATTTGTTTCGGACAGGGTATAAGCTAGTTCATAATTACAGGTATCGATTTATGAAGAAAGCAAGACTATAACCGAGCACCAGCCCTGCACTCGTCGCTTGGCAGGTTGCACTCGCAATTAAAGACCGCCTAATTGATATTTCGATCGATATCCACATCCACGTATTGTTAGGCAGGGCGCGCCAGTTTCGCCGTTTTTCAGAACTGAAATAAATATCTCGAATAAAGAAAACCCCATTCCCATACCCAAATGCATAAATTCCTGTTCATTTTTCATAAATTTTATAAAATATCTGCATCACTGACAAAAAAAAAAAAGGATTAATTATTACAGACTTTGTGAATAAACTTCGCCAGTTTTGTTCACTTCTTTCGTTTGCTTCTGTAATTTTTTTTTTTTTAGAATTCGAAATTCATTTCATATTCCATAAACCGAAATCTGAACGATTGCCTTTAAAACTGTGGCTCTCAATGATTCTTCGTCAATAGTAAAATCAATAAGAGAAACTGATGGAGGAATACAATTATTGTCAGGGAATGTAATAAACTGGGAAATGATAGTGTAACGTTAGTTTCGACATAGATCGTCGTTTGGTTATTAAACGAGAGCGAACCTATAATAGAATAGCGGTTAAAGAAACCGCTACGGCGACATTTTACCAAGTACATAATACATATCGGTCGCCGTATCGATTAATTCCATGTGAAACTCCCCCTCCAACGTCACGTGCCCCCCCTTAACCACCCCTCTTCACCCCCTTTGCCGCCCCGCATGGCGCCGCGACGCCTCGTATAGAGCGAGATATCGACGCTACATCGCGCTCCTCGGGTATTCTACCGCTTCTACTGCCCACGCAGCCACAGCCCCGCGACAACCAACCCTCAGGGGCGTCGCGACGTTCAACCCTTAAAGGTCGCCTGTGTTAAACAGGGTCGATACTCGACGCCGATAAACCTGAGCTGTACAGTTTCTCCCTCAAAAAGAAAGAAGAATCACCGGAATTGACCGTTCATGGAAATTAGCAATCCCACCCCTTTTCTAGAGTACAATAGCTGTGATTGTTTCAGGGAAGGAAACGGCTGCGATGAGGAAATCGATTGATATAAAATGAATTTCTTATTTTTCGATAAAAAATTTCCAACGGTGCCCCAGACCTGAGCTAGACATCCCTGGGACTACAACCCCTCGCCGCCAGCCTCCCTCGTGCATCGAGTTCGTTAGAGATTCCCGTTGCGAGATCCCCGCCCTCCCCGCTGAGCTGCGCAAAGTCGCGCGATCCGCGCAGTATACGGTCGTTTCGTAGTTACCTCCGTATTCCATGGTTGTCGACGACGTCAAACCTCGTGGCCCAAGCGTATGATACTTTGGTGATAAATATTCGATAAAATAAAGTGAATAAAGTCTTACTGATGTATTCTAAATTCGATAAAACACGGTCAATAGGAACTATCGTTATTAATTGTGAAGTGAAGATTGGTTGCCGCCACTGCCGCGCAGTTTACCGCGCGCGTCTCAACCTTCAAACCCGAAGGTATTGATTCGAACGATTGACGTACGGATTCAAACGCTAACCGTCATACCATATATACCGTTATAGTTTTCTTTTTTTAATGTCGTTCAGTTCGCCGTTGCATCTATGAACAAGGACAATTTCGAAGGACTCGTATTGTGAATAAGTGTGAATAGAAATAAAGACTAGAATAACCTAAAATTCGTACTCGCTTCTTTTTTTTTGTTTCTTTGTTATTTTCCTCTCTCGATTTGTATCAAGGGAAAGAAGAACTCAATATAAAAAATAAAAAAATAAAGAAGAAACAAAAAGCAAAACAAACAGAAAAAACAACTGGAATGCAAGTGTACTCGAAAATAGTTCACCTACGCAGGTGGCCGGGAGCTGCATCAGGGTGAAACGGTTGGTGGTCGATTCGATATAATCGAGCAAGCGAGAGACGTGCTATCGGAAAATCGATAACGTAACTAGAAATGGTGGTGGTGTTGCAACGTAGCGCCGTGGTTCCTCCTCCTTTGAAAAAAGCCTCTCAGTGTACCGAGAGTCCCGCTACACAGTTTTAGTTTCGTCAAGGTCCGATGAGAGGCGGGGAGGTCGGACGGTACAGAGACGAAGAGAGAAGATAAAATACCGAACTAGTGGTGGTGGTGTTTTTTTTCTTCTTTTTTTCTTTCTTCCTTCTTTCTCTATTCTCGTTTTCTTTTAACATCGGGGGTGAAAATACCGGCCTGCTCTTACGTACTAAGTTCTCTTATACTTGTCGGGCTTTGCCAAAGACGTGTGCCTTCAGCGTTTGAATCGCACGCACTCGTACCAGAGCAGGGGGAGGCCGCAATAAAGGACCTCGGCAGACTTTTGCCAAAGGGGATCGCGGGAAAAGGAGGGCGAGAAGAAAGAGAGGGAGAGAAAGTGAAAACTATAAAGATAGATAAAGACAGAAAGTCGGAGGACCTAGCTTCCCTCCTTTGGAAAGGGACACCTGGTGAGCGGCGTGGCGGAGCGTAGAGTGTCGTAGGGGAAGGGGGCGGGGACCCGGGTAAGCGCCGTCGCGTCAGAGACTGCGTCCAGGCTGTGGTGTTACTCACTCGCCTCGCGTATGTCATGGGCGCTCGCTGGTCGGCGCTACGGAACCGCTTCCTTATGCCGATCTTCATACTGGACGATCGCGTACTGCTGGTGGTGGAGCAGTCGTCTCGGGTGAATTGCAGTGCCGCAGGTGGTCCAGGTGATTTTTTTAATCAAAGAAACACCGGGGAGGTGCTGCAGTGACACAAGTGTATACGCGGGTGCCTGCAGTGCATGTGGTGTCCTACGGCTTGTTATTATATCATGTCCGTAGGGTAGTTTATTATTATTATTCCCCGATGAGGTTAATAACGAGGTGCGGACGTACAGTGACGACGACGAAAACTACGAGACCTAAGGAAAACGAATACGTGATAATAAATAAGCCGTAAACAAAAGGGGTTCAACTTGAATAATAATTGAACATATATACATACGCATATACATATACATACAGATATACATATACACATATATAAAGAGAGATAGAGAGAGAGAGCGAGAAGAGAAAGAAAGGGAAATAAAAACAAACAGTGCGAGGGGGCGCGTGTGCGCGATTCGGTGGAAGATACCGTTGAGAGGAAGCGAAGGGGTGGTAGGGAAAAGGACCATCCGACAGGAGTGTACCACCCGGACTAAATGTGCGTAAATGGAAGGTATAGGCAGCAGTGTTTCCGATCATCAGCACCATAGCGAGCAATTACTAGAATCGGTCGATTCTCCGTCGACGGTAATACCGTCTACGCATGGCCGTGGCAGTAGTGGGGGTTCGAATGCGAACTGTGTGGGTGGGGGTAGACACCACGAGGGCAGTAGCCACGGTGGCGGGGGTGGCTGCGTTGAAGGGATGTCGTCTGCCTCGCAGAGTCCCGATATCGCGTGCGCGAGCCTACCGTTGGAGCTGCTCGCCTCCGCGGGTGCACTTGGCGTCAAGGAAGAGAAGGAACGGGAACTCGGTGTCGCGGAGGACCTGTCCTCGTCACAGGAACCCCCAGGAGGAGGTGGCGGTGGTGGTGGTGTTGGTTCCACCAGGGAGTCATTGTCCGTCATTGTGCCACCGCAGGACGTCGACGTCGACTCTCGGGACGCTGACTCGGAACTGCTTAGTCCTGGTAAACTTTCACCGACATCCGGGATCAGTGTATCAGTGGCAAGCATGATCGACGCGACAGATTTTCGTGCTATGCAACCTGAGCCAACATATCAGACGCTAACTTCCGTAGCCGAGAGAATGTCGCCGCCTGGTTTTAGCCCCGGTTCATCATACGCAACGCTTACGCCTCTCCAGCCTTTGCCACCGATATCCACTATGAGTGACAAGTTTGTTTATAGTGGCCACCCGGGCAGCGGTGTGTCGGGGAGTTTTGCTGTTATGCAAAACAACGGCTTAGGTAACATCGGACTTGGCATGGGGGGCTCGCCTTACACCTACGACAAATTACCATCCATGGGTATGTCCCCACCGCACAATTATCCATCACCCGGTGCGGGCCTTCAGCCAAGTCCTTTGTCACCACAAAGCGCCTACAGTCAAAGCGGTCTCAATTCACCCCATAAATCGGCAAGCCCGCACTACGAACCCGCCTTTTTACCCAGGCTACAGCAAAGTCCGGCAGCCCTGAGTCCACCATCCCCGCCAACTTCGGCTGCGGCTAGTTTCGCACCGACCCATCACTCGCCGCAGAGTCTATCGGTACCTACTTCCTCGCCACCACCACCAATGCAGACGCAAATTCAACAATCAGCCATGCAACAACAGCAACAGCAGCAGCAACAGCAGCAGCAACAACAGCAACAACAACAACAGCAACAGCAACAGCAGCAGCAGCAGCAACAACAACAACAACAACAACAGTCACAGCTTAATCAACACGCGCAACATGCCCAGCACACGTCAGTCGTTATGAAGACTGTATCTTCGGCTGGTAACGGGGCTGGTGAAGTTGAGGAGATAAACACGAAGGAATTGGCACAAAGGATTAGTGCTGAACTAAAAAGATACAGTATACCACAGGCGATATTCGCCCAAAGAGTGCTGTGCCGGAGTCAGGGTACGCTCAGTGATCTCCTTCGTAACCCTAAACCATGGTCGAAACTGAAGAGTGGTCGCGAGACCTTTAGACGGATGTGGAAGTGGCTTCAGGAACCGGAGTTTCAACGGATGTCTGCCCTGCGACTGGCAGGTTAGTTGATTCGAAACGCGAAACCCAGAACTTGCCACTAACCTATCTCTTTTTATTCCCGAGCATCGAAACCGTTCCCATTTCCATCGTGACTTTAAAATCTTGACACAAACGTGAGACAAACTGTTATAGCTGTCCGTTGTAGGAACGTTAAAATGCATCTTATAGCTGAACCCGGTGTTTAAAATCCCCACACGGATAAGCTCCGAGTATAAATATAGCGGAAGAAGAAATAGATGTTGCAGAAAATCGTGGGCATGAAGGGAATGGCTTAGCTATGGTACCGAAACGCTCGAAGGCGGTGAAAGAACTGATGCGAGGTATTGGAATAATTCGTCTACACGTGCTCTCCACGTGGAGGAGAGTACAGACTCCTCCCTACCATATCATTCGGAGATAACAGCGCGCCAAATGCCACTTTTCAAATTCAACCTCCTTTGCCCGACGTAACACCCGCGTAGAAAGTATTGATCCCAGTCACGCGGGTTGTGGTAGTGAACCGCGCCGTCGCGGGCGTCCCGATGCCGCCATCGCCACGCCGTCGCCACGCTTCCGTTGTAACACTTCACCACCGTTTCGTACCAACCCCTCATCATAGGTGTATTTCAACAGCCTAAATAGAAACCGTCAGTTTTTACTCTTTCGCGAAGCATGTGCAGATCCCTAGAGTCCAAAGCGCGCGCACACACGCACACACACATCAGCTTCTTCACTTTATCCACTACATGTTCTCTTCACGTTCAAATTCTGAAGGCAGACCTTAAGCTACATCGCATAGTGTACGTCTTATTTTACACGGGGAATCCCTCCGTGCGGCAAAGAAGCCTTTGAAGACTTTGAAGGCGCTGGCTAGTTCCATCGTTTGATTAATTCAGTCGACTTGCGACTTTACTTCTTTGCTATGGTAATTAAGGCTGATGCTAGTCGTAAGAGAGGACTTGATACCAGACTTTCTTGCATATAGCATGTTGTAAGCGATAGTTACAGTGGCTTCAGTCATCACCTCAGCAATTGTATTATAGTTCTGAAGTACATACCTATAAACACCGACGATTCTACAGTCCGTCACACTTCCAACCAAGGCAGGATCTGTGTGAAAATAAAATCCCACGTCTATCCGTTTACTAGTAGATGGTCCGTCAAGGAATAACGATCATGATAACATACCATAACACTGATTTTTACGATAATAACGAACTAACGATATTCTGATAGATTCGGACTCAGAAGTTTAGTGAACATTCACTATGACTAGATCTTGGACGGTCTGATACCGCAGGATATACACGGTACTGGTACTGGTACTGGTAACTACAAAGTTTGCAACCAGTTTGCAGCCTGTACCTATGCTATACCCTCTTAGATCCGGATCCTTGTCGGCTGGAGTGTCAGTGAAGACAATACGTTCCCCAGAAGGGTTCCTCCAGCCAAACCCCTTCAGATCAGTACCCTATTGTCACCTACACTGTACCTTGGTTCAGGGTCTTCCGCGGGAAACTGTGCAACCTACTGCCTGCTCTACATGCGAGATTATTCCTCGACACTATTGCCGCGATATTTTTCGATTTCTCCTCAGTTTTTTTCTTGTCAAAATTAAGAAACACGGTGTAGATAGGATTTTAAACGTTCGAGAAACTAATACATCCGTCGTGGAAAAAAAAAAAATAAAAAAAAATTGTCGAGAATATTTGTCACCAAGTCTGAATAACCTATACTTTAGCAATTGGAATACGACGTGTAAAACTCCCGCGCTATCTGCAGTCGCGCCAAAATCGGACGTCGTTATTCCCTTGTCAGAAATGATCTACTTTCGAAATCTTAATATTCAGTGCTAATGTTCGAGCTTTGTCAGTATATTCACGACAGCGTTTTATATTCAATTGTTGAAATCATTTGAAATGATTTGATAAACACAAAACGAAAAGGATAAACGATAGCTTATTATTGAAAATGTCATCTAAAAACGAAAATTTACTTTGAAAAACTAAAAATCTAGCATTGAAACGTACGGTGTACTATTGTTCCCCTCGTGTTGCTGGTTTCCAGGTTTCTGTTCGTGTTTGTTGGGATTGCGTGCAAGGAACGGGAAAAAATCAATATGGAAACACTCTAGTCTTCGCATGTAGGTACGCCATGCGTTGTGACGTTAGCTATATAGGGTTGTTGTTTATTCTAGTAAACGACAGCTTTCCACCACAGCGCACACCTTCCAATCCACACATGCACTATCTCTCTGTCTTTTCGTTTGTATTCCTCATTTCTGGCTGCAGTTTGTCCAGAGGGAACTCTACTGTTCCTGATACCTGGGGCACGTGTCCAATTTCGAATAATGATCCGTGTTCAAAATTCTAACAGAATTTAGTGTTCACCCTTTAATTTTCATGGTCAAATGTCATTTCCCATGTTTCACGAATCCAAGTTCCTAAAAATTTGTATTGTCTTCTATCTTCCATGGCTAATTGAAATCCATAAACACGTCAACATCTCATACAGGTACCATATGGCACATAACCGAGTACAAATAATGTGTCCAAGATCAATGTGTGCGTCACCAACATAAAAATACGCATTATGTATAATAAAGTGGGACCGTGACGTCATTCCTCGACGTATGTCCCGTATCATTTGTCGCGGTTGGCTTGCTTCTGAGCTATGTACGCTCGTCTTTATACAGTGTATTCATTTTTTGGAAACGCAATTTTCTTTGCGGCAAGACTTGAAACGCTGCTAACCCCGTTTGGCAATCGCGAGACATCCGCGAAGGGGGACGAAAACAAAAACAAACCAAAAAAGTTTCTTCTTCCGTTTGACGAAAGAATCTCGTGGGAATAAATTTCACCATATCCTGTCTCGGTAATTGCCCTCCGCGTAGAGGACAGATCGAATTTAATAGCGATTTCAATGTTTGACGGGGCTCTTCTCTGAAGCTTTGGTGTAGCTTTCAGTCGTTGTCCCGCAGCACGCGCCGAAATTTAATACCGTACCGTACCGTAGTACCTACCCATACTCTATGGCGGGAGACCTTACGTGAACACAGCCGTTCGTGCAGCATGGGTTCTGCTCGACATGATCACGTGGAAATTTACCTCCCTAGTATTTCGTCCCTCCTCGCACCAAGAGCCAACTATATCATTTTACAATTTTACGGGATATCCGGCTGCCGCCCCACCTCCCACCCTCGGATCACAGACTCGACCAAAGTCAGACGAAATTGAAAATCAACCCTTTGAAACTTTACAACTTCCGCGACATTCACACTGCAATGCATCTTAATCGAAATCAACATCATCGTGGTAATTTTGGTCGGGAAATAGTAATTCGAATCAATGCCTACAATACAATACAAACACGAGCAAACAAGTTTGCTTCATTTTAGTGATTAATCGGCTGTTGGATATTTCGAGCAGTTGATCATGGAGTGAAAGTTGAAATAGACAAAGAGATTCTGCAATTCGTTCGCTCGTTCGTTTGTGGGAGGGTAGGGAATGGGAATGAGAATGAGAATAAGGGATGGAACAGAAGAGAATAGTACACAGAGTGAAACATCCTGGATAGATAATTCCTGGAAAGCTGTGGAAAGCCAAAGTACAAATTTTCAGATAACAGTGGTGGTAGTGGTAGTCCTCCTGTTTCCCAGCAACGTGACGTTATATTGGAGGATGAGACGCCGCGCAATTGAACTTTCCCAGTTGTATTTTAGTCTGACATGTTTGTTACTAGTTTCACTGCCACCGAAGCCAACAGAGATTACAGTCTAGCCGCTGCATGGTACTCGCGTATATTCTCATCAATAATACGGACGTGTTTTTTTTTTCGTTCGTCAATGTATTTGAAAAAAATAAATAAAAAAATTGATCATGAAGAAACAAAACAGTTTACTTTGAACGCATTCAATCGACGATTTCAAATGTCAACTTCTATAATCTCTGATCGGGCTTCGCTGCATGTGAGACTCGAGGCTCGGGTCAAATTTTACTTCACGTATACCTAGACGGTTGATAAAGGTAACTCAACACCTGGCATATTTAGCGATAAGCTCTACTCCTCCAACAGCCAGTCTTGCCAACAGCTGCTTAAATTTAGTTCGTTTGAAATTTCTGTTAAATTCATACTTTGCTATCAGATGGAAATAATGTTGGCACTAATGGACAGAATCATTCGGACAAGTCCTTCCGATTTAATGAAAGAAAAGAAGGATTTCAAAAATTGCAGAACCTTTTTCCCTTTTTTTATTCACCAAAGTATAATGTATCGAGTAGTGACAGAAGTAAGAGAAGGACAGAGCCAAGGAACAGATACCCACGCACGTGCGTAAAGAAGTGACTAACTCCATACACGAAACCCCGCAAGCGCCAACCCCCACTTAAAACCCGAACCGATGCTATGTCGCGCGCAAGCTATTATAATGTTTGAGATACGAAGAAAAGTCCCGATGAGTAACTGACGGTCAATTTCAGAGTAAATATTACCCGATATCTGGACCGCAACACGTTTTTACAATTGTTTAAAATTGTTTAGTTAAAAAAGGCGGGAAACTCATTCGAAATTCAAACGCTGTGCCAGTAGGTATAACGGTCTTCTTTCCTACAGCGAGGTGGGCACGAACTTTACGAGTCCTCCAGAATTCATCGAAACGGAAAGATAGATGGGAAATAGTTGCCCGAAAGATAGAGTAGATTTTGGGGTTGAAGAACGAGAAATAATTTCACGGCAGTCTGTAGAGCGAAGTCCAGAATTTCATTGTTTTCAATTTAAATTCGAGTCTCGGGTCAGAGATAGACACTTTTGGTTTT
The DNA here is from genome assembly GCA_944452935.1 of Rhogogaster chlorosoma. Taxonomy (NCBI): domain Eukaryota; kingdom Metazoa; phylum Arthropoda; class Insecta; order Hymenoptera; family Tenthredinidae; genus Rhogogaster; species Rhogogaster chlorosoma. The sequence continues at coordinate 3,598,655 of OX101801.1, read as the reverse complement.
TACCAAATATCGAAAAGATATTTTGTGGAAATGCGACGACCACCATATTTCAGGCGTTAGATCAGGGCGGGTTATATAGTATTGCGTGCTGACTCATCGAGCATGCGAGTCCCGAGTGTAATTTCTCATACATGTATGAGAGTATCCTGCATGTTCTATACATGTATAGTATACATATAGAGGCATATGCGTACATAGTTTGAGTACGCTGTACGATATAGGACAAGCTATTATAAATGTGTAACCCGGGCCACCCCAAGCCGAAACTAATCGTGAACAGGGTTGCCATAACCTGCACTCTGTGTTTTGCAAGAATTAGTAGAATCGTTGGAAGACGTGGATAGGATTTTTTTCGCAATTTCTACAAGTTTGAGAGCTTCGATATTTATGAAAAATTTGCGTTCTGAAAAATTGAGAAACAAATATAATTAGAGAGAACACAAACTCAAACATGAACTGAAATTTTCAACACTTCCTTTGCTGACCACGATGTAATCGGACAGTTTACAATATCAGAACATAACTGCAGACAAGAACACTCCGGCTTCTTTGCTCCTAAAACTTCCTTCCCCGATAATATAAGTTCACCGATTTCGCACATGCAATATTGTTATACACCCACATACATCCCTATACTCTCGCGGCATGAAGGATTTAACTAGATAATTGAAAGAAAAAAGAAATGAAAGAATATGTAAACCAAACGGATAGACAATTGCACCTCTGAATAACCTCTCCATATTATGTCAAACTTATTATTATTTTTGTTTTTATAAATTCGATAAAAAATTAATGACATTTAGTTTACAATTTCTGATATTTCATATTATCATTAGATGTTTTTCTTTTCTTACCTTTACTGCGACTGAACATCACGCCGTTAGATATAGATGCATATACATGGTAGGTATTTAGCTTTACATTAGTTCGTTACAATAGCTATGTATATAGTCTTTTTTTTTCATGTAATTTTTCAATTTTTAAAACGATTTCTCTGAGAATATATTATACAGCCCTTCTTCCTCACTTCTCACCGTCCAATTACTCGATAATCCGCCTTGAGCCTCCTGAATACCAAATAAACTAAAAAAAAACTATTGATTATAACAAGATCCATGCAATATATGAATGATTCTGTCCATTTATGTTTTTATGCAAATATATTTTGACCATTAATATATTTATACACATATCGTTACGTAGTCGTGTTGTAGGATTTGTTTCATTTTACTTTCGTTCAAATTGAAATTTCGAAAAAATTAGCAATTTTTTATTATTATTTTGCGTTGCGTTATTTTCTTGTTATTTTTGTAAATTGTGTACAGTGACACAAGTCGATATAATTCTAGCATGTGTATGTTTTTTTCGTATTCAAGTTCAAACTTGTGAAAAAACAAAAAACAAAATCAACAAATAAAAGAAAACGATGAAATTGTCACTTTATTTTCTTCCTTTGAAAAATAATAACGTATTCAAATATTGCAAAAAAAAAAACATTTTTTTTTTATTTGTTCCTGGATACATATTTCACTTTCCGTCGAAAACACAGGGAAGCATTCCCGCTCAAAGGAGCTCCCGATCAAAATTAATTCTAGGATTGTGTACCATTCACAAAGACACATCAAAACGCATTATATCAGAATAAGGGATTAGCGAAACGACACGTTGTCACATATCGTTGCGCTCGTTTTGATCTCACCGACATAATTTAATGACATAAAAACATTTTATTTCCATTTTTACTTTCAATTTTCTCTTTTTATACTCATTTCATTTCATTTTGTTTAACGGATCGTAAAAAATAACAGGAAAAGTCATACCAATGATTGTCATAGTTTTTTTTCTCATTTGAATCTAAAATTTTATGCATCATAATTAAAAAAAGAAAAAAAAAAAAAAGAGAGAAAAGAATTTCTCTGCACCTTTTGATTTCGTTCCCTCAACGGAAAGTGAAATTTTCGGAGAGACTGAAAAGTCAAATAAATTGAATCGAATTTCGCTGAGTATAATATTATTTGGATAATATTTTGAAAATAAAATAATAAAAAGAGAAAGAGTGAAGATGAATGAATGAGGAGATAATAAAGTGAATTAAAGAAAAAAACACAAGGTGTGTGTCTATCGGTTTGGTTTTAGCACTAAGCAACTGCTCCGAGAGTGGCGGTGACCCGGACGGCATGCTGGACCCTCACCATCCTGGATCCGGAATCGACACGCACCACCAACAGTTTCACAACTCGTATGGTAATATCACCCTCATCATACCTATATATATGCTCACTATTTGACTATAACTTGAATCATTATAGTTTAATTTTTGATCGTAAGGTGCACATATTTACCACTAGTCTATAGACACATTGCGATCCATACTGTACGTATGTCAAGTATATTGCGGTCGCCCAAAGTATGAGATTTTCAAAAACTTTCGAATCCCCGAACGAACATGTCTGCAAGCAAAAATTAATGAGATAAAAACGTCAAGCAATCAGCAGACTGAATCTTTCTCAAGCTTAGGAAATTTTTGGATGATCTCCTTCTCGGGGATTCGGATTTTTTGAATATACTCAAATTTTCAAACGCATCATACATCATGTACGTAGGTAGGTATATACGTTGGATTAATCTCCGTCGCCATGTTTGTTGTAAGAAAAAAAATAGTTCGAACATTCTTCAACATTTGATAACGACGATAAATAATTATATGTGATTGAAAATGGTGAAATTTCGAAATTTACCATGTGGGTTGAAGAACTTTTTGACAAGATGACGGAAAGAGAATAAGAAAAATAGCACCGAATTAGTAATCTCTGACTTATATTTCGAGTCCGAATTAAGGTGAGCTAAAAACGATGCAGTAATACCGGTATCGAATCGTCGAATGTGCGAGTGGATAAATCTTGGGAAAGTAATCTAGGTACTTTGAAAGCTCATTGAAATATCTGACGTTAAAAATTTCAATCTATCGTGTACAAAAGTTTTCTCTTCCTCTTGCAACCTACCCCTTTTCAAGAGTCGACATTATCCAGGAAAACATCCCGTTGTACCTCGCCTTTACTATATACTCTCGTGTATACATATATATACATGTAGAAAAAGTCTCATGCCATGTAGCCAAGAGCCAAGAACCAACAACGAACAGCCTGCAACGAAGGAATCCTGAGTCCATTCCTTCTGCTTGGTTTTTTTTTTTTCCTTTTCCTTTCCTTGTTTTTTTTTTTTTTTTACTTTACTCCTTTTTTTACTTTCCTACCTTCATTCGCCTCCGCTTCACCCTCCGACGACCCTACAAACGTCTTTCCAACTCCCCGCTACCCTCCTCGAATGGATATTGATTTGTATACAACCCAACTACAAACCAAACTCAATACAGGTACGAAGATGTGCCTAATTAAACCTCGGCTTGTACACTACATGTATAACTATATATACGTATCTGCATACACGTTCGTGTTTATTTGCACAAGTATCCAAATGTTTTTTGGTGGGACATTTTTTTCTGCTGGTATTCAGGATAAATTTGAATACCAATTCATACCTTATTTACGCACGTGCGTACGTACGTATACAAAGTTGAAACGAAGCGCTTTGCGTGAGTGAAGAAACATTGCGCAGACGTAGTTTTGAAAATTGTGAAAAATGTAAAGGTTGTAATTTCTAAACGCGTAGCTGTGAAATTGATGTAACGTCAAAAACAATTTTCCGTAAACCGCCTCTAGAAAATGTTGTTGAAGTGGTTAGAGACGGTTCGAAGTTTGAAGTAAGGGAAGAGTTCGTCGTCTATTCGCACAACAAGCGTGGTAGAAACTAATTAGCTTCTTGTTAATTCAATTAATTGGCACAAAGTTAATACTGGGTAGTGTGTATGCCTTTGATGTTTAACGGCTTAAAGGATGCCGTTTCAGGATTGTCTGCAACAGTATAGAGGAGACGTGAACCTTGCAGGGATGTCAGAAAGAAACGAGGATACTAAGACGATAATAGACGTGCAAAGGAACAGTTCTTTCTTCTCCTCTTCATATACTTCAGAGAGAGAGCTTAATAATCTCGCTAATGGATAAGTTAACAACAAGTTTTGGTTAAATAAAAACTTTCGAATATATCTCAGAACCAATCGGTTAGTCGAGAAAAACGTAGTGCTTACAGAAACGAGGGAAGAACCTGGTTAAAAGTTGCAGGTGAAGAGTTAGAGGCGATGTCGGAAAAACAGGGGGTACTGAATAATCGCAAATGAAGAAAAAGGAAAATAAGAAGCATTTGAGAAGAAGAAGAAGAAGAAGAAGAAGAAGTAGGAGGAGGAGAATAGAAGTACGAAACTTGTGTGCAGAATAATTACCAACTGGACAGACAATAGTATCGAAATCTCTGGCTATAAGATGAATCCCAAATAGTAAAGTTGATGCCGAGCGGAAACTTTCTAGCGATGTCAAAGAATGTTTCGAGCAATGTGAGGTGGCTAAAAGTTGGCCAGTTCACGCAGTGATAACGAGCTACGATGGCCCCTTTTTGATTTTGGAAACTATGGGAATGATTTGCTGTGAATTTGGCGTAACGATTTTATAGAAAATTGATTTTGAAATTTTTTTAGGATCCCTCTCTAAGATCGTGACATGAAATGTTCATTTTTCTCCGAAATTAAATGTCGTATTTAATCTTCTTTCGTCCTTACAAATTTCGCAATTTCGAGATCATATCGATAGTCCGCGACCCGAAATACGTTTGGAAACAAACTTTCATAAAAAAAAAGTAGACAAAAAAGATTACCTTGTAAAGCCTAAATAGAGTCTTCCTGCAAAAGTATCTCGTCTGGATTCCCCCGTCTCTAAAGGGTTAAATAGAATCAATTTCTCGATAATGAAGTGTCGGGGTCGTCGTTTTGTCGGTGACGGAAGGAGAGTAGGTAGTCGTAAAAATCAGACCTATGAGACAGTAAATAGTTTATGTGTATTGTAGGTAAAGGCTTTCAGATGAAGAGTTCGAAAGTGTGGGAAACATGTTTTAGATAGTGTGTTTTAAAATCTTTCCAAACTGTCTAATGCCTCGAACCCATCGCCTTGTTTTTTAGCCAGGCAGTCAGTCTTCGCCAGAAGACGGCGGCAAGGGAATAGTTGGAAAGAAAAAGGAGAAAAAAAGAGGAACGTGCTCATTGGTACCGGGACTTCGACTTGGCGAATTGAAGCGTTCGAAATTTCTGCGCTTCCTCTTACCATTTTCGTTTCTCTTTTTCTTCCCTTATTCTTTCCGGGCTAATCCTCCTTTCCGTCTCCAAGTTTTCTCTCCTTAATAACTAACAATAAATCGGAGAAAATGAATCTTCCGGAAACGCGAGCCTAAGCTTCGGGCATTGCGACTTCACTAGCTGTAAATTGCTATGAAGAAGGAAGCCCTGCCGCCACGCGATGCACTGCTAAGTGTTCTTCGGAGCACCTGATGGTTCTAAAGCGCGAAGAAGATACGTACACATGTATACTGGGTAACCTGCTTCGTTCCAGTTTATCGCAGGTTGTCTCGACGCCGAAAGTAACGGAGAAAAAATTTCCCCCCACAATTACTTTTCGACTTGAAATATTCGGCGCGAAAATATTACCAAGTCAATGAAAACTGTTCGCAACAATCTTCCATCTGGAACTTCATCTTCGGCTTTAAGCGCTGCTGATAAATAGTGAAGAACAATGTGAAAGCCGGAAATTCCGAAGTTCGAGAAGAACGTAACAAAACAGTGGCAAAAAATAGGCCACGTTAAAAGACTTCCGAAGCGTAGGCGAAGACGGAGAGTTTCGTTGAATATTTCACGGAATTCATGATCTCAAAATGAAACTTGACCGTTTTCTATCACAATTCTTGTGAGAAATAGAAATAACATAGGTACGATTTTGCCCGAAGACCTTGCAGCTGAGAAAGATCCGAGGAAAGATTCATTGCGATTATTGTGTTCCGCTGATTCCATGATCGGCACATGATTATAGACGGTTGTGACTACTTTGAAGCTAATTTCGCATGACTTGAATATCATTTCCAGTCATTCGAATTCTCGTCGACTTTCATCGCATTGAAATTTCCCGGATTGATTCTAAGGTGATTTATTCTTCCCAAAGGTATATTACCCACGTGGGGATTGATGATCGAAGTTATTCCTTGCGTTTCTTCAACTTTATTGAATAACGTTTATCAGATCGTTGGCCAACATTCGGGTCGTTACTTCGACAGGGTTGAACAGCCCTGCAAGAGACTCTGAGAAAAAAGGTGACATTTCTGTTTCGAATTGCCCCCATCATTTTCTCCGTCATTATTGCAACGGAATATTATATACTTGTCATCTATTCCTGATTAATTACCAATCCTAGCATCGATAGAAGTGATCAATTTTTTGATCTAACAAGTAAGAGCGGCGTCTATCTCGCTTTTGATACCTTTATTACTATCGTTATTTTTCCACCTCGCCTCGTCGCATCGAATATTCGGAATATATGCCCATGGAAATTCGAGATCCAAAAATGAGGAGTTGGCTTATATTCCCGCCACGCAACACGTGACCAAACCATGCTGATCGTCCGACTACCCCGAAAGCTGAAGCGTCTTTGATGACTCTCTGGTCTATTGTGTGATCCGGTGCTAGCGAAAGATGGGAGTCGTTTTATCAGAAGTATGGTTATTGTTTTTCACCGGGTGTATCTAACGGTCGTTTGCGTTCGCATACGGTCTTTGATATTTATATGACCAGGAATACCTCCGCGAGAAATCGCGTGGTCTCAATCCCCGCGCGTATCACGGCTTGAAGAAAAAAAATAAAGGGGGAAAAAGAATTGATGCAAAAAAAAAAGAGAAGAAGTAAAAAAAAAAATACGAATGAAAAAATTGGCAGCTTGGGAACTAAATAGAAAAGACAGTACCTACCTACCCACACACGAAACGGTTTCCTAAAGTATGAAAAATGATGGCTTCCAGGGCGAAAATGTACGCTTCAATAAGTGATAGAACTAATGGTCCGTTATAATTGATAAATCGTGTTGGGCTCGTGCATGCAAAAAGAGAGTTAACCCTCTTTTAGCGCAGACTTTAAGCTTTCGATTATATCCGTGTTAGTAAAGTGAAAGTAGCTTTTCTTCCTCCTCCACCTCTTTTTTTTATTTTTTATTCCCCCTCCCCCTTAAACCTCATCTCGCACAACCGTTCCGGATAATTACTTCCCTCTATATTTCCCGGAAATTTAGAGAACATTTTTTTTCGAATCTTGTATCGCTCATACCTATATACGTACAATCTGACTTACGTAATGTTCCGAGCAAAGTAGGTACTCTGAGTTTACAATTATTCAAACTTCATCCAATCAGATGCCTTAGAGTTGAATTTGAAACTTTTACCGGAAAGCCATTCCGGATGGTAACTTCGAGTCAGGAGTCTCTCGTCTCGTCTATAGTTGTTCAAATCCATTTCGGATCTCGGAAGGACCATGGTTCTGGGTAACACTGCGGCACAGATACCCTCGTGCATATACAACACGCTGAGATCCACCCCATGAGTGCATATAACGAGTTTCCAATAATGGTAGAACTGTAACCAGTTCCCAACCAGGAGCACAGGACTGACACTCGTTCTCCAAGTTGGTGCAGTTTGTGTTTACTAATTTATTAAAAATGTTTTATAAAACTTGATCCCGTTAGTGGTAGTCGTGTCGAAAATCTTCACGGTCTTCATCTCGTCTTCAAATTCTGAAAGATTATAACAGGCACGGAAACGAATCGCATCTAAAACTAGCCAAGATCGATGCCACTAGCTTTTTCCATGCGATTAACCGCCCGAACTACTATATGATAAATTCGCATTGGATTTCGTGTAGTGAAAGAAAGATTAGTAGATAGTCGATTTAGTTCGTTGTTGTGTGGCTAATGCGGTATTGAGAACAACCGACGTCAAAATGGTATTTGAATGCGGTCTGCGTTGATGCAGGGTTGAGGGTAGAGAGGGAAGGTACAGATCTTCTTGAGGAAGAGATCTGGAAGACGCTTCGCAGATTGGTACAAGCAACATTTCACGGCCCACTATATTCTTTCATCAATTTTCAGCAAGAAGGGAAATTGGGTCAGGAATTTCCGATCGAAATACATGTATATGCGTCCAATCGCGCGGGGTGCTGTCTGGTCGAATCTTGCAGCAGATGATTTCACGAGCCACTGATTTCGGGGTAGTAACTTCTTCCGCGGTCTCCTCATTCATTCAAGACACTCGCTTTTCACATTGCAGAAAGTCCCCCGGAGCAAAACTAAATCCTCCCGCCATACCCTGGCAGCGAATATGTCCCATTGCAGGCTTGCGAAACGCCGCGTCCATACATCGTGCTCCCATGCAGACATGAACATACGCGTGCACACATATGCTTCGCCACTTTGTCTTGTGTGTGGTGATCCCCACCACCAACCAACCACTCCATTACAACCTACCCTATATTTGTACCGACGTTCGTATCGATCCCTGGGAACCAAACGACTTTTAAAAGTGAGACCAAAGATACCAGCAACTCAACCATCACTTTTTCTCATCCGTTCTATGGGCAGGCTATTGGCCAACTATCATTACAAAATGGCGTCGTATGGTTGATCCCATGACTGGACTTCGCCTTAGTACTCGTATGTACCTATTCGGCACTTCCTCGCCTTCGATCAACTCTTTTGCCAATCATTTGGCACTTGATCGAGCTGCCTAACCGATTCTTCAAGGTTGCCTTAGCCAATGAAAGAGTTTAGTGTCATTCGACACTGAGATAACGTTTTCTTGACTATTTGTCAGGGTCGTCAAGGAATCGTTGTCTACCCAAAGTAGACGAATATCGATTTGCACTCATAGCAAAGGGAGGGCCAGTGCCAGGCTCATCATGTCGTGGCACTATCCTTAGCTCGAAACACTATGCGACTGACTATTGGTGCGGTGGAGTCATTTCGGGATACCAGAAACTATTCGATTTTTGGTCAAACTTTGAATATCATAGGGAACAGGTAAAATTCATAGTTTGATCGATCGAGCGCATATTTTTCATCATTTGATGAATAGTCTAGAGGAATGTGGAAAGTAAAGAAAGTGTAATAGCCGTCGCGTTTCCTGGTAAGTAATATCCGCGTCATTTCTTCGCGGTACCAAAGATTCTCATTCTGATACAAAATTCCGCGAAAGATTTCTTAAGCCAGGAAATTATTTCGCCGCGGTTTCGTTCGCTCGATTAACTGCCGCTGGCCAATTTTCGTAATAATCAAACATCAGGATTTCTCTAAGAGCTCGTGAAACATCCGCATAAATCCATTCCACTTATTATTATACAGAGTCGAAGAAAAATTTCATTTCCATACAAAGCGCATGATCCGACAAGAAAAACAATACTGAGGCATGGACATGATGAAAATGGGTCAAACTTTAACGACATGCCTGCGCGAGGGTTGATTGGATAACAAATAGATTTCATTAAATTAGGATGAGTCCTGGCGGCGGTGAGTAGCTGCAATCGGTCAGGAAAGGGGGATATAGAAGGGGTTGGTTGGTTCAGTTCCTAGCCAGTACATGGCAGATTAAAGAGAAATGGCTACAGGTTCATATTGATTTTTGTCCTCAGTTCGCCTAGTGGTTGGAGTGGTGGGTGGTCGCTAAAGGTAGGGTGGAGGGTGGGTTTCACCCCATCACTAACGTCTATCTATCTGTCTATCTACCTATCTTTTTCTCCACCTCACCCTCCTCTCTCTCTCTGCCCCTCTCTCTCTCTTCATGTCTCTCACTGTTTAAAGTGCAAGAGGCAAGAGAGTGAGATAGTCTCTGGCTTCAGGTATAGCAGACGTCTGCCATTAGCCAGTAACAGTCATAGTGCTATCCAAGATTTTCTGCTCATAAAAACCAACGGCTGAGATTTTACCAAATTTTCCCCATCGCCCTTCACCATCGTCTTCGGAATCCTTTCGTTGTTAAGGATTGACGGGTCCTATCGGTAGCTGAATAAACCAGCCAATTCAGTAATCAGGACATCCCCTATCTGTATGAACAGTGAATTTGAATCATATCTCAATGAGCAGCTCCAGGCTAAAGCTTATATGTATATACAGGTATAAATGCATATCACATGGTCCGGTGCATCGACCACCTGCTGGGCACTTGAAAGATTTTTCGAGTGCCCAGTGAAGAAATAAAGAATAAAAATCCTTCAATTGATTCGAATGCCGTTGCGTAGATAGAGAGAATGATGAATGGTCGATGAAACTTGACTTCTAACATACTCTTCATGAATTCGAATGTGTTTCCGAAACACGGATGTATGGGTGGCCGAAAAATGCGGTTCTTTTTTTTCAGGGTTCAATTCAGGATTTTTCTTTTTTTTCCTCCTCAATATTTCTGTTCATTTCGATGGTTCTTTTCCGTACAGTAAAAGAAAAAAAAAAAATATCACTCTCCTCGCAGGATCCAGGATGTTCGAAGCAGTTTCGTATCGTTGGAAAAAGACAATAAAAAAATAAAATGAAAATAAAAATAAAATAAAAGATGAAACAACCTCGTCGATCTACCTATACGCATTCCCTGAAAAATGTTATTAATAAAATATTACATAACGGTTTATAAAAAGCCAGTAGAGCTGAGAGTGGAATCGTGGTTTGAAGAGCCGGGCGAGGGTTGGGCGCAAAACCACAGCAACGTAACTGAAACGATGAGGCATACCCTTCGCCGCATGATGCTGGGCCGCTATACAGAGCCTGGACCAAACTGATGGAATGCCAGAACTTTTTTGTAATTAAATTTTTACTGATACCAACTCACACAGCCGGGCTGACCTTAGCCAACCCCTGACGAACAGTCGGATTCTAACACGGAATAAAAGTCCGGAAACTAGGAAACAGGGAAAACGCTATCCGAGTATCGACTCTGTGTAAGATTTTTCTTTACCCCGAAGAGATCAAGATGTTTTTTTTTTTTTTTTTCACTCAGGCATCAAGATTATCAGAGAAGATATGGATAATTCTAAGAAACTTCATCACTGTTCAAAGTGTTTACAAACGGTTTCCGCAACTTCCGGCGAAGTGAGTGGCAAGTTTGACGATTTGTCAAGGTTCGATTCGAATCGTTAATTAGTATTTTTCTATACAAGTGCGTAGAAGCGGAAATGTCACACGGCAAGATAACGCGCGGTACTTTTGATTTACTTGTTGCAAACAATCCATTCCAATATTTCTTTACTAATACGAAATCGTGACTATGAAAAGTTGTGCAAAAATTGTTACGAACTGTATTAAAATCGTGAAAGTTTTCGCGCACCCCTTTTAACCCGGAGGAAAATTAAGGAACTTAATTTCGAAAGGTATGAAAAATAGACGTAGAACTCCAGGGTTGGAGGTGAAAGTTTATGGAATAATAGGAGCTTAGCAAATGGAACAGTAAAGTTAATAAAAAGGGAATACATTTCGCGCAGTATCGGTGCTGTGAGTTTTAAAAAACCTCAGAACGTCTCCCACCCTCTCTTTCCGTTCTATCTCCTCTCTCTCCCCCTCTCTCACTCGCTCTGGGTTTTCGATAAATGAAAAATGTGTAATTTTTTATTAATTCTGCCTTTATTAATTCTCGCCCAACGGCTACAGCGGACGGTGGTGGTTGCTGCTGGGGCAGCAGACGCTGCGAGGGAGGTAAAGAGGGATGAGGAGGAGTTCTGAAACGCGGTGCACCACTGCTGCAGCACTGGCGCTCGCCTTTTTCTACCCACTTTACCTATATACTCAATATATATATTTTCAGACATATATACAAAGATATATATACACACAGATCGTATATAGATGTATAGGTATGGAGGTATTTCACCACCACCAATAGCTATACATACATACATACATAAAGCTATACTACGTGGGTATATAGATATATCGACGCTTATTTTTAATATTGATGTACGGCGGCTATACCGCGATAGAAAACGACGGAGAGAAAAGTATATGGATGGAGGCAGGGGGTTCCGATTCGCCAGGAAAACTTCAGTCGCGGTTGAGACTTTCAAACATCCAATTAACCTTCCGTCAATATTCGTCCCAGATTTTTGAACCAGGACCGAAATTCTCCCGTCAACGATTTCGAAATCTGGTCAAATGCCCATCGTGAAAATTCATAACAGTCGAAATTTATTCGAAATCTACTGGTTTATCGTTGTGAAGTTTAATCGAAGCGAATGGATACAATAAATGAGGAATTCGGCAGAATAAATTGCCTGGAAACGTTGCTCTTCTCGTTGTTTCAAAGTCGAGTTTGATCAGTCGTAAGCGCGGCTTTACTCGACGGCCTCCTAACAACGCTAGTCCGCAATAACATCCCTCGCGATTTTCGATGAGTTCGAGAGCACGTGTAGGGAACGGGCTATCGCCGGTCATCGTTTCCACTGAGCACAGGCTCCTTTTTCAGTTATCCATCATTAACCGCAAACCCATAACAATCAACGCACGGGGGTAACGAATAACCTTTAAAACCGCCTCCTATACCGAACGAGAATATCGGCGAAGAACTGATTCAGCGTTTGACCAAAGGCATCATAGATGAACAAATTTGGGCACTCCACAAACTCTGACGACTCGGAAACAGGAAAAGGAAAAGGAAAAATAAGACAACGTTCTTTTCACTACCGACTTTGGGATCCTAGATAACCAGAACTGATTCCGCTCGCGAGATGATCACGGTATTTCTTCGTATACAGGCGTGACGATTTGCGATAGTTTAACGCTGAGGGTTTGCCCGTTCGAGTGTGAATCCAAGAACTTACTGATAGCCAAGTCGCGTCAGATTCTCCCGACTCGACTGACTGGGTTACTCAGAGTTTCCTCCACCCACGACCCGCTACCCTCTCCGCGTCTGTCTGTATTTAGAAGTCTCCCTATCTCGTTCACTCCCCTGCAGTCTCCTTGCTTCCCCTGCTGCTGCTATTCTTCAAACATCATGATCGGCGCCAGAGCGCCAGAAAGCAGAACAATCAAACTACATATGATGCAACTGGCACGTGCAGTCAGAGATATGTTAGCAGAGTTGATAACAGTTGGAATTGTGACGAAAATGGAACAGGATCTTTGCCAGCAATTAGATGTATCAGCAGATGTCAAAGGCGATCAATCGAACAGAGAATCATCATGCGGTCGGTGATCCGCATTCGCGAAGAGCTTCTGGGAACAGTTGTGCCATAACGAATATCAGAAATTCATTTTTTTCGCAATTTTTTTCGTCCTCGAATCGAGTATCGATTCTTAACGTTCGGTGGAGGGCCGGGTGGAACGGCCCTCCTCCTTTTCAATGCATATTAATCATACCTTTAGACCATGTGCTCTTTGGCCATTCATCAAATTGAAGGATTTCGAAATCTGCTACACAGCAAAGTTCAAACCTAGCCCGGCACTCCTCTGATATTTTACCACCCTTAGGAGCTGACGCCGAAACACATCAAGGCATTGCCGTCGTCCCTGCAGTCTTTTACCCCGTTATAAGCCAAGACTTAAGAGGGAAAGAAGACGACTACTATCACTCACGCAGCACCTTCGGTGGGGGCCATTTGCACACGGATAATTAGACTCTCATCCATCCTCTCCACCAACATGTCATCGGCGATACCTCAGGCAAACCGTTCATTGATCGGTTGCTTATTTCTCAATCAGATGATCTTCTCCTAGACCACCTCTTATTCAGTTCATGATAAAATGAGTTGAGTAAATGTCAAAATCTCATCGCATATGGTCACGTGTAGTCAGAAACTTTATGGTCTCTGATTATCCATAGAACAGACCTTCGAATCCTCCTTTTTCCAACCAAATTCGAAGTTGATAAACTCTTTCAATTATAGTTCCGTCGTGTTATCTCTTCGTAAGATTACACAGATTTGTTTTCTGATCAATCACAGACCGGATAGTATTTCAACACATCAAACTATTCCTGACTTTAACCGGACAACTACTGTTCCTTAAAAATGCAGACATCATTCCCTAGTCGGGATTGATGGCAACCTATGAGTTTAGTCGGCTGAATAACGCGACGGTGTTTTTGGCGGGAACGGCTCACCCATTCTCGGCAGTGGTTACCGTGCCGTTGAACAGAGTTCGGTGTAAGCTGTGGGATCCATCTCGAAAATGCGAGTATGTAATACTTGGGAGATTAAAAGCTGCAGTGATGAGCTGCTAATCATGGATTGGATACTTTCTAGAGGCGAAATTAAAAGTCGAGTTTTGGGAGGTGCGCCGCGAGGTAGGGGCGAAAACTTTGACGGTTACATTTCCTATAATGATACGACTCTCGGCTTAACCGTAGGTTAAATATTTGAGAGGCAATCTTCTCCCGTTTTACGATACCTGTTCGATTCTCTATCGAAATATGACTAAACTGCCGGATTCGAGGCTCTTCTACCCGCCGCTCATGACGCAGCTACGGCCGGAACCACAGCCACAGCCACTGCCACTGCCACTGCCACCGTTCTCGGCGCGCGGGTAAAAAGCCGTTCGAAATATTGGAAAAAGCCGTGCCGAAGAAGCAGAGAGCAGAGAGTAGAGAACGAAGACCCATAGAGGCTCGATATGCACATAAACACAATACCCTCACATATTCCTGGCCAGCCAAACTACCCATACGACCTCGCCCTGCACCGAACCCTACACATACGTTTGTATTATGATACATAGATGTGCATAGATATATGTATCCGCACATTATGTATACCTAGTCACATATAGCCTAGCCTAACCAAGTCGAATGGCTGACTACTCGAGCCAGTCAGGATATCTAGCCACGTATATTGCGGGCGACTAGGTACCTGCATGTGTACCTTATACCGGGATGTTAACCCGAATCTAGATCGTTGAAAATCATCTTTTCTGTTTCTGGCTGTCGAAGAATGTTCGAACTATTTAATTATCAGGATTAGAATCTACCGAAGAAAAAAGAACGGCAGATATACGTATAAAATGGCGAAAAAAATAAAGGTTCTGCGATATATAAGATGGTATGAAATATGATGGTCTACTTCCGGAGCAAATCACTATCTACATATTTACAGGTGAATGATATCGCGATGAAGATATGAATGGATTATTGTAAAGTGAATCATATTGTTACTGTAAAAATAAGAAAAAGAAAAGAAAAGAAAAGGAAAGAATCTAATTATACCTGTCGCACATTGTTTCTTTCACATTGTTATCACCAATTCGTAGAAAAGATATTTTTCATTCCTAATTTTGCACCGCAACTTATATTATATATATATTAAAATATTATTATATCCACGTGTATGTACATAACTATATTTGTATATACGTATATATATACATATGTGTACATATTTATTTACATAAATATATATAGGAGTAGAAATCCGGAGGATTGGTGCAGAGCGCTTCTTAATACCATATATTGCAATTGCTTGAAATACATTAACGGCTAGAAAAGGAAAAATAATGACGTTTGCATAATCATTTTATTTTCAGGTATACACGCTTGTATGTAGAAAGAAAAAAGACAAAAACAAGAAAAAAAGAGCTTATCGAGCATTTTTTTATTTCTTTTTGCAAAATTTGGCAGAACAGGTAACAGATATTCAAATTTTTGAGTATATATATATATACATATAATATACATGTATGATCGAAAGAAATAAAATGCTCGATAAATTTACTGTTTCAACGGGTATATCGATAAATCTAAATCGATACATGGTCTTCTAAAAAATTGACGATCATGTCTTGTACATAGCGAGAGAAAAATTATCAGACACTTATCATAATATGGTGTTGTTTGATATCTGCAGCTGCTGACGATGAGGAATAATAAATTAGCCCCAGACATTATAATTGTTACGAATTGTCCGAGAGTATACGTATTATTACGAATACGTATATTCATGAATAACGTTATTATACAGGAGTCTTCGTAATGCGGCCCTGAACGTATATTCGTTCGAGCAACAGAGTTGAATTGAATACCTATAATGGCCGAAGGGTTAAAAACAGAAATAGTGTTCTAAAGAACACTGACAAACATCGTTATACACAACCGGAGCTTCGGCGAGCCTAATTGTGTATATTCTACAATTGCATTATTATCCGTGCAATTCGTTAATTTCGTTTCGAATTTAGAGTGGACTCTATTTGTAGTTGGCACTCGGGTAAGCGGGTTAACCGTCCCAATATAAGGGGCCCATAAATCAGGGACTGCATCGTTAAAAAACAATATATACTTCGTTTTGTTTATTTCGTTTGGAAGAACTAAAAATGAAGAAAATAAAAGAAATAAAAGAAAACTTCATTTCTACTCATTTGTTTTCTCTTCTATCATTCGATTGTCAATTTCTCATTATAATTCGAAAATTTATTGGCACTGGGATTCTAGATCGAGGAATCCCCTGCAACGGTACTGCGGTGTGTCTCTCTCTCTCTCTCTGCAAGGGAAATGTTGGATTCTTGACTTTGATTGAATCGACTTTATTTTCTTTGTCTTTTTCTTTCGCTTTTTAAATTCATCTTCGACATTTTCGGCTTGCTTCGATTCCTTTTCTATTGGAAATTATCAACGAGAGTTATGACCATTTTTTTATTACCGATCGAATATTAACATCCAGAGGATTCTAATGAGCACACACAGATCACAGGAGAGAGAAGTTGATATTATCATGCGGTCGTTGTTTGAGGATGCGAGATATATCCTCGAAGAGAGATCTAGATGTGTGCAGGATAATTGTTTTGTCAAAACTGTTCGGTTGAACCTTCCAATGTGTTTTGCATTGCAGACTGCCAGATGAGAAATGTTAACGTGAGATCAGTCAACTCTAAAAGAAGGAAAACACCCGCTTCCTCCTGCTTGTGAGTTTCTCGATTCGGTGTTCATAATTCCACTTTACTACAATATTGTTGTAACAAAACATATAACCAAACCTGACCTCTATATCTATATATATATACATATATATATATAGATTTGTATATATATGTATATATATGTACACATATTATGAATATATATATACATATATACATGATTATTATATATTATCGATAATTCACACCATTCAGTTTCTATTGATAATATATAAATATATATATGAATATACATATATACTATATATTTATTCATTTATTCCGTTCTGGTGTATATATGTTACTATATACACAAATCGCTGATTGATTGATTACGATTATTCTAATTTGTTTTCGTTTTTCTCTTATTCTTCTTCTTCTTCTTCTTCTTCTTCTGATTATTATTATTGTTATAACATATATACGCATTAGTTGCGACTATATGTTATATAATTATATTTATATACACATAACGATTCTGGGCGAAGTAAGACGCCTAATGGTAGGGAACCTGCCTGGAAAACGCCGGCATACAAAAAACTCGAACAACAGCGAGATGTTCGATTGTCTGTATGTAGGCGCTTTCGCGGTTCCCTACCATTAGGCGTTTTACATCGATCAGAATCGCTCTGTATACATTTACCAAGCGCAACTTATATATTTTTCTTACGCAATTCATTTGTTTATTTATTTATCACGAATTAACAAAAAAGAATACATTCAGAAAAACAATAAAGATAA
Organism: Rhogogaster chlorosoma; assembly: GCA_944452935.1. Taxonomy (NCBI): domain Eukaryota; kingdom Metazoa; phylum Arthropoda; class Insecta; order Hymenoptera; family Tenthredinidae; genus Rhogogaster; species Rhogogaster chlorosoma. Next base: position 3,581,088 of record OX101801.1, on the reverse strand, counting down.
AAGCTCAAATCGTTGCCTCACACTAAAATATAGCCGATATCAATTTCTCCAATATATCGCGAATTATATGTTTACATAATTGTTCATTACAATTAGACAGACGAATTAGACAGACAGTTTTGAATTCATGTGTTTTTGGAATTCAAGTTTTGAAAGATGTATAAAAGATAAAAAATTTAATGCAACGACTTTCCATTCTCCTTTTTCTGTTTCTTTTATTTCATTTTTCCATTTTTCTTCAGTCTTTCGTCTTTCGTTCTGCAGCTTGGAAAAGTGAAAAATGTCATAAAGACAATTGATTTCAGTATCGCTGAGCAAGTCGTTATATTTGAATATGCAGAAAAAAACTATTTTTGAGCATCGATATACGTTATTTATTTATTATTTATTTTGATTATTTTTTCCTACTTCATTCAATCGTATATACGTCTCGACATATTCTTTTCTTTTCTTTCATATTAAATTACATTCACCCTTATCTTATAGTTTGGGGTGATTCATTCGCGGTTATTTTTCGTTCGATTCAATAATAAGATATAATCGTTGTTAACTTATAGTCAGCTGCTGGGAAAATAATTACTATTCATTATTATTGTTTTTGAAAAAAACCGTGAAATAAAAACGAAATAAAAACGCAATATGCTAGTACGACTATATTAAAGTAATAGAAACTGTGAATTTAATTCCTTGCGCCTGAAGTACAGCGGATTTGGAAAAGGAAAAAAGAAAAAAGAAATTTTGGACGCAAAGTTTTTCTTCTTTTTCTTTTTTCCTTTTCACAATTTTCACACATACTCGGGTATACCACAATATTACTATTTCAAGACTTGAATGCGTCGTCCGCACAGGGCTCTTCGTTTTCTGTGATTGCAGGCCTCAATCACAGAACGCTAATTGTACCCCGAGTGCGGCACCATGTCAAGTCTTTAGAAACCTTAAAATTAATAAATTATATATCACCCTGACGTTTGGTGCACGGAATTAATAATCAGTTAGAAAAAATTTGAAAGAAATTAGCTTCATGAAGCGTGTTTTTGAAATTTTTTATTTATTTATTTATATTTTTTTTCAATTCTTTAAATTGATTCCTGCAATTAGAAAAAAAAACAAAAAAAAAACGGTGACTTCAATTCATTATAGTTGATCTTATTTTGTATTTTGTATTCTTCCATCTATTTTATTAGTTTTACATTTCCGTGTACTGGGATGATTTTTCTTGACACGATCATATGATAGTTTTTACATCTTCGTTTTATTGAAATAATTGATTTTGATTTTGAGCCAAGCCAAACTAATATCCCTTGCACGCTCGCTGTACCTTGTATGAAACGTAAATTATGAATCTTATATAATTGCTCATATATAAGTCGTATCTTGTTGCTGCTTAGTAAACTATATAAGCTTTAGAAGAGAAAAAAAAAAAAGAAAAATTGATGATTCGAATCGAAGAAAAGAAGAGAAAAGAAAAAAAAAAAAAACAGAAATATGCAAGTTGAGAAAAAAAAAAAAAAAAAAATACAGTATCATACGGGGGCATTTTATTGAGAAACTGCTCAGTGCTGCTGTTGTTGATTTAACGTGTATTTATAAACGCACGGTAATGTGATCGTTGTATTAAAACTGGGGTAATGAACAGCCGTAATGTTTATTTTTATTTTTTTCTTAAAATCACGATATGATAGATTGAATAAATATAATTGATTAATATATGTAGAATATATATATATTTATATATAATAAATGCTGAATGAAAATGGCACTAACATTTTGCGAAGGTTGTTTTTTTTTTTTTTTTATCTCTTTCTTCTGTTATATTCAAGAGATAATTAATTGATTAATTCATTCATTCATTCATTGATCAAATAATTATGAATTGAAAATTGAGACTCTCACTGCAATATATCGCATCAAAAATGATCGTACAATAACAAAATGAACAAAAAGAAAGATAATTGAAAAAAAAAAAAAAAAACAACAACAACAACAAGTAAGAAAAGTGCAAAAACAAAAATAAAAAAAAAATAAAAAAATAAATGAAATAAGAAAGAGTTACTCCCGCAACGAAAAAGTTACTACCAATAAGTAGACACACTCTAAATTCGAAACAACTATAATCAGATGACAGATATTTAATAAATATATTGATAATGGAAAGAGCAGAAAAAAAATGCCGATATCGCTCGATATTTTACACTTGAATGCGGAAAGAAACGAAAAGAAAAAGAACAAAAAAAAAAACAATTTTCTACAAAACACAAAAAAAAAAAAAAATGACCAGAATCTGCAGGTTATATTCTGGTTTGGTTATTTAAGTGAAAAACAAAACGATGATAATAATAATAATTAATTATATCCATCATAATATATAATATATTGGTGAATGTATATAATTTTAGCGAAAAAAAAAAAATTACGCACACAGCTGCGGGTTGTTTTTATTGAATATAACTGTTTAATTAATTAATAGTTAGGATTATTTTCATAAATTAAAAAAAGAATTGGAAAAAAAAAAAAAAAAAAACTGAAAAAACCGGTGACAAAAAAAATAATGAACAAAAAATCTATGAAATTCATTTCCAGAATAAAACCTACAACCCCTGGAGACGCCACGTGGCCAAGGGATTTGACCTCGTTCTACCAAAGACTCGCTGACGTATTTCAAATGCGAGTTTACCAATCATTTTTAGGAATACTTGGCGCACAAAATTAGCTTAAAATTATGGCTTCCTGACGCCCTGCACCTATACCTATATATATTTATTATACCTATATGCCCACAATCACATCGGCATGGACAGAGGAAATATCTGTGTCATATATATAAATACATTAATACTTTATAGATGAAGTAAATGGTATAGGTATATAAGTACAGTGCGTTGTTAAGAAAAAAAGAAAAGATGAAAATCGAAAGAAAACAAGAAGTTCATATTTCTTAATTCCTAACCCATCATCCCCACCCTGAAAATCTCTTGTCTATTTATAGTTTTAGAAAATGTGAAATTGATCAGCCGTGAAACAGAAAATAAAATTTATACCGCTTTGAGGGATTTAAGATATAATTAACACAGTATATTATATCGTTTAATTGCTAAGGGAGGGTGAATTTTGGATTTGCCGTTTGAAAGTGTTCAGAAAGCAGATGAATTGAATTGAGTGTTAACGATGCGGTATAATGAATGTAAAAATTCTAATTATTCATTTCGTTAATAACTGTTATAATATAATATCCGATATTATAACGTTATAGATTTATATATATTGATAATCGCGTGAATTGTGTAAAACGCATTGAAATACGTCATTAGAGAATATAAACATGAAGTGTGTACTCGTAAAAGGGTCCCTTGATCAAGTGGTAGAATTAATAAGAATGGCCATTATTTTTGGCAAAAAAATATAACGCGGATACTCGAACATTTATTGAGGAATTATTAAGACAAGGGAAAAAAGGGAGACGGAAAAACAAAAAGAAAGGAAAAAATAAAATAAAATAATGAAATGAAATAAGAAACAAATAAGTAAAACGAATGATAAGTAAATAATAAATCAGGGAAGAGATCAAATTCTCAATAAAACGCCGCCGGGCTAGTAGCTGCATGGCCGTCAAGCGAACTTCAGAACCCCGAAATCTCCAAAAATCCGAAAAAAAATTCAGCCTATAATTCCCAAACTCTCTCTTTCTCTCTCTCTCTCTCTCTCTCTCTTCTGTCGTTTTCTCTCTCTTACTCTCCAATTGAAAATTAAAAGAAAAAAAAAAACGAAACGGAAAAAGAACTAGAATCTGTATAAAAACTGCAAGATCAAAAAATCCCTGGGCTGCGTTCGAATATAGTGACAAAGAAAAAAGTGAAATGAAAAATGAATAGAAACAAAAAAAGGCGAACGACGGTAACGATAATTAAAATCCTGTATAAGCCACAGGAAATTCATTATTCTCTTTTGTTTGAACAAAGAAGAACACATGAATTGATATTATTTCGTTATTGTCGTTTCGAGGGCGAACGCAGTCTTCGTTCTTTTTCGACTACATGAGCATCTTGTGGGACAGTAAAAAAAAAAAAGAAAGAAAGAAAAATCAAAATCAAAATCAAAATCAAATCAAAAACAGAAACCAACAAGAAAAAAAAGAACCTACCCCCTGCCCCAAAAGCCTTTAGAATATCCGTTGTTACCTATTATTATTATTACTGTTATGATTATTATTATTATTGTTATTATTATTATTATTATTATCATTATTGTAAGTTTGTCCATAATGATATTACGTGGATGTTATAATATCAGATATAACTTATATATATATTTTAGACTAAGGTACTATGCCCAATGATTATTATTATTATTATATACCTATATAGATATAGATATTAATTTTCTTAGTGAACCCTGCAGTATATGCCTACTATAGCTAATTATCCCTATTGTTTATTGACCATTAACGTATATAGCATGTATGTATAGCCTGCCCAAGTCTACATTAACAATACTCATTAACAAGAACAAAAATCATGAACCGTACAGAAAACAACAAGAAAAAAAAAAAAAAACTACAACAGTAACAACTCAACAAGCACAATATATATATACAATTCTAATATAGGTACTCGACAAACATATGTATATTATAGGTGATATACGTATCAGTACATGTATTATAATCGCCACGAAATAACTCGTAGAACTAATATGAATAACAAAACTCGCATTTTTGTTTATTTATTTCAATTTACTTCAGACTTTTTTCGTGACATTTTTTAAACGACTATTAATTCTGTTTAAAAAAAAAAAAAGATAAACAGATAGAAAATTCACATTGTTACAGTTGAAGACTATATATATTTAACGTATTTTGAATATGTTAGATATTAAAACGATGGAACAAATTTTCTGTAATGTACATAATATGTCATCTTATATGGTGCAGTAGCAGCCCATGAAACACGAGTAATTTAATTAATCTGTTATCTATCGCTAAGCTTAACGTGTAGCCAGGAGAAGAAAAAAAAGAATTTTGATCAGAGGCATTCTATCGATGGAAGCTCCCGTGCTGGCTGGCTGGCTTGCTCGCTGGTTGGCTTAATCAAACATGGCTCAAAGTCGACGTTATACCTGTATACAAGCCCGCTTCCACCGGCTCAAACACACGACATGATCATGCGGATGGCTTTGCCGCCAAAACCGAGTCTGACCCAACATAACCTAACTTAACTCAACTTAGCAGAGCTGATCATACGCGGGAGACGATGGAAGTGGAACGTTCCGTGTATATATAACCTAATAATGAGGAGAAAAAAAGATCTAAAGAAATTGAGAAAAAGAGAACAGAAAAAAATGAAAAAAAAAAAAAACATACAAACGAACAGGAAAATAAGACCGCGCTGGAATGTAATTAATTATGTATGTACAGTTGAAGATCAACTCAGGCATATTATAGCGAGGGGAATTAAATGAAGGAGTTTTCTGCGCGGCGGTGTTAGCGTTTGACCGGAAGTTGGCAGGGTCGGATCAAAATTGAATTACTGTAAGCGTTATTTCTCGTTGTGAAAAACGAATCGTAAATAAAAATCCTCCCACAGCTCGCCTGCGCCCTTGCATGGTGGCGTATGAGTCGCGCCATGGCTTCTGTTTAGAATAACTCAGAAATGATTGCGCAGTTTGTTGTCCTGCAGGAATAATATGGGGGTGGGGTATACGTGGAGCTACGCGCGGGCCAGGATGTTGTACCACGTGCGGTGAACTGCCTCTGATATATGTGTACATATAAAAATACCTATATTTCGATTTTTCGTACCTCTGTACGAATGGGGCTAATAATTTTTGAAATACTGGTGTAATTTTATGTCTTCTGCATTTCTTCTTTTTTTTTTTTTTTTCACACTGACAGTTTTCAGACAAATCATAAAATCGGCAGAATTTTTGACGAGATTTTCTTGATAGTAACGACTCATGATAAATTGATGAACTGACTTTGTCGGTCGTGTCAAATATAAAATACGTTTGAATTTCAATTTTTTTAAAATTATATTGCACATTCCCGCAGAGAGATAAGCCACTCATAATCGGTTATTCTGCATACCAGAAATCGAAATTTCAATACTTCAGAAGCTTCAATTTTAAATGATTTCATACGGTTTCACGGTATCTCAACAAAGAATTCATCTGATTTCAGAAGATTCGAATGGTATCAAGAGATTTCAAATGATTTCGAATTATTTCGCAAGGTTTTATAGGATCCCAAAAGTTTACAAGATTTAAGAGCGATATTTTCGATCATCAAATAACGTGTATAAAAAATATGAAATCTCCTTGTAGAAATGGATTTTATCAATGGTACATACCTACACGGTCTAGCTTCGTGATAGATTAAAGTAAAATAAACCGTATCTCGGAGCGAAAAATTTTTCTGTAGTTAGACTCGGCGGACGCGGGAGAGTAGCCAGGGTGCAGATGGGAGTATGGGAGAGTTGAATTTGTCCTCGAATGATATCAGCTTTGATCGTGATAGTTTTTACTTGATAAAACAAAGGGGGATTCTGACATCAAAAGAACGTCACATAGATACCAATGCGTCGTATCCAGATATTAATTTTTCTGTTTATTTTCATCCATAACGATTCCGAGTCCTCCGCAGTCAAAGAGTTATTTTTCACAACGTTTCCAGACCGTTGCTACTGCTACTGCATCATTGAGACGACACAATATGTTACAGTGTACCGCGTAGGTATGTGTAGTACCTGTTACTGCGGGGAAGAAAATGAACGAAATACAGAAAAAGCACAGCGTTTTCCTCAATTGACAATTCCTAATTGTACACTAAGGGACACTGATTCTGTCCCGCCTGTTGATATGTAACCGAGGGTACATCTTCTTTTAAGTTGGCAATGCCCTAACTCCGACAAGCCAGTTTTTGCTTAGGGTATTGCCAACTTGAAAGAAGATGTACCCCGCTGGTTACATACCATCAGGCGGGGCAGAATTGCTGTCCCTTAGTATACAACAATACACGTACATTATATTATATTATACACTGTATCAAACTAAGAAGCGATCACGCCGCAGACACGTACTTTATTCCAGTCAAGTTCAGTTCAGTTCAGCTGCAGATATATCTATATTATGTACATTCGGCGGAGAACGAAAAGGTTCAATTGTGCAATGTGTCCTGCACTTACCTTTGCAAATACTCATAGATGGCGATATTCACGTTTACACACATTGTATACACTGTACATAACATATACAGTACAAGTATATAACATGCATATATCCAACACTCAACGACCCATCATTTGATACTATATTATATTATCTATTTATTATCTGCACTACCATATATATTATCATTTCAGATTACATCACAACACGTCTCCGAGGATTCAACTCTCTTTTATATACTTTATTACACATCATATATACCTACTCTATATAGCACATATTATATATATTATCCGACATGGTCCAACAATATTAATATACCTATATATATTCTCGAAAACATGAACAAAAATGACATTGATATACAATATATATATATATATTATTAATTTCACCCTATTTCATTATTATTATTATTATTGATATCATTATTGTTGTGCACTAATTCGCAAGACTTGTCAATTGCCGTAGTGGAGGCTAATTCCCCCCCCTGCCCTGATCGCCCTTGACGTAGTGAAATGTATGAATTAATGTATGCAACCCCTGTTTTTCCTCCAATGATTGTATATTTTATTTTTCTTCTGATTTCCTTACGTTATTTAATGTATGTATCATATACCTTGCTATATATACCTACATATATTATACAAACTGACAATTAGAATTGTAATTAATCATACAATTTTTTGTACATTATATGTCTATACATAACAACCATCGTCGGTTCAAACCATATGACATCTAACTCATTCTCTTTTCTTTTTCTTTTTCAGCTGCGCAGATTCCACAACGAGGAAGTGAGTATATATTCATATATAACACAATTATCTTCATTTATAAATACATATTTGTACATACACGCGTTATTGCATACGTACATTTTCTTTTTTCTTGTTTGTGATCAAAGCTATAGGGTAAAAAATTGATCTGTCGTTTTTCATTCTGCGCATGCGCAAATCGTGTTCGAAAGCTATATGATTCGAATATCGTAATAATTAATATATGACAGTCGGGGAACGTTATAATAATCGTGAAAACGCGATGTAGGTATAAGGTTATAGGTATAGTCTTGGTTCTGAATAACTGCCTGCTGCAGTAATATGTCCATACATACTATACCTAGAATCATGGTTTACGCAAACGGATATAACTGGGCATAAATTTTGCACGAAATCAGAAATCGTATAGCAATCGGATCGTGGTATATGATGATCCCGAAGAGACAGAAAATAGAATAGCTATTGCCGCAGTGTTGTTCTTCTTTAGCTTTTTATCTTTATTCTAGTATTTTACAGTGAGCTGATAAATATCAGCAAACTCAGATATATGATTGATGAAAATTTATCACGAAAAATCTTCCGGGATAGTTTTAGTAGCATATCTACCAAACATGGGATTGATTTCTCATTTTTCTTCGAGTTTTAATACGAGCGCCTTTGGGGTGTTCTGCAGGCCAGAGTTAGGCACCTTGTTTGTGAATTCGCGCGGGAAACCGTTTCGTGAACTGCTGTGGTGTATATCTGCAGGGATCTGTACAGAGTGGCTTTAGGATTTAGCCATTCGAACTTCTGCCGGATTTCCTAAACGTTTCTCTTTTGTTTTCATCGTTTCAGCATGCAAGAGGAAAGAAGAGATGGCGACGCAAGCCGAACACCAACAGCCCGCTCCCAAGAAACCACGACTGGTTTTCACAGACCTTCAGCGCCGTACTCTACAGGCTATTTTTAAAGTACGTTTAAAATTTATAAATTAATTCACTTCCTTGACGATTATTTATTAATATATCTGAGGGTATGTCTGCGACAGAGATTCGAAAGTGTTTTCAATTTTTCATATGTACGCAGAATTGATGAAAACCCTAATTTGAGGAATGATGGCGATATTATTTGACGATCTATTCGGCAGTGAAAAAAATTCTGTTCTTGGTTTTCACATTATAAAATCCTTTTTATTACTAAATCCCTGGCTGCAGGTTAGATAGATTTTACCAGGCCAAGAACATGCAGGCATAGGGATAACAGTGTCCGCTGGCAACTCCGTTATCGATCTGTCTTGAATAATTTCGCGGGCTAGTTGCAACTCCTTACCTAGGCCTTCACCATTCTACAATTTTAGCATAGATACAATTTCAGTATTCTCGAATTATTACGGAGAAATCATTTCAACGGAGAATTCGTGTTAGATATGCATTCTAGCATTCTAAGTGTCTAGCATGGACGCAATTTTATCATGCTACTATACTTTGGCATAGGCATCGTTTTAATATTCTAGCGTTCTAGGACCTTAACTTTCGAGCACAGACATATAATTCGAGCATTCTAACATTCTGTCATTCAGGCATACACATATTTCAAGCATTCTAACACTTTTGTATGGACACAATTGTACTATGCTAGCATTTCAGCTAGAATACACAACTTTCTAGCATACACATAATTCTCGAGTATACATATATCTTCCGCATTTTAGCTCTTTTGCATCGATACAGCTTTAATATTCTAACATTCCGTCTGTCTAAAGTCTTACCATTATAGTCATGACTTTAGCAGTCCAACATACATTATAATTCTACCCTAGACATTATTTCAGCGTTCTATCACTATAAAATGCTAGCATGATCATAATGTTATTTAACATTTCAGCATACGTATAGAATCAGCATTTTGATATTCTAGCATAGAGGTACATAATAGTACTCCTATTCTAGAACTTTAACAAAATTCTAGCACAGACATGATCTCAATATTTTAGCACCGTGGTATTTAAAATTTGATGAAATTTTCTGTTAATAAAAAAAATCATTGTTTACAGGAGACAAAGAGGCCGTCGAAGGAAATGCAAGTGACAATCGCGCGTCAGTTAGGTCTGGAACCTACAACAGTTGGAAATTTCTTTATGAATGCTCGAAGGCGTTCAATGGATAAATGGAAAGACGAAGACCCAAAAGCAGTGGCGGTGGACGAAGGCCAATTGTCACCGACGATTGGCCTCGGATCTCGGCAAGCAACTGACGTTTTGTGACATACGTCCGACCACGAGGAGTACCACGACGAGTCGCCCGAAGAGGATTTACCCTTTTCGTAAATCTCAACCGTCGTTCAAAAAGTCGTTAACCCGCGATTATTCGAAAAACAAACGGAAAGAAAAACACACACCAGCGCGTTGAAGAAAGATAACGCCAAAATGACGGTTTGGAATGGTTTTTTTTTTTTTCTTTTTTTCTTTTATGAATTTTGATATTTCAAAAAATCGACTTTAGAAAAGTCGTTGGAAACAGTGACGGTCGTTTTTCTTTCAAATCTCTACTATAGTGCCATATTTTGCCATATTAGTGTAAGATGATTATTAAAATAGAGATTTGGGAAATCCGTTTACGTCTACAATGCAGCTAGTCCTCTCTCCGGTGAGAATCATATTTTATTTTTTATCTTTATTTGTTTTATCCTTATAGTTCGTGATTCATGCCGATCTAGTCAAAATTTCAAACCGTATTTTTGACGAGTATCATTTCTCTTTCGTTTTTCGAAGATATGACGAAGATTATCAGCATATCGCATGATCAATTTATCAAAATTGATACATTGATTATTATCAAAACCTAAACTAAACGACTTGAGAAAAACGCGGATATGAGATTGACTCGTCTAGCTCCTTGCTGGTCGCCCGGAAGAATTTTTAATAAATTTATTAAAAATATCGAAAAAAAATGAATAACGAAATGATCACGTGCACATAACGTCGCGGTGCATCGATCGTGGGGTACATATATTATATATATTTATATGTATATTTATGTATATATGAATAAATATATATATAATATACATGTATAGGAACAGAAAGACAAATGAAACAATTATTATTATCATTATCATTAGCGCCTGTGAGAATTATTATTAGTATAAAAATAAAGAAATAAAAAAGAAATAAAATAATAATAGTGATACTAATAAGGGGGATAACAAAAATAATGAATAAAAACCAAAAAAAAAAACGAAAGATGAACAATATATATATATATAAATATATATATAATATATTGTGACGTTTTTAAAAAGCTTGAGCATTTTAAAATTCTATATAAACAACAAAAGGAAAAAAAAAAAATGAAGTAATAATAGTAATGTCTCATGTCAAGAAAAACAATCACTGCACTCGATTTACAATTAGATCAGCTGATATACGCGCTTGGTATGTATGGAAAATATATATGAAAAATAGAAATAAAAAATAAGATAAAAGAAAAGAAAAAAAAAAGAAAAAAAAAAAAACCAAGAACAAGAGATGGAAGAATGGATGAATATTCTAAAAAAGTTCATACAGCTAGGTATCGTCTGGAGAAACAACAGCAACAAAGATATAAATATGTAAGATGAATATCATTCAAGAATATAAATTTCATATTTACGAGATCATGCATAGAATTCAAATACATATATATATATATATATATATATACATATATATAGTGATTCACAGTTATGATGAGAAATAATCGATGATAACGAAAAACAAAAAAGACAAAAATATATATATATATACATATATATCTATCAATATCAGTACGAATACTCAATGAACAGAAAATACGTTGTATATTATACCGCATATATTATACTTGTAATATAGTGTATGTATGACGAGAACGAATAAAAAATGAATGATACAATATAATACATATAAAAGGAGTGCAGGAGAAAAATAGAGTGCCCATAGAAAAGTGCAGCAACAGAGACTAAATAATAATAATAATAACAATTAGAATAATAATAATAATAATAATAATAATAATAATAATAATAATGGAAGAAGGAAAAGAAGAAAATGATGAATATAAGAAAAGAAGGAAAAAGATCCGAATCTAACAAACATATATATATATATATATATATATATATATATATATATATATATACAATAGCACCACTACCTAGCTGGAAAGAGACAAATTTTGTATAAGAAGAAAAGTTGAAATAATAATTTGAAAAAAAAAAAACCAAACAAAGAAACTTAAGAACGTACCAAAAAAGTTGCCGTTTTTACGGCTATCGGGATAAGATCATATATAGTACAAAATAAACATATATTATTGTAATAATAATAATAATAATAATGAATAATGAATAATGAATAATGAATAAATAAATTAAATTAAATTAAATTAAAGTTATACACAATTATTGATAAAAAAAAAAAATAATACTTAAATCAAGAATCAGTGTGCAGAAGATCTGAAGTTTTAAGAATATAGAAAGTTATTTCACAAGTGATATATAAGAATTGATAATTTGTTGAAACAATATATAATTATGTAATATATATATAATACATGATAATCAATTCGTATAAGTATCTATCATATTATTTTATTGATTATACGTGTATATGTATATAATATATTATATATACACACACATATATATATATATATAAGAAACAGAAGTAAATGACGCGCGATTTTTTCACTATTCAAAAAAAAAAAAAAAAAAAAAAAAACAATATATAATCGATCGATTCACATAGTGTATCGATGTGATTATATAACCCGGGGGTGTGTAAATGTTAATAATATTATAATATACAAATATAGGTATACATGTATATGTGAGAGAAAAAAAAAAAGAGAAAAAAAAAACACAAGAAGGATAAAATATGTATATACATATATATGTATACAGGCTGTGCGATTTGATAGAATTCGTGTAGCGACGCAAAAAGAATTCAAAACAAGAAAAAATAAAAAAAAATAAATAAATAACTGAAAAAAGAAAACCAGACGAAAACAATACTATTACATCTTATATATAGACGTATTATATGTATAATACTAATAATAATAATACTAATAATAATAATAATAATAATAAAAATTAATAATAGTAATAATAATAATATAAATAATAATAATAATAATAATAATATTGAATTTTAGATGTAATTACGCAGCATTTAAAAACCGCACATTGTAGCCTATCAGGTCGCATCACCAAATAAGTAGAAAATATACGCTATTGGTCAGACACAGTATCTTGTACAACGTTGCGAGCTATGCGGCGCCGAACCAACGTGATATATATGCGGCATATACATAACGTAATACGGTACACGAACGTTTGATGTTTAAATATCGTAAATTAACGTTTATCCTTTGAATCGAGAGAAATGTTGAAGAAAAAAAGAGAAAAAAATTTATCCAAATTATTAATAGAAAAAGGATTTTCGAGTGGCGGAAGGGGGAAATGAAAAATAATAATTGAGGGGAAAAATAATTAATGAAAGAGATTAGAGACAGTTTTTTCGAAAGTTGTGTGAAAAAAAAATTCGATAATTTTATCTTCACTTTTTGAAGTCAAAAAAAAAAGAAAGAAAAAAAGATAGATAGAAAGAAAGATAGATAGTAAGAAAGAAAGAAAAGAGTCCGTCAAAGGCGGTTCGATTCGGCGTAACTCCCGGTGTAATTTATACTGTATCTATTATATATTATAATATATTGATCAATAATATATGAAGACTTGTACCATAATTCTGTAAATAAATTAGTTATGAGAAAAGAAAAGGTAAAAGGAAATAAAATAAATAATTAATAATAATAATAATATTAATAATAATAATAATAATAATAATAATAATAATTATGAATAATTATACGTATTTATCGATAATGATTATTATTAATATATATAAATAATATATATATATATATAAAATATAAAATATCTACGCAGCGGTGTTTTGTTAAGGATGAATTTTAGGTAGACTATATTCATATAATTATATAGGTAGATGAGGCAGGCGAACTGTGTGTTGCCATAAGTAAGTTGCTCCGCGCAGTTATAAATCATTATATATATATATAATTAAATATATAATATATAACGTATTAATTATTATTAAACTGGACTTCACACACACACACACACAAACACATGTTACGTGTAGCGAGATGGTACGACAGTAATTATTATTAATGAAAAATAAACGAGCAAGAAAAAAAAAAAGAATAAAAATAAAAATAAAAAATAAAAATAAAAAAATACCACAGTAGATATAATATATTATATTATATTATTATTATATTAAATTAGGTCATTCTTCGTCATTCTGTAATAACGTGCAGAATCTTTTTCCCAAAGCTTTTATACGATTTTTGTCACATTGAATTTACAGGATTCGTCAATATTTGAGTGGGATATTTTACACCGTACATACATGGGTTTTGTTTATTAATTGAAATTCGACATGTAATAATATGCGTGAACGATACTTATGAATCGGTTTGAAGTTTGAAGTTTATAGTAAATCATTGGCAACGGAATAATCGAGAAAGTCTAGGAGAATCCGTACGTTGATTTGACAAAGAATGACTCTATATTATTATATAATATGTAAATGAAAATTAGCAAATGCTGAGAGCGAGACACGACCGTAAATGTCATGTTGATGAATGTATATGAATTTTCCGTGGAGTGGCGTAGCTTTGAAATACGATAATTTGGAATATTTGGATCCGGATAATAAATTGAAGAAAAAAAAAAAATAAAAAATAAATGTATGACTCTAAGTAATCGTAAATAAATGAGGCGTTATAAATTTATAGATATTTCATCAATGCGATGGCTAATAATTATGGAATTATTGTTGACAAAATGCCATTTTATGTATATTTAGGAAAAAGAAGAAATAAAAAGAAAAAAGAAACCCAATCACGCCACTCTGTGTAGTATTCAAATGCACCGCGCGTTCGAAAGCGAGCCATATGCGGCGACCTTACTTAATTAATATAATAATAAAACTAAAACTGAAATGAAATGAAATGAAATGAAATGAAATGAAATGAAATGAAAAGAATTTCATTGTAATAATATATAATAATGAAACAAAAATTGATAATCTATTTATATATATATATATATATTACGATTAAAAATAATATGTAATTAATGCAGTCGACTAATTGATAGAATTATTATAATATATATATATATATATATATGTATATATATATGTATATGTATATATATATATATATATATATATATATTATATTGGTATAAAAAGAAAAAACAAAAACAAAAACAAAAAAAAAACGTTAGCTAGAAGATGCGATCGAGTCGAGATAATATATACGATATTATAATGATGATTTCTTATAGAAACTCTATTTCTGATTCGTGTGTGTATACGTGTGTTTTTTATATGCAATTATATATTAATAATTGAACATGTAATTGTATAACTTATAAAAAGAAAAAGAAATGACAAGAAAATGGTAAAATCAAGGTAAATATTATATATTACCAAAGATAATCAGGCACCAGTCACCACTTACTCGCTATAATTATGTATACTAAATCTTACTGATAATTTTTTTATTTTATTTTTTATTTTTTTCATCTCATTTTCGCATCTATATCTTTTCTTATAATACTTCGGGCTTATTCTTGATTATATTTCCATTATTCGTTTTTTTAAAAACACGCGCGTTTTTACGATACTATTATTATTATTATTATTATTATTATTATTATTATGATTATTATTTAACATAATCGTAAAACGAAAATACATGTTGTTACACACGTTATATAGTCATTCCGTTTACCAAGTATTACTATTAACATTATTATTATTATTATGAATACTATATTATTAAACTGACTTTTGTCAAAAAAAAAAGAAGAAAAAGAAAAAAAAAAAAAACCAAAATATATTTATAGGTACTATAGTAACCTGTATTATTTATTTATTTGTCAAATATTGACTATTTCGTTCGTTTTCATAATTCTTATATATATCAACGCAGCTTTAATAATAACTATAGTATACTTAGCACATTAACAGTCGTTGCTATATATATATATATACAGTCGCGGGAAATTCAAAATATGCATGGCGTCGTTTAAAACGACAAAAAATTAATACGACGTTCTTGTGACACTCTTTTTCTCTTCTTTTATTTCCAATCAGATTTCATTCCGTTTTTCATTTCATTCTCAGTTCGAATCATATAGATTATCACGCAAAGAGAAACGATCGTTTATCGAACTTGACAAATGTCTCTGATGATCATATTATTGAATGGGGTTATTATTATTATTATTATTATCATTATTATTATTATTATTATTATTGTTGTTGTATTTGATATCTACTCGTATCTATAATATTTACATTTGCGTGTCTTATACTTATTCGAGTTCGAGGATTATTAAAAATAGAATGTGCTATATTTTAACCCTGACTTTCTCGGTTGTCATCTATTACATCCACGCGACTTGAAAACACGCGTTGGCATGGCTACGAACTTTCCTTGTTGATGGGAAATATTTCTCTGCATAGGTTCTCGCGTATTGTAAAAAAAAAAGACGTTCGAAAAGCTTTATTTTTTTTTTCATCAGAACGTTATCCTCCAAAGCATGTTTTGAATTCTGGAATTTTAAAACCTGAAATGAACTTTCCCGCATTTTTCCCAAGCGCATATATATTGTACTAAACGACGCCATTCATTTGCTTTTCTGCTAATCATTATTTTATTAAAAAAAAAAAAAAATTATTTCCTCAATATTAAGCTGCACACTGATAGTCACATTGTTTTCGGTTCATTCAAACGCTAACGGCTAAGCCTAGCTGGCTGTTGAAAAATTGATATTTTAAATGTTCGGTACGGAATATCTATAAGAGAACGCGTAACGGTTTTGTAATTAAGTGAAATCGTATATTTATATTAATACTTGCACATATCTGCGATGCGTATTGCGAAAAGAATAGATGAGAAATTATATCAAATAATTTATACATCACCATCGAGTATGGGATAACATATGCCTGCAACACGTGACTCAAGACGCCATCTTTTAACGGTCATTTCAGGTTTAAACTTCTCAACCTATAGCTTTCTCAACTGTAATAAGCAATTCCGAAATCATTCGAGGTAAAAATCTGATCCACAGATCTCCATTATCGCAATGATGATTCGTGGCTGTACCTCGTATAGAAAAGTTATAAATATAGAAAACTTTTGAAGTAAAAACAAGATGGCGACTAGCGTTAACGGTTTTATTGATTTTCGATTGTTTATTGCGCGTCACTATATAATACAGCTGATTAAGAGAAAAATAATAATAATAATGAAAAAAAAAAAAACAGTTCGCACGACAATAAGGAGTAACGTTTATATATAGTTAAATGACGACGAGCGATATAACCGTGAGAAAAAATAGGATAAATATACCTTACCTGAAAATTGAGGGATGTATTGTAAAATGATATGCGATACGTATTTAGGTCGAGTCGATGAAGATGGGCGACAAGGGAAATAATTAATGAATAAATAAAGAAACAAAGAAACAAATACACAAACTAGAAAAAGAATATTATATATAATAATAATAGTTAACCGACTACCGTGGGGAAAACTTTTCGCCAGCAGAAGTATTTTCGAGTATTAAATTATTATTAATATTAAATTATATGTATATATATATATATATATATATATATATATATATATATATATATTATGTATATGGGGCATTCCACGCCAAATCGACCTGGTCGTGACCCTCGACCTCTCAGATCTGGTTCGCGATTTTTTGTAAAATTCTTCAGACCTTAAGTAGCAATCACAATTTTTTTCAGATTTTTCAAAATAAATTTGAGTGAGTCATGAATTTTTGAATTTTTTTATCTAGCACCCCGATGGCCGTGATCGAAAAATCTGGAAAAATTCTCGAAAATTTTGTTTGAGAAATGAAAATTTTCGAACTAAAATTCAAAATGTCTGGGCTCTTGCCTCGACCTGTTTTCTTTTTAGGTTTTTTTGAGCATATCACTATGAATCCGGAAGTTGTTCCGATATTTTTTTTTCTGACGTAGTCAAGTATAGTTGATTCATGACCGATCACGAACAGTGATCGCTCTCAATTAATCACAATTTCACGTTGAGATTCAAGAAGAAAAAAAAAAAAAACGCTCGAAAATCAAGAAGCAAGAGCCCAGACATTTTGAATTTTAGTTCGAAAATTTTCATTTCTCAAACAAAATTTTCGAGAATTTTTTCAGATTTTTCGATCACGGCCATCGGGGTGCTGGAAAAAAAAATTCAAAAATTCATGACTCACTCAAATTTATTTTGAAAAATTTGAAAAAAATTGTGATTGCTACTCAAAGTCTGAAGAATTTTACAAAAAATCGCGGACCGGATCTGAGAGGTTGAGGGTCACGACCAGGTCGGTTTGGCGTGGAATGCCCCATATATATATACGTATATGATGAAAATAAAGGGTGAAAGCCGATCGCGGTGTGAGAATTATTATTATTAGTAGATTTATAATTAATGATTATATGGAGAAACAGAAAAATTATATAATAAAAATGAAGGATAATAGAATGCAGTGAGAACTGATGAAAAATGTTCGCCAGTTTTCTTTTTATTAAAATAGAAAAAGAAAAACTGAAAAAAAAATAATAATAATAATAATAATAAAACAGAACCACTATGCAAGAATCATTATTATCACATCAGCTGAGGAAGAGTTATAACTTACGGTTATTATATACGTATACCTACACATTACACATATTTACGTACACCAAAGGATAGCTTAATCAAATAAATAATAACTATTTATTATTTTAGTACTAAGCATATTTATTAATTAAAAACAAGAAATTACGACACGCGTTTATTATGGATATAAACCTGATCTATAATAATTGTTATTCCGGAACGAGGATCGTTATAATATTCAATGCGAATTATTCAAGCAAGTCTTGGAGTTCAATTTGAAAAAGAAACCATTAAAGCTGGGATTCCCCGTCGCCACTGTCGCCGTCTATCGGGCGCTAAGGAAAGCCACGTATGGGAATCCCCGAGTTATATTAATAAAAGCCCGGGAAACTATTCAAATTAATTTCATTCGATATCGTTTTTATTTGTGTTTTTCTTTTTTTTCTTTTTATTCATTTATCTTTGCTGGCAATGTTTTATTAGATTGTTTATCTGTTTAACGGAATTAAGCCTATAGGTTATTGATGAATTCCGACATAGATTTAAAATATTACAAAAAACGGGGGGGGAGGGGAGGGAGAACCAAGTGAGTCTATTCAATAGATATACTATAGACTACGCTATTTATTATTTATCGATTATCGAAGCTGCAAGTATTACATAAATACCTATAATTTGTAAACTATAATGTTAATAAGTTTTACGCAGAAAAGAGCTTACTGTAGTCGAGGTATAATGATATAATTAATTAAACACAGTTTAAATGGTAATTAAACTAACGAGTGTAGCACTGAACTTTTCTTGACATTACTATACATTATTATACATTATAGATTATATACCTATAATGCACGCATCGTGTGTTGTATACTGTATGATAATAATTGACATATTATGTACTTATAATAATTGGACACTTATAATTACTAAGTAATTAAATTCAATTTCATTATTAACTCAATTTTCTATAATTACAACGATTAATATTATTGTTATTATTATTCTTATTATTATTTCCACTTTTTAATTGTTATTTATTTTCATCTATTAATTTGCATATTCTTCTGTCTCATCGAGGGTGCATGTTAAAATTGAACTATCTAAGGTTATTTCCTGAAATTTGAATTCTCTTCGTAGACTATGCATTTATCAACACTGCAGTAACCGATATTTTTTCGTAACAGTTTGAGATAATTGAAGGAAATTCACAGAGCATACTCAAATATCACAACTCTATCGTTCTAACTACGAACGTAATGACTCCGTCATCTTACCATAAATTAATTTATTCCCCCTCCACCCAAAAAAAAAAAGAAAAAACTGTTTCAGATATATTTACTTCTAGCGAGTAACAACAATCATGAAAATGATTATAATCAGGAATCTCCATAGTTGTTAACATTATTATTTCTCTCCTCAAATATGAACCACAATTATTAATATAAAGCGTGCGATAATTATCAACTTTAGGTGTTTCGATGAAAGTAGACGAGAACAAATATGAATAATTCCAAAAGTGGATAACTCCAGTACGTCGCTATTGCGTATAAAATAATGGTACATCCGACCCATACCGCACAGGTTTTTACCTTTCATTTATTTCAATCATTAATAATGATATTGAACGAGGATTAAGGAGTGTTGTATCGTGATTAATATACAAAACGAGAAACAGAGACACTACGTATGTACATATTTTCTCAATTTAATAGACTATAACAATCACCCATCTGATCGGTAAATCTAGATGTATATGTACATATAAAACCTGAAAAATCTAGTCACGTTATTAGTAAAAAAAAAAAAGAGGGAAAAATATAAATAAATCAAAAGATACACACACACACACATGATTATTATTAGCATTTCCAACTAGAAAATGTAAATCGGTGTTATAATATCAACGGAAGTCTGTAACTTGATTATCAGGAATTTCCTTGCATCATTATAATCTTAGGTAACATCGAAAAACGATTGTCACAGTTATCGATCATGATCCTCCAATTACATTTCGATTTTTAATGATATACTGAAAAGCTAATTACTTATTTGTTCATTAGCTCAAATTTTGATATGATTTTTTTTTGTTTCTTTTGTTTTCTTGTTCTCGTTTCATTTTTTATTTTTTACTTTATGAGATTTCGGCCCGCGTTTTGTATTATTATAATATTTCTTTTCATACATAGGTATATTATATGCATACACGTATATGTGTATATTTATGGATATTCATTTATTGCATCATTATAATTATACCAGATCGAGATGAGTATGATTATTTATTGCGAGGTGCCATATAAGATGAGGTTTGAATTAAATTTGTCAAAACGAAATTTGGTGAGTAAAAAATATGCAATAAAGGGGAGCGATACATAATAAAGAAAAGCAAAACCAAAAAACAAGAAGAAAATAAACAATCAAATAATGAAATGAAACTAGAAAGAAAGAAAAAAGAACCGTTTCTTTCCGGCAACAAAAATATCAACAACAAAAATAAAATAAACTGTATAATAAAAATGTTGAGAGCTAAAAAAGGAAGAGGGTATAAGACAATAATATTATGATAGAATAAGGGTACATAGGTACTGCGTTTGCAACGAGTTTCCAGGTATTAGGAAAGCAGAACGAATCATTTGTTTCTTATTATTGCGAAAATAACATAATTCTTTAACAATTCAACGACGAAATTTAATTACAGTAGATACAATATATATTATACATAATTTGTAAAACGAATACATATAGAATTTAGCTAAAGTTTATTATCAATATTGAGGAATATCCCTCTTTCGTAAAAAGGGAGAAAAAAAAACAACTATTTCAAGTTTGTTTATGCTTATGCTCGAGTTGCCGTTTCGTTTTTTTACATACATGTATATATTCTCATATTTTTTTTTCAATTGCTGAAGGCAGGTATTCCCGTTATCGCTCTGCCAAGTATTAGAGCGTGAATATCGTGAGTACCTAGATAAAAGATAATCATTTTATACAATCGAAGAATAAAAAAACATGATCAATATTATAACTATAGGCTTATTCAAAAAAAAAAAAAAAAAAAAATGTGAAAAGGGATGAATCGTCTAATACCTTCGTAAGTATTTACTGTCTCAAGATTCATCAGGTGTCTTATCACGTGGTACTCGTCGGATATACCATTTCCACCAAGCATATCTCTAGCAGCCCTTGCAATATCCAAAGCTTTTCCGGTCGAATTCCTCTTTATTAAGGACAACATTTCCGGCGTAGCTCTACGAGTTTAAACAGAATGAAGTTAAATCTTTGAATTGCATATCGATTCGCCAATATATACAATAATCAGAAAAACGAGTCTCAAATAATTTTCAGGAAATTCACAATTTCATACAAAAACAAAAAAAAAAGAAATAAAGATTTTCGATTCGTAGTAATTATAATTGGTTACATATACCTGTAAGTAAATTAACTTTTAACTTACTCGTTTTTATCCTTGAGTCTGCCAACTTGCAAACAAGCTTGAAGTCCGATGGATATCTCGGTCACCATATCAGCCATTTTTTTTTGTATTAATTGATTAGCGGCCAAAGGTCTATGAAATTGATTTCTCTCCAAAGTATAATTTCTAGCTATATTCAGGCAAGTTTCAGCAGCCCCTAAGGCACCCCAGGCTATACCGTATCTAGCGTTATTCAAACAGCTGAAAGGACCCTGCGAAGTGTACGTTGAAGAAGAAAAAAAAAGAGACAAGAAATGAAAAAAAAATTGAATAATTCGTTCGATTTTGCTTTTGGTTTCAAATTTTTATTTTTATTTCCTTGGCCAATTTTATATACCTTCAAGCCGGAAACATTTGGGAGTAAATTTTCCTCCGGTACAATAGCGTCGTCCATTAATATCATCCCAGTAACGGAAGCTCTGAGTGAAAATTTCCCCTCAATTTTAGGGGTAGATATTCTCTCCGGTGAGTTTTCTTTTCGGTTCAGAATAAAACCCCGAATTTTGTCATCCCCGGTGAGTTTTGCCCATATTACGAAAATGTCAGCGACCGGTGAATTCGTTATCCTGTATAATATATCGTCCAATAATTATTCTTTCAATTAATTCCTCTGCGACGATCTGATATTATTTCAAAATTATCTCTACTCGCCAAGACTTGCTGCCCGACAGTTTGTAGACTTTTTTTATCTCGTCGTATCGAGCACGGGTCTCCATCGACGCAGGATCGCTTCCGTGATTTGGTTCGGTAAGGCCGAAGCTACCGATCAATCTACCGCTTGCTACGAAAAAAAGAAACAACAAGAAAACAAAGTAGAAACAACAAAAAAAATGAAGGAGATATCGCAAAGGATTTTACGCACCCAGTTCCGGCAGGTATTTCTCCTTCTGTTCGTCGCTACCGAACATATCGATCGCCCCCATGACGAGTGACGATTGTACAGATATTGCCGATCTATAGCCGCTATCAACAGCTTCGATTTCTCTCGTCATGAGGCCGTAAGCGACGTTGGAAACTCCGGCACATCCATATCCCTTGATGGTACAACCGAGAGCCCCGATCTCCCCCATTTCGGTCATTATACTCTTGTCAAAGCTCTCGTTTCTATTAGCCAGAAGAACTCTGGGCATGAGTTTCTCCTGGCAGTATGTGCGAAATTGGTCACGTACCAAAATTTCATCCTGCGTTAATTGGGACTCCAAATTTAACGCGTCGTCCCATCGGAATGAGGCTGTAACATTCACCCGTATTTACGTGTCAACTATCGTTCGAAGAGGCGTTCGGCGTTTGAAGTTTGGAAGAAAAACGGTTTGATTTCAACTGTTCATTCTCCCCGGTGAGATATCCGAAACGTAATATTTTCGACACGACATGAAAGTAGCAGTGATTCCCACGTTATCGACGATAAGTAATAACAAAACTGTGCGAGCTGCAGATGCATTGGAATTTCCCGCGCTAGTTATAGCGCGGATATCGAAACCTCTGCACAATTTTGTTGACATTTATAATCGTGATGCCTTTACTTACGTTGTTCTTTTCCTGAACATGCTGATACGGATATATCTGAAGCGATCGTTTGAATCAGGAATAATACTTGATGTAGTTATATAACTGACCTGTGCAGTGAGCAACGGGACACATGCGCAGATGCCACATGTATGCGGACACGCACACGCTCGCGCGTCTGCGCCTGCGTGTTAATTTATGGCCTGCACGATGCGACTGTTTACACAAGTTAATGACATTGAAAGATTTTGTTATTACCGGGTGTTATACTCACATTATACTATCGACATACGTGAAATGAAATTATGGATGTATATTGAAAAGGATACTTCTCACTGATTTCAATCTAGGAGAGAAAATATTGGCCCGAAATTTGGCAAACAAGTTTGACGTGCGCGCAGCCATGTTGACGACGATCAACTGGTGTGCAATTTCCAAACTCTGTTGGTATATTGAGAGATCTGCGATAAAAAATGACCTGAAGATTGTATTATCTCATGACCCTGTGATATGAGTACACAGATAGATTACATTGTGGGGTCGACATTCACTCATGTATAAACACATAACTTGGATACTTGTTACGTCATTTGTTCGAGTCAACATTCGTAGATGTTAACCTGAACTCCGAGTGCTCGTGAGCTCGGAATTCAGCGCGCAAACTGCTTGCGGAACCGATGCTAATCAAACGATACCAATTTGCAAGCCGAAATCAATTAGTTTAATCGAAAAATAGTTACCTATTGTAATACATACATATGCATACCTACCTGAGATTCTACGCAATGCGTTTACATCCCTGCGGCTGTTGTATACTAGATACGAAAAAGTTCAGCTGCCCAAATTTAGAACCTGGAAAGAATTTTCGGAAATAGATGTTATCGCTCTGTCTCGCATAATAATCATACTTTCGTTCTTTTAGACATTTCTTTCAATGTTTCTTACTGGCCGTCTAATTCGGAGAGCCTAGACAGCATGTGATTTGAAAATAAGAACTATAGGTATACCTAGTCATATACATATAATTCAAATCAAATATCGTAATAACAATTTTGTTTATCTTGAACCTTGACCTCTGCTTGGACGCCCCTCCGACCCCGACGTTTGTTCGGATCTAGAATGTTTTGACCACTTCACTTCTTTCTATGAGTGTCATATCCCGGGTCGTATAATGGTTACAGAACATCGCAATCGAGAATTCCTACTATAATTACCATTGCTTAGTAATGAAAAAATTGAGAAAATAGAGTATTTCTATCTGTTTAGAGAAGTGGCAGAAGTTATATCGCTCAATCATAAGGATAAATGAATTTCTACATTTTGTGTAAAAAGAGTGTGAGTCAACTCTGCAGATCTCGCTGCGTAACTTTCGCACGAAGTATGTGACGAGAGATGACTGATAAATGTGCGGCCACTGATCGAATGACTAGGTTTTAAAATCACTCGGTTAACAATAAAACATTAGTAGATAATTTAATCGTCAAGGAACCAGAGTGGCTGGCTTCACGGATAAATGCTGAGTAAAAAATATGACTCTGCCTAACAATGAAAATATCATTGCTGTTCTCTTATTTCACACTGGTCCATTCTAGGCGCCATACCTACGGTAAGTCAAAAATCAGTAGAGAGTCGTGAGATGATTTTTCGTTTCCCTTTCGAGTTGGTGCCAATTCTATTGGGAATTTTCTACATTCTAGATTATCATATAAGTTGCACAATTTCTCGTTCGTATTTTCAATTTATAAATTTATTGAATTCATTTACTCAGTAGTTGCTCATTTGAAATGGGTCGAAGAGGGGAAATGTATAACAGATTAAAAAATACAAGATTCATATTCTATTCATTCGGTAAAGATCGCATGGTCAGAGCCAGCAGGAGAGTTGAACTACGAGCTGTTTGCTTATACAACGTGACAGTGACTCACGAGGACACGGTAGTACTTTTACAAACTGGAAAATTTCTTATCCAAGTCTAGTTATGTGATCCTAGTAGCTGCCTGTAGCCAGTACACGACGGAATGCGGCGATTGAAGTATCGTCCAAAAACCTCGGACACTAACGATAAGTCCAGGTGTTGAAAATGTTCCCGTACAGTTAGAAAAATAGTAGAGCTGGGCTACGTTACACTGCAGGATAGTCAGACTGCAGTAAAAAGATCTTAGACCAAAATTGTTGGCGGCTTTCTAATACAGTTGCTAAGCCGTATAATAGGTTGTGACTTGCAATTCATTGATTTTCCAAGAAATTCATGGAGCCTATTTGATTTGCAGAGATGGAGACACCGAACGCAATGTGGCTGACAATTGTTGTGATCGTTGCCGTTGTTTTACTCATCATCATACTCATCTGGATGTGTCTTGAAAGGCGCTACAGAAAAGTATGGGGAAATAGTTGGTCTTAACCCTTGAATGGCATACGGGGTGTCCAACGCCCCAAGCAAACTTTGTGCTCCAATTAAGTATATTAAATTCAAAAAAATTGAACATGTGTTGCCATCTGGCAGGTATTGGGTTAAAAAATATAGTCTTCAATTTTATCAAAAATTACGTTTTTATATCGGAAAATAAATACCTTTTTTCGGAAGGTACAATAATGCAGTAATTTTTTTCTGAAATAATAGTACTCCAAGAGTACGCCACTAAATTTTTAGCTAAAAATATGAAAAATTACGCGAGTTATGAATTTTTATGTAAAAAAACTCCTTTTTCCGTATTTTTTTATTTTTTTTTTAAATTATCTTAAATAGAAAAACTGACTATAAAACCTATTGGACTATTAAAAAAATATGTTAAACTATATCCCATAAAATTTTTGTCAAGGAATATGCAATACAGGCTTCACAATACACGTTTAAACACGTGGGGTTGCCAAACACCCCACGTGCCAGTAATGTAATATTTTTGAGGTGTGCCATTTAAGGGTTAACGCCATTGTCACTTGAACAATTTTACGATACGGAAAATTCTTTTTTAGAGAGGACGTATTTTCAGGCCCGTGCAACTAATAAGCCTAGATGGAGACGTTGGGGATACTGCAGTACCGAAGATGTCTTATCCGGCTGAGGAGCTGCCTAACGATGAAATATCGGAGATTCCACGAGAGCAGCAGATTCTTGGTATCCAAATTTCGACCACCTTATTTTACCCCGCAGAAAACTCAAGAAAAAGGAGTCCCGGTGAATTTGTTTGAAATTGCGGGAAAATATTTTTCATCTGATGCTGATAGGAAATTCTCATGTCCATGACTCGGTTTGATTTTTTTTTTTTTATTAACCTGGGGGTTGCAGGAAGGGGGTTTAGAATGTCCCCCGAAGAGCGAACGGAATTCGTTTTTGAAAAAAAATAGATAAAAAATCGAAGAAATCAATATTTTGATTTGCCGATTTTTTTCCTGCAGATAAGATTATGTTTCAAACAAACAATCGCATGAGTTTTTCAAGATTCTCATTTTTTACGGAAAATTAAAATTCTAAACTAGTTAAAATATTTTTTCTCGTCTTCGATTTTATCTTCATTGAATTTCATCAAGAAACTTACTAAAGATATTAATTCGCCGATCCTATACGAGTCTTGCTACATGTGGCTTGATAAACGAAGATGTAGCGTCCCCTTAAGATCAGGTTCAACATACATTCAAGCTACCTTACAGGTGAGAAAATTGGAAGCAGTAGATTCGGCGATGTAAAGAGAGCGGAGGCCCGACTTATCTGCAAACCCGAGACGATCACAACAGTCGTGGAGAAATCGTTCAAGGATTTAACCAGCCAGTATCAACCAATGATCCTCGATTCTAAGCTCGAGATTTGCGCTATCCACAGCAAACACCTGAACGTGGTTAGCCTTCTTGTTGCCTGTACCACAAACATCTCTTACGGTAAGTTTTGCTACAAGAAATGATGAATAGTTTGCATGACTTCCGACTCCTGTTTCGAATAAGGTACAGCTATAATCATAAATAAGTTCCAATTCAGCAATCCAAATTCTTCTCGTGACTGATGAAATTTTGCTTGGATCGGTTTGCCACAGCTCATACATTGGTGATCACGGAACACTACCGTTTCTGCAAATTACGTGATTATTTGTGGAACCGTAGAGCTCGCCTCATCAGCCAAATCCGTACCGTCACTGGAAAAATCACTGCAGGATCAAGTCACTTAGATTATGTCGACGCCGATTCTAGTAGGTAAGTCTAGGATCATCAATCTCTTACGTTCCAACTCGTTTGGTCTTTACTTTCGTATTGTTTTTGTTTCTTGTCGAACCTGCCATCCTAGTATACGTGACTATGAGAGATATCCTGCAGACCAAACTGCTGTTAATTGACAGAGATCGAAAGATTGAAACGCGTCTTCATTCTTACTTTTATTCGCAGTGTCGGCAAAACGAACTGCGATATCATGACACTGACTTCAGACCAGGGGATCTTCAATCACCAGGAAGATTATGAAGATGACACGCGAGATTTGTTAGGTTGGGCTTGGCAGGTCGCACATGCCATGAAGTATCTTGGCTCTAAAGGGGTAAGTGGTATGATCTTCTGATGCCAAAATTTTTTAAAATAAACCTGTTCTAGATTTTGCAGGGCAACTTGACGGCTAGAAACATTTTTCTTGCGGACAACAAGGTCGTGAAAATATGTGATTTTGGATCAGCAAAGATCCTAGATATGGACGAGGATGTTGAGAGCAAAGAGCAAGATTTTATTTCCGTTCCATGGTCGGCCGTCGAGTCTATGAGAGATCGCGTATTCTCCGTACGATCGCATATTTGGTTCTATGGAACAGTTCTGTGGGAATATTTCAACCTAGGTGAAGCTCCCCAAGACAAGAAGGAGCTCGAAACTCTTTACGATGAACTAGTAGATCGTTTTTCGTGAGTATAGGTAGATAGTAACAATTTCATTCAATTCATGTAACGATCAATTTTGATATTTATTTCAGACTCCAAACGATACTGCGTGACTGGGCTTTGGAATCATCTTGGCTACCATACTTTACCTCGCTTTCCGATCATGGGGATGATGATTCATCGGACGATAGTGAAGATTTGGTAAGCCAAATCGTCGTCTGAAATGTTCGTAACTTTCGAGGTTGTAATTCATATTAAATGTTCAAAATTGAAATTCGAATATCTTTCAGTATCTTATGCGTCCCAAGGCATCGCACTCTTCACCTCCCGAAGCTCCGAAGTTTAGTGGATGGATAGAATATATTGCAGGGAGTAAATCCAAGGTAAAATCGGGGGTTATCATACGTCTGACTCAAAAGCGATATAATTTAGAGCATAAAGAGACACACTATAGTTTTCAACAATTTTTTTCTGTCGCCGTTGTTATTTCTTTTTCCTTCTTTCAGTTAGGGAAAAAGACTTGGCCTAAACGCCTGGCTAAATCAGACTTAACGCCTGCCGATCATGAGGATGATGATTCATCGGACGAGAGTGAAGACACGGTAAGCCAAATCGTCGTCTGAAATGTTCGTAACTTTCGAGGTTGTAGTTTGTACTAAATGTTCGCCATTGAAATTCGAATATCTTTCAGAATTTTGTTTATTCCAACGTATCGCACTCTCCACCTTCCGAGGCTTCGAAGTATACTGGATGGAGCGAATATATCGCAATGAGTAAATACACGGTAAAATCGGGTGTTATCATACTCAAATATAATTTAGAGCATGAAGAGACACACTCTAGTCTTCAACAATTTTTTTCTTTCGCCGTTCTTATTTCTTCTTCCTTCTTTCAGTTAGGGAAAAAGTCTCGGTCTAAATTCCTGCTCCGTTACTTAACCGATCGTCACTTTATGATATGAAATTTGTTCTCTTCAGAAAGTCCTCCCGATCCCAGTAGAAGGAGAAGTCCCCATGGGACCCGTGCGCCAATATCTGCAGAGCCTGGATGCAGAACCAAAGATCGATGATCCAGCTGAGTCGATCCCAGTAGAAGGATACGTCCCCATGCGACCCGTGGGCCAATATCTGGAGAGCCCGGATGCAGAACTTGTGATCTTTGATTCAGCTGAGATCAGTCCTATGATGGGACCCGTGGGCCAATACCTGGACATCCCGGATGCAGAACTTAAGATCGGTGATCCAGCTGAGCTGCTGCCTTATAATGAAATTTGGGAATTTCCACGGAAGCAACTGATTCTTGGTATGAAAGAAGTTTTACATTTCGATATTTGAGCTCGGGTTCAACATACTTCAACGCTACCTTACAGGTGAGAGAATCGGAGGCGGTAAATTCGGTAACGTAATAAAGGCGGAGGCACGATTAAACCACGAATCCGAGGCGGTCACAACAGTCGCGGTGAAATCGGTCGTGTATAGGAGCGACTCCTTCCAAAGATGGGCCCTTGATTGTGAAATAAAGATTCTCATCTACCTCGGTCAACACTTGAACGTTGTTAACCTGCTCGGTGCCTGCACGGAGAACATGTCTGGCAGTAAGTTCTGCTATGGAGAGTTATTAATTGTATTCAAGGGTAGTCTATGCAAAAGCGCGCAAGTTGCGGGCTTCCAATTCCCATTTACATTCCAAACCGATTCTAAACCGATTCTAAAGCACAGCTGTAATCGTTCATGACTTTCAATTCAGCAATTCCGATTCTTCTCGCGATTGATCTAATTTCACTTCGATCGATTTGCAACAGTTGATAAAACCTTGATGATCATGGAGTTCTGCCGTTTTGGTAGTGTACGTGATTATTTGCTGAAGCGTAGAGCTCATTTCATCAGCGAAGTTGATGTCATCACTGAAGAAATCGCTGCAGGATCAAGACGCTGCACGGATGATGTTGCTGCGACTTCTACTAGGTGAGTCTAGGATCATCAAGCTCCTGCATTCCAACTCATATTTTTTCTTGTCGAACCTGCCATCCTAGTAGACCATGAAGTTAACCCGCAAGTCGAAACCGATGATAACTGTCAGAGATCAAAAATGTCGTAGCAGTTGGAAGGCTTCTTCATTATCAACTTTCATTCACAGTCTGGACACAATGAACTGTCGTGTCAATTCTATGACAGAAGACATCTGCACCCACGGCACAGATACGATTATTACCCTGCCTCCAGACGAGGGGGCCAATCACCAGGAAGATAGTAATTCGGATAATAGAGATGATGAATCGGATCCGATATACGCGCGAGATTTGTTGACTTGGGCTTGGCAGGTCGCACATGGCATGAAGTATCTCGGCTCCAAAGGGGTAGGTGGCATAATCTGGCGATACTATGACGTTTTGAAATCAACCTGTGTCAATTGTGTTGAAGATTTTGCACGGAGATTTGGCGGCTAGAAACATTCTTCTTACGGATGACAAGGTCGTGAAGATATGTGATTTCGGATTGTCAAAGATTCTACATAGAGACAGGGACGCTGAGAACAAAAGACAAGAGTTTATTTCCATCCCATGGTCGGCCAGCGAAACTATAAGGGATCACCTACTCTCTAAACAATCGGATGTCTGGTCGTATGGAATAGTTCTGTGGGAGTTTTTCAGTCTATGTGAAACTCCCCACAGCAATAACAGGCTCGAAACTCTTAGGAGAGAACGAGATGATAGGTTACGTTTGGAAAGGCCAAAGTACGCGACCCAAGACATGTAAGTATAGGCACATATGGTAACTATTCCATCCAGTGGATGGCGTGACCACTTCTCATATTTATCTCAGATACCAGGTGATGCTGCACTGCTGGGCTGAGGAACCATCTCAGCGACCAACCTTCAACGAGATTGCCAAATGCATTGGTAATCTACTGGACGAGAGTGTGAAGACGGTAAGCCAGATAGCTGCTGGATATGTTCGTTACTTTTCAGCTTTTCATTTCTACCAAATGTTCACCATTCAAATTCGGATATCTTTTAGCATTACATTAATTTGAGCGCACTCGGCGTCCAACCGTACGTTGATGCTTTGGAATTGGGGGAGCGGGATCTTTCATCAATTAAACCACCAGATATAAAATCGGGTGGTACGAATCTCCAAGTAGACGTCGATGCCCTGGAGCATAATGGATCGGGAGGATATCTTACAGCGAGTCAATTCAGAAATCAGCCGAGTTTCTCTCATGTCAAAGTGGACATCGATGCTCCAGACTATAATGGATCGGGAGGATATCTCACAGTGAGTCAATTCAGAAAGAAATCTGGTGCATATAGTTCATAGTTCTAATGCTGAAGTGGACCCCGATGCTTCGGGACATATTCAGCCGGAAAATAATAATAATATCGAAGTAAAATCGGGTGGTGGATGCTTCCGATTCAGGACCGGTAATTAAGAGCATGGAGAGACGAACTGTTCACCGATTCGACCATCGGAAGACATATCGGATGCTATAAACGAGAATCACCAGTTCCTTCGATCTGCTGTAAATAAAAGGTTTGGGTAGAATCACATCGTTGGATCGTTTCGAATAATGTATTGCTAATGCTTGAAGGCACATGCTAGTTTGACTGAATATTTTTCAAAGATTTCTTACACTGATCTGAAACACTTCCAAAATCAGGGAAGATATTGCTCACTACTATTTCTATTTTTTAACCACGATTACTCAACTTCATCGGACAGATGCAGATAATACAATTATTATTCTATTCACATACAGTTTCATTTGACTACATATCTCAACGATTAAAAAATAATTACGTTCCTCGGTGGTAAATAACAATAACTTTACCATACACATAGGTGTATTATCAAATTTATTTTAAACCTTCCAAAACCGTTCTTCGTATTACCTGTATATAATAACTGAACGATTTACCATTATTCAATGATTTTGTACATAAATGTTAGAGTTTATAAATATTGAGAACTATATACGCTACATTTGTTCATTTATCTCCATTTTCAAATCACATATTTCGTACAAATATACTATAATATAGTATATAAAATCTCTTATCACGTGTTTAAATAGTAATTTTTGAGTAATAAACATATTCCTAAATCTGCAACGTGTATCCTAATAAATATATATATATATCATGATTACATAGGTTTTTTTTTTTTTTTTTTATCATCGTCGTCGTTAATTTTAATTTTTTCATTTTTCTTGGTTATTTATATATTCGTTTTTTAAACTATAAGAATATCGTCCTTTCGATCCGGACCCTCGGGCAGCTTCTGATTCATGATTCGAATATTATAAAACAAGTAGCCAACCGACTCAGTGCAGGGTCGTACGACAGCCTGAACTGCGGCTGTAAGGAAATTTCTCGTCGCAGCACAGCTTATTTTCCACACACGAAGACACGGGGCTACGCACCAAATGTGCTGAAAATATGAAAAAGCACACCGTACATGAAAAAGCTCGAAATTTTTCTTTCGCTAGTTCGTATTTGTATATTTTACTCGACACATCTTTTCAATCCTCAATGGTGAAAAAATCCTCAGACTCAATACGTAAAAAATGCCAAAAATTGGAGACAAATCAATTATACTTTCTGAAGAAAAATTGTTCAGGAAACTATACCGCACGTGGTAGTTAATTAATTGATTGTAATTGTTGTCACAATAGTTGGGTGAAATCAAAGAAAACAAGTAAACAAAATCTGTCCAGTTTGAATGATAGCTTCCAATTATAATTGAAATATTTGTCGGTATTGTTCGAGAGGAAGTCTCATCTAATTTCTTATTACAAATCCAACCAGGCGCATTTTATCGATCTTTGTAGGCTCCGAGGTTTAGTCGTATAGTCATGCGAATTATTACATTTGTGAGTGTCTGTGAAAAGCTGCGGGTATATAAATACGTATAGGGATAGACTATACGTATATATCTACACCTGCGTGCCCAAAGGTCACTGACACATTCGTTGTATATAGATATATCTGTATATACCTCAAAGGCCAAGCACGCAAAGGTAAAGCCTAGGCAAAGGGCTGCCAAGGGTGCTACCAATACGGAAAGAAATACGTAGCAGCAACCCCTCGAAAGCCTGAAACAATGACCACTCAGTCTCCACGCACACTCAGGACTCCTGATACCCTCAGGTTCACCGATTACATCGTCCCACATCACCTGCGAGAAAATTAATCATTAATATCTTAAAGACCTCGAAAAACTCGGCCATTATTAGTCTCTATTGTATTTAATAGCTACGTAGTATGAATAAGACTGTTGTAAAAATTTGAAGAAAAGAAAGATAAAAAACTGTGATGCAAATCGCAGAAACAAATTTTTATTAGAATTTCATTATTTCAAAAAAAAAACTTAACTCTTTCTATGAACATGTACAACACATCATTTGCGTACAATATTTGCAGTAACTATAGCCAAAATGATATTTTGTTATCTATATTATAGGACAATAGTCTTATCTGCATTCTGCTGTACATATGTTAAAAAAAAAATCACTCGCCAATAAATTTCGGTATCTATGCAGTATAGAATAAAGATTAAATGTGTATAAAATTTATAAAGTGATCACGGAGCTTGAATCCATTTACAATGGGCACTTTGCCTAGTTGGAATATTTGACAAATAATGATATAGCTAATAATAATGATTATGCCTACTTAAGCAATTAGTTATTAGAGTAGAAAATTTTCTATATTCACCTGGAGATGTTGGTTCAGATTATTCGGATCACGATCCTCGAGTTCTATCATGCTCCCACCGCCCATTGAGGATTCGGGTTTCTCCATTCCTGCAACGTGAAATCCTGCAGGTAACGGAAGTGACGTCAGAGTGGTTTGCAAAGAACGGAACCAGGACGCCAACGATTTTGATCCTCGCGTTGCAAACACCATAGGAACTACAAAATCAGCATATAGCTCAAGCCATTCTTAGCTAATTTATCTATCATAGCGGATGTATGTTTAAACATGCGAAAACAACGCTGTCCCAATTGGGAGCATTGGAACATATCTTACGAAGGGTTTTCGAGATTTTATATAATACTTATTCAAAAGAACGTTATATTGCCTTCCCTTTGCAAATCCTTCGACGAAATTTTTGCAAATTTAATACCGGATTCAAATACATCATTCCAGGTACTTGTGTGGCGAATTTCATTTCAATTGGAATCGGTCAGCTCGTAAAGGACTAGTATAAACAACCCTTCAGGAAGTTGATGATTAGTTAAATAAGGGCCTTACTTCGCGCTGTGTAGTTGAGAACGATTCATTGATTTTCAGTTCTCTCTCTCTCTCTCTCTTTTTTTTTTATCGACTTTAATAAACGTTATAATTAATAATCTAAGCCTACGATAGCTTTCTTTCGACTGTGGAATGACTTATTTTATAGTTTTTCAACAAATATCAGAATTCGATCAGAAAACTGTTTCTTACATTGGTGATTGAAATCGATTAAACGCACCAAGATACGATTTACACAAAACGTATCGTTTCGCTAAATCTGAATTCCGCGCCATTTCGAAAGAAAAAAGAAACGGAAAAGGGGTTGTAGTAAAAAGAAGGTGGGAATGGCTTCAGCCTGGCTCTGTGCACGCAACATATATCGATTCAGATTCTTATGCTCAACATAATTTGCATTCTATGGTATACTGTACTGTATTGTACTGTACACACACTCGACCGGCAGCGATAACCATTTCGTGTGTATTGCGTGTTGTATTCCATGCGGCGTTGGCGTCAGGCGTCAGCGCCGCGTGGCTACACGTAATATCAAACACACTACACCGATTCATGTTTCTGTATTATTTAACAGGGTCAATTGACCGCAGTAGGGCATAAATCGTACGGTATGACGTGAATAAGATAAAGATATGTTAGGGGTTGCGATTTCCTCGCAAGTTGGTGAAAAAAGAACCGAAAGAAGAAACGAAAAAACTCGGAATTTAATGCATAATATTTATATCGCTTTATACGAGTGTCTAAATATTTTCTCAGTACATACGCAAAAGAAGAAATATAGGAAAGAACTGGAGAAAATGATAACGGAATGAAGGAATCAATGTGTTCTCATTTTTTCAACGACGATATTCAAAATCTAAAAATAAGTTTCGATCAAACTATGGATCCGAGTTTCTATTTAATAAGTTTATTCAAGAGTAAACAGTCACCTTCCAGGGATTGATATGAGGAATGATCGGACCACGTAATTAAGAAATGAAAGAACTGGATTCAAAAATCGATTTTCGCGGGTTCTAGAAGATTATTCAATCATTTAATAATCTCACAACGCAGAACTATACTAGCGATGCAAAGTTTCAAAAAATTATTTTCAACATTTTCAAACAATTCGAAAATAAAAGACAACGATTAACAAAGTTAAAACTACGTATTGTATATTTATTATAATGTATACTTTGATCGTTGGTCTTTACTTACTTATCGGAGGATTACCCGCGAGTATTTTAGCGGGAATCTTTGATTGCTGTTCAAAACAATTCAATTTTAAACAACGATTTTGAAAAAAATCGTTACAGAGTACAGATTCCACTATACGAACACACCTGATGAATGCTGGCCCCTAACTTACGCGCCAGGTTAAAATACAGGTAAGCTCAGGTGTGCTTGAGTGTACCGCGAACACTACAACACTGAAGGGGTCATAGAGGGTCGTATATTCGACCGCTGGACACTGGTCACTCGACGGAGTCTGCGCTCTTTTTCGCCTGAAAGACTGGACCGCGTGTTTTTAAATAACTGAGATTATATTACTGTTCTTAGCATATTCGAAAAAATCCCATAACTCAGGAAGAGTATGTCATAGCATATTCTACGAGGGCTGAAACCTCTAGTTTGACGATGCAGAGTATCGTGTTAAAAATTCGTCGCTTCAGATTGCGAGAATTTTGAAAAGATCAAATTTCTAAATCTGGGTAGCGAAACTTCGTCCTTAACCCTTCGTGTGAACACTGGGTCTTTTAAGGAACAGTCGAAATTTGAATTTGTCGTTTCTTTCTACTCTTTCGACTATTCTTGAATTTTTATTAACAACGGTTTTGAATTTTTGACTTTGACAACTCCTGAGCCATGTAATAGACACTTCAAGAAGTAAACTTGAATTTTTTCAGATTTTTTCAATGCCTAGAAAACTCCGAAAACTTGACTGTTCCCTAAAAGACCCAGAGTTCACACCGCGTAGCGAAAAATTGAGTGCTCACACGAAGGGTTATGTCAATTCGAAGTTCGCTTCTGTTCAATGAAAGTTTCGATGGAAAATTTTTGATTAGAAATATTCGAAACAAAAACAAAAGAAAGAAAGGAAAATAGAAGAGTTTCGTCCTATAAAAGAAAAGGGAGTTCAAATAAAATGATGAAAATCTTGAAGAATGTATCTTTGGCTTATCATTTTATTACAACATTATATACATTATTGTTATGTATTAAGATGCGCTAAATCACACGCGGAAAACTGTAAAAAATTTTGACCAACTGTCACCAGAAACGGCGTAAATTAACTTGATGTAAATAATAATGAAAATGATAATACCTACATGAAATTTCGTTGAGCAGATTTTTGCCTTATGTTCATATTAGCTATTCCAATGTATACCTATTCTATAAATCTCATGTTATAATGCTCTGCCTATAAAAATCATAATTATAGTCAATTAATGTTAGAAATGATATCCAACGTCGATATAACAACCGAGAATTAAGTACCTACCAGATACGGCGCATCAGTAAACGACGAACTAATTTAATTAAAAAAACATAGACTTTATAAAGTTAGATTAATCATATGATGGATATTTACAATGTAAATGAACTCAGAGATCGTTGTGTGCGGGTCAGGGTGGTTGTTATTTTACGATCATTCGATCCCGTATGTCTCACACGCTAGTTTCATTTTATCAAAGACAGTCAAGGCAATTGAAATTTTTCGATCTTTCTGAAGGGGGAAAAATTCCGTGATAATTTCTACTGCACAGCTACAACGAAAATCAAATATTCTTTTTTTTATTTTCCGATTAGACCGTAAATTCTCACGGCTTCCGGGCATTGAGTAACTTTACACAGATGTCTTTACTGTCGAGTGAAATGAAATGAGGAGGAATAGTGAGACACAGGGAATTCCAAGTTTTGTGAAATAAGAACCAGCCTAATCCACACTGTGTTTATGTTCATGGTATTGCTTCAGTTAATCATCATCTTCAACTTCTTCTTCTTCTTCTTCTTTTTCTTCCCCTTCAGCTTCTTCTTCTTTGGAACTTTATGACTTTCTACGTCATCTGACTAGTTGGGATACAATGTCGTTCGGTCTTGCATCCGCTTTCATATCTATGTAATTCTTTCGTGATTGAGCATCGTTCAACAAGGCTCTCCACATTGTATCCTTCTGAAATATCAATCATAATACATCAATTTTTAGTATGCCTAAGAAAGACAAGCTTTGTCATTAACCCTTCGCGGTCACCATGGATAAATTTTACCCAGGTGTTTTTAGTGAAAGTTTGTTTTTCTGACAAATTGACCTATTTACGTTTTTTTTTTTTTTTAATTTGGTTGCGTTTGGATTTTGATATACCAACTTTTGCTACATGTTCTGGAATGTTCCAAGTATTTTTTTAGTATTTTCTCGATCCTGATCGCACTCATAGTTTTCACTCAGCAACCACTCGAAAACTTGGCTGGGTAAATTTCACCCATATGTGACTACCGTGTTATTTTACAAAAGGTCAAGATATAATGAATTTTGTCGTTTATCTATTCATATAATCATTGAAATGTTTTATCAACGAGTAAACGCTCTGCTCTGGTAGGAATATTAATTTTCGGTGTTAATTTGTATGAAAATTTGAACGCTTAACTCCGCAATTCTACTATGTATTTATTATCTGAAGAAACAAAAACTTGAAAAACAATTATTATATTAATGGTATTTTCTCCCTCCCCACACACAACATGGTCGATCTAATACCATACCTGGAATGTTGCGAAGTTTCCACATAATACTAGGCAGTGTTTTGCTCTGGTTAAAGCGACGCATAGTCTCTGTGGGTCGGACAAGAATCCGATTCCGCTAGTCCTGACGCAAGACATAATAATAATGTCCCGTTCATGACCTTGGAAACTGTCGACTGTGTTCACCTCGGTGTTAACTTTGACCTTTAGATTATCCAAGATCGGTCTAAGCCTGTCAATAAAGCAAAAGGACCCTCAAATATCGACTCAATTTTTTCAAGGGTGCCCGAGGAAGTCAACTAGCGCCGATACATGTCGATTCTGCGAACTACATCGACAGAACCGAGTTCACTAGAATATGTCGCACTTTTAATTACCAAATCTAAATTCTTGCTTATCTACAGCCGATTCTTCAGATCATATTTCAGAATACTGAAATTGACTGCCCCTCTCCATCCACATATGTTTTGTATACGATATAAATGCGCGGAACTCGTCATCGGCTGCGAATTTTCGCCCTCTGAATTCTCAGAATTCCGGCTGCCTTTCAACTTCGAATTGCGATTAAACTATTCCTGCCGTAACATCGTCGTGTGTGAAATAGACTTCGGTGCCTGGCGATTGCGAGAAATCATTATATCGTCGAAATGTGATTCGAGTCGTCTGACGCGGCGGCCATGTTTATTGGGTCAGTGTGTATATCCTCGCGTTCGCTAGGATAACGTTTTATTACAACTTGAGGTTCATTTGTGACCAAACCTCAACTATTTCAGATTTGTATTCAAGGAACAGATTCTCGAAGTATTGTTTTTTTTTTTTTTTGTTCTCGAAAATTTAAGGAATGAAATTCACTCTTAGACGTGCCGATACCCCGACCGTGGGACCCCCTCGGACACCGTGAAAACCAAATGTTTCATATTTCTTTCAGAGACTGAAATTTTACCTTTCATTTATTTTCGATTTTACCAAAGTTTGCTGGTTTCTATACGGCGTTATAACGCCGATAGATATACTGTGCCCTGTTCTCTTAACGTCGAGATGACTGATCATACTGAAAATAAGATTAGCGACGAATTCCGCTTCCTGAGTATTGGAAAATTTGTCGGAGTTCTGGTGCGAGTTCAGATTTAATACTCTGTAAGGGTGGAAAGGAAGCACAGGCTCCCGCACGATTCCGTTCTTCAACTTTCCACTGTAAAAGTACTTGTTTGGCCAATACGATATGTGGCAGTCCATTCTGTACTGAACATCGAGCATAATTACCGGGCTGTTTTTATGCCCCTCAAAAGCTCTCTGGGTTCTCGAAAATAGGGACTGATCAAGCCCCAGTTTCTTTGCTCTCTGTTGATTCGAAATACATTTTATAAACAATTGAATAGATCCAGGATTCAAGCATCTAAAACCAGGCTTAGCTTACTTGAGAGATTACGGTGGCCGGTAACTGCGCCGGATCTCCAACAAGCACTAAAGTGTTCACTCCAAGCATGAGAGGGATCAGAGTCTCAGCTTCGCAGCTCTGTGTTGCCTCATCGACAATGCATACAGATATGTTTTTCTGAGTGCCACTATAAGGAGAGTCAGATGTGTAAATAAAAAGAAGAAGAAGACTCTGTGTATTTGAAAAGGGGTTGACTCTACTCACCCGAAAGCAGATTCCATGATGTTAGTATAACAGGAAGAAAGAGTGCAAGCAATAATGTCTGCGCCTATCAGGATCTTGTTCTCAGCTCCGCGTTGAAGCTTGCTGAGATCGCGAGGGTCTATGTTGTTCCCGTTTGACTGTGATCAAGAGAGAATTGAAAATATCAGAAGCTGAAAGTCGGAGACAAGTAGACTTATGCAGTTTACCAAAAAGCTCACTCACTTGTGTCCAAGTGTTTATCAAATCATATCTCGTCCTCACTTCCGAAAGCTTTACTCTAGTCAATTCAATCTGGTTTTCATCGCTCTGTTGAGTGCTGTTCAACTTTGATTGCAAGGAGTTTATTCTTGCTTCTAAAAATCGCTTCTGAAAATATATTTGGACATGAATAAAAACAAGCCATTTTTTTACATATTCTCCCGCCCTCTCTCCTTCATACCTCTTCCTCGACGCTGTTCATTGACTGCCCGCACGTCTGGTAGCTGCTTATGGTCCGTTTAACATCTCTTCTGGCAAGTTCTTCGATAGATATATCTCTCACTCTTGGATGCATGGAGCCGAGAAGTCCGACGCGAACCATCTTGAAACGATCATCTAAAAGAAACCAAATTCCAGTCAAAAAGCCCAATATCAAGCCTCCGGTTTATCGGTCTTTTCATTATCTCTTACTGGTCAGTTGAGCCCGACGTTCAAGCAGCCGTAATACTATCGTATCAATTGCTGCATTAGAAGGAGCACAGAGGAGAATTCTCAATGTGGTTTCTTTGCTTCTGTACCTCTTCTCTCCATACAATGTCTGCATCACCATGTTTACAATCACTTCTGATTTCCCTGTTCCTAAAAGACAGATCTTTAAGTTTTTTTTCACTGAGGATAAGATCGCAAGGTCTATATCATCTGAGGAACAATCTTATACCTGGAGGGCCTTGAATCAAACAGACTTTGGGCTCCTTTTGCACAATTGCTTCTGTAGTTTTAAACACAGCTTCCAACTGTTTACAATTCAACTTGTCCTGAGGGATGAAAAAGAGGAAAACCCGATTTAACATCAGCAGTGCTTCTCTCCTTGAATTATCGACTTACTCTTGTGACTAGAAAAGGTTGCTTGGCGGGGCAAGACAAGTAGTATTGTTCAGCCTTTGGGTCTATTATTGCATCGAGCAAAGGTGAGCTGGGCAAGGACTGTAGGGCTTGAACCATTCTCATGTTTGCTCTCAAGTAAGTGACACACCTAAGCCTTAGTACTCTGTTTAAACAAAGTTCCACTTTTAGAGGCCTGGTCAATACTGTGTAGGTCAAAACCATGGATGGATTAGCGGTGTGTTTCACTGAAAAGGTGATATAAATCGTTTGAAAATGATCAGAGACATGGTCGCGGATGAAAGAAGGAATAACGTTAAACTTCTCGCAAAATTTTACCACGCCAAGCGACTTTCCACTTACTCAGATCACGATTGAAGAATGTATTCGGCGTTATTGTAGTACGATGGAGGTGTTTAACATAGGCAAAAACCTTGAGGAAGTTTTGTTTCCCTTCATCATTTCTGCAACACAATTCTAAAAATACCAAGTCCCCGTAGATTGGGTGTGTTTGTTTTCTTATATCCTCCTCGCTCGCCAATACTTCAAGCAACATGGTAGTCAAGGATTTTTTAGTCGATGGAATCGGTTCGAAAGTAACTGAGTTGTTCACGATGGAACAGAACACGGTTTGTCGTCTGAAATAGAAGCTATACAGTCAGTGGGAAGATTGAGGCGAGAATTTATTTATTCCAAGTAATGTAAACGATTTCAATATATTTATCATTTTCTCTTTGATTAGAAAACCGTTTTCTTAATAAAGCACCTGTTGTTTCTGTCGATACTCTCAAACTCCCTAGTGATTCCGTGCCATAATTCTAACAGCAAAAGCGGCATTAATATTTGATAGTAATCCTTGTAAGATTTATAGTTTGTTAACAACGGTATCAGAGACTCGTTGTTAACTATCGGAGGCTCAGTCTTCAAGTGCTTTTGTTCCTATTTCAAATCATAAAAAGATTATTAATATTACTAGAGGCAGTTCGGACCAGACGTTATTTAATCAACAGTGAAAAAGAATCAAGAGGTCAAGAATTCTGGAATCTGGTGTACGTACACCTGTTCATGAAATTTTCGTCATCTTATGAGATTATCTAAAGAAATGTGAAATCATTTGAAATAATGTGATGTTTTTGGAAATCACTTAAAATGATCTGAAATCATTCAAAATTCCGGAAAATCAGGTGATATAATATCGCGTTACTAAAGCCAAAAGGGCGTATCGAAAAAAAAAAAAAAAAAAAATTTTCTCCAATCAACTTGGGAATGTTAAAAACGTAGATATCTATGAGAAAAACGCAAAAAAAA
This sequence comes from Rhogogaster chlorosoma, assembly GCA_944452935.1. NCBI lineage: Eukaryota > Metazoa > Arthropoda > Insecta > Hymenoptera > Tenthredinidae > Rhogogaster > Rhogogaster chlorosoma. Next base: position 3,538,596 of record OX101801.1, on the reverse strand, counting down.
AAATATTTTTTCAGATACGCCCTTTTGGCTTTAAGAAAAAAAAATTTTAAAGCCAAAAGGGCGTATCGTTGTATATAAAATTATTATTAATTCTCATTTCAAAATTATTTTGAATAAAGCATTCAAAAAAGATGTCGATCTTGAGAATCTTTATGATTCTAAACTTCCAATATCCCGTGCAAAATTCAATGATTCGACTTATTTTTGTACGTCAGGCACAGTACCAAGGAAATAACATCGATATTTCGAAAGTTTAGTCTTCGACGATGGTAATACATTATAAATTTCATCATTATCATCATTATTAAATTTTATCATTTTTTTTGCTGAGAATGAATAATAATTTAAAATATAACGATACGCCCTTTTGGCTTTAAATTTTATTTTTCTTAAAGCCAAAAGGGCGTATCTGAAAAAAATTTTTTTTTTCGTTTTTCTTATAGATATCTACGTTTTTAACATTCCCAAGTCGATTGGAGAAAAAAAAAATTTTTTTTTTTTTTCGATACGCCCTTTTGGCTCTACAAAGCCAAAAGGGCGTATCGAAAAATTTCTGTTGAGATACGCCCTTTTGGCTTTAGTAACGCGATATAAAATCATGTAATGTTATGATTGCGAATTCATGTGAAATCTTTAGAAGTTATCTGTAATAATCGAAAATCATCTGAAATCATTTCCAGTTATTTGAAATCTTTGAAATTGCTCCAAATTTTCGGCATGGTATGAAATCCGTTAAAAGCATTTTTGAAATCTTTCAGATCTCTTGGAATCTTTTGAAATCCTGAAATCTTGAAGTGTGTTGTGTACTAAGACATTTCCGAGTGGTAAACAACCTCGGGTTACAAACTTCAAGAAAAGCCAAAAGAGTTTTGTGAAAAAAGAAAGGCGTCTGTTCTTCGAATTTAAGGGTTGATTTTCGTCCGCTAATAACAATTTCCCAATCAATATATTTAACATATCGTACTTCGAGCCAAGAAGGATTCCAGTTGAATATATCCAACAAGAATTCTTCCAATTTCGGGTGTTGAGTCTTGTCGACCTTTCTAGCCACAGCCATTTTATGTTTAGGAATGAGAGCATCTTTTCCCGGGCATTTCTTCATTGTATTATTAGGCTCAATCTGGTATTCCGTAACAGTAACTAAGTTCTCGCTGAAAGTGACCTTTTTCTTCTTATTCTCACTGGGATTCACATTTTTACCCATCAAATTATTAGGCACTCGATTCTCCTTCTGATTAAGTGACAATTCCTTGAAGAATTCAACCGCCTTATCCTCCGCAGAAGTGGCCAAAGAATCGGTGCGCTTTCCAACACTTTTCGACTTCTTCTCAGCCCGTTTTTTATCCTTATTTGAAAGCGACTTGCCCTGAGGTTTCCGTTTGTCGTCATTTGTCTCTACACCAGCTTCATCATTCTTTGTTTTCTTCGACCCAGTCGATTTACTTTTCTTTACAGAGTCTTGTGACTTGCTCTTCGGGCTCTTGGCTTTAGCATTGCTTGTCGAAGGCTCGTTGACTTCAACAGAAGCTTTGTTAGTGTCAGAAATTGGTTCGTTGATCAAAAAGTCGCCCCTATTCTTGGTGCTGACTTTGGCCTTAACTTTTGCGGCGACTCTTTCAACTGGCGGTTTAACAGAGTTAAGTTTCTCCTTAGTGGCTAAAGCCTTTAGTCTTGCTTTCCTTTCATTGACGATCTTCAATTTCTGCTTCTTTGTAATCGGAGTAGTGCTTCTCTTCCCCAACGGAAGCGGAACGTTCTGCGTCCACTTGTTCATAATCCTCCTAATCCTCTGCTCTTCTTCGTACTTCTTCTGCTTCAGTCTGTCCTCGTATTTCAGTTCTCTTTTCTGTTTCGTACTCAAATTAGTCGGTAACTTTGACAATTCGATGCTACAATCCCTGATTCTGAAATGACTCTTGCTAGTCGAAGGCGAAGCCAAGCTCTCTCGGTCATTTGAACCAAGGGAGTCCCGCAAGCTGAGCCTCTTTCGTTGCGGCAAACGCAGCGGTTCTATTAACTTAGGTCCTTTGGAAGTTCCTTGTTTACTGCGCGGTGAATCTTCGGCCGACTTGTCCGGGCTTTTATTTCGTTCTTTAGAAGAAGGCGAGGGATCAGACGTGGGGAATATGCTGTCAGGTTCGTCATCTCTCTCTCCATTAATGTCTCTCTCGATCTCTGCCATGGTCATGGATCTCTTAGACTTGATACTGTGCTTAGAAGATGAGTTCAAGTCGTCTTTTAGATTCACAGGATCTTCGACACCCGCCGTTTCTCCCCTGTCTTCAAAATCCTGCTTTATTGCAGCCAGTTCGTCGACGAATTCCATCTCCACCTCTTCCGGGGCGAATATTTCCGGCTTCTCTTCTTTGATTCTTTGGCTTTCCGAGAGCCTATGAAGCCAGGGATTCTCCTCATCGTCGCTGTCCGAGAGAGTGATGATTTCCTCAGAGTCTTGTATCGCCGCGTCGACTCCAGTGAAGAAGTTTTTAGTCTCCTCCTCCTCTTCCTCCTCGAATACATCCTCGGTTTTTGCGGGTAAAACATCACCCTCCTTTTTAAACGATCCGCCATCTAGATTAGAATCGAACAGTTGCGAACTGGGGAATATGTCGTCGTCGTCGTCACTCAGGTCTACAGTATCAACGATCGAGAAGCTGGTCATCGGCTCTTGCTTAATGACCTTTAATTTCAACGGAGAAGAAGTAGCGACGGGATCCTTGCTCAAAAACGATAGTCTTTCGGACTCGAATTCATCCGTCGAAGCAGAAGGATATTTTTTCATCTCTTTTTCTCCGTTTGAAACTTTGCTGACTTTTTTTCCAGCATTAGTATCCCCTTCTCGTTTCTTCTTTGCTTTCTTCGGCTTTACGCTGTCTTCGCTGTCACTCCCATTGCCATTTCCCTCGCCTTCTTTACCCTGCAATATATCGACAGTAAGTCTTGTCGACAAACTGGACGAGTCTAAAGAGAATCTAATTGTGTTGTGTGAATTTTTATCGCTCTTGACCACATCGGCCACTTTTTTAGCCACAGGTTCTATTTTTTTCGTTATATTAACGTCCTTAGTCTTCTTCTGCTCTTTATGCGCTTCTTTTCCGTTCACTAAATTCGAACTCGCAGAAGAGATTGGCTCCGTCTTGCCATTTACTACCTCGACTTTTCTCGCCGTTTTTTTCCCCTCCCTCTTTACATTTTCTAGATTTAAAGTCAATCGGCTTGATATTTTTTCATCCGAATCAGCTCGATCTGACTTAGGTGTTTTCGGCGAGCTGAGCCTTGACCAGATTTCTTCAACTTCCTGCGCATCCTGAGCAACCGGCAATTCTTCTGAGGATCCCTTCAGCTTGACTTCAACAACGTGGACATCTTTGTCTGAAAGTTGAACAGCAAAAATGGTTTCAAACTGCGATACGATCAGAGTCCCTCCTTCTACCTCTGCCATTACATTACCTGGACTTTTATGAACCCCATTGCTGAGCTTGGTAAGTTTAGGAGGTGTATGTGTCTGTTCATCCTTTAGTTCCTGTGGTAAATCTCTCTTCAGCGACGAGGCGGCAATTCCGTTTGAAACCGGGGTGGCGACCTCAGTTCCGTTTGTCGTCGGAACGATGTTTGAAGAGACAGAAGATCTCTGGGTCAATAGCTCGTCAAATTCCTCAAGGTTTCTGGAGCTCAACTGTGAACAATTAACGGATAGGAAAAGAACGGCTAAACAAATGCCAAATAGGAATTCTGGGCAAGTTTTTCCTCACGTTTCCCTTGTGAAGCTTGTACACAAACATCGGCTCATTATCTCTGTATTCTTCACAACTTCCTATCCCTATTATATCGTTTTCCTGGAGCTCGACTAACTCGTTTGGCTCCAGAGGCTGACCGTTACGATAAATTCCATTCGAACTCTGAAAAGGGTATAACAGGAGCTTATTACAGATCCAATTGCTGAAATTGGCCCAAGGCACATCTTGCAATTTGTGGCAAGTACTGCGATCGCTTTTTAGCCAATATTGTTAGTCCTTATCAAGCATTGCTCCGTCAGGTTGAAGAAATACCAAATTCTGGGAATGGATGTGCAGAAAAAAGTCGAAGCTACATCCATAACTGGTTTGGAATAACTTAAATTGTTTCAACATACTCACCCCTAGATCTATCACCGATATAACATCGTCGGCTCTTACAAAAATGCAATGACGTCTTGAAACAACTAGGCTTGGACAGACGATCTTATTGTCTGCATTTCTACCGCAGCGATACTATAAATTGAAATTATTCATGGTAAAATTTTGGCGATAATTCAGAGACGGAAAATGCTGACATTGAGTAAATGCAACATAAAAGACACAGGATTCGTTTCCTTGTTTCTTTCTTTATTCAGTGCGGTAAAGAGATACGTTTTACCTAACATAAACATGAATATAGAAACAGAGATTTCAGGCTGTAGAAGCAAGATATGTAGTTCTTTATTTTTTTTCTCTTATTTACATTCTTATTTTTTATAGTAGCGATTGTTGTCAATATGTACATGTGTTAAGAATAAAGCAGCGTGATGTTAATATATCGGATAATAAATGAATGCCAATGTTTGTTCAGTTCTAAAGATCACGTTTCTCCTTTGTTTATTTCCGTGCGTAATTAAATAAGGCATTTGTTCAGTCTTAGATTCTTGAGTTTGGGACTTGCTTACCGAGCGTTCGCTCTTCTCTAGAACTATAAAGTTCCTTGGACCATTAATCCTCTCCAATGTCCAATCCATGTCTTGACATAGTAGATTAAACAACGATTTTTATTACTCACGAGGCACCTCTGCTTTATGATTACAGCTCGAAACCTGTCGAGATGAACCTTGCGAATAACTTAGCTCCAAAATTACAAGTACCCATGTGATGTAGTTCTCATGGTTAAGCAAGGCGCAGTGCTCGCCGGATATTTTATACGTATACCTATATGCAAACCTGATCTGTGTGTGGATTATGGATGATAATATTTGCACATACAGTAATACTGTATATTTGCTCAATATATCTATGTATGCATCACTCCCATATCTCTATTCCGCTGTTTACGCCATCTAACAAGTTACAGGCAAAGATAATTGAAGTCGAATCTGTTAGATAGGACATCTATTGAATTTTTATCATCCCTGGTCCAGGCCTCAAGATATTGTGACGTCAGAGCAGACGCTCGTAACAATGATAGAAAAATGCCTTTTTTTAAAACGTTAAAACTCGGTGAAAATTTATTGGAAAAATTGTTAAAAAAAATGCATACAAAGCCTGAAATCTCAGCTTTAAGTTGGTCTTATTCAAACTCGTTTTCGATCAATTTTTACTTAATTGTATACATTTGAATAAAGAGTTGTGAAACAATTTTTTAAACTTTTCCGTGGTCTCTAAAAGACACGATAAAAATTTTTGAGAGTAACTGTTTTTAAGCTTGAAATCTTCCGTTGAAATTCTTTGTTTGAAAATGTTATTTGGTTTTTTTTCCACAAAGAGTAACCGATCCCAATTCCAGCTCACAGATTCCTATAATTACCATCGCGCGTTTGAACGACAACGGAAAATGAGAATGTGGCTTTAATCGCGCGCATTTTTATTACATCAATCGGTAAAATCCCCGTGACTCCCAGGATAAGGTTGAAATCCGAATGCATAGATATACAAAAATAATTCCTACCGACATGTAACGCTGTGTTTATTCAAACCGTTTATCTTCACAATCTAAAATACCGGTAATATCAACAAACATAATCAATCATTTCCAACCCAATACATAGACACGACACGCATCTTTGAAATAAACAATTATTTCTATCCAATAAAGGAGCTCAACACTACATGTGTAACAGAACAGCGGCTGCTATCTTCCACCACGCTTCAATCACATGCCAAAAAAATCACTTTCGCAAACTGTCAATCGACAATTAACGGAAATTATTCACAATCTGTACACCAAATAGACTATTGATCTATTGTTAATTAAATAAAACAATCTCCCCGCTGAATTATCAGCAAAAATAAGATACCAAGCATGACTTATCGCACACATAACCTATAAGTAGATTTTACTACGTCAAATAAGCCGCACGACAGACGTAAACGTAATTCTTTTGTTTTTCGTATTACAATACGATTTCGGAACTGAATCAAATTTCGAACCTTTTTTATTTCTCGAAATTTTATCAATCGCTTTTTGCGAACAGGTATAGTCACCGATATATTATAGCCATGGGCACGGGCATGGGTGATGTTCAGGGCTCCCTGAGAGAAGCTCTATACGAAACATTGAATGGGATATTATCGCCACATAGAGAGACGAGGCAGGCAGCTGAACAGCGAATACAAGCGCTAGAAGTTACCGAAGAGTTCGGTATACATTTAACAGAGTTTGTTGTGGACCCTAACGGCGAATTAGCCATTAGACAGCTAGCTTCTGTCATTTTGAAACAGTATGTCGAAACACACTGGTGCTCTTTGGCTGAAAAGTTCAGATCTCCTGAGATCAAGGCACAAACTAAAGAGAAAATTAAGGAACTTTTACCACTCGGATTGAGGGAGTCCATAAGCAAGGTAAAAAAACCATAATCGTTCTTGTATTTGTAGAGCTGATGAATTGGGAAAGAAAATAGAGGGATTTCTCTACTTATACAATCTAATTTAAATTTGATTATGAATTTCTGCAATAAGACAGAAACTGTAAACTCCATAAAGAAGCAAGAAAAATGGATATTCTCTCCGAATTTAATTCAATTCAATTTAGTTCAACTGGATTTATCCTTTTTTTTTGTTCACTTTGGAAGTCAGAAAGTTGATAAACGATAGAGAAAAAAATTAATTTTCTTCTAATTCAATTTAAATTAATATAATTTCTGAGTTTCATAATCCTGGGAGCCAAAAAGTTGATCAACAAGCAAGAAAAACGATCACTTTCTTTAAATATATTTGAATTTAATTCAATTTGTCTTCTTTTACGCTTTGAAAGTGAGAAAGTTAACTTCAATGCAACTTGAATTTTTAATCTTTTTTACTGTGGAATCTTGAATTAAGTCAACAATCAAGACAAAATCACAAGAATCTACTCAGAATAATATTTAATTAAACTTGATTTGTTCATTTTATTCACTGTAGAAAGCAAAAAGTAAATAATCAACAAAAAAAAAAGAAACAACCCATTAATTTGATTTCAATTAAATTTGATTCAACTTAATCCATTTTCCATGTTCAAAAATCATTCCATACAATATTCGCCACCAATTTCTAAAACTGCACTATGCATCTTCTCAGGTCCGAACAGCAGTAGCGTATGCAATATCGGCGATAGCTCATTGGGACTGGCCAGAAAATTGGCCGGGACTATTCGACATACTAGTGAACTGTCTGAGTGGAGAAAGCGAGTTTGCAGTACACGGTGCGATGCGAGTCTTGACCGAATTCACGAGAGACCTTACCGACACTCAACTACCGAACGTTGGCCCCGTGATCTTGCAAGAGATGTACAGAATATTCCAGGGTGAAAATGTAATGCGATTAAATTAACAGCCAAAATTTGTTCTCCCTTCATTCGAATCTGACTGGAGAAACTTTCGAAATAAATTTCAGCAATACTCGGTGCGCATCCGAGGCCGAGCTGTTGAGATATTCACAACGATCGGCACTCTGATAGCTACTACTGGAGTTTATCAGAAGGGTTTTACTCAGCAGTATCTTCAGCCTGTTATACCGATGTTCTGCGAAAAGTTTGTCCAAAGTTTGAGGGCCCAAACGGGCCCGACGAGCGACAGCGGGCTAAAAACCGACGTAATCAAGGCGATAAACATGCTCATTTCAAGGCTGCCTAAATACGTGTCCAATTTTTTACCTCAAATGCTGCCGCCTATATGGGAAACTCTCTTGGCTAGCGCCAAAGTGTATCAAGAAGAGACTGTCAACGGGAGGGGGGACGTTGACAATAAAGATATTGACTCTGACGGTAGGAGAAAGGAGAGAGTTGAAAAATGCTGTGGCTTATTTTAGACGGAATCAGATCTGATCTATAATCGCTTTATCCCTTGCAGGAGAGATCATCAATTTTAACAATCTAGTTATCGCCATATTCGAGTTCATTCACACCCTGGTTGATTACCAAAGGTTTTCTAGCCTCCTGGACAACTTGCTACCAGAAGTACTTTACTATCTGATAATATTCATGGAAATAACCGACGAGCAAATCGAACTTTGGACAAATAATCCCAGCCAGTTTGTAGAGGAGGAAGAACAGTACGTTTTTGCATACAATGTTAGAATATCTGCGCAAGATCTTCTCACCGTAAGTATTCCGGGCGACTGAATATCTCAGGAGCATTTATCGCTTGAAATCACTCGAATTTTATCCCCTCAATCAATTCTCTTCCCTAATTGAACAGGCGGTGGTGAATCACTCCGAAGAAGCGGCTGCCAATGCATTGTGCGAAGTCATAACGAAGCAAATAGAGGCAGGAAACGCCATGCGAGTTAGTGGGAACGAGGGGTTGAGCCAGAACTGGTGGAAGCTTCACGAGGCTTCGATCCTAGCCTTTGGTTTGGCTAAAGACACGATTGTGGACAAACAGCAGGCCGGAACGCTCCGTTTTGACGTCGCAGCGTTTCTCGAGAATGTAGTCCTCGCAGATTTGAACAATTCCGGTAAACGATCGACTGAACTTGGGCGATATTCCCTCGAAACTCTGTCTGAAACAAACTTTTGCAGGATCCCATCCGCTCCTGTTGGGCCGTTGCCTTTGCCTCGGGGGTCGATACGCGCAGCAAATGCGGCCTGAAACGACTTCTCGTTTTCTGGAAGCGACTGTTAATGGCTTGCAAGAAAATCAGCCAGCCTGTATAAGGATAAGCGCTGTGAAAGCGGCCTACTGGTTCTGCGACGCTTTCGCCAAAGGGAACAGCGGGAATGAGAACATCCTCAGATCTAATCTCCCGGCTCTGTTTCAAGGGCTTTTTAATCTCGCGAGTCAAATGTCCGCCGAGGTTCTCACCCTGGTTTTAGAAAGCTTTGCGATCCTCGTTTCGGTTGGTATTTGAAAAAAGAATCCCGCTTCGTCCGGCCGGATCAAGAAGACGTCATTTCTCATCCGATCTTATTGTCATTTTTACAGCTAGACAAGCCCTTCACAGCTTCAGTCGAGTCGAAAATATGCCCGCTGACCATCGCCGCGTTTTTAAAATTCCACAGCGACCCCGTAATCCTAGGAGTCTGCCAGGAAATATTCAGGGAATTAACTCTCAACCCCGAATGCATAGGGCCTTTACAAACGCGTTTAGTACCGACTTTAGTCAGTATGATGAGCGTCAGCCCGTTGGACAAGACAAAAGACGGTGATTAACGTTCTTCTGTAACTCAAAACGATCTTGATCAATATTCAAACATTAAAATGGTTCTATTTCACAGAGGGAGTCCGCGGCGTAGCTCTCGACGTCCTTCAGGTATTAGTCCAACACTCGCCCCAGCCGCTGAGCAGCTCTTTGATCGAAAGTGCATTCCCAGCCTCCTGCCATTGCGTTCTTAGCTCCGATGACAACGCGACTTTACAAAGCGGCGGCGAAGTCATCAGGACTTACCTCTCCGTCGCTGCGCAGCAAGTCATTGGGCATAGAGACAATGATGGACAAACCGGACTGCATTATATACTGCAGATTGTAGCTCAGCTGCTTAATCCTCAGGTATTCAAGCTCGGGATATATGGGTTTGATTTGTGTCACCCACGCGGCAAACTCTTTCAATTATAGGTCAAAGATTCGATGCCAAAGCTTAATTCGGCTCTAATTTCACTCCAGATCTTCGACCTATTGCTGCTGCTTATGACATGAATTTTTATCCTTGTTTTCTACTTTTTGTGAATCTGAAAACAACTTCTCCTCCTTTCCATTAGTCCAGCGAATTCACAGCAACGTTTGTTGGCAAACTGGTAACAACGTTGATAAGAAAGGCGGGTAACACCCTCGGCGAGAATATAGATCTACTGCTAAAAGCAGTTCTGAGTAAAATGCAGCGCGCCGAGACTTTGACGGTGGTTCAAAGTCTGTTGATGGTATACGCGCACCTTATAAACACGGAGTTCGAGGCAGTTCTGAACTTCTTATCGACAGTACCGGGTCCTACGGGCCAAAGCGCTCTGGCCTTTGTCATGTCCGAGTGGGTTTGCAGACAGCATTTATTCTTCGGTGGATACGACCGGAAGACCGCGACTCTCGCGCTGTGCAAAATCCTCGAACATGGCGTGACCCACGACGATACACGACTCAACGAAATATCCGTGAAAGGAGATCAGATATTCTCGGGTAAATTTTCACGGAATTCAATTCAATTCAATCCCCGAATGTTTTAATATCTTTAAGGAGTTACATACACTTGTAGCAGGTGAAGTGACGTGATTTTCTTGATTTTTTATTCTCGTCAGGATGTATAAATGTTTATTGTAAAACTGTGAACGACATTGATTAGTACATGTGTTCATGTACTTGTACGATTTTTTGCATTGAAAAATATTTCAAAATGGCCGAACTACAGGTGTATTTCAGGAACAGCTTTCAGTTGCGGTGGACATCATAACTCAAAAACGGTTCATCTGAAATCAGAATGTTGAAAGATTTCATCAGTATATTGCATTGGTTTGAGCCTGAACAAAGGGTTTTAAATTTTGTTGAAAAAGACAATTTTTATATAAAAAAAACCGAAAATTTAGCACCTCAAAAAATGAACTTTTTGTTTAAATTGTTGCCATTTTTTTAAAAATCAACATTTTTACAAATCCTCTGTTCAGGCCCAAGCCAATGCAATATACTAATAAAATCTTTTCACATTCTGATTTCAGATGAACCGTTTTTGAGTTACGATGTCCACCGCAACTGATGCTCAAAAAAAGCTCCTGGAATATAGCTGCAGTTCCGCCATTTTGAAATATTTTTCAATGAAAAAAATTGGACAAGTACATGATATCATATACTAATCAATGTTGTTCACAATTTTACAATAAACATTTATTATCCTGTCGAGAAAAAAAATCAAGAAAATGAGGTCGCTTCGCCCGATACAAGTGTATACATATTACGCCTTAAGCCAATATTAACAACTTTCTCCTATCCTCAGCCACGGATGAAGGCGTGCGGACGAGGAGCAAAGCGCAATCACAGCCCTACCAGTGGACGACGATTCCTCTACTTGTTAAAATCTTTAAACTGATAATCAACGAGTTGTCCAACGACATTGAGGCAGTATGTGCTACCCAGGAGTTGGAGGTGAGTAGATTGAGCAGCCTCGAATCGATAGGGAAGTTCCGTAATGGTTTTTCTTCTTCTTTTATTAAAATCATTCAGAAATCCGACGAAGACGAGGACGAGGATGATCAGGAAGAGCTCCTCGACCCGGGGAACGAAGTGAACTTAATATGTAAGGAGATTTTCTCTACACAGCTAAGAATTCGTTACTCATTTTGTCCGGGTTTACGTTACTGATTATTTCCATCCACAGTAGACACCGAAGACGACGACGAGGAGGACGAGGATCCTGAGCTGAAGAGCGACCCGGTCTATCATTTGAACTTGAGTCAATACCTGAGAGATTTTCTGCTCAATTTTTCCACCCACCATTGCTTTCCGGCATTTTATCAACACCTGAATATACCCGAACGAAGAGCTTTGACTAGTCTGAATATCAGCCCGACGTTTTCTTAGCTGTAAATTTTCTCTTATTTTCGCCTAAAGTTTTACAGCTTTTTTGAACTCGTCGGTAATTAACGCGCTGTATATTTTGCCTGTTATAAATTGCGAAATTTAGATAGTTATCGATGAGTTACTCTGGAAGTATTTGACTGATGAGGAAAGGAAAGCTTTACAGGGTATAGCGATCCGCTGAGTAGCCTGGAACTTGAATTTATATCGTATTCACGATAATCGAAGGTGAATTCGACGATATATTCACCGATTTAATGCAGTATGATATAAAGCGACGCCCTTTTTTATTCAGGATTAACAAAGATAGGAGAATTCTTTTTCTTTTTCTTTTTCTTTGCTTCGTGTTTCTGCGTACGAATCTATTCTCGGTTATCATTGAAGTATCTTGAATTGATGAACTGTAGATGTAAGAACGGTAAACTTTTTTTTCTAACAATCCTATATTTCAAGGCTTAATCTATACTTCAATTTAGATTTTTGAGATCTAGCGAGAGATGAGATTGACACACTATCCATAAAACTTCATAGTACGATTATCTCTGATACTTCGGAAGTCAAAATTTCGCGGTGGCATGATTAGAAATAATCTTGTGTAACATCTTCTAGATTCTAGCCGGATCCTGTATGATTGAAACGTTTTGAGATCGAACTTTATTCTCTCCGGAAATATTTCCTCAAAAATCGAAGTCTGAAGTATAAATACGTTATGAATTAAACGAATTGAGTTGAATAAAATTAACAGAAAAATTCAGGGAGCAGTACGAATACAGGATATATATACACTCAATCGTACCGTTTTGTTATACGGAAAAGTCAATAAAGACTAAATATTAAAAAAAAAAAAAAAGAAAAAAAAAACAGAACGATTCAACCTGTTACAGAATTCTTATTTATTTATAGTTTTCTCCCCACCCAATATTTCGATTCCAACTTATATTTCCCCGTTTCTAAGGAATATTATTATTATCATATTTCTTTAGAATTTGAGAATTTCTATTCCTCTCCTTTTCCAAACATCAACATCACATTTCGAGTTCTGTTTTGACTCGTCTTCTTCCACTTCTCGTACAATATTGGGATTACCATAATCACATCTGATTAGTGTGGGATATAAACATGCCCGAGTACAGTCGGAGCTGTTGTGACCAGTACGACGAATTAATGCTGATAAGAAACAGTAAAATAAATCCCGGAAATTTAGTAATAGTTTTTTAATCTAGGAAAGAATATACGTATGGTATTGAAAATGAACAGAATAACGTCTGATTACAAGTTCGAAGCTGTGCTGGGCTCGGGATCATTTGGGTGAGTTAATTCTCATTATCGGAAGAGAAGGAAAAGGTATTCGTTATCTTATGGCTGACCGGAAAATTGGATAGCCAAAGTCTTTAATATTCTTTCAATCTGTTTTCATTACAGACGAGTTCATCTCGTGAGAAAAATAAAGGACAGAAAATTGTTCGTAATTAAGGAACAGGATGTCAGTCAAAAGGCAAAAACTACTTACGAAGTATGTCGCTTCTATTTACGCGCAGATTTTACCATAGAAAAGTTTAATTCTATCGGGGTGGCCACAAATCTTAAAATTTCATATTCCGAGAGAGAATACAATTTTCCATAAAAATTTTATAGAAAATATTGAAAAATAAAGAATAGTAAATATGTTAGAAAATGTGTTCGAAAATGTAGAAGAGCTGATTGCAAGATCTTCGAGGTCTAGTTTCGTTTTGCTATTTCCTCGCATTTCTAGCCCCAGTTTTTTTAGACTCCAAGTTTTTATGGCCAGCCTAAGTTAATTTTCCTCCAAAAATAAAATGTCTGTCCTATTATTCCGAATCGTCGCAATGAAAAGATGGTAGTCAGCGAGGTTCAATGTTTAAAAAAAATGCGACATCCCAACATAATCGCGTACCACGGTGCCTGGAATGAGGGAAGTCGAGTTTACATCCTGATGGAATATGCTAGCCGTGGGACGCTGAAAGATCTCCTAGAAAGGCGAAAAAAGCCATTGAAAGAAGAGGTGCAGCTGGCAGTTTATGAAAAATTTTCTATCGTATTTTCTTTCCTTTTCATTTTCTTATTCCTTCGATTTCTCGTGATCCAAGAGTCCCGCCTCTTCTTGCAGGATGCCTTCTACCTATTTTCCCAAGTGGCCTTGGGAGTTCACCACATTCATTCGCAAAAAATTCTCCACCGCGATCTCAAGCCGGAGAATATAATGCTGACCGGTCGACTAGGTGACATTGTAAAGATAGGAGATTTCGGAGTGTCGAGAAGTATCCAAGAGTTAGTGGTATTATAAAAGAAATTGGCCTGCATTCACGAATCACTGCGATCATTTTTATGCAACTCATTTCTTCGCAGGATATCGACTGGCTCTAAGCTCGCAGGATCCTATTGTTTCATGGCTCCAGAAATCCTGGAAGGAAAGCCTTGTGATTTTAAAGCTGATATTTGGAGCATGGGAGCTATACTGTATCGGATGATCACCTGCGAGCTCCCGTTTTCAGCCAAGGTAATCCAAAGAAAAGAAAAAATTAAACACAACTGCGAATGTGATCGGAAAACGTGAGTCTGTATTCGTTCGATCGTTTTTTTTTTTTTACACAAGAATCTCAGAGACTTGATCGAGGCTGTGTGCAATTCGAAAGTTCGTCCTATAGCAGAGCCGATATCCCCAGAAGCGGTGAACTTGATATCGAAAATGCTGAGAAGGAACCCTTTGCACCGTCCCAAGTCGGATCAGCTCCTGCTATGTCCTTATCTTGTCCCATTTGTAATTCGCGTTCATTTGAACGTCGGACGTGTAACAGTTTCCAGGAATCATCAACAGGCTTCACAGGACATGACGATAATCGATGCGTTTTTAAATTATTTGAAAAAATTTCCGAATATATGAATCAGTAGACAGATTTGTGTAACATGCACAGTTTCCGTCTGATTTAATGAATCTTTGTCATTTCAATCTTTCATATGAATCGGAGTTCGATCGAAGCGATGGTTTTTCTTATTCTTGTATAAAATAAAAAATGAAACGCAACCCTGAACTGTCTAGTCTATTTCGAGTGCGGCTAGTCACGGCATGATTCATCGCAGTATCAGATGAAATTTATCAATAACGATCTGAACAGTGCCTTTTGTACGATATTGATGTAACTATACACAATAAACAATCGTTCTAAAATTGAATATACTGAAAACCGTGTTATTGCAGTTTTCCAATCCTTTCATCTCCCTGCAGTCCAACTATATGATTATTCTCTCATATAGTATATAGCACTTTTGTCTAACCGTAACAATAAACCGAGCAGGAAACAAGCCCGCCAATGCTCATGTCATAAAATCAATTTTCAATACTGCAAAAAGCAGAAAATAAAGGAATCGTTATTCAACATTAATCCCAGCGAATTCTTATCCCTTTCCCATTGTTTGAGTCAATTCATAGAATTTATGCTATAATTGAAAGTGTTAAAATATCGCGATAACCACCGTTATTGCAAAATTGTGTCACAGCGGTCGTAACAGATTTTCCTTTTTCCTTTTTTCGGAATTCTCTATCAGCTCGGGCTAAGCCGGGACCGATACGCATATCTATGTCCTCGCACTTTGCATTATATGCGAGGATAAGCATCGCTATTGAACAATGCGTGCGGTGATCTATTGTGTGCACAGCAAGCGGGTATCGAACCCGAACAGTTGGGAAGCGATGCATGACGGCCGGAAATAAAGACCGGAACTACAGAGGCTCGATATGGTATGTATGAACATACGAATAATTTTTTACCGCATTACTTTCCATTGCAGTGTCAACACTCCGCCGTATTAGTCGTTCGGAGATTTTACTCTATCTTAGATTCGCTTTTGCAATATTTGAATTTAAATTCTAACGGTGTTTAACTATCGTCTCTGCCATCATGATCAAATTTTCGTCAACCCAACGCAGCTACTGTAAATAATTAGTGCAACCATAACCGAAGAGGAAACAGATTCTGTCTCGATTATTAAGGTGCAGTGAAGATTCTACTCGCTGAATAGTGCGGAAACTATGCCAGAGCAGTTCTAATTATTCGTGAAAGATTTATTGCGCTACGAAGCTCGTCGAATATGAGACTACTTTTGCTACTTTCCTATTTGTCGAGAGTTTTAGCTGCGAAATGGTATCCTCGTGGTCAGGAACCGATGTTAGGTGAACAGGTTGACCTAGTGGACATTGGAGACGGACTTCCCGTCGAAAGAACGACTCCGAATTGGATAGATACGACTCGGATTGTCGACTTTGGAGTGACTGGACCGAACAGCGAAGTGGATCCTCTTCAGGGACCACCGACTCCAGCTACTCCTCCGATAATCCCCGTTGGACCCGCAATCAACCCTCTCGAATCTCCAGGACGTGACCGAGAACCACTTGACGAAGTTGAACACATTCAACCAAAACAGTGGGCCGATAGACAGCCCGATATTCCGGGTCAGGGTTTTCAAACTACAACCCAGTTTCCAATACCTAGGAGAAATCCGAACCCTACTACACTTGCACAAAGGAATCCTTCCACGCAAAGGTAAAAATAGGGAAACCTTCCGATGACTCCTCGGCTATGTATTCCAATTCCTGGAATTCCCCGTCCACTTTTGTTCGAAGGTATCCACCTGTAACAGTCGCACCTCCGGCTACGGCGTCGGTTGATGAAGTATTTTGCGATTTCGGACCACTTCCGGTCCAGTCGCTTTGCGAATGGCAAAACGGAGACGGAGGTTTACGATGGATGGCGGGTACAGGTCTCGGCACAAACTGGCTCGGTGGACCGCCGACCGATTCAACTGCAGGGAGCATGGAAGGTGGATACGCGTTCGTGGAGACATCCCAGACACCGCCGAAGGATTCTAAGCCCCGAAGTCCTGGGGGTCTTCTGCACAGCCCTCAACTCGGAAGTACAGGTGTAGGTGGGACCTGTTTTATGTTTAAGTTCGCAATGGACGGGCTGAGCTCGGCCGGACTCAGAGTGCTGCTCCACATGGGAGTGGACGTATATTCGATCAGGAAAGAGCCGAAGGATGAAATCGACCTGGACGATGAAAACGTAACAACTGTCCAACCGCCCCGACCGCCGCCACCCACAAATCTTGCCGATGAAAGGGTTCTCTGGCACGCGCAGTACTACACTCTCGGAGTGTGGCAACAGGCGCACATCCTTTACACCTTTCCAGAAGTTCATTCGGTGAGAAAACCGCGGCGCAAACATAGCCGCGCAAAATCTTCTTCGCACGACTTCGAGACTCCAGAAATATCTTGTTCTCTCCATAGCTGGTGATAGAAGGTGTTCCAGTCGACGTCGGAGATCCGTCCCGACTTTATAGAGGCTACATTGCAGTGGACGACATAGATTTGCAGCCGGGTATCTCCTGCATTGGGTTCTGCAATTTTGCCGGTGGTTTTTGCGACTGGAATAACGACGCCGAGGACGACTTTGACTGGACGATTGTAAGTGCCAATTATTATAGTAATTGTGATCCAAGATCAGCACCGTTCATTTCTGTGACATCTGAGTCTTTGCTTCGCTGGCACAGAGCAGAGGGAGTTCGAACCCCACGACAGGACCAGCAATGGACAGTTCAAGCGACAGGGCAACGGCCGGTGGCTACGCTTACATAGACTCGAGTTTTCCGCGCAAACCAGGTGACGTTGCAAAATTTTTGAGCACAAATTTTCCAGCGACTGGAGCCGACGCACCGATGTGCATGCACTTCTGGTTCCACATGTTTGGCTCCGGTATTGGGCACCTTAAAGTTTTTGTACGACATTTCCGGAGCCTTGATGCTCACCTCGAGGAGATATGGGGCCTGAGCGGCAACGCTGGGAACGCGTGGTTCATGTCCGAAGTGACGGTTAGCTCGCTCGACGATTATCAAATAATGTTTGAAGCCTCTGTTGGCAACACTGCTATGGGGGATATCGCAATTGACGATATATCATTCACCCCGGGAGCGTGTCCAGGTAAATAATGAAAAGGCAGGGAGGGGGGGACATCGTGGCTGCACAATTTTGCTAATTTTTGTTTCTTCAGTCTCGCCTCAAGTCGCAGCGCCAAATATCCGCGACTGTACATTCGAGATTGACGAATGCGATTGGATAAATTCACGAGATCCTGACAGAGTCGAATGGGAACGTGTCTCCACTCAAGCACTAAGCGCCAGGAATCAACGCAAGCCATACAGCAACGGTCACACGGTTAGCAGAAGGAATGAATACTTCTTGGGACTTGGGAGGTCTAGAGGTGGTTCCAGAAACGGAGGTGGTGGAACTGCTCAACTTATTAGCAGGGAGATGAAGGGCTCCGAAGATCCGCTGTGCGTAACATTTTGGTACTTCATGTTCGAGTCTTTCATCGACTCGACCGGACCCAGCTTGGGTAAGTTTTCGAAGTTATTTCGTCGAGGAATGAAGATGTTTTTATGCTGACCTGGCGCGCAGGTGTTCTGCGAGTCTCTGTCCAAGCGGTTGGTGATGCATCATCCGAGTCCAGGCCAGTTTGGCAACTGTACAACAACCAAGGACCAACTTGGAGCTACGGTCAAGCCAGCATTGAGGAGAAGAAGAACTTCAACATCATTTTCGAAGGGACTTGGGGCCCGAACAGAGCCGGCGGAAGCATGGCTGTCGATGACATTACTTTTTACGTTGGGAAATGCACTGGTAAGAAATGGTGTCACATATCGAAACCGTTTTAATATACTGTTCGTTTCTCTCTACCGCGACGTCACGCAGTTGTACCAGTGAGCGCTGTGGTCAGAGGTGAGGATTGCAGTTTTGAGAAAGGTCTATGTGGTTGGGAGAATATAACTTCATCGGGAAATGACAGGACCGTGACTTGGCAGCGCGCTTTCGTGACGCATAGACCTGCTCAGCTGTTAGACAAGACCTTCGGAGCGACAGGAGACTTTGTATTCTTCGACATATTTACGACTAATCAGAAATTAATAGAAGTTAGACTGCGATCACCGGTTATAAATCCAATGAACGACGAGGAAGCAGTCTGCTTTACGTTTTGGTTCGCCGCTTTCGGCGTCGAGGAATCAACAACGTTAAGAGTCATCAGGTTGTCTGTGGACAGTGACGAAAGTGGAGACGAAAACGGGAACGGAAATGGAAATGGAAACGATGGGAAAGAGCCGGTATCAATTTTGAAAAAAAAAACAATTTTTTTTTTTAATTTTTTTCTCCGCTTGTTAAATCATTTAGCATTATTCCATGCCGCATAACTTCACACAATGAACATTCGTTTCAGCTCTGGTCGCTCACGGCTAAGGGATTCAATAATCCACGTCCAGTTTGGACAGCGGCACAAGTTACAGTTGAAAATCGTTCGCCTTATAGACTGGTGCTAGAAGGTAACGCGAGTAACGGAGGATTTGCCGTTGACGATATTAAATTCCAGCCACAGCCTTGTGCAAGTAAGTCAATTCCACAAATTTTCCAATTCAGGAACAGATTAAAAATTGACCAGAGCGATGGTAATTAATTAATAAAAATATTCTTACAGTACGTCCAGCAAGTGCACAGCCGGTTAGACATGACGATAATTAATAATAAATCGAATTAAAAGTGTATGAAATAAAAAATGAATAAAACATTGTCTACCATCGCAGGTACGATTAATAAATAATCGTATTTTCATATCGTCCCGTTTAATATTAGGATCAAACACGTTACGCGCCAAATATTCTATCGGTATTGCACGCTATGTGTTCCATCATCTGTAAATAAAGCCGGGGTCTCACTGCCTTATCAGCATAAGGTAACATCGAAGCATCCAACGTATGAATCCCTGGCAACCATTATTCAGGCGCAAGCGAAGATTTTATGTCATATTAATATGTGTTCAGTTTTGAGGACGGAGAACTGATTCTACAGATGTGGAAAGTTCGATTTAGATTCTTTGTAGTTTTTTTCCAAATTTTTTCTGTCATCTGACTATCGACTTACGTCAAACTTACTAAATGGAGAAAAATTCATTATCATAATTAAACTGTCTCTATATCTCTGGCTACAAAAAAAAAAAAAAAAAATTTGCATACAGAGAGATTCGAATTTTAGTTCCTTTCTAAAACGGTGGTTCTCTTTTCATTCGGCTGTAATATTCTCTGCTGTATCAAATATTAACTGTATCAGTTATTGACGTATCCATTGTCATGCTAGACAGAAATTTCGCGGAAAAATGGATTATTTATTCCTCGCAAAAGTCCGTCTCGTAAAAAGAGAAACCGGAGGTCATAAATCCGTCCGCCAATATACGACGCTATTAATTCGAGATCAGAGAAGTGTTACAGCTTTGAACTATTTTCGGTAAAAATTAAATAATAAATGAGAAAGAGGGTGAACCTACGCGGACAGAGTTTTCCCATGAGTTATAATTTGCAGGAAAATCATTTCGAGACTTAGTTTTGCACTGTACCAACATGTATGCAGAGTCTCTCACTCGATGCAGCCCGCGGAAGGCGCGAGTGTGCAGAGAGAGGAGCAAAAAGGGGAGAAAAGGTAGCAGGGGAACGGGGTTCACGAGGGTGAGAATAGGGGTAAGTCAGGGTTTTAGGGTGATTCTATCGCGCACCCTGACTACGCAGATATCGTCTATATACTTGGTTCAATGACCACCGCCCTATTCCCAGCTAGGGGTCCTCGAGCCACCCCCGAGGGCGGCCGAACTATCCCGAATCCTCCCGAGTGGGCAAAAAAAGGGGAGCTGTTCCAGGCTG
This sequence comes from Rhogogaster chlorosoma, assembly GCA_944452935.1. Classification (NCBI taxonomy): domain Eukaryota; kingdom Metazoa; phylum Arthropoda; class Insecta; order Hymenoptera; family Tenthredinidae; genus Rhogogaster; species Rhogogaster chlorosoma. The sequence goes on along the minus strand of OX101801.1, from coordinate 3,518,149 downwards.
GCAAATAGTTCTGTCAAGTCCAGGGGTAGAAGCTGACGGCCCCGCTTGTCTGCTCCTTCTTTCGCTAGTTTCATTTCTTTCATTTTAGTTCCGTTCTGTTCAACATTGATTGATTGATTGATTGATTGATTGATTGATTGATTTGTTCATTCAAATTGATTACTCGTGTCGTAAATATAGAGATATATATATACGCATCAGTATATACTATATATACACACATATAGATATACCTAGATATATATATATATTTGTATCGCGATTACGCGTACAATACTGCAATTCTTCCTTCGAGTTGATTGAATTTTACGAACGCATCTCAGGTATGTGTATAGCAATATTTATTTCTTTTCTTATACGACTTATTCATCAAAATCCCCAATTATTTATCATTTCAAAACTGTACTACCAATAGATTGTGGATCGTTTGGGTACATCCATACGTTAAAACTATCAATTCCCAATTTAATCAGCGTAAATATTTCGCCGGGAAAAGTAGTCACTAAAGCTAGAGCCTGGGAAGAATCTTAAGTCTCTAGACCTTGTCGCGGATCTCAAAACACGTCTACAATTAAGGCAGCTTTTCTTTAGTTCGTCCACAGTCTTTTAGCCACCTGTGAACAACCAGCCTTCACGCTTTCTTGACCTTCACGTTATACGAATGTATATAACGCAACTCGCCCTTTCGTCGAGCATCTGCAGCAGAACGATTGATATTTCATTGATCGTATTTCGGTATTGAAATGAACTGCGTACCATCTACCCGATTATGTTTGGGTGTATCAAAAAAGAGTGTTCAACGCGCAATACCGCGACCCGATCGATCCTTCTAATGCATCGTAATTTTTTTTTCCTTATTTTTTTCTCACTCGTTGTTTTAATGCCACTTATTTCTTGATCTTGATCGTTCGCCTGACTTCTTTCTACGACTTATCGCACGTTCTCAGACTCGGGAAAATGACACCATCCCTATTTTAGGGTGGCCATTTGGAATTGCAAATGTCAGAGTGGATTGACTCGGTAAGGATACAGAAGACAATGTTTTTCATGCCATGGTATACTGTATTCGAAATTGATTAACATTTATTTACACGATATCTATATACGTAACTGCAGAAAACATATCGAGATATACAGCTACAGCTACAATAAAACCTCTTGGATATAACTCGAACGTAAAACTACGATAACGTAATAATGATAGTATAATGATATATATGTGTTAATAGTGCAATCGAATTTTCAAAACACGAGATATAGTAGAATCATCCTCTTCGAGTCACTGTCTCCTTGGTTGTCTGGCGGCGTATCGTTGCGGAGAACGGTTAGCTATTTTACACTTGTTCTTGTCCATCGCCAGTTCCAATCCACCCCTAGTTAGCTGGTTGAAATCAACTATAGTAAGCCGGGGTTCGGTCGGGGGAACCGTAGTAGAAACAGGAGCCACCGGAGCCCCAGGGCTACGGAACCTAGCGTAGCGAGGCACGCCGGTTGTACCCGTGGCCGTTCCTGGCCCAGCATTCATCCTGGTACCGCTCATCGATCTGTACCGCGTACGGGACAAAGCTTGAGCCACCTCCTCGCGCAGGTACCTGTACGCGGCAAAGACGAATCAAATAATTAACTTCAACCCTTCCCGCCCTTATTTCATCCTGTCAACAAAAGGTTGATTAACGGGATTAGGAATTTAGACAAAATTCTCTTCTAATAACGGAGACCTGATCTTCCATAAATTCTCTGAATCTGAATCTGAAATTCTCAAATCCAGATCGGTGAAGACTTTAGTTTTTTTCATTTCAAAGGAAGATCAACTCCAAAAGTATTTATGACTGCTAATACAGAGCCAGAATCAAGGGTCCTTGAATCGGTGGAGATACATATGTATACAATTAACGACCACAGTAGTAAAATGTGGTAGTCGCGTTATCACGGCACGTAAACTCGAGGATTCTTCAAGCTGATTGGCTTTCGGTTCTCACTGTCGAGCCACCTGTTGTACAGACCAATCAATAACTCCCAATTCGCTTATGCGATTGGTGAATCGGTTAGTTAAACACGCGATTCTCAGAACGTTAAAAATAATCGTCGCTTTAATTAAGACCCACTATTTTTCACAGTATATTTCCTAGACTAACGAATATACCGACACCTGAAATGCTTGGTTCGGTTGAAAAAAGTTGGAGTGAAATACTCTAATATAATACTACAGATTTCGACTCCCGTACTCGTGAATGCTGGCGAGATGTAAGGGTGCCGTTGTGCGAGCAGTTCTGGGACGAGGACCTCTGGGTACGCGATGTCTCTGTCGAGATTGACGCCCCCGTTTATTCGACGGTTGGTCAGGTAGTCCAGAGGGAATTAATCCGGTCAGTTTATAATACTCGAGGAATGCACGACCCAGGTTACGTCCAACTCGATAATCTGCGGTCGTACGACCATTCTTCAAGTTCAGGATATTACAGAGATGTGTGTAGGTACTCGCTTCGTGATGCACATTGTTTCTACCAACTACTGATTACCGGTTATCTATAGGTCCCCGGCGAAACCTCATACCGCTCTTCAAGTAGCCCCTTCACACACGCGCGTTAAAAAAGGATACACCCTTCTTCCGTGTAAGGTAAAACGCCGGGACTCCCCTTCCTGCAGTAGCCGTACATCGACACTTGAATGGTGTAACAATTAACACGTTCGCTCAATATCGAGCACAAGTACCGTCGTGCAGTTCCGGACTTGTGCGCGTCCTGGTTATACATTGTGCTCGAAGACTCGTAATCTTCGGCGTGTTGGGCCAGCAGTTTTGGAAGGACGGTGTGTCGTTCGTACCTACGAGGCTGGCAGCCATAGATTAATTCACGGTCGTTTAATCGACAGTTAGAGAAAAGATCAGTCGACCGATCCAAACCCTTGATGATCTATGAGGAAAACTGTGAGCGTCAGTTTATTAATGGTGTCAGAAATAACTTACCTGTAAACGTCATCGTAAGTGTTTCCGTAAACAAAAACACCCGTTGCATTTGTGTGAGCGTGTAAGTCGAGAACACAGTCCAGTGGGGCAGTAGGGTTTTTGTCCAGGCTTTCTAGAACGCCACGAATTGCTGCCAAGCTCGGATGTGTCCAGTCTGATATTCTGTTCCAAGATCTGTTCAAGTCCATACCCATCACCGAGGATCTGGAGATTGATGAAACGTGAACGTGTGATCATCGGAGTGTCTGTATTGCTAAAGTCTTCATCAAGCAAACCTGTAATTTCCGAGAAACACTCCGTCCGGATTTAGCATCGGTATAATTTTGAAAACCACGTAGTCTCGGAGTACTCGTGCTATCGGATGATTGCTGACAAGAAAGTCCATCAGTCCTTGGCAAACGAATGAAGCAGGTGATTCCCCGGGGTGTGCTCTGGCCATAATCGCAACAACTTTTCTGTGATTCTCAGTGGCGGTTGCGATGGATATTAGTTCCACTTTCCGCTTCTGGATGGACAGTGTGAGAGTCTCTCTTTTCACGACAGAGGCGTTTGTACATTTTGTACAAAGATTTTCGAGGTGATTCAAGTAGCGAGTGTATGAGTACGGATAAGTCAGAACGAACTGGTACACGTCGTCTTCACGGTCGAAGGCAAAGGCTATGCTCAATATGTGGTGATTCTGGTGCTGCACTGATTTGTAGTAGAAAACTTGCCGCTTTGGTATACGCTGCCACTTCGGTCTGCTTGAGCTTTTTACCAACGGTGTCATCCCTTCGCTGAAGAGATTCTTGCTCTTTGAAATGTTCACCACGTTGAATATGACGCGCTGGTCACTCCTGACGTTGTCGACAGTGAAATTGAACCACAGTCTCAGACGCGGACTGCACGTGTCTGGGCGTATGAACAAGTCGTACTCGAATTCTGATATCAGATCAACTCTGCCTAAATTTCCTGTCTCAAAAGACGCGTCGAAGCAGAGATGTCCGCGCTTCGCTTTGCCACTATGTCCTGGCGGACGTATCACTAGTCTGTTCACATTTCCAAGACCACCTTCGGCGTCACTGTCTTCACTATCTGAAAGTATAGATCAAGGTATAGAACTCGAATGACGATGAGGATAAATTTCGACTATGATCCAAAAAGCAAGGAAACTCCACCAGCTTTTCCATAGAGGCTTGTGTGTTCGAGAGGATCACGACCCTCCATCGACGCCTCGGGACCAACTGACGATTATAAACTAGAGAATTCTAGGCAAGGTACCCTACTATACTAGGCAAAGGTGCAATCAGGAACGAAACTTCATGGCTGCGTGATACCAATCTAAAATCTATTTTGCACGGGGTATTCCCCGCGATAAAAACCCCCCCGTAACTCAATTTACACACTCGTGGAACCAGCGAAGAGAAATTCTCGTGATCACGAAAACCTGACTGCTGCACCTATTTCTCACCTAAGGTTAATCGAATCGTGATGGGAAACACGAGGGTTACAGGGCCGGGAACGAGCAACGTAATTCCTGAAAAGAATCAGTAGGAACCGAACTTTGAGTCGCATTAAAATTGGAATTTACTCAAAGTGAGTTGTAGAGTTTGATCAACAGATTTGATCGATCATGACCCGAAATCCGAGGTTTTTGAGAAGACAAATCTGCAGCAGGCGATGTTCTGGGTTATTTTCTGAACATTTCACGATTCGTAGAAGCCCTGGATTAGCACATTGAGAACTGTTGTGTGTATTGAAATAAGGCCTCGCGTGACTGACAGCCGGTTTTACATCGGGTAGCGATGGACACTTGGAAGATTGCAGCATTGAGCAATGTAGAGAAACACGCAGGCTTTAAGAGGTCAGAAAGTAAAAATAAAAGGGTATCGGGTGACGATAAATTGGAACGTTGCACATACCTGTATCAGCCTCGGACATATCGACGGCACTGTGGCTTTTAGGGAACTGAAATTTTGCGGTGGAGTTGCTTAGCGTGCACAAGTTGGTGGTTGGAGACACTTTTGGATGCCGCGGCTGTTTCCTTGGTTTTGTTGAATCGATAAACGTAGTGATACATGCTGCAACGTTAAACGTTTCGCTTATCTCTCATCAAACACCATGGAATACCTACACTGCGGACCCAACAAGTCGAGTGCTCGATTCTGACGAGTCAATATTATTCCAATCGAGAAGCCATGTTACACAATGCTGTGCATTCACAGAGGATTGATGACCGACGAAAAAGTATCTATTTTCATAGTCTCTTGACCAGAGGGTTTCCACGGGAAGGATAAGAGAAAAAGTACCACCATTTTTCGGAATGACCTGAAAACTGCGAGCGGAACTCGTGCGAGAGGATTAAGATCTTGGGGTTTATTTGCTGCCTTGAAGGACGGACTTATTAATAGTACACTCAGCATTTGAGGACTTTCATAAGTGCGAGGAAGGGTCCTCGCCATTGTTTCGAGGGTCTCAGGAATGGGTAAATTTAGGAGGAGAATTTGCCAGGGAATGATGCCCGCCTACAGGTGGACGTGACGAAAGAATATGAATTATAGATTCGTTTTTATGGGAGTACGCAATACGACTAATGGCAAGTAGCTCATTTTCAGGCAGCTATAGGTACGCATTGCGATTTCCGTTGCCTCATTAGCCGTTCTACTAGACACGACTTTATCGATCCGCTAACGAGCAGAAAGCATTATTGGATTATTCCTGAGCTCTATAACTTTCGGAATGGACAACAAGTCTCTCAAACGTAAGTCATTTGCCCTTATGAACCTCGCACAGGTGGTGCTGCAGTTCTTGGCCTTTTACGGGAAAACGGAACACTATCTGTAATGTTATATGTATGTAGATACCTATATGCATAAGTGTCACGAGGATTAATTACGCGTTCCTCAAAAGAAGTAGAACGTGATAATATGGATGTCGTTCTTAAGTAACGTTAAAAAGAGCTTCGAAGTCAATCTACTCTGAATCAATCGGATAATATTAATCGCGTATTGATTAAGCCCGTGGAGAACGTTTATTCTGAAGTGTCTGAAGATAATTTACGAGCATTCATTGATTCGGATGAAATTACACACCGGGAATGAAGATAATTCAACTCCATTGTAATAACGAAAATTCTGATTAAATTCGATCATACCCTCCGTTCATCGGGAACGAATCTATTTTGGTAACCATCTCGTTATCAACCTTAAAGGCCAAAAGCTCGTTCATGTATATACGTATCTGTCTCAACCGCCATCTTGGTTCGACAAGAAATTGTCGTAAACAATAATTATCGAGATCCTGCGATGAGCATGGCAAATAGTAGCTGGGTAATTCGAAAGCAAAATAACGTTGAAACAAAAATCACGCGAAGCAAGGGGGTGCGGGCTAGAAGATTTCAAAGGGGATGAATATAGGGGGTTGATGTATGGAAAGCGAAAGTAAAACCAGTAGAATAAAAACAGTTTCTAACTATAATTCAACAAAGTATCCCATTAGACGAGAATTAATTTATAAAACATGTTAATTCTCCGCCATTTTGTCTAAACGTTGTTGGTATGCTGAATATTATCAGAGTCCCCGGTGTCTAGCGAACGTGTTTTCTAGACCCGTCGATAATTCTTGGGATGCGAGTTTTTACGGCCTGCAAAGTTACAAGTTATAACTTTTTCGATCGCGTACAATGGCCTTAAGGCTACCGGCTACCCTCGAGCCAGGGCTGCGCACGCGCATACGGTGGGTAGCAAAACCCGTGAGAGTCGAGAGAATGAATGACTGAGAGCACCAAACCCAGAAATCGATATTCACCACCAAGAGCTTGTGCCCAGCCGTCTCCCATGGACGGCTCTCCGCTCTGCCTCATCCTCCACCCCATTTACAATCTCCACGTTAGTGTGTATGCACACTGTCTCTCATCACGGTTTCAAATTTGGTACGTTTCAATAATTGAAACAATGGTCGAGTGTACACACACACGTATGTGGCTGTAGCGAGGGGCGTTATTGCACAAATGATGCAGGACCTTAACGTTATATAGCGACAAGGCCAAAAATTCTAGACAAAGGAATGAGAGACAATGATCAGTTTATTCCAAAGATTTATATACAATACAAAATATTGTCTGGACCCATTAGTTTGTTACAATTGAGGAATGGATGACTGCGTGGCTGTAAGAAGGGCGTTCAGTGACCTTGATGATTTCTTGTCTCGGGGAATCCCCTCGCCGATTGAAAGGAATTTCTTTTTGTTCCCCACGTTCCAGAATCCCCGGGAAGTTTAGGAAGTAGAAAACGCCCTCGAGCCATCAGCCATCAGCGTTAGCCCTACCCCTACTCTCTGTGTAACACGGCCTTCGAAAGAGCCAAGAGCTTTGCCGTGGAGTGAACATCCTCCCTTCGGTACCGGCCTGCGGGACTCTGGGCGCTGGCGGTCTGGCTAGGAACTGCAGGGCCTGTTTAGCGCGCTTACCGTTTGGGGCGCTGCTCAAATCGCAACCAATGGGAGCGGGGGTTCCCGCGAAGTGGGAGCTCGAACCCAGCCAACTCGTCAGTTTAGTTACCGCACCACAAGGCATTGCGTTGTAGACACAGTTACCCGCAATATTATTATCTTACTTACTTATCTTAATTCGTTAAATATTCGTTCTTATAATTATAACATTCTGTAAAAATATTTAGTCGAAATTATCTAATTATTCAGTTTCCATCGTAGTTTCATTATTACGTATATTTGTCTTCTGTCATTCTATATATACAGTATAATAATTCGCATCTTTCCAATTATTCTTTCTGACTATTATACACACATACTTTGACGGTATACTTAAATTTGAAACGCGAATATCATAAGTCAGAATATATATTTCCCATCCGCGTCTACACACGGACAATCTACATATATAATACACATTGAACTTTTATTCAGAAAATACCTGACGAACCTTTTTGGTATAAATTTTTCGAGAATATACACACACATATACTTATAACGCACGTGTCGAAGCGTGAACAGATATTCTCCAACCGTCTGACAAAAGGTTGCATTTTAACCATTCGGGTTCTTTACACAAATTAATTGTTTAAAAAATAAGAGGGAAATATTTTGAAAAATATATAACCGCGTGAGTCATTATTCAATTTCTAATATTCATTCGTACAATATACAATATCCCAAAACGATCTTGTTTCATTCATTCGATTTTCACCCGCGGGTAACGTATACCTATACACATATATACATATAAACTTCAAATTACGCGCCAATTTCGAAACCGCTATTATTTTGAAAAACGTAACTAAAATCGTCGAAAAGAGCTTAATCTGCGTTAGTACGAACACTCTAACCGGTAAAGAAAGAAACATAGAAAAAAAAGAGCTTAAGTAAACCTACGTTCTGTTCTACGCTATAAACGCCATCCTTCAACCACTGATTTTCACCGTTAACTACTGGTACGTTAATTTCTTTCTTCTTTTACTTTGTTTTATGTGTCTGTGTTATCGATTACCTATATGCTATATACCTGCCTATAATATATTCAGATTTTCATTATTTTTATTACCGAAAATCGACTTGCCACCCAATTCGTGGACAAGATAAGATCATGTTAAATTGCAAGGTTTATATACGGCGGCCATCTTGGTCCGCGAAAGCGAGCTGCCCTCTTCTCCCATGAAACTGAAATTCGGTTAGTTGTTTCGAGCCGAGTCTTCGTAACGAAGTAGAGAATGATTTTTGGGATTATTTATAACCGTGGGAACCTACTCTTCAAGTCGATTTTGCGGTTGGGTTCAAACTGAGAACTCAGTCTGTTATTCCCGCAAGCGTATGGTCGTCTTTCTTCCGCTGATTACAATTATATTGCCAAAGTTACGACCGAATCCTAACCTCCTACGTATCATCGCGGACATACGCCTTAGGATTATGTCTATAAGTTAATATCAAAAGTCATTCTCACCGGTATTCTTTCTCTCTCTCTCTCTCTCTTTATTTTTACTCGAGGACGGCGGGGTTCTCTGCTAGCGTCAAAAATCAACCCCTCCTTCACCTCCCCCACGGCAACGCCTGGAAGGGGGTAGTAGGTATATTGGTAGAAACAGGGAGTTCCTAACGCGAGAGAAACGCTCTTCCCCGCGCAACGCCGCGCCGCGTAGTAGGTATTGATCGAAACCAGGGTTGGGTAGAGGCGCGTGCGCGGTCCCCATACATCCGTGAAACGGAGGGGGTCCGACGTTTGAGAAAGAGAGAAACTAACAAGCCGAGAAAAGGACGGGGTCGACACTCGGGGGATGTTGTCAGTAGCGTAACAATAGGGGGGCGTAAAACTGGGAGATACTATATTCTGTTGGGTATTTTTTTTTTTTCCCTAATTTTTATTACGCTTATTATTATTTTCAATACTCGTCAGATTTCATTATATACACGGCCCCTATCTCTATCACTTAATTAAAATCCGGAGACACGAGCAGTATATGTCAAATAAAACGGGAGATATGCGAATTTTTTTATTCCTCGATTTTTATTTCTTTTATTGAATTCTTGTCAAGAAATTAATTCAGCCAGTCAGTCAGACACGTATCTCTGTTATTACTTCTGCGATGAAATTTGCGGAGAAAAAATCTTCCAAGTCGTTTTTATATATAACAGTAAGAAATTGACGCCGAGCACGTGTGAGCCGAAACTGACTCAGCCCGCACGTGGTCTAGTCTCACTCACTTAAATCACGCATGTGATACGTCTCTCCGTGTTTTAGTTTTAGAACAAGTAACACTCACGCAATCCGAGTAGGTATACACGCATATTTATATACTTTATTAAAAGAATACAAACTGTATACGCATACACATAGGTGTATTATAGCCATCATATGAAATTCAACAAAACCCTGGATCACAGGATAAAAGATTTGTATGAATGTTTCGAATTTATAAAACGCATGAACGAAACTTCTTTACCGACATGATCTTCGCATTTGCTATTTTGCTCCCTTGAGTCGAAAACTAAAAAAGAAAAAAGTGATGCTTTTGTATAATGAAGAAAAAAGAAGTTCTTTCATTTATTTCCTTTTCGCAGGCTTTCAGACTTTCCAATAACAATCAAGCTTAAACTAACCTAACCTAACTTAATCTAAATTCAGGTTTGAATTACACTGGCATATGACGTCACGGATTATCTTGCGCATGCGCGTTATCACTTCCGATAACCGACGACCTATACCTATGCCATATCAGATTATCAATCTTTAATCATTTTCTAACCTGATTGTGGAAGTATTTTTTGAGTTTTAATATCGGACAGTATGATTGGAGGATAATAAAAAACATTCTCTCTCCTGTCTGTTCATGTATTGTATATGCATAGTATAAGTGTAGTACGTTATAACGTGCATACATACACACGTAGCTAAAGTAGATCCGAGAATAATTTCAGTGACTAACATTAAGTCTGAAGAAAATCAATGTATATATACAGTTATACAATTAATGTAACGTTTAAAATACCGTTAGAAAAAAAAGAAAAGAAAATAGAACCTCGGGGTGACCAGCTTTTACAAATTTCATGAGCGGTTGGGCGCATTGTATATTTATAGCATATTTATACGACGACGTATTTATAATTTCGTTCGAGATAGTCCGCGCTCGCGGACTCCGACCGTCCGTTGTTCCGATTCGTATATATGTATATGTATGAACATCGCGAGTCGAAGTCCGAGTCCAAGTCCGAATCATAAGTCGAATAATTTAGCGTTGGTACTGCAACAGCAGCAGCAGCAGCAGCACTAGCGGCAGATCTTTTCCCTAAGATTCTTCGCCGCCCCCTTTTATCAGCTTCTGTACACGCAGATCCTTACTCCTTTCGCGAATAATATTATATCTGATCCTTTAAAAACTGCTTCGAAACTCATATTGCGTTAGAAAATATCGAGTTACTTATCGCGGTCTTATTGTAATAATCCATATTATCATTATTATTGTTACGATCTAAAATTACAGAACCCCGCGAGACTGGCTATATGTATATATGTATATGTATTGGAAATTGTCGAGAAACTTGCGGGTATGAAAATATCCACCCAAGTTTATTTATAACTCTCGAATGTTTATTCCGCTTTGCGAACGCGTAACACACGTTGGTAGGTAGATAGGGTATATATCGACATAACATAACGTCTCACTGGCTCATATACGTATAACCCTCTACCGTGTAAATCGGAATCAAGAAGTTCTTACGGCATGTGTGAGGAAATTAACAAATGTATCGAATATTCCAATGAATGATTTTTTATTAAATGACAGAAATTTTCAAGAGTATAAACAAATTGTATATCATATTCGTATTGCAGGGACTCGCATCAGTCCCACGTATTAATAAACAGTTGGCGTGAATCGTGAAATACACCGCATCGTACAGATGGTTGGGGCCGCAGGCGGGGCTACGGTATAGGGTGGCTCGATCGCTAGGGTCTAAAAGTTGTTACGAGAGGGTAGAAATAAGCGAGCTAAAGCGAGAGATCAAAAGAGTGAGTAAGAGAGAGAGAGTAGAATGCCTAGTGATAGGGACGCGGTAGCGCGTGCGCGCGCGCGTTCATCAGTAACGTGTCTACAAAGGGGTCGACTGTATACTTATTTATTTAATCGATATGATATCTATCTTCTAGAATGGTATAAGGAAATAATTTAATTCCCGCATACATTAGCCACATAAAAAAAGTATTTCCCAAAAATGTATAAAATTCTAAAAAAAAATTAAAAAAAAAAAATTAAAAAACTGCCGATAAAGAACGAGTTTGATCAAGAAAAAAATGAAGAGCAAATAAACTCTCTACTCGCAGCTATACGGCATATAACAACGAAATTGCATACTACTTCGTCTATTGTATATATTATGGGAGGGGTAGACTCGCCGGGGTAGTTGCCGGCCGGCTTGGAGCACCGCGTCGCGGTTTGGGCCGCCGAGTTTAGTCGACCATACCCGAATCTATAGCGAGGGTTTGGCGAGGTACGGTAACAGCGTCTCCACCGCTCTACGTCGAGTCAGTACCCAGGCAGCCTCAGCCCGTGACGCGTCGAAGTTCTTTGTTTCCTTAGTGTCTATGTAGTTAGTATCAGTTTATTTCGCGTGCGTTCTTTCGAGCGTTATAAATATAAAAGAAGAAGAAGAAAAAAAGAAAGCAGATTATTCTTATACACTTAACTTACGTTTACGAGTGGTAATAAAAGGATAGATACTTATTTAAATACTGAATCTACCACGACGACAACTACGACGACGAGATTGTTAATCAATCTCATTTAATAAAACTAATCATTATAACAATAAAAACGTGGCTCAATAATTATTGAGATATCAATAATCAAGTTACGCGAATTTGTTACATTAAAGCAAAAACGAAGCAACAAAAAAAAAAAAAAAATAAAAACAAAACAAAAAAACAAAACGGGGAGAGAGAATACAGCAAAATTGGTAAATGACTGATGTATATATTGAATCATATTTACATATCGATGGATAAATATACCGACTATTATAGTATTATAATAAAACGCGTGAGTTTTAACGACGAGAATTTGGACTAGCCGTTGCAGTGTGATAGAATAATATATATTTGACGAATCTCTGAATATATGTATAATTTTTCATACGTACGTACGTAAATAATATACATACAATAATAGGTAATAAATATAAATGCTGATCTCCCGCGAGCATCGATATTATTATTATTATTTTCATTTATTATTATTACCTTTGATTTTCGCTTATCGTCATTCGTTCGGTGCAGCAAGTGCAAGGACGTAGTATTATCGGTAATTCAATTGTCGCATACATAGTCCATAGAAGAGACTCACATCGAATCATAGCTAATCCGCACACACACACAAACACACACATATAAATATATAAATAAACCTAAACATAATTAGAAGAAAAAGAAGAAGAAAGTCAAACTATAAATCAAAACAATACTTTCTACAAAATAAAAAATATAATATTAACGTAAACAATAAAAAGAAGGAACACAATCTCCGTCGACTATATCACAAAAAGTAATAAAAAAAAAAGGTAAGCCGCATCAAACACACACATCTATACACATATCGAAGATAGAGAGGGATAGAGAGTTTTCTCTAAAAAAGGATACCGGGGAATCCCCTTGCATTCTGGACAACATCGGGTATGGTTGCGCTGCGTTGTGTTGCGTTGTCGGGCGCAGGGGAGGGGGAGGGTAGTTATAGCGGCACGTGCGGCCGGCCGGCGTCGCCCTAGACATGATAGAAACACGGATATGCATTCGTTCCCTGATTCCGAAGGCTTATATACATCTACCTCTATACTTCTACTTTTACGTAGCTCTGACGATGAACAAGAGAGGCCAGACGTGCCTTGGGAGTTGGGAGCAGGGCTACGCGAGCCTCGAATCGGTAGGGTGCGACGAGAGCGAGAGAGAGTGGGAGAGAGAGGGAGGGTGGTTAGGTGTGGGGGACCACCGGCGCGTATTGATCCGTCCGGCGCCACGCGATTTTCATGATCCCCGCGTCGCCATGGCCACCTGGTCACAGCGGAAGATCGTACATATCTGATATACTCGCATGTATATACGGTCTACATATACCTGTATAGTATATTTATCCATGTAGGAAAAAAAGTATGTGTGAAATAAATATTCTACCCCATATAATACGTCTACGTCTGAATTATCTATCTTTTCTTTATTTTCTTCAATTCTACAATTATTCTCCCGCTTTCTTCTTTATCAACGATTATCACACGATACAATATAATAATATTGTATCCTTACACTACCGTCCTCTATTAATCTACAAGCGATTTGTATAAGCCCCTAGAGAATGACTCGTTGTACAAATCGGGCTTTATTTATCATACACATGCGTGTATATTAGGACACTAAGGTCGTATACTGTGATGTAAATGAGTGAGAATATAGTATAAGAAGGATAATCGGAATGTAGGTAACGTTAGCAAAGCTGTGTTTTTGGCGGTTTGTTTGTTATGTATATATTATATTATGTAGGTATATCCGTATGTTTGTATATTATGTGTCGCTGTATGTTGCGACAGACAGCATACGGTGTGCGTGATAATCGTGAACGTGTTGCCAAGGGGATCAGAATAATGTTGGTTGCGTAGATGTGTGGATGCATATAGGTGGTATAATCGTTGTAATAAAAATTTGTTTTAATAAACTTAGCCCGCGTTTCCTTTATATTCTATAGTATAGGTTATACGTTTAGTTATAGACGTACGTGTCTGTATGTATACATAGAGACGGTTTCCTGGAAAATGCGGAAAATAGATATTGCGTGCTTCGCCACCGCCGCACGTATACAAACGAAGCCAACGACGCGGCTCTATTTAAATCCCGCAAGATACAGTTTTATTGCTCTACCAAATGGAATCTATTATACATAGAAATTTTTGTCAAGTCCGTGAATTATCGGCTATATGACATTTCACTTTTCGTTATGTGTCTAGCCAGATGCTAGGATCTGAATTACATCTAATGCAGTGTACAAATCGCTGAAGAAAAAAATTTACATCTCTCATTGGCACCGAATCCACCATACAATTTTACGATCTCATTTCTTTTGTTTGAGAAATTCTATCCAGAGTAGAAAGAAATTCGTTCTCATTGGCACGAAATGCACCATATAATAACGAAAAATATCAGGTACTTTGACCAACGTGGAAGAAAAATTTGGATCTCGCATTGCCATGAAATGCACTGTATACGATTTTTCTCCAATCTTTTTATCCGAACTGAACATAAAAATGGCGATCTTACATTGGCATGGAATGCACCATACGAAATTTTTATTCTCGTTAGTGGGATTCCGTGCCAAGTATATTAAGTATAGGAGCTAGACCTTTGCGGAATTGGCATTGAATGCTCCTTACAAGTATTTATGTGTGGTGAGGAAATTGGAAAAACAGTTGAATTTCCGCGTGTCGTAATATAACTATAATCGAGAATAGTCTCAATAATTAATAGGTATACCTGTGTAATCTATGCGTGAGTAATAACGGTCTGCACTATTTAAAAGTTAAAATTCATGTAGATCGTGATATTCATGTGTATAGGTATAGCTGCGTGAAACTGCAGCAAACCTTAAACTTCAAAAGGCATCGAACAAGGGAGCCGACGCGACGTGGGATAGGATATCTAATAATATAAGCACAGTGTGTTCGCGTGACGTTATAGTATAATACGGCAGCAGTCTGCCTGCAGCAGGGCAACTAGGGCCAACAACCACCTCGATTAAAAATTCCACGAGGGCGGCTACTACCGGCGTGACGAGTGTATGCAGAACGCGGAGCGCCCTCTTTAACAGTAGACAGCTGATATACAATACGTCCGCGGGACCCAATGTTCCAGAAGCTTATATGACGCACTGGGAAATGTAGAAATAATGAAGGATTCGTATATATATGTATATACGCTTGGTTGGAAATAAATCCAAGATTTACGTTTTATGTATCACGTATATGTCATTGAGTGAAATTTGAAACATAAAATACGGAGAGTTGAGTCTGAAAACGTGAAAATATTTCATAAGAGTAATAATTTGCCTACTATGTAGGCATATCAGGGAATATAGTTTTTTAATTATAGTCATTCCCATTTTAATATTAAACGGAAATGATCACCCTGTATGTATAATTCACGTATGTATAGTCAGCTAGCTAGCTAGCTGCTGATATATCGAAGTCTGCGATGGCAGCTGGATAAAAGAGGGTGGGGGAGGGGGCGCTGACCCCTCTAGGCTTCGCCAACTCGTCGTCGAAGCCTAGGGGGGCCGAGTGCCTGGGGAGCCCTTTAAAGGCCGGCTGGCAGAGAGGGGTCGACGTTCGGAGCTCTCCCCCGTTTTTAATTTGGGGTAGGTGGCGGCTTGAAAAAAAAAAGAGAAAAGAAAGAGCGAAAAAAAAAAAAGAAAGAAATGTGTATATCTCTAAAGAATGATGTCTCTTCCATTTTTTTTTTTGTGATTTTATTGTTATTGTTTTATTAATATTTTGTTATTATGTGTATTTCGAATTTTGTCGATACCTAAGCGCCGCGATCAATATGAGGACAATTTAGTATGGGCGGAGGAGGTGAATAGGTATTTGTTTACTTGGCAACGGCGAACCTGGGAGAAATATAGTATTTATTTTTCACAAGCCTTTCTACACTCACATACGAGTTACTTACTCACTTACTGTGGGATAAAATAAATTTTTGTATCCTCAAAAGTTCCGAGCTAAGCTGTAAGCCCCTGTAAATAGGGAACGTAGTGTGAAGCGTGCCTCGGTAATCCCTAGACTCACAATATGGACGTAACTAGTCGAAGGCTGAATAAAGAGGAGTGAGTGTCTGTCGCTGGGACGTTTGTAAATAGTGGAGAAAAAACTGACGAGTTATATTCTGAAAACTTTGGCAAAACTTGCCCTGCAGTTCGAGGAAAAGACTGTTATTGCCCATTGTATATCCTTCGGTTCCTCACACAGTAAATTATCGAATGTAGTGCTTGAAACAACGAAACGTTACGTATAACCAGTAAAGGCCTGTAAATGAATTAATGGACATTTTTTCTCACTTGTTTTTTTACAGATTTGCGCGACTTAGATAGCAAGGCAGCTCAAATAGTAACGGATTGCAATGATGGCGAACGGAATGGATACAGTGGTGCAACAGAATGGGAATTCGGCGCTGGGTCAAACCTCGCAGGAGGAATCAAAGACGAATTTAATCGTCAATTACCTCCCCCAAACGATGACCCAGGAAGAGATACGATCCTTGTTTTCAAGCATCGGTGAAGTTGAAAGCTGCAAGCTAATCAGAGACAAACTTACCGGTAAGTATTTCGCAGTGTTCACTGCAACATTGATAAATTATACTTATCATCAATGAGGTTGATATATCAAGTCAGCGAGTCAAGTTGCAAGAGAATCTTTTATTTATTTTTTTCACCCGTAACCGAGAAATCGCCGTCTAAACGATTAGAAAAGAGAAAAACGATTTTTCCGATGAATCGAATGAGCATTTTTCTCCCATATCATTGCCAGAGCAAACGTAGGATCAAAGTATTTTCAAATTCGAATCATACCCGTCGAGTTAGAGCCTTCTAAAGTCGCGAGGTGAACAGACGAACGAAGAAAAATGGCGGATGGGGTTAGCCTTGCGGCCGGACGTTTGCGGGATAGGAGAAAAAAAAAAAAAAAACAATGAAAGATCGAAACAATGAGCCCGTGTAACGCGATCTTTCGTGAATTATACCCTGCACTAGAGTGGAGGATGCCAACTCGTAGAGTTTTTCACTCGAGTGGCGACATCCTTTGTCGTACGCGGTGCCGGTTTTTAGGTTATACAAAGTCCCATTTTTTTTGTTGTTGTTGCTTTGTTTCTGCATAAAAAAAATATATTTAAGAAAAAAAAAAATTTGAATGACAATCAATGATGGAGACGAATAAAACGAACTTGACACTTTTTTTACTTTCACGTTTTTTTTTCTGCTCCCTCTCGAGATACTTGTTACAATGAAGACACTTTCGGGCTGTTTAGAGTACAGATTTGATAGTATATCTCGTTCACAATATTTATGCACGACGACGGGAGCCTCCACTGTGTGTTTGTAGCGATGACGCTATTTCGAGAACTAAGAGTAGCGGGGGTGTGTTATACGCTTAGGATTGAAGCTCTGCCGCCAAACTCTGCAGCGGGATATAACTCCGGATATAATAGTAATATAACATGTTATACAGTCGGGTATAGCTGAGCTGCAGATTTTTATCTCATGGCTTTGTGTAGAACAAGAGAGTCGACAGAATGTAAGAAATAAAAAAGAAGGCAAGAGAATCGATATAAATGATATTATAACGTGTAACTTCGTTACACACGCAATTTTGCAAGAAAAAAAAAAAAGAATTAACTAAAAAAAAAAAAAGAAATGAAAAGAAAAAAAGTCCGGCGGTATATTTTCGAATTTATGAAATCTTGCTCTGTATCGGTATATATTTATGTATATAACTGACGTGTATACCTGCAGTTGGTCTAACCTGGCACGCGAAGTCCCAGAGATCTTTTATATCTTATTTAAAGATCGCTTTTTCTCGGTTATTTATCTCGTTATATATTGTATTACATTATCTCAAGACGATCTTAGCGCCCGCATCACAGTGTCGAGTCGAGTCGAGTCGCGTCGCGAAGCGCGGGAAAACAGTTTAAGATTAATCAAATGATTATATATACCTACGTATACAACTGAGGCAAGCAGGCGTATAATTTTTTTACCCAGAGAAATATCAAAAGCTCCGTTAATATATACGATTGTTATAATGTGTTATACAATTTTTCACTATATATATATATATACACATGTAGTGAAAAATTATATATATATCAAACGATTATCATATAATATCGTCATTATATTTTAACACTAATATATATAATAAGACGAAATATTATATAGATATACCAACACGCTTGAAGAATTATATTATATTCAAAAAAATTTTTTACCAATACACTTATCGTCGTGAAATTATTTAATAAATCCGATCAGAAAGAGGAAAGAAAAAAAAAAAAATGATGATAAACCAAAGAGTGGAGAGAGAAAGAAAAAAAAAAACATGAAAAATTTGGGGGAAAAAAATGTACATATCTCTTGCGTGCCAAATATAATGACAAACTGCCAATACCTGCGCGGTGGGAGAGAGAGAGAGAAAAAAAAGGAAGAAAGAAAAAAAAAGACGTCGAATACACTATAAATAAAAATTCCTTTTTTTTTACCACTACAATTTTTTTTTTCTACCTCTCCCAGGTTTTTTCGTGTTAATCTTTTTTTTGTTTTTTTTTTTTGCACGAGTTTTAAATATTCAGACTGTAACGATAACGATTAGGCTTCTCATATACATATATATGTGCAATTTTACGTCCGGACCCGACGATGAGAATGCGACGCGTTCTCTGGCGGAGTATTTCATCCGTTGACTGACGTTGTCAACGGAACAGCATCCCGTCACTCCTCACTAAATATCTCTCCGTCCCGCGTTATTTCCTCAAGTTTTTTTCTCTTCTATCTTTTCTTCATTTGCCGTATCGTTATGTATACACGTTATAGCTGGTATATATGTCAGAGAAAAAAAAAAGGGAAGCAAAAAGAAATTTTGTTGAGAAAAAAAAAAAAAAAGGATGAGTTCCTTTTATTTTTTTGTTTCCTGTTCAATTTTTTAATGAAATTAAGAAGAAAAATTTATACATTTTTTTTTTTTTTTTTTTTTTTTTTCCACCAAAATCGAATTTTTTTTTCTTTCCTCAACAATTCGCCGATTCTCTCGACTTGAAACTTATAACGTCTGACTTGATATTTAGACCTCTGAAAAATGAAAAAAAAATTTACATGTCTATACTTATATATATATATATATACTTTTATGCCGAAATCAACTCATACTTCTATATATCGTATCAGATGTTTGTATGGTTGCAGGCCAGAGTTTGGGCTATGGCTTTGTAAACTATCATCGGCCTGAGGACGCGGAGAAAGCTATCAACACGCTCAACGGCCTACGTCTACAAAACAAAACGATCAAGGTTCGATATAATTACCAAAAAATTGAAATAAAAATTAAAAAAAAAAAAAAAATAATTTATTTGTCTTTTGAAAAAAGTCGAGCAAAAGAAATTTTTTTTTTTTCTTTTTAATTTATTCAGAAATAAAAATGATGACTTAAATTTCTTCCTTTATATTATCCCAATTTTACATAATTTTCAAATTTCTGTACCACCACAGGTGTCGTACGCGAGGCCAAGTAGCGAGGCTATAAAAGGTGCGAATCTCTACGTTAGCGGATTGCCCAAAAACATGGCGCAGCAGGATCTTGAGAATCTGTTCAGTCCCTACGGTCGGATAATAACCTCACGTATACTATGCGACAACATGAGCGGTAAGAATAAATTTTAACATGGCTTATTGTCGTTATTATAATTCTCCCCTTTTCTAGTTTCACTCTTTTTTTTTTCTTCGCCCGAAGATAAATCAATCAATCAATAAATTAATTAGTCAATATTGAATATTCGTCATAGACATATTATATCATACATCATTTACATCGATCATTTTTATTATCATCATTTAATTTCATTCGTTTATACACACATATGGCATAGGGTGATTTTGTGATCGATTCTTTGCGAAATTCTAAGACTAAATTTCCTTTACCGAAAATTCGAGAGTTCGATACTTTCCGAGATACGAAAGATATTCGTTGACCAATCGCGGAGCTTATAGATGGCGCAGACGGGCCTACCGCGAGTGCGAGTTGCGCAGTGGCCCGTCTACGCGATCTGTACGCTATGCGGTTGGTCGACTAAGATCTTTCGTAGCTCGGAAACTGTTGGTCCCTCGAATTTTTGGGTAAACGGAATTTAGTTCCAGATTTTCGAGGGGAATCTAACCTGAGAATATGGAATATGGCAGAGTTCGTCGAATTAAAGATTCAGATATTAGGTAGCATACTATATCACGCGAGAAAGAGGAAAACCGATTTTTCAAACCACCGATTACTTACATAATATTATCATTGATATTATTATTTTTTTTTCTTTTTCTTTTCTTTTCTCTATTTCCAATTTCACCTGAACTTCGATCTAGTCGATCACGGATCATCTCTTCTCTATCGATTGATAAATAATTACAAAAATTTCTGAAGACACGGATATACGTATAGGTAGTAGATATATATATATATATCCGTGTTAATATAATTATATCAATCTATCGATTTAACGACGAATTTATTTACTTACGATATAGGCGGTGTATAGGCCATGGGGTTAATATTTTATTTGGGGGTGGATCGGTGCGCCTTTCTACTTCGTTTAATACTACCTATATACCTGGAGTGTACACACATGTCGATGTATAAATGACATATTTAATAGAAAGAAGAAAAAAAAATCAATCATTCAAAATCAATTTTTATTCATTTTTTTTTTTTAATTTTCTTTTTTTGTTTCTCCACAAACGTTCAAAATTTAATATTCTCGTTAAATTTAATTTTTCGTTTGATTCTTATCATTATAAATATACAGTTAATAATTTTCGTTAGTTCTCTTCTTGTTTTAGTGATATATTCATTGATACACCCTGCATAATACATTAGTCTGGTTTTTGCTTTAATTAAACAAAGAAGAAAAAAAAATCTCATATAGGCTTCAATTCAATACGCGTCCTTCCTTTTCTTTTTGTCGTTTTACATATTATTATTAATACTACACACAATGACTGTGAATATCTAAGGATTAATTCTTGCTACAGCCTCATGGCCTTCGTCGTTATATATATATACCTACATACATATATATAAAATCATTTATTTTTCATTTATAACCATATAATATAATACCTATATTATATTGAATTACATTTATCTTCCCGCTGCTGCACTGCCGCACTGCTACACTTCATATTATAAGATATTGTGTTGTTTCATTTTGATTTTCATTAATTCTCATAATAAGCTCGTTTTTTTTTTTTTTTCATTTACTTTTTTTTTCAATTATATTTCATTATTTTGTCAATTTACGATGCTTCATTCATATTATTATTATTGTCATTATATTATTAATATTATTACTGGCGCATTCTGCTTTTTTCAATTTTTTTTTTTTTTTTACCTTTTAATTTTTTTTCTCAATACTATCGAGTTCTTTTCTTTTTTTTTTTTATATCGTTAGATTTTTTTCTTCTTCTACACCCTGTCACTTAATTACAAGTCCAATTTCATTATTATCGTTATAATTAATGTTGTGACTATTATTGTTATTATTATGATTATTATTATGATTATTATTATTCATTAAAAGAAAAGAAAAGAAAAGAAAAAAAAAAGAATAGAAAAGAACAGAAAAAGAAAAGAAAAAAAAAAAAACCAACAACTATGACTATACGTATTGTATATATTATTATAACGATAAGACTTTATTATGAATTAGCTACAAATACCACTTCGCAATATCCACTTGGCACAAGAAAATGATAATATTATTTATTCGGAATAGCTCGCTTCTAATTTACAACAAGAATCAGGAAAAATCGACGAATAAAAACAGTGAGACAAATCGACAAACTGAAATAAAAAATTCGTACACTAATAAGAAAAAAAAATCAATCGATTGTTAATTGCGACAAAGTTTTTGGGATTTGGGTAGTTTTTTTTCCGAATTTGTTTTTTTTTTATCTTCGATAGATAAAAACAAACAACGAGCGTGTCGATTGATAAAATAATATAAATCGAGTTTGATGATTTAAATAAATAAATGTATACGGTCACTTTCTTTCTTTTTTTTTTCTTCTTACTCGCGATTTTTGTAAGAGTTTTCATTTTTCATCTCTCTTTCTAGAGAGAGAAAGAAAGAGAGAGAGAGAGATAAACATTAAAAAAATACATTTTTTTTTAACTCAAAAGAAAAGAAATAGAAGAGATTTTTTTTTGAATTTTTCGGTATTCGAAAGGAACGAAAAAGAACGAAACTACAAAATCACTAGATTGTTGTAATATCGAGTAATTAGGAGCGAGCTAGTGTGATGTATTTGTAAAATAACGAGATATGATTTTCCGTTTCTGTTTAGTACGACAGTTTGTGACTGGCGGCGGAGACAATTTGCCCGGTACGTAAATCATAATTTTTTATTTAATCCTCTTCTTATAATTCTATTATTCTTATTCTTATTCTTATTATTATTATTATTCTTATTCCTATTCTTATTCTTATTCTAGTAATTATTTCGTTTTTTTTTTTTATTGTTTGTTCGTTTTTTGAGCGAGCAAGATGCGCGTGATGCTTATACCTATATTAATAATTGTTTTATCAAATATAACAAACATAATAGTTATGTTTATATTATATTTTACACTTTTACCCAAAGAAAAGAACAGAACAGAGAAAAAAAAGCATAAATAGCAATGCAAAAATAAGAACAAAAGAAAAAAGAAATTAAATCAAAAATCAACATTGATTTAGGTTCTATACATATATATATATATATATATATATATATATATATATATAAAATATATATAAAAAATGTTTACGTATTTTCTTCACATTCTTATTATTCCGATTAACGACTGCACATCTATAACATTATTATAATAATGATGAATAAAATCTTACAATGATATATATATATATATTTATATATATGGTTGCGGATCATTTAATCATATGCGCGCACCGAGCCACTCGCTGTATACACACAAGTGTATAAAAAATTTATTTTAATAAATAATATCAACGATCGTTAATACGATAATTATTTCTAAATATTATTTTTATTTCCATGTATATGCATATATAGTAATTATATGTATATAATAATACACAAGTTTCGTCATTGAAATGTTGATGAAAAATAATATGGATTAACTTTCGTCTAAATTTTTCGTAACCAAATGAATTAAAAATAATTTTCTTCTTTTTGTTGGTTTGTTTTGTTCTTTTAGCTTTTGGTTCTTTTTTTCCTTGGTTTTTTTTAATTGTTTTTTTTTTTTTTTTTATTATTATTTATATATATTTTATTTTTTCAAAATATTCGAGTATAGCATCGATGTACGAAGTATATATACCTATATATAGATAACTGAGAGGAATTCATAAGATATATGAACTTGAAAGGACAAAAAAAGAGAGCCTTTCAAAATTGTATTCACCTTTTTTTTTTTTTTATTCTTTCTTGCCAAGAAAAATGATTACTGATAAAGTGCAAAGTCTCATATCAAAACACAGGATCATATTATCCTTTACCGTTTTAAAATTCAAACGAATTTCCAGAGACATAGCGTGGCAGAATTAAGCGCGAAATTCAAAATCGTCATATTCATTCATTCCTCTTTGCCACTGCAGCTGGAAACCGATTCTGTATACGAACTTGAACTGATATACAAGTCTATATAAAATCTGAATGGCAAACATATATCTTATTTTCATCTGGGTTATGAAATAACTAACATTTATTCATTTATTTAATTCATTTGTCAATAACGCTATATCTATTGAATTCTGAGTGCATACAATATCTAACGATCATTATACTTCTCCTAACAAAATGCTAGATGGGAAAATAAAAAAAAAAAAAAATAAAAACTATCGCTGCAAGTAGCTTGTTTGTGTTGAATGATAAATATTTTGTAATTGCGTAATATTTTGAAACAAAAAAACGAAAAAAAAAAAGCAAAAATCCCTCTAATCTAATACTACCCCTAATTGTTGAGTCTTTCGTAGTGTTTGACGCACTAACAATAAACCCTTCGCTTACGCTGTTGCCTCTGTCTGTGACATGGACAGGCCTGTCAAAAGGTGTCGGGTTCATCCGTTTCGACCAACGCGTTGAGGCCGAGCGAGCGATTCAGGAATTAAATGGAACTATTCCGAAAGGTTCGACCGAACCTATCACCGTGAAGTTTGCAAACAACCCGAGCAACAACAACAAGGCGATACCGCCCCTAGCTGCGTATCTGACACCCCAGGCAACGCGTCGTTTTGGTGGCCCGATTCACCATCCAACCGGCCGCTTCAGGTACATTCCACTGTCGCCACTATCCAGGTACCTACTCGCCTCTACTCGCTCTACCCAAACAAATCATTCGATAATTCGTCGCTGATCGTTCGTTATATTGTTCGTTTTCATTATTACTTCAGAGGTAATGTTGATTGTATTCATTTTCAGTGTATTTTTCTATTCTTCATTTAGTTTGTTTCATGGAAAAAAAAAAAAAAATTCATAAAAATTCATAAAAATTCATAAAATTCATTAAACTCATTACGGTATTCGGTTCCGCGTTAAAAATCGGTCAGATATCGCGCTTTAAAAAAATCGCCTACGACTCACCGTTCGCGAGTAAATCGCGAACAAAGATAGACTCTGACCGCGGTGATTGCCGCGTGACCGTTATGCCCCGCCTACCGCGCTTCGATTGGCCAGCGGAGGTCAATTTTCAATCGCGTTTTACTCGAGATTGATAACTCGCACGGGATTTTTTCTTAGAGATTAATTCTTCGGTATTGGCAAAGGAATCGTTTTTCGGTGTTTGAAATATCGTCGGAACAGTTTTTTTATTTTTTATTTTTTTTCTTTCTCATAATTTTTGATTTTCATAAGCGAGCGGAACTCGCGATGAATATCGTATCGTTGACAGTATACTAAATAAAAAAAAAAAAACATCTATCCAAGATTCATGTTTAAATTATTCCTACATTTTGCGCGGGTACTGAGTTATTATGATTTGGAAAAAAAAAAAGAAAATCCTCTACCCCCATCCTGAGATCCATGCTTTGTATGTAATCCTCAAGAATCTTTGCATTCGCTAACAGTCCCGAGCTAATCCTCTCTCCTCTCTTTACTAACCTGGTACGTAAAAAAAAAAAAAAAAAAAATAATAAAAATAAAAAAAAATCTTTTATAACATAACAGAAAGTCTTCAATTTTGTAAAAAAATAAATATTCATTATATTACAGTAGTTCACGTTTCCTTTTTCTCGAAAATAAAATATCATCTGATTTCACGACGCCCATATTATACCTATGTATGTATGTACGTCGTCGATGAATTAAAACTTTATCAATATCTTGTTTCTTTCTTTAACTAAAAGACTTTCTATTACGTTATACACAATATTATATATTTAGACACGGAGGAGCAAGGCACACAAAGATTATTATTATTATTATTCGTTACTTTCTTCAAATTAAGATTTCATAATTCAATAATTACTCATTTTTCTGAACATTCATATATACCATGTATATATATACCTATATATATTGTATATTCTCTATTTTTCGTTTTTTTTTCCTTCAAATTAATAATGCTATTAACAATACTGTTAATCTCTGCATATTCATACATTTTCATAGAACGTTTGATTCAGCGTTATTGAGTTATTTCATTGAATCAAAAGATTGAAAAAAAAAAGACAAGATATGCATAAACTTTTCTTATTTTGTACAATTACTTCTAAAGTCCATTTTAATGACTATATAACGCTGTGATTTCACCCCGCGTTTTTACATTAATCATATATTTGTATTATTCATTTATTAAGTTATAATTTAATATGACAAAAAAAGAAAAATATAACAAAAAAAACAAACAAACAAACAAAAAAAAAAAACCTTCAATTTTTGTTGCCTAAAACTTCGTCCGTTGCCATATCCTTATACACGATAATTCGGATCTCTTATGTTGTTGTTTTGTGTTTTGTTTTAGCACTGGCAAGACCATGCTTGCCATTAACAAAGGCTTACAGAGGTCAGTATTATTTTTTATATTATCTGTTTTTTAGTTCGTTTTGTGTGGCTTGTTTCGTCGCTGTACTTGAACAAAAAAATGTACTACTCCACTACTACTGCTACTACTATACATACATACATATCTATATAACATCATTTTCATTTTTCATTCATTTTTTTTCTTTTGTATTTTCTTTTTTTTTTTTTATTTTCTTGCTGTTTCAATTTCAACACGTCCATGTAATTATCTACTTGCTACTATTTCGACTACTACTACTACAACTAAAATACTATCAATTATTCCCTTCTCCAATATACGTATAAGTATATATGTATATATCTCGCTCGTATCCGTTATATCCTTTATCTGGACAGTGCGCAGTTATTTTATAAACTATTATCATTATCATTATCATCATTATTATTATTATTTTTTATTATTGTTATTATTATCATTGGCATTATCACTATCATCATTATCATCATAATCATCATCGCTATCGCTATTAACTATTACCGTCGCCATCCTCGCCGTTATGCCGACGTACCTATATATATATACCTTATATCTCAACATTCGCGTGAAACGATATTGAAGAAAATGAAAATTGATCGAATTATTATTATTTCTATTTTTTTTTTTTAATTTATTTATCGCGCTACTACTGACTTTCGTGAATAATAATTAGCCACGCGACTATATAGTAGTTATACATATAATATCTAATCTATTTTATATAATATTGGAGAAGAAAAATAGTCCAACTACCTACTGTCGCTCGATTATCGTTCTAGAATTAATTATTTTGTTTATTGATTAATTTTCCGTTTCTTTTCTATCTTCCATTTTTCATTTTTATTTTCTATTTTTTCTTTTTTATTTTTTTAACGCAAGTATGTATGATGTAGATAGCTTGTATATTGTGTATATATTGGTGTAGAGCTGAGGCAAGGCTAGAGTGCAAAAGGTCGTGTTGAATTTTCTTTGATTTTGTTTTTTTTTTATTTTCAAATTTTTTAAATTATTATTATTTTTTTTTTTGTTGATCGTATAATATTACTTCTTTCTTTCTTTTTTTCATTTCATTTTTTCGGCAATTGTTCCGTGCATTTCTTTATGTTAAAATACGATACGATTTTCACTGAAAACAAAAAATAAAAATAAATAAAGATAAGAATTTTTTTTTCTTTGTTTTTTCTCTCTCTCTTTACTGTTAATCTTCGTAAATGTTAAGTAAGAGAAAGAATGTCGTCTCAGCTATACACATATACTGAGTACTGACCGAGATGTGCCTATTTTAACGCGGCTTGTGACGTCAAGTAGGTACGTAGATTCATATCTATACATACAAAAAAAAAAAGTACAAAAAAAAATTGAAAGTTTTCTTAACCCATTCGACATGTTTACCTAATACTATTTGGCATGCTTAAAATATATATAATCTACTTAAATATACCTATATACATGTTATTCAGTGTTGTTTATTAATTATTCTGTATATTCTATACATTCTTTATATATAAGAATGAAACTTTGAATAACAATTATTATGTTCGTTATAGATTTATATTCATATTACATCACATATCATCAAATTATTATTATTAATATTATTATTATTTTTTTTTCTCTTGTGAAATTCGTGACAATGTTATTACGTAGATATCTTTACAACTCTATAAGTATAATAGGTATATAAGCTAAACGTTTAAAAAATGATTTTATAGCATTTTTATCGCTTTGGTATTTTTATACGTACTAGATATATATATATATATATATCTTATAAACGTTCATAGTTGTGTCATTTTTTCAAACTTTACATCAATATCGATTTTGATCGTTTCAAAATACCTACACACACACACATACGCGCACACAAACATGCACATATACACACACAAACAGTACGGCGTTGTAGTTCAAGGTGAATGATTGCTTCTTTTATGTAATTGGTTTTTTTTTTCTTATTTAGTTATTCAATTTTTTTTTTTTAGTTCCGTTTTTTTTTTTTTTTGTGTAGAATATATTATTTTTTTTTTGCCTCATTAAAATGCAAGCACATTTTTTTTTTAGTTGTATATTATCGATATTGTGTCACGAAGCAAATGAAAACGAATCCAATCACATAGATAATCACGGACGCCGTAATACAGGCAATTGGAGAATTTGTGCTGCATTGCATATCTTTAGGCGCCGTTGCGGAATTCTGAATTCAAACTTCCTACCGCGTTGTAACTTATAGTTAATTGCAATATTATGTCTGTATGTGATTGGACTCGTTCGCAATTGATTTGAAAAATTTTAACGATGAAAGTAAAACATGATAGCTCGCTAATTCCGAGCATATATATGTATATATATTTTTCGATAAAAATTGCTGAAAAAAATCGAAAATAAATTTCTTTTCATTAACAATGCAGACACTTTGTACTAGCTTGGCGAATCAACTAGATTGAAAAAGCAACGCGCAATATAACGTACATAAACATTGAATGAAAATAAATTTTTCGTGGGACTGTGGGATAACTTGAAAAGAATTACATTTATTTGTACAATAACATTTTGTAAAACGACTAAGATCAAATGTACAGTCGGAGTTCAAATTATCCAGTTTGAAAACAGACACGCCTAATGGCCGCCGCGTGGTCCGCGTCCACCTCGTAACTTTATCCATTTCGTTCTACAAAACGGTCCGAAGATAATAAAAGATCAAGGAATTTTTTGCTCCGCTATCACCTGCACGATCGAAAAATGTCTGTATAGTGAATTTTGAGAGACAGTCACAAAGTATAAAATGAGTTTAGCCGGGTCCGAATGACGCCATCTTTGTATTTGCGTGCAGCCGCTGCACAGGTGCACTTTTTCTTTTGAAGAACAACACGAGGGTTAAGGAAAGTTGAAAATTGTTTCCATCAGTGAATGGTGCTAATCATGTCGTTCGGGTAATGTTTCAGGTACAGCCCGCTGGCGGGTGACCTTTTGGCGAACTCGATGCTGCCGGGAAACGCGATGAACGGTTCGGGGTGGTGCATTTTCGTTTACAACTTGGCACCCGAGACGGAAGAGAACGTATTGTGGCAGCTCTTTGGTCCATTCGGCGCCGTCCAATCAGTAAAGGTGATACGAGACCTCCAGACAAATAAGTGCAAGGGCTTCGGTTTTGTCACAATGACAAATTACGAGGAGGCTGTAGTAGCGATTCAAAGTCTGAACGGATATACGCTTGGCAATCGTGTTCTTCAAGTCAGTTTTAAGACGAACAAGAGCAAAGCTGCGTAGGATGAAGAAAACAGCAATCTGGCCTATCGTCATATCTTACTGCCGCTACTCCAACAGCGACTACCACAGCCCCCCCACCACCAAAATAACAAATATTATAAAACGATTGAAAGAAATTTGGTAAACGTTAACGGCCCTGCAAACCGGCATAATAATAATAATAATAATAATGGTGCAGATTATTATTATTGTCAGAAAAATAATAATACAGGTATAATAACGTTACCTGATTATAATCGCCAGATCGTTAAGTCTGAAGGCGTGAAAAATATTTCATATACGAAATTATTGAAAGAAAATAATAAGAATACATTTTTTCCGAAGAAATTTACACTATAGAATCCTACTCTCGCTGTACCCTAGTACTTATATTACATTACATTACATTACATCTTTAGTAATTCCACTCTAGACCCTATAAATTGCTGGTGTTTTATTTTATTTTCTTCTTCTACTTGTAATTCGAATTCTAATTCTAATTCTTCTTCTTTTTCGTCTTCTCCTTCTTCTCCTTCTTCTTCTTCTTCTTCTTCTTTTCTTTTTTTTTCTCCCATATTCACGACTGATGTAATCTTATATTACTTACTTATAACGCTAAATACTAATGATACTACTATTACTACTAATACTACACCTATCTATAACATCTATAGTTGAAACAAAGAAAGGAAAAGAAAAGAAAAGAAAAGAAGAGAAAAACAGAAAGTGAATGAAAAAGAATAACCCGCAAATACAACAACAACAAAAAAAACAAGAACAACATAATAGAACAAGAGAAAGAAAAAAAAGGTCAAGCTCTACATATAACTAGATAGATAGAATATTCGTTATTATACGAGAGAGAGAGAGAGTGAAAAAATAAAAGTAAAAAAATACCAGTACGTATATTATTATTTTGCTAAAAAAAATCTTGGTGCTGTACTGTGCAGTCGTCCTAGGTATACATAATACACAGATTTAGTATCGCGTTTCACATTTCAATTAATATTATTAATTACTATTATATATATAATTAATTGATAGTGAAACTTGTGATTCGATACATAAGAAAATGAGAATTGTATACCTTATACAGCTGTTCATGATGAAAAAAAAAAACAAAAAAAAAACGAACAAACGAAGAAGGAAAGAAGGAAAGAAGGACGTATAGGTATTATAAGAGAAAAAAAAAAGAAAAGAGCAAAATTCGAGACTTAAAAGAGAAGAGAAAGAGAGTTGAAGAGATATTAGATAGAGATAAAAGAAAAAAACAAACAAACAAAACACCCCCAATTTTTACCGATAATAAGTAAAGGAAGGAAAAAAAGAGAAAAATGTTTTTCGTACACGTATATGTATAGGACAGGATATAAATTATTACTATCATTATTTAAACTTAATATAATGAAATATTAAGCTATCGATTGATCTCGCGATAATTATATATATACATACGATATAATACCGAGAGTGTTTTTTCACCGTTAAAATATCGAATATTCTCTAGTTGAAAAAATTTATTTATAAATAATAAGTTTGGTTCAATGTGTTGAACTACGTCCAGTTTCTCCCCCCTATCGCGACACGTCTCTGTATTAACATACGCTTTGATGTGTGTGTATTTTTTATTGGCGCAATATATTTGCTAATAAATATACTTATACCTTACAAAAAAAGTTATTTATATAACATAATATACTATACTATATGTATATAAATAAATGAACAAAATATACAAGCTACGTTTATTGTGAGAGGGGGGGATTATTCGACCGATCTATCCGGTCTAAAACACTCTCTTTATTTCTATATATATATATATATATACATATTATATACACCATTCTAAATAACAGAAAATGAAAAAAAAAGTGGTATAACACTTTATAATACGCAACAATGAAGTACACGATCGCATATATAGCTGTGTGCCTGTGTGTCTATATGTACATATATATATGTATATATGTATAATTTATATATAAATATATACATATAAATACATGTACTGTATATGCATTGAAAACAGGTCGGTCATAGAGGGACCCCGCTGTGAGAAAGCTACCATAGAATTTTGTGTTAAAAATAAAGTAGAAGGAATAAAAGAAAACAAAAAACGAAAAACGAAAAATGAAATAAATGAATAATCATAAAATGAGTAAATATAAAAGGAGAAAGATAGAGAGAATTATATCGGTATATTTGGTATACAGAATCATGTTGAAGAGCGGTGATGTGTGTTTGGCGGTTATAACCCCCCTGATTAACTATTGCAGAAATAGAAAGAAAAGAAGAAAAAAGAAAGAAAAATAAGAATGAGAATTGAAAAAAATGATAAGAATAATTGATAAGAGAAAGAGATATAAGAATAAAAAAAATTAAAAAGAAAAAAAAAAATACCGAAGAAAAACAAACAAACAAAAAAGAATAAAACCAAGACAACTTTTTTTTTAACACTCAAAAAACTGTGATAACTTTCTACGATCGCGAAATTCTGTATATACTTATTATCATTTATATATATATATATACATTATACGTTATTTTGTGTATATGTATCGTATATACATACATATAATATGATACAATATGTGTATACCTATCATTTTCTGTATTACATTGATCGCCGGTTAATCGTCAAGGTGTTTTGTGTGTGTGTACGGTCTTTCTTATTCACTTTGTTATGTTCTGTTACTAATTTCAAGATCCAGCGAAGATACGAGGTTTCAATCATTTTGTGAAATAAAATTAAACTGCGAAGAGATCAAGATAAAGAGAGAGAGAGAGAGAGAGAGAGAGAGAAAGAGAAAGAGAAAGAGAGAAAGAGGGAAAGAAAACGAAAATACTGTTGATGGGATAAAGTATAGTTCATACGATACATATAATTAACATAAACACACGCATATATGTATACATGTGTATAAATTGGTACGGGGAAGAAAGAGGATCGCATACACATACCTTAGAATACAATAAATGATAATGCATACCTATATATATTTAATCATTTGGGTATGTACTTGGAAAATGAAACATCTATCGGCTATTGGGTATACAATATATAATTAATGATTATAGGTAATACTAATTAAATTCGATAAGCAAAACGAAAGGAAAAGCAAATTAGAGGAAAATGGAAATGAAACAAATCTATGAATTGGTGAAAATCGACAAGGAAACACACACACACACACACACACACACACACACACACACACACATATAAAAACACACCAGTTAAAAAGAAAGATTTTGCTGTAGAGAATCGTGAGCGGGAAACAGGTGCCAGGTTTGAATGCCGTTTTGTGTTAAATATCAGACACTTACATATATATTGCATAGTATATAAATTATTATGTACGAAAAATATGTACAGAAAGAAAATAACGAATGAAAACAGGGGGGGGGGGGGGGGAGGAAAAAAAACCAACAAAGAAATCGCAATTAAATTAAAATAAATTAAATTATATTAAATAAAATGAAATTAAATAAAATGAAATGAAATGAAATTATGGTGGGGCAGGGCTGATCAGTTTGTTTCTCTACTATCATCGGATAATAGTTGAATAATAATAATAATAATTAAATGAAAGAAAAAAAAAAAACATCCAGACTGCTAATAATAAGTCCTGGGAATGATCGTGTGTTGGAGGTCAGAGGTGAAATATTACGAGTGAGATATTTAATATATATATATATACGATACATAATAGTTTAATTAAACGAGAGAAGAAGAGTAAAAGAACAAGACAAAACGGAGAAAAACAAAAAAACAAAACAAGAGAATAATAATAATAATAAAAAAAAAAAACAATAACCGAATAATTTTGACAATGACGGGGGACGATAACGATATACAATAGTATGTAATAGTAATTATGCAGTGAGAGAAACAGAGAGGAGAAGGAGAAGAAATTGAAAAAAAAAAACAAAAAAAAAAAATTAACCAGAAAAAGTAAGAAAATTGAGGAAAAAAAAAAACAAACAAACAAGTAAGAAAAAGAAATCGAAAGAATTTGTAAAACTTAATTTAAATCTTATATTATAATATGTGTAACTAATTTACTCATTATTATGATTATACTTATTATTATTATTATTATTATTATTACTATTATTATCATTATTAGTTATTAATATTATTATGTATTAGAAAATAGCGGGCACACGTACTATAATTAATTAGGACGGAGAAAATCAGATTTTACTTACTATACTATATACGATGCGTAATAGATAGATCTGTATACCTATATATATATACCTATAATATATAGGAAAGGCAAAAAAAAAAAAAAAAGGTTTAAGAAACGGGTGGGTATAGGGGTGGGGAGATCGAAAGAAAGAAAAGAAAGAAAACAAAAAATAAACTTGTGTAACTAGTATAGATACATACATACATAAATATAGCTAATGAAAATGAACACTGAAATAAAAAGAAACTAGTCAAAGTGCAAGAATGGGTGGGTTGGGGGAGGAGGGGGGGGGTACGCGTATAATTGCCATTTGATACGCGAGCTAATCATCAATGTGACATATTTATACATATAATATAATATAATTTAATAGTAATTTAATATATTTAAAGAAGAAGAAGAAAAAAAAAAAAAAATCACAAAAACATAAAAACACAAAAACGAAAACAAGAAAAAAAAAAAAAAAAAAAAAAACGAAAGAAAGAAAGAAAAAAAAATCAAGCAAAGAACAAAGAAATGATAAAATGCAATTAGAAAAGATTTTGAGTGAGTGAATATGATGAATGCAGTTCGCAACTGTTTATATACGTCATATGCTAACAAAGATATTTAGTTAAATTAAAAAGAAAAAGAAGTTAAATTAAAAGAATTTTTGCTATAACATATATACATATATATATTATTGTATCAACGATAGCTGCATACTGTTTATAGTATATTATTTATATATGTAGGCGCGATATCTTATTGAATCTTTTTTTTTTTTTCAGCCATATTACGCTATACCATATACGTATGTTGTATACGATATAACATACAATATAACATAATTATGTTTTCTCTCTATATTATTTTTCATTTAGTTTCAATTCTATTCTATTCTATACTATCCTATTCTAATCAATTAAATTAAATTAAATTAAATTAAATTAAATTAAATTAAATTAAAATAAATTAAAATAAATTAAATTAAATTAAATTAAATGAAATTAAATTCGCTTCGATTCGATTCGATTCATTATTCTTTTCCTATAATTAATATATAAATGTTTTATATCCACGACTTTATATATATTTATATATATATATATGTACATACATACATACATATATATATTTATATATATACTCTGATGACATTCCACTCATATTCTTATATACCTATACACAAACAAAGAAACAAACCAACACACATACTAATGACACATTTAGTTAATATTTAATATTATTATAATTTCTATAATTAACGCTGCCTATATATAATAACTTTTTTTTTCTTTTGTTGTCTTTTTCTCATTCTTTTCCTCAAAACATACTATATACCTATATCAATTGTCACAATACTTTAAATATAATTTAATCATACTTATCATATATATCTATCATACGTACTATAATCTATCCATCGTCATTATCATTATTATAATTATTATTTTCTAGAAAAATCTTTTTTCTTTTTTCTTTTCTACATCACGCCCTTAACATTATTATTATTATTATTATTATTATTATTATGATTATGATTATTATTAATTAATTAATTAATTATTTATTTATTTGTCATAATTCATATATAACAATTATTTCATGCACTTTCACACGACACGTTATACCATGCGGTATAAATATTATACGTTTGACGTAACAGACAGAATGAAAAGTGAGAAAGAAAAATTGAAATTGATCATTTATATTTATACAACAAAAACAAAAAAATAATAATATCAGATCCGATAATTGTTAATTGGTATTCTAATACGACTTTCAAAAAGCTACTATCCCCGCTGCTTGATGTATCGAAAAGAAAAAATAACAAAATATTGAATAAAAGGAAGAAATCGTAAAAAGAAACAATCCCACAAAAACCACTTTATTACGCGGGACACTCTATATATATATATATATATATATATATATATATATATGTATATATATATATGTATGTATGAAATAATTATATGAACGAAAAATAGAATTATGAAATGAATATAATGTAGAAATATAGGAAATTTTCTTCACCTATAGTCTTTTATCGTTCTTATAATTCTGTTCTACGTACACCTATATATGTAGCATATGCATGGTCAATGATATATGGGTTTTCTTTGTTTTTTTTTTTTTTGTTTGTTTGCTTTTATAATCAACGTGAAGGGAAAGCGCCATCTATTCAAGTTTTATAAAGAACTAACAATCCTCGAAGTGTCGTATATACATATACCTATATATCGTACCGAGGAACGTTTCTATTTCTTTAAATTGTGACGACGCCACCAGATACGCGGTGATATTCATGATCATTATGACGCAGTTTTATTTTCTTTGATTTTTTTTTTTATTTTGCTTTCTTTTTTCCCCCTTTATTTTTTTTTCCACAAAAAAAATTAAAAAATTAAAAAATTAATTGCCCCCCATCCCTCATACCTGACCCCTATACATGTCTAGTCGCTCGATTATCCCTGAGAGAATGAGGAGTGAACGAATAAAGAAAGGAGGAATAAGGGATCCTCCGTTATTAGACAAACTACGAATCTACGATCACGATGAATGATATATGTGCATATAGGATAGATGGGTCAAATACGATCAAGTATGTATGTCTAGGGGATGAAAGAATATCGATTCCGGGAACGCGATAATTGTTAGTGACAAATTCATTACAAAGACTATACATATATATATATATAGGTATAGTATAATATTATGTCGATATAATAATTATACTCTGCGTTTCTAATAACGGTAAAAAAAAAAAAGAAACAACGAAAAGAAGAAGGAAAGAGAGAGAGAGAGAGAAAAAAAATAGAATCACAACTATGTGTGTATTCGTGTTCAACTAGTCACTCCGCATATCACCGTACATATTATAACGAACAACAACAAGAACAGAATTTATAGGAAAAAAAAGTTGAAGAAGAAAAAAAAAGAATACGAATCATTGTATTATAACAACAGAATATGATTATAAATATAATCAATCAAAGAAATATATATATATTAACTATACGGTGATGAAAATAACAAAGAAAGAATCTAACACACAATTTGAACGTTTAATCATTATAATTATTATTATATTAATATCGTGTATTTTTTTGTTCGTATTATTTAAGTGTATACCGCTGTATACTTAACTCTATAATTGTGTCTAGTCGATTTTTGCCGCGGTGGAATTAGTTCATTAAATTAATAACATATATATATATATAGAAATATATAAAACGTAATATACATTAGGTGGTATGGTATAATAATTATTGCGTGTTTTTTTTTTTTTTGCCACTGTTTATTTCGTATTGTGGATTTGGTAGTTGATTGAAATTATTTATATATTAGCTAGGCTTCATATACCAGCGCGTCGCGCTTTCTTTCTTTTTTTTTTCTTTTTCTTTTATTGTTACCCGTTTTCTTCTTCTCTCGCTTATATACCGCGTACAGTAGGTATATGTATAGTGTGATTATTGTCTATGACTATTGACTATCATCCCTTAATAACAACGAAGAAAAATAGAGAGTGAGAAAGAGAGCGAGAGAGATACACATAAACAAAACAAAAAATAAATAAAAAATAAGAAAACAAACAAAAAAAAAAACAATACACACGTTCTGATTTATCTATCCTTTTATCATCATCATCACCATCTTCTTCTACTTATCATTATTATTATTATTATTATTATTATTATTATTATTATTATTATTATTATTATTATTATTTTTACTCTTTTTCTTACTATTCTGAAAATACGTATTATATAGTATTCGTTTTTTTTTTCTTTTCGTTTCATTTGTTTATTGAACCAAAGACAAAGGAAAAGTATAAATATAAAATAACAAAATGACGGGAGACGTAAAAAAATTAATAAAAAAAATTAATAACAAATATATTAATGATGATAATAATGTTGCGAGCCAGATACTGACTAAGCTAATAATGGTATTGTACTGTATAACAACTGTATAATTGGTATGGTTACTATAATTACTATTGTCAGTCACAGTTGGAGTACACATATTACACATACCTATTTACCTATCTGTTGGCTGAATAATAAACTTATTAATAATATAGCGACAGACAGCGAAGGTCAGAAAGAAAGAAAGAAAGAAAGAAAGAAAGAAGGACAGAAAAGAACAGAGAATGGACGAAGGAAAAAAAGAATGAAAAAATATAGGCAATAACGATTGTGCCCGAGTTGCATTCTGCCCTTGAAAATAATCAGTTATACTGCCTCTATATTATTTATTCATTGTATTATTCACATTATTATTATTATTATTATTATTATTATTATTATTATTATCATTATCGTTTATTAATATAACTATTGTATTATATATACGTACCTCTATATATGATTTATTATTATTCTTCTTATTATTATCATTATAATTTACGTATAAACTGCTACTATACCTATACTATTCTATATACTTACATACTGCTGCTACTACCACCACTACTACCACTACTACTACTACTACTACTACTAATACTAATACTACTACTGATACTACTGCTACTACTACCATTACTATTACTACTACTTTATCATATGGTATATATGTATTTGCAAAGAAAAAAAAAAAAAAAAAAACTTAACGCAATGATCAAGAGCACTTACCACAGCTAACTATATATACATATACCACCACCGAAACCCACTAAAATCAATTATTTATTTATTTATTTAATTATTATTATTATGATTATTATTATGATTATGATTATTATGATTATTATTATTATTATTATTATATAACATAACGGCAATTATGTTTTATTTAAGGATTAAACTGATTTGTGTTTGGTTCAAATGATGTTTGTTTTATTTCAATTCTTATGCACATTTATACTTATATATATATATATATACACACGCGCACACACGCGCACACACACGCACACACACACACACACACACACACACACATATATATATATATATTGATTGATTACCTTATATTTAATTATGTCCAATCCCCCATATCGTTCATATATACCTCACCCATGATACATATAACATAAAAATCATTTCCCCATCAACAGATAGTAAAATATATACGTTTCCTTTGGTACGTGGAGAAAATGGTAAAAAAAAAACAAATTTTATCTATTCATTTATTTATTTATTTATTTATTTATTTATTTATTTATTTATTTATTCTTCTTGCATGCATTATATTTTTATTATCATTATTATTATTATTATTATTATTATCATTATTATTATGATTGACATATTATTGTTTTAAACGGTTCGTATATAATATTATATATATTTATATAGTATATATGATTTTAATATCAAGTATTACAGTACGTAACTATAATATCGATATGTGATATTTTATCATTCCATATTATATATATATATATATATATATATATATATATATAAAAATATATATAATTGTGAAACAAGTATTATATATTTATTATATTGCAGAATATAGTATTAGTAGTCGGAGCAATGTTATGCGAATCATGATATTATATTGATCTGAATTGAACGATTTTTCATTCTGTTACATATTCGTAAATATATAACGATTTTTAATATAAATCAATATCGTACTAGGTATCAAGTTTTTTTTTTTTTTTTTTTTTTCTGAAATAGTTGCGACTCGTAATGAACAGAGAAACGAATTCAATGTGTAAGATGAAAAAAAAACGTCGAATCCTCAACTATTTTTTTGTTTCCCTCCTCTTGCGAGACTCGACAGGCAATTTGGTTGATATAGGAAAGGGAATAAAAAAATTGGTGAGTTAGTATGATAGTATAATAGGAATAATTTCTGAATTTTTTATTATAAATATTCTAAGTATTAATGTCTCGATGAACTTCCTTGCGTATATATCTACATAATATTCTTCAACTACTTTTACTATTACTAATCACGCATATATATATAATAAATAATGAAAACGCACAGGTATACAATATAAAGTGAAATAATATTTAATTATATACTGCAGAGACGCATATACGTACACGGGATATTATATATATATATATATGTATACCTATATATATATATATATATTGATATTACGAAGTATATAGTATATAATATTATTCTGACATACATAGCGCACAAATATGATTGCATAATGAAATGATATTTAGTTGTTTAAATTAGTGAATAAAAATAAAGAAACTAAAAAAGAAAAAAAGTGAAAAGGACGGGGGTGTAGGATCATTTACCTGGTATTTATTACAATGAGAAATAACAAAGACTTTGGGACTTAGCTTATTATATCGGTCGAATATACATATATATATATTACGCAGGTTCCGCGATTACGTATACACATATACGGTAAAACTAATTTATTATTATCGATTATAATATGTGAGCCCCACCTGTTTCTTATTATTGTTAAAGATTAACTGCAGTTCGTATGATATATTATAGATGATTTTTTGAGACTTAGCCCAGACTCGCTCGCTGCATCATGACTTAATTAATAAATAATACTCAATAAACTATATATATATATATATATATATATATACATATATATATATTATAATAAACGCGCGAAGAAAAATATAAAGAAAATGAAGAAAAGAAAAGAAAAGAAAAGAAAAACAAAGCAAACGAAGAAGGAGAGTGAGAAGGAAAATAATTAATCAGAAATAGAAGAAGAAGAAGAAAAAAAAGACGAACAAACAAACAAACGCAGAATAGAAATAAAAAAAAAAAAAAAAAAGAAACGAGTTTAACCTATTATTAATATAATATTAAAATATTATGATTATTACGTTAGATAATATTATATTACGTGTATTGTATTTATGTCTTACAATTACTAATCGTTGTTAGTTATTATATTATACTATCGCTATTATTATGACGATGATGATTATGATTATACCAATGCGATTACGAATGATATTATAATTGAACTATATAATTAAAATGATTAAATTATATAGTTATGTATAAAAAACAAAAGAAAGAAAAGAAGAAAAAAAAAGAAAGAAAATATACAAGCCAAGCGAAGATTATACACCTTAATATATACCGCAATGATATTATATCATTACTGAAAGATACCTTTTTTCGAAGATAGAAAGAAGAGAAGGAAGTAATAAATATAAAAAGTATAACAGAAAGAAAGAAAAGATGAAATGATATACGATTATGAAGGATTTTTAAAATGAGTCAGTTTTCCAGATTAAGAGACGTTGCGAATTACCTATACCGTTTTGAGAAAAAGAAGAAGAAATAATAATAAAATACGTTTTTAGCTTATTTGTGTATTAAGGGGGTACGCGCATTATATATGATATATTACATTTACATTAATTAATTATTGTATTGACTTAACTATATCAGTATCACCATTAATTATATATTACTGTACTACTACTTAGTACTATTATTATACTATATTTATTCACTTATTAATACTACAAAAAAGAGAGAAAGAAAAAAAAACAATACAACAAAAAATAAAAATAAAAAAATAATAATAAAAGGTTCAAAATAACAGACGATGAAGAACGCACGCAGAAGACGAAGAATATAAATTAAAAAGAACTAAATTATTGAGTGTATTATACTATAATTACAAGGTATGATTATCATGTCTTTTATATTGAATAATATAAGTCGAGTGCAGGTTACACGCAAGAATTCATATAACATACGGTTTATCTTATTTCCATTATTTCCATTATTATTATAAGTCAGTGAATCAATTGATTATCAAATCCTATATATTATAATGATATACATATGTATATCTATACTCAACAGTTGGCAAAGAATAATCATATAATTACATTATTATTTGAAAACGGTGAAGCGCGAATATATTATGTTGATAAATATGATATAGAAAAAAAAAAAAAAAAAAAAAAAAAAAACGAACGAAGAAACAAGCAAATCATTTTTTTCTACTTTCTTCTTTTTTCATCGTATATATATACATATATATATATACATATATATATATAATAGAAGAAAAATCAAATATAATATATAACTATTTCTTCCAATATCGGATGAAGAAGAGAAAGAAAAAAAAATCATTTCTTTTTTAAATTACTCGGAAACACTGTGTGTGTGTATATATATATATGGTATATAATTATAAATACTTGGTACAACACTTATATGTTTCTTCTTTCTGTACTTTCTGATTGTTTATTTTCTTTTTCCGGTGCGCATTTTGTCCGTGATATAATTTTTCGATTTACTAATAAAATGGCAATTACGGCCCGGGTCGCGCAGTATATTAGGTATATATTCGAGACTGTATAATAATTATATTGTGATGATTGTATATATATATATATATATATAATATATATATATAAAAGAAAAGAAAAATTCCAAAAAAAAAAAAAAAAAAAACAGCTCAGTATTTGTGCGATTATAGAAAAGACAAACGAATTATACCTAAATATAATACATATACGAAAAGCAATAATCTATAGAAATTATGAGTAAATACATTCCGTTTGATATTTGAGTACCTATAGAAAGTTCCTTACCTTTTTTCTGAATTTCTTTCTGTTTTGTTATTTGTTATTTTTTGTCTTCTTTGAATAACCCGCCGCGCTTGGTGGTCGTGCGCGCGCACCGACCGCGACGTGTAACATGTACAGTATCGGGCTGAGTTGGTTTAATTTAACGCGGGGATGCCCCGTCCGTTTTTGCCTAACAGCATATACTGTAGCATTCCTTTCGATTAATATCTGTAACTGTGATGCGTGAACAGCAATTTTACCTTCGAGATTATGTTATTAAA
Organism: Rhogogaster chlorosoma; assembly: GCA_944452935.1. Lineage (NCBI taxonomy): Eukaryota > Metazoa > Arthropoda > Insecta > Hymenoptera > Tenthredinidae > Rhogogaster > Rhogogaster chlorosoma. Next base: position 3,475,692 of record OX101801.1, on the reverse strand, counting down.
TTCATTATCGATTGCTATTAATGAATCGATTATAATTGAAAAAATTATTTCTTCATTTTCATCGATGCGGAAACACTAATTGATATGTCTATATAACTATAGAATATAAAGCGTACACCGAACCACCAGACGATCTACTCAACGACTACAGTACTCAAAGATTATAATTATATTTATATTTATGTATAAAGAAGAAAAAAGAAGAAGAAAATTAAAAAAAAAATATATGTATAAGAAAAACCGTTTCATTGAGTACACAATATTATACCCGGTCCGTTACTGCAGTAATGATAATTCGTAATTCGTATCCCGTGATTTCGTGACGAAAGAAAATGATTTTATTACGATAATGAGGATGATGATTATCACCATATTATACTACCTGCAACACAACAGCTCTAGCTCACTGTAGGCCTAACTAAACTATGTAATATTACACATATATATTATGATCTAAATATTATGTAAATGAGAAATTTAGCTGAAAAGATGAAAAAAAGCTATAATCTATATATATATAGGTATATATTAAAATGCATATATATATACACATATACCTTGAGAACGGTAAATATGTGCTATATAGTATATACCTATAATAATATTTATAGTTATGCACAGATATAACGTATAAATATGCGAAATTGATTGAATATATTATGGAGCAATGTAGAGATGATAATCTGACGACGAGAATAACCGAAAATCACAACGATATATATAAACTGAAAGACAAGAAAAAAAAAAAAAACCCAACTAATACTTACCTACTGATTATAATTACTGAAACTAACTAATTGCTATCTCTCTCTATATATATTTAAATAATTATATATTGATATCTAAAACTTCTGTAAATGTTTTAATTATTGTAATTATATTATGATCATATAATTATTATAATGACTATATATTATTATTATTATTATGATTATTATTCTTATAATTATTATTATCATTAATTAATAATATATCTATACGGAGAAGGAAAAAAAAAAAAAACTATTCAAAAGAAAAACTAAAAAAAATCAAAAAACAACAAAAAAAAAAACAAAAAAACCAAAAAAATATATATTAATTATGGTAGCTAGTCTGTCAATGGGTGTACAATATTTAATTACAATATTATATATTACGTAGTCATACTTATGAAAACAAAAAAACAGAAAGAAAAGAAAAAAACAAACAGAGCGAAGAATGACGGTATGTAGTTTTTATTCGTTTAAACTGTGCAGGATATGAATATTCTTATTCTTATTCTTATTACCATTATTATTATTATTATTATTATTATTATTATTATCATTATTACGTATATAATTGTCAGTATGGCACCGGGGCCTCCTGTCTGATTAATTATTCATTATTTATATAATATTATAACTATTTAAATTATATACTATTATATATATTAGATAGGGTAGGATTCATTGTTTTGTGAATTCAACTATATTATTCTATTACATTATGATGAACCGGCTATATATAGTTATTATATGTACTACGTATATGAGGTGAATGGTGGTCGGATATTAATTGGAGCTGGCAAGGTGGTTTATGCGGGGCTGTCGGGTGTGGCGGTAGGGGCACAAAAAAAAAAAATATATAAATTAGAAGAAAAATAAAAAGAACAACAATGAAATAAAGTAAAATAAAATAAAATGAAACAAGAACAAACAAATTAATAAATTAAAAAAGAAAGAAAAAAACTACAACAATAACGTAAAGGAAAAAGCGATGAATTATAAAGATATAGCATAACAACAGCAAATTATACATGTATACATTTATGTATATAAATGCGCAGCAGGCGGAAGGATATTATTATACCTATTATATATAATATATACCGAATAAATTCAGAATGTTTCAGATTCAAAATCATACATGCAGCTTATATATAATAATGATAAATTAAATAAATTAATTGATTAAGAATAAATATAATTATTTATACGACATGATTAGTATAATAATATATTGACGTAAATAATTATAGATATATATAATATATATGTATATTTATATGTATATAACTTTCGTGGCATGTTATCAACGCGTACGAATGTTATAAATTATTATTAATTATTATTATTATTATGATTATTATTGAATAATAATAAAAAAAATTCAATATTTCGTGGAATTTATGGAGAAAAAAAGCTGATAATTACCTTTTATCGTAATTAATATACAATAGATAATTATTGCGATTCATAATTACAGTATATATATATATATATATATATAATAACGCGTTAAACAAATTTACTTACATATTAATTATGACATTAACGCGTTGCGGTCGTAATGAATCTGAAATACGCTGGATATGGTACATATACCTATATGTAGGTATGTAATACATATATATATGCATATAGTAATGAAATGAAAATTTCAAAGATAAATACACCATTCCATGATGATGATGATGATGATGATGCAATAAGCCGCATCGCACATATAATTTATACAATTACACATGATTCCATTTATTACTATTATTATTATTATTATATGATATTATTCCAAAACAATTTCAGCGATTGTAAAAAGATAAGAAACAAGCTACATTTCTGTATAAATTTGAGTGTCATATTATACGTATATTAATGATATTATTTTTATTATTATCGGGATCGAGTGAGTATATAACAACAGGGGAAAGAAAAGTAAAAGAAACACATCCAAACAATATTTATAATGAGATTCATACACCGGATAATTATTATACAATATATATATTATATATATCTATATTGCTGCGTGCGCGTACATTAATTATAAATATATGTTAATCTGGTGCGTATATACATAATATGAAGACGAAAAAGTTGCGGGAATATAATATAATAATAATAATTAACTAAAAAGAATGAGATAAAGGGGAATAGGAAAACATTGTTAGCCTTAGATGGTGCAGTTGAATCTAATGTTATATTAAAGGGACGGAGGATCGGAGAAAGTGATAGGAGATATTCGGTAAAAAAAAAACAAACAAAAAAGAAAGAGAAAAAAAAGAGAAAAACAAACAAGAAAAGATAAGAGAAAAAAGAAAACAAGTCATTCGAAAATCTGACGGTTATTATAATAGTACAATGATAAAAAAAAAGTGATCAAATTTGAGAAAAAGATTGATACCCCTTATTGTTAATAAGTCAGATCAGATATACACGATTATAACTCCTATTCGTCGAAACATTATACATATATTTACATCTACACATTTTGCATTTATCTTGTTTCTATTTTAAAGGAATGCAAAATTCAAACGATGTTATATTTTCGACATTCTATTCCGTGGCAAGTAAATATACACAAATTTATATAGGTATATTCCTATATACAGCGCAGAGATATATTAACTACAAGAAATTAAATTTAGCGTTGGAATTTTTGGTGCGCGCGCTAATATGTATATGAGAACGTGAGGAACAGCTGCGCCGCGTAGAACTGCGCAATAGATCAGCGTGACGGGGGGTAGCGGCGAGGCGTAGGTGCGCAGCGATCTATAATCTGCAAATACTCTCCTTATCACCTGCTAACCCATCCTCTCTCCCGAGGACAGCTCGCGGGCCCTATATTGCAATATTTGTACTTTTCCATGTTGAAACCTCGATATACAATAAATTATATTAACAAACTTTGATCTAGTATCACAATGATTACTCAATCAGTACTGCAATTTTCGCATTGCTGAACACATCAGAAGCGCGGGAAAACTATGTTCTGTCGATAAACGGTCCATATACCGAAATAAGATTCGACTGGGGTTTTCCGATTATTCGAGTTCTACGATATAATCAGAATCACTCCAAATGACGCTATGGAACTGATGGAATCGAAAATCTACTCTGGTCAAGCAATCTACTCCTCATTATCTACAAATTGATCTACAAGTATATCGCAGTGATCTACATTACCGACGCTACAAATTCACACTACGTCGGGTAATCTGAAGTTGTCCACAGCCACCGACAAGTAGAGTTTTATTACGCGGCGGTAAGAATTTGAAAAATTTATTTCGTTCGAAACAAGTGAAAGTTAAGCTTAGGCGTTATTTTCAATCAGAATAGAGATAATCAGACACCTACCTTTCGTTGAGAACGAGCCGAAATTCTGAAATTATATTTATATACACATAACTTGATTTAAATTTTATTTCTTAACGATAGAACAGAAAGAATTGAATAATTGCATATCACGTATCTAGTTTATTGATTGTTATTCAAAAAACATAGATTATTCATATCATTTATCATTTCCGTTGTTTAGGTGCGAATTCCAGGCCTCTTATGTACTTCTTGTTGATCTGGTATTTTTCTAAATAATAGAAGTCCAAAGAATAAAGATCAACAACAAAATCAGTAAATCATTGATCTTAATGATCACGTGATTAATCCTCACTCACCGGTAAGCAGTTTGTAGACATAGAGTACCTGGTTACCTTGAACAAGTACACTGGGCGTTTTTTTACCAGGCACATCAGTTATCGTCGCGCTGGCACCGATTCCCTGACACTCTTTGCTAAACTCTTGTAACTTTATGCCGAAAGTCTCCAAGTTGTTGACCAAAGTTACCTGAATTTATACCCGATTATTGCGTAGTTTATGATTCGATAATCCCCTTTCCACCTACGAATTACCTTTTTATTTCCGGAACGAGTGGCCACAGTGATATCTATGGGCTCCAATTTGCCGCTACGCAATAATCTCGTACCGGCAACTGTTACCTGATGAGTATGAGTCATTCGGCCAATGAATTTGTTCAAGGCATCTTCCCACCCCAAAGTCTCCTGGCTTTCTTTCGTACGTAAAATTCCTGCCAGTTGTGGGTTTAAATTCAGATTTCTAAAAATCAATGCTCAACGTCAGTGGACTTAAATTCTTCACATACTTACTAGTCAGGTTTCATGCATGTTCTTAATCGATTCGTTTTATTTCGTATTGTTTTTTCTATGTTTTCTAACTTTCTCGAATAATATTTCAAACGGAAAGAATTCAATTATAATAAGAACAAAAAATAAAAAAACAAATAAAAACAACCCACTATTCTTTTACATTCTATCATAATTCATAACTCACTTGCCGTCTTGCAGATTCTCTTTTTTGACGTACTCCGTGAAGCTCTTTCTCACTTCCACCCTGGTCAGAATGTCGCCCTTTCTGTTATGAAGGTAATATTAAAGTTGCAGAATTTTTTCTTCGATCATAAATGGCGAAGGATTATCAATGTCCTTAAATTTCGCTTAGGGTGAAAAAATCCGCGGCACTACTTACTCGTATCCGAATTTAGATAAGATTGGTAAAACGTCGGCGGTAACTCTGTAGCATTCGGCGACTACCGGTACGTTCGACACTACTGGTTCAATCGGCGTTGGTTCTTCAGTGATTACCAATTCCCTCAACAACTGATGATCTGTCTGCAAAATGACGAGTGTTTTACACTTTGCTGAGTCGATTATCTCATCACCGACGAGGTGTCCGTACCTTAACAGATAGTAAAGTTTCGACGCCTTTCGTTGTCGAGGTGTTAATAACGCCTTTCTCTTTCATTACGGCTAAAAATATGGACAACTTTTTGTGGCTCGATTTTTTAACGTCTATAGTTTGCCCCGCGGGACACACGGCGAGTAAATGATTTTTGAAAAAGTTAGAGGAGAGCATGGGGAGGTCCCCTTTCTTTATAGTCGTTTTACAAGCCTTGAGGAAACAGTATTCCAGCAGCTTGTCCATTTCCTGAACAGGGTCCACCTCGACTGTCACCCCAGTTTCCAAACTCTCGGCACTGTTTTCCTGTTCGGAAAAAAAACCGGTTTATCAATTTTCTCCATGTGCAGTTTCACGATCGGACATAATGAATACGTTTGGGATGTGGGAATATGCAGGAAACCAATTTCTACTGCTTCATACTTGCCGTCAGACGTTCTTCTAGCGTTTCTGTTTGAATTTCGCCCTGTACTTCGAGCTTCTTCACTTCATCAGACAAAGTTTCATCAATTTCATCTCCCTCGACGAGAAATGGTGTGCCTAAATTTGGTCTTGCCGGAGGCTTGCCCAACTGGCAAAGCGTGTCTCCTAACGCGTGTAATATTTCTACACACTTTCCGCGACCGCCAGCCATGTACATGTCGTAACTTGAGTGAACCGTGATACCGACAGCTACAGGTGCCTGTATAAAAATGTTTTTTTATTTTTCTATTTTTATTTCCTGCGTTTGAAACGCCTTTGAATTTTTGAAAACGATTTTTATAACGTTTCTGAAGCTCAGAATGTTGAAAAACGTTTGACTCCTCCAAGATCTGTGCTATTTCATAGCTTCTTAGATGATCTCTACGTTTTCTAAATCATTTATTACCAATTTGAGCTCCAAGGTATGAAGTTCAAAATAGAGAATCAAAATTCAAAGATATACTAAGGTTTTTAGCGTCGCTGACTGCTATTTAGAACTGGAAATTGCGAAATCGAAAATAGCGGACAAAAATTGTAAAAAAAATAGTGCATTTTCGATAAAAAGCGATTCACAACAATTCTTTGGATCGCCGATTGCGGATCTTACTCGGAAATAATTAAATCAAAAATGATCAGACAAAAGTAAAAAAAAAATTAGGTTTTTGTCAAAATTGTTTTTCATTGGTTTTCTGATTTCTGTGCCACTTTGAATTTCGAAATACAGAGCTCACAGTGTCACCCAGCGACGGGAAAAATCTGCAAAAAGTAACCGCTTGTAGAAATTCCTTCACTGAATGTCTTTCATTCTAGAAAGGCTCAGAATCCTAAACCAGCAGTTGGAAAATTGGCTCAAAGAAAAGCTAAAAACGATCTAGTACCGTTGAAGAATTACAAACTGTATCCTCAGCCTGAGCCTGGATGAAATCGAAGATTCACCTTGTTATCAACAGTGTTAACAGAAACAGGTGTTCCTTTCTCCAATTTCCCATAAGCATGAAGAGACGGCGGACCTTCAAGCACAACACCTGGTAGCATGAGGTCAGCGCCGCTAGAAAGTTTCTGTATTACTCCATGATGCGTAGTGTAGCTGTACAGCAAGTCTGGATGATGCCACAAAGTGAAGACAGTGGGATACATCCCGGAATCTAGCTGGAAGAACATTGGCACTTCGGAGGCGCAGAAAAGTTTTCCAATTTGACCGTTGTGCGTCATTATCTTCATCGAACTCACCGCGTCTTTGCGGGGCATTAGATTTTGTATATCTTCTTCCTTCAGACTAGGAAATGCGGCCGATATTTCGGTGTATAATTTCTTCCTTTAAAAATTTTTGATTTTATTCAGAATCAGTGGAGGTTTGTTTTTCTTGTGTTGTTAATATTCGAAGAAAAAAAAATTCTCGACGATCTTGTATAATCAGATTTCTTCGACTTATTCTTCACGTACGAAATTTCGAAACGTAAACATAACCTAAAATCCGAAAGAAAACTATTTGTAAATGAGATTGCTCACCTTTCAGACCCTTTCAGCGGGCTGTTACTCTTCACTTTGAAGGCTTTGATGAACATGTTTGGATTACAGCCGCGTATTATGTCGGCGATGAATATATTCAATGGTTAGGAAGTAATTTTGACGTTTCAAGAAGCTGTTCGTTCGATGGAACACACGCGTTCATGTTACGTCAAAAGGGGGGGACTATGACGTCATGGCCGCATGTCGGATGGATTGACGATTATCGCACAGTCGGTAAAGAAGTGTGTCGCATTTCACTTCCTGATTTTGCGCTTGTCATTTTATGATCAAGGAACTGCACTTTTATATATCATGAACTTACCTTCGGAGTAGATAAAGACGACTGATTAATTATTTCAAATTCAACTGATGTTATAATCAGACTATTTCGAAGGATGTATCAACTTGTTGAATGTTTCGATTGAATATTTATGATTTTGTTCAATTATGATATCATATGATCGTGGAATTCAATTAAATCGAATTCCTATAAATTGTATAATAACGGTGTATATCATTAATCCCTTATCATTTATAATTGTAATGATTTCATCTTTTTTATCTTGAGATGTAGTAGCTATGATTTCTGATTTATTCTTGTATGAGTTAAAATAAAGGAAGAAAACCAACTAATAGACGATTCAATAATTATTTTGTTATTGTATTGTATTTCTTCACATCGAGTGCACTGTTATTGTTTATATATATATATATAACTTTCCATACAAAAATGAGTCGCTGATTGCATGACGTATTGTACATACGTATGTATGTAATCATACCTCCATCATCACTACATATCTCCTATATCTCCTCGCATAAATTTGTATGCGTATCTTCAATATTGTAATAAACTTATTTAAAAACTTCTTTATCATCAATTAATGAGAATATCATACAAAATCTAAGACTATGTAATTGTTATTCGTACTTTATATATACGTATTATAATAATATAATATATATGATATTATTTATATTTATAATATGTATGTATATTATAAGTATAATTACTCATGATGTATATCGTTAATCTTATATTTAAACTTAAAATTAAACTTACATCTATGTATGCATTTATTTATTTATTTATTTATTTATTCATTTATTTATACTACAATATATAATATCTTATCTTTAAATATGTTACTTTACAAAATTATTAGCAGCATTATTACACAGCTTGTAAGTCTTGTACGGTTAAAAAAAAATAAACTAAAAAAAAAAAAAGTCGTACTATAATATTGTAGGTATTTGTTTTGTGTTTATTTATACTCCAACAAACCTTTACACACTTATCATTCAGCTCTGTAATTATTATTATTATTAACTTGCAATTATTATTATTATTATTATTAATATTATCATTATTTCTTTCCCCCTGTTTCGATGCAACGCATTTACAATAATATATTTATTTATCATTATTATTTCACCTAGAGAAATACCTATATTACGCAAGATGTGCATAATATATTATGTTGTATAAAAAACTTCTAAACCAAATATATATCAAATTTGTTACAGTAAAACGTATCAAAAGATTCAATCTATGTATATAGGTGTATTCATTCGACGTAAAAATTCGCGAAGAGAATGTTTCTTTATTTAATTATTTTTATTTATTTTTTAAAATCTTTCAAAATACAAAACCTAATCAAACCCTCACGTATTGTGAATTGATAATCGATTCATTAATTGGATAAAATGATAAGAAATACCAACAACAAAAGAAAGCGTATTTTGGTACAGACTTTATAGTCTATGGCACCGGTGAATCTACTTTATTATAATTTTACTAAATTCTTCTATTATACATAGAAATAAATTATTTAGTAGTGAGATGAATGAACAGAGAAATAAAAAAAATCTGTACCTAATATTATGTATTATATGTATTATGGCAACAGCTTTACTGGGCCGATGGTTCTTTTTATTTATTCATTTATTTATTTAATTTTTTTTTTCTCTTTTTTTTTTTCGTTGCTAAATTATACATCAAGCATATTATGTACTGTTTTAGTAAATAAAAAATTGAAAAATTCTGTCATTGTTGTTATTCTTTAGTTTAGTTTTTTTGTGTTTTTTCTTGTTTTGTTTTGTTTCTCTTCTTTCTTTGAGAAGAAAAATAATTTCCTCATCCCTGAATGAAACAGCACCGTCTTACATTAGTGTTTGTGTGTTTACCCGCATATGATCAATATTTTAGCCACAGAAGAATTAGAACAAAATGAAAAAAAAATTAAATGATAATTTATAATTCATGATTATTAATCGTTATATTTAGTTATTATCTCTGTACTCATTTCATCCTTTCTTCAATCATCGTTACTTAATTACCCCCTGTATGTTTTTTTAATCATTTTTTAATCATGTTTTCTCTCACATCTTAACAGGCAATCTCATACTCATATTTCACACACATCGCTCCTTAACGTATATCATATTATTACATAGCATACACAGCAACATTTATGGCTTTTATAAAGACATACAAATTTTAGCCGCGGTATTTACCATCTACGACAATCAACCGTTGAGCTAGAAAAGAAAATTTAATTACAAAAAGGATTATCTGTACGTATGTCGATCAATAAATAGAGAAAATTAGTATTTATGTTCAAAATCAGAAGAAATTCTCGATCATTATTGGGGGGGTATGTAGTTGATAATTGATTGTCGCAGTTGAAATAAATGAGATAAAAAGAGTATGATTATTTACGATTTAGAAAGTATTATTGTTTTCGTTGAAAAGAACAGAAGAATGAGTGAATATTCATTTTTTTTGAATAAAAAACAAAAAAGATGAATGAACGAATGAAGTAAGCTAAAGCGAATGTTGAGACCTATATAGTTCCAGGTCTCTCATATCTTCATCTCTATAATATCAATGAATAGCTATTTAAATAACAGTTATTATTTGTAGTTAATGATAATTAATGTTATTAACAATATTAATACAATTGGTTCGAACCTATATAGTGATTGATTCTGAAAGCATTATTGTACTTAGAATAATTACAGTTCGAATTAATGAATACGATGCTCAAAACGAAACAAGAATCGTTATTAATTCCGAAGTAATATGTTAAAACAATAAATCCGAACAAGTTGTGTCAAATAATTGATTGCGAAATTAGATGGGGTCGGTTTAGAGGGCACTGAGTTGTTTGATATAACGATCAAAATACATAATATTGCATATAAGCGTGTACTTAATCTATAGATGAATCTACGAATGAGAAAAAAAAGCAACACCATAGTGATGATCACACTGCAATTCAGATCAATTTGATTGTCTATTTAGACAGAAATTGGGCTTTGCCACTCCTGTTAAAGGTTCACCTTGACTAGAACTTAAATAATAATTGAGAACAAAAGTAAAATTAGATTAAATATAAGGAGGAAAAAAAAGAAATAAACGAAGAAGTGTCCCCCCTCCCTTCTTACTATTTTACCTCCATTATCATTCGTTATTATTACTATTTTTTTTTTCCATTTTTTTTTTTTATTAATAATAAATAATGCATCGTGGACTTTGTGGCAAAGTTTAGTTTTTTTTTTTTTTACTTACAAATAACATTTTAAACCGACGAATTATGTAATTATACTTCATAAGTTGTATAATAAGCGATGAAAATAAGGTGAACTGAAACACTACTGCATGGATATAATAATCATAATTTTTATCAATCGTGTTTCAGCTCCAACTTACGAAGTATTATTTATGTTTGTATATATATGTATATGTATATATGTATATTATAGACTCTCGTCGTATTTTTCCGTTATTATAAATTTCTATTTTATTTTCATTTCTTTCCTTAGATATCATTATTTTTCGAGCCCGCAGTAGGTATGTATAGGACAATGGATAGAATAAAGATACTTTTGTGCCTGGAGTTGTTATTTCTCTTCTTTTTTTTTTGGTTTAATAGAAAAATCCGCTAACTTTGGACTGAATTTTCATTATCATCATATCAGTCTTTGCATATATAGAGAAAAAATAAAAATAAAATGAAGAAGAAGAAAGAATCATAATCGAAAATAATATGAAGCAATGTAATATACCTATATATATATATATACTTTTATACATATCTAATCATTACACGATTTTATGATAATTGGCAATATTATCATCGCGCTAATCATCAAGCAGTAGTTATTTATTCATTTAGTTTTTTTCATTTTCGTTTTCTTTAGTCAATAGATAGTAGGATAGTAATACGCGTTAATGGAAATGTAACGAAGAATACTGGGCTAGGTTTTAGATTCGTAGATTCTCCTTATTTCTACCTTATCATTTCCCTAGTGAAAAATTTCCATTCCCACGAATTACAACGAATTTTTTTTAGGAAAATTGGAATATTTGCGTAGTTTTCCATAAAAAAAAAATTGTAGATATTCCTTGCTTTTCATAAAGAATTATGGATTTTGGCGAATCATCGTTATAAACTGTAGATTCTCGTAGTTTTTTTCTTTTCTTTTCTTAAAAAAAAAAAAAGAAATCCTCGTCTTTTGTCGATCAAAGTATGAATATATTATACAGAAATATTCCAATTTCTCTAACAATTCATGGTAGTTCGTAGAATTATTTTCACCAGGGTTCTCTCAAGTTACATATTTACTATGAATATTCATTTGGAAACTTGATATATACGCGGCAATTGGATGACGAGAGAAACTTATTGCTGAAATAATTAAGTAGTTCGTTAACTGATGAATGCTTTTGAAAAAAAAAAAGAATATGATATAGATTAAGGACGAAATATGTAACTTTGGCGATAAGTTAGTGTACTAAATCTTAAATTCATGCCTTTCTTACAATCCAATAATAATAATAATAATCTTTCGTTCGTATTGTTTTTATTGTTTGGATTTTTTTTTTTTTTCAATTTGTGTTTTTTTTATTTTTATTTTTATTTTTTAGTATTATTTCTCTTCTCTTTGGCTATTCCAATGTAACGAAATATCGCGCTCATTCACGTTATGACGTTCAAGATATTAATATTACATTATTGGTCAAAACGTTCAAATTACTTCCGACAATCCAGTCCCGACAAATAATCGTATTTTCTCACTCACAAAGTAAAAAAAAAACAAAAAAAAAAAAAAAAAACAATTCAACGACGATATGAATAGATTAACGACTAAACCCGTCATATCTCAAGGGCCTAAGATCTCTGCTCACGAATTATCGATTCTTCATTAAGAAGCTGGCTCTTCTTCGGCAAGATTATGGAGGTCAGAATAATTGACGATCGCTCGATGCAAGAATTCGTACTGTGCCTGAAAACGAATATGAAATTAGCTTTTCGCTTAACCGGCAGAGAGATCTGTAGGCGAAAATCAGTTCATTTAGTTTTATTTATACTCACAAACGAGCCGATCATCCCGTGTCTTTGAGACCTGAGCTTTTTCGTGGTAGTAAATATGTCCACCCTTCTCTCTGTCCTCAATTGTTGAACCAATATACTAAGAGCAACGAACATCGAGCTTCTGTCAGACCCGCAGTTACAATGAACAACCAACGGTCCCGCGGACTCAACGTCGTTCGCTATTGTTTGATCTACTAATTCGATCAATCCTCTCGTAACCTCGGGGACTTCTCCTTCGACTGTTGGCCATCCGTGATAATGGTACTGCGTTACCACCATACTTTCATCTGTCTTTGCATTCAATACACAAAGTTCTCGTCTCGTGTAGTACGGGCAACTTTCGCTCTGTATATACCTAACTCTTATGTGATCGTAGGCTATCTCGTCGTCTGGCCAATAACGTGGACATTTTCGAGGTCCTTCGTTGAGCTAAGATTGAAGAGATTAAAACGATCGTTAATTTGATTGTAATTTTCATTTGGTTTTAATTTTTGAAAACTCCTAGTCTGCGCTTAAATAAAATAATACACTAAGATACTCAGACGTTAGTGACGATAATTAGAACGATTTTCAGCAGATTTAGTTCAGTATTAGAATTCTTTATCTGATTGATAGATCTGAGATAAAAATGATATCAGGCGTTTTCTATGCGAAAAGGTACGATCTTGCTGAATATGATATTCGTGCTTGGATAGTTGGTTTTTTGGAAAAGAAAAAACTGTTTTTCCACGTTTAGCAAACTTTCAAATTGTTTTCACTAGGAAGCTTGGCAAATACGAGATTCCTAGGAGAAGATCTCAAGCTTCCTGATAAAATCGTCAAAACAATTTCAAACTTTGCCGAAACAACCCACTATTTTCACATCTTTTGGAGATTCATACCATATTTAAGAATATCAAATTATTCCACACAAAAAACACCTCGAGTCATATTTTTTTTTGTTTTTAAATGTAGTTGTCGATGAGATAGAAAGTCTAATGCAATACTACATTAGGTAATAATCGCTAAAACATGAAAATTCATTGACTCGTTTTTTGTATAGTGTAAAAAAAAAATGGAAGTCTAAGCCTCGTTGTACTAACACATCTCTGTGCAAGGTAAATATGTTAAAATCAAAGCGAAACGTAAACATGCGTATACTCTGTTATTCCCTTCTCTTAACTCACATCGGAAAGCATGACAATAGTCGAAGCACATTGCTCAGATATCATCCTCCAAAAATCTGGGATCGTAGTTTCGATCGGGTCTTGAGTGATGATGAAAGATTCGGAGTTGTCGTAGCCCTCGATGAATGAGGCGTTAATATAGGTACTGTGTTCTCTGCCAGGAACGGGCGTTAGTATAACGCGATTTCTGTCGTAGGGTATAACGAGCTCGTTTCTATTCTTTATTCTATTCTCGTCTCCTCCGCCGACGGAAAAAGACTTCCGATCTTCGTGCACGGAGCTTATTTTCTGGAATTAAATAAAACGTGTGATGATCGAGTTCGGCGATTAATGAAAGAGAAAAAACAGCGTCTCAACTACCTCGTATTCTTCTTCCATTTTGCTTTTATCTCGCCCGTTTTCCCTCTGCCTAAGTTTATCCACCAAAGTTTTCAACTGAGCAGCTGATATCTCCGTGTCACCGAACTGCGCCATTTCCATCAGGGCCCGATAAACGAATATGTACTGCTTCAAAGACTGGACTAAGAAGTTGCGCTGATGTCTCAAGTCGCATACTGTATTAAATATGGAGACTTGTCCTTCCTCTGCTAGCTGTTGAAGCAGGGAATCCAGGGCAACTAAAGTCCCAGTTCTGCCAACCCCTGCACTACAATGTACCAGGATGGGTCCTTTCTCGAGGGAATAAGCCTCGTTGACTCTTTTGATGAACCTAAGTATGGCGTGGGGGTGTTCAGGCGCCATGAAATCTTTCCAGACAAGAAAATGGTGCTGTATTATTATCCTAGACTCTCTTTCCCCCGTTCTGGTCATCTTCAACTCTCTTACGACGTAGTCAGAGTAAGGTATCTCACGGACATGTTCGACGGTGATGTCGCCGAAGCTTTTGGACTCGTTTTTGTCCGGCCAATACTTGGCGCATTTGGTCTTTGAATACTCTTCGAGGTTCGTGAGCATCAGAACAAGCTCCAGGTGCTGTTCCCATATCATGCGCCAGTAGTCGCAGACCGTATTCTCCATCGGCCCTTGGGCGCAGATGAATTTCTTTCTCTCTTTATACCCGAGAACGAAGTTTGCGTTTATGTAATCCGACCCGCAGATTCCGTCCATTTGAACCAAACGGACGCGGGTTTGATCGTAGCATTTTATATCTGGGTAGCGATTTTTGTACAGATTTTCACGCGCCTCTGAGGCCCTAGTCGTACGATCGGCAAATCTGTCCGGCAGGAGTTCGAACTCCTGCTGAAAACCGTAGTCCGAATCTCTGTGACGATCCACGTAAGCTTGGAGCAAATCGCCGCGTGATATCGGCGGCATGTCGGGAGGGTTTGACGATACAAGCTGATGCCTTCCTCTAAGGGTTCTACATAGATGCCTGACAAAACGAGGCATCAATTAGAAGCTGGCTTTTGAGGAGAATTCAGCCAAGCATAAAAGAGGGGGCAATAATTTGTCAAGGTTTGGATATTATCAAATTATTTTCTCCCATGAAGACAATGCAAGTACGATGAAATCTCAAAGTGGTCAGTTATTTGACCCAAATCATCGTTCCTCCTGATCAACAGGGTGCAAATACTCTCAAGATGAGTTAGAAAGCATTATTTCAGACTTTCACGAGTCCGATGTTGAACAAAGACAAGAAATCGTGTACCAAATTAAGTTTCTAAGACGTCGCAAGCGGCTCTATGTCGTCTCGATCCCTGGTACCTCGTAAACGGCGCGTAAAAATAACGTGGAAAGAGTTTTTTCCAGGAAATGCTCACCTGAAGCTGTTCCTCAGGCTGATAATCTCCTCGCCGCCTTCCCGCGTGTGTTTAAGATATCTATGAAGCAGGCAAACGGCCATTAGAATTATCACGACTAGAACCAACAGCGCGATACAAATCTGCATCATAATTCCCAGCGATGTAGTCTGGGTGTCGTTAGCTGGGTCAGAGACAAACCCTGCAAACTGTTGGTCGAGATATCCGCTGTAAGCGGGAAAGAATTCGTTCGCTTTGTTCCCATAGACTGAAAGAGCAGAAAAATTGTAAAGCCGGTGATCAAACAGAGCGAGAAATATCAAAAATCGCTTTCGCCTACCCATGACTTCGATAAACCCGGTGTAGTTCGCCTTATCATCCAAAGGCCCGTCCTCAGGGAGCCAGGGTTTCGGTTCCGAGTCAGCCGCCTCCTCCAGGTCTCCCCTTTTCCTTCTATTAGCGGTTTCTTGAGTAGCCGAAGGGTCAGTGGAGCTAGGCGTAGCGCCAGTGGCTTGCGGCTCAGGAGCCAAGTGCAGCACAGGCATCGGAGCCCTGGGTTTTAATCCGACGCATTTGAGGCACGTGTCGAGGCTTTTATTCAGCGTTTTACTATCCCCGATGAATATCTCCGTGACTATTTGATCCGAGTCGTACATTTCGGCGAGATACGCGCCTCCCGTTGGAGAATCGTACGTCTGTTGGTAGCTGGAGACCGAGGTGTCCTTCGGCTCCGGTAAACTCCCGATAGTTTTCTGGCTCTCGAGTTTAACCACGAAAATTCTGTAGCAGCAAATGGGCCCGTTACGCTCGGAGATTCTTGGGACTATTAATTTGAACAGGGGTTCGTCCTGGTCTTCTAATTTCCGCCAAGACTTCAAGTTCAGACTTTCTTTGCTCGGTATGGCTCGAGGCATTGTGCAATTCCCGCTGGCCTCTTCGCCCGAAGGAGTTCGCAGCCTGGTTACGCCGCTAATACGAACCTAAGGGATTGTTGAGAAGAAAAAGATCAGAAGAAAAGAAAAGCCAAGCGATCGAAATGGTCGCGGATGGGAGCTGCAAGTACCGTGTAGTTCGTGTTGACTGCTACTTTATGGAAAACTGCGCTGTACACTGTACCGTCGACACTTTTGTTGCTCGGCGAACCATTCTCAATGTCTAATTTACCCATGTCGTTTTTGTAGGTCGCCGAACCGGTCAGCACCACGTCGTACCGAGTTATTTTGCCGTTCGGTTTGTCAGGCCGCGACCAAGTCACAAAAACTGAACTTGTGCTCGTGGTGCTGCTGTAGTTGCAGACTACGACGACATTTTGGGGCGGACTCGCGACTGGAAAAAACAATTTTCGATCATTTACGATAGACTTAGTAATTTTCTGTTCAAACTTATGAAAAAATGTTCATTCTGTCCGTCGGAATACAGCAGAAACGTTCATCGCACCTCCGTCAATGGTCTGGCCCTCCTGCTCGGCGCTCCAGTTCCCGCATTTTTTTGTATAATCACTGCAGGCTGCTACTTTGAGAGAATAGTTAGTCCCGCATTCCAGTTTCTCGAATACGTATCTGTTGGTTGTTTCGGCGACGTATATTAACTCTCTTGGAATCTTTCCGTCGTTTGCTATTATCTTGTAGTAATGAACGTGGTCTCGTAGCTCAGGCGGGGGAGCCGACCACCCGATTGTTATGGAAGTTATTGACGTTCCCTTCACAGAAACTGTCGGAATGAATTCGGGATCTGAAATTAAAATTCCTGGTCATTATTCGGCCCTAAATGACCCAAATAATGGCAGAATCTCTGATAATATCTGATAGAAATTCAGGGCACCTTTTACCAAGGTCGTAACCGAGGGTGAGTGCACAGGGTGCGAATCGCCGATAGAATTAGTGGCGGTGAGTTTGAACTTGTATGTAGTGTTGTTATCCAATCCTTTAACAACGTAGCTGGAATTTCCCCCGCCAATATTTTCAGAGTAGTATTGCCACTGTTCCGTGCCATCTCTCATGTGCTGAATTATGTATTTTTTCACCGGATCGTTGCGATCGTTTACTGTCCAGTTAAGATAGACGCTATCAGCCCCGACGGGTTTTACAAATTCTATGTTTACTTGAGGTACTTCGGTGACAATGAGCGGTCTTTGACCGCTGATATTTCCGTGATAGTCTTTAGCCCAGCACTCGTAAGTTCCATTTTCTTTACGAGTAACGCTAGAGAAATTTAGGGTCATTGTGTGGTGGGTATCGTTCAGATGTACGACATTTTCCATGTCTTTTAACGACTCGGTGTTCTCAGAATCTCCTATCTTTATCCAACTGAAATTCGACAGAGGATCTCCCTGCATGTGACACGACAGAACCGCAGGGGAAGATAAGTTAACACGATCTCCTTGCCCTCCGATTACTTGACCAGGCTCTGAAAATACATGGAGTATAATTACGCCAACGTTTTTCAAATAGTTAATAGAATATCTAAAGAGTATACAGCAAGTAGATGAAACATAGCTGATTAGTACAGAACGGAAAAAGGATTTCGTAATTATATTAATTTTATGATTGTTCAAAGTATGGGTAATTATTCTGAGTCATAGAAACGTCCAGTAGCTCAGGGAATGGTTAACCACATCCAAGAATATTTATGCACAATAATTATTTTACTCAAGATTAGAAATGAATTTACTCATTTATTTTACTGTAGAAAATTTTGATTCCATTTTTACAAGCCGTTCTGATTTGATTAATAACTCAAAGTACCAGAATATTTTCTCAATTATTACAAACATAAGTTGAGTTATAGATCAGAAATAAAAATTCTGAGGTACAAGAATCCCAAAATTGTAGAGTCAAAAGTTTTATAATTTTTTTTGGAATTCCGCAGAGCTGATTTAATATTTTGAGGCTTTTCAATGCAATGCAAAAGCGGCAACTGGCGATAATTCGACAAAGACTGGATATGAGACTGGAACTAAAAGTCGTAAGTTTAGTTTTGTCACAAAATGGATCGAAGCGTTCAGAATCCTGAATCTATTTACGAAATTTCTACTGTTCTGACGATATTTGAAAATATTTGAAAGCATCGGGGAGGCATTTAGGCCTTCAATATTCTTGGGAAATCGAGGGGGAAAGATGAAGGACGAAGAAATGCGTGAATGAATGAATTCCCGTTACCTATAATTCTAATATAAACAGTGCGATTATATTCATTTCCATCCTTGGTTTTGGCAAAGCATGTATAGTTCCCCGTGTCGTTTCTGCTCGCCATTGGAATCTGTAGGCTTCTGTTAGAGCTTATTTTTTTTTCGTCTTTAATCCACCATATTTCATCTTCTATTCCACTACCAGGAACTCCACCTCCACCTCCCGCCTCGATGTGATTCACTGAGCAAGTGAGAGAAGGTGTACTTCTAGCTTCTATAGATTCAAATGCTTGAGAAGTAGTTATCCTCAGTTTTTCCTCCCCGTCAACAGACTCTGAATTACGCGACGATTCCTGAACTGGAAATAATGATTATCCCACTTATTATTTAGGCCTGAATTAATCAGTTAATATACTATTAAATAAATTGAGGCCAATTTAACTTATCCCTAGAACAGAGAGAACGGGGGAAAAACAAAAGGCATAATATCATGTTTCATACGGTAAAGTTGTACAATTTTTTTATTATCATCATCATTACTGTAATGTTGAAATTTATTTGAATATTTAAAATTCGCGGTATAATAACGAATCGCGTATTTATGTTAAAGTGATAGTATGTGTTATTATCCGAACGGGTCTATTATCGATGACTGTAATGGATACAAAAGATGAAGTGCATGAAATCGGAGAATATTACAATTTGAATATAGCATAGATGAATCTGATTAGTTGATTTACAAGTGAATTGAAAAAGGGCGCCAATTGATAAAACAAAAACAAATGATAGCGATTCCGCGTCTACTCTGGACTCGGGGATTCACCCTATGCACGTGTTGCGATGATCGATTGTTTTTTGTGTCTTTCCTTTTCTCATTTTTTATAAAGACCGGTCTTCGACATTCGACATTCGGCAGTCAAAGCATCAATATTTATTTTTAGTTTAATAATTGTTCGATACTAGACGATGAATAATTTATAGTTGAATTGAGCAAGTCGAACATCGCTGGTAATTTGTAACACTAAATATATATGACAGGTAGGAAATCGTGCCAAAAATTGTTGTAAGTATATTTTTAAACGTCGTCTGCGATTTCGGAACAATTTTTCGTCGGAGTGTTTCGGGAGGGGGGATACCCCGCTTGATACGAAAAAAAAACAAAAAAAAAACAAATGAGTTCTCAGGAGTTTTGACGTACCATTATTGGTGGGATTGGCATAAACTAAAACTAAACAAACGAATAGCGATGATATCTTCATTATCGGGGCTTGGCTTTGTAACATGGCGTCCGTCTGTGCAGCCGGGCTCCTCTCCGGGGTGCTGTCACCATTTAATTATATTCCTACCAATGTGAGAGGAACTAGTCATTTAATATCAGGGGTTTTCACTATCACTCCAAAGATTTATACCATCTTGTCATTTTTCACCACTTTGTATCTTAATCTCGGATATAAATTATTTTATTTTTAACATCAATCTAATCACTCTCTCCTATGCTTTGGCTTCTATGCAATAGTACGACGAGGACCGTTCGTTGGTTGGTTGGTACGTTCGTTCCGAGGTTGTTAGGATGTTGCTAAATTTTATTATGGAAATACGCGCGCCATCTAACGCCTCTGACAGTTTGCGAACTAATATTTCAGTCGATAGTTTGCCATACTCAGTCATAGATGGCGGTTATCATCAAAATTGATGCAACTGGGTTTCTGCTTATTCGTGTCGATGTCGGTAACTTAGAACTCTGTGCATGTATAATGCACTTCAATATTTCAAAGTAATGATAAAATATTACCTCAAATATTAGCATATTCTTTACCGACGCGATAGTCTAGAATTCTACTATTTAAATATCGCGAGAGTGAGGTTGACCGACCGAGCTACGCCGCTAGATGGTTATTAGCAGCGCGCGACTTTTAATTAACACGAAGATAAGATTTTAATCTGACTTCTATATGAAGTTGGCCCGGGACTGTATTATTCAATTTTTTATATAACAGACAATTGCTCCTTGATTGCTCTTAATTTCTTCACTAATTTCGTTAATTGCTCCAGCTTAGTTTTTTTTTTTTTTTTTTCAAAAAAAAAAAGGGAAAAACGAGATACGAATTTTTTATGGCAGAATGACTGCCAAAGAATAGGTTGTGAAGAATAGATCCGAAATTATGAAAAGTTGATATTATCTGCACTGTCAAGTGCGGGCGCATCACTTATTCTGATTATTATCAAAGCTTACGCATCACTGATGCGAAAAATCGGCAGGACTGCGGCGTTTGCGCCATTTTGTCTGTAACATCGAACATTATGCTATATCTAACAAATTTCTTATCCCACGCAACAACAACGTTATGAGATGTATTTCTGTAATCAGTGGCATTCGGGGCGATTGCCAACGGCTGGAATGAGCCATGACCTTTAGCATTGATTTGAGAATGATCCTTCCCACTAGGTACGGCTGAAGACAATCCTGCTGCAATACAAATCGTTGAAATTAGTCTTTCTCTCAACATCAAGGAGTGGATGATTATGTCCCTCGTATCACAGAATTACTTGTGAAACATGTGACATAACTGACATTGAGTTTTTTTTTTCAATTCTAATCATCATTAAATGTATAGATGTTTAAATGGTCGCGCATACTCGTACTGACAAAATTGAGGCTGCTCAATATTCGACCACCCATCTGTTTATCAAGTACTAAGCTCGAGTCATGAGATAACTTGACGAAATATAGACTGAATATATACAGGGTGAGTTTTCTCCGGGTCCAAATGAGGAGGAGTTTATCACCGTCGATGCTCCGCCCACTTTATCCCACTTTATTCGCTTTATCTTACTGTTATCAAAATCTAACTTTAGCCTTCGATACTTTGTCTGATCAAGTAAAGTATTGTTGACTGTCGAATGAAAACAATGAGCAGATTGGAACTTTTACGGATTACCTTCTTGTTTCATAATCCTCAAAGTTACTGCCAGCAATACCTTACTCAACCAGACAAACTATCTAAACTAATAAAGTGGGATAAAGTGGGCGGAGCATCGGCGGTGATAAGCTCCTCCTCATTTGGACCCGGAGAAAACTCACCCTGTATATTAATTATGTTTTTCTTTTATCCATTCCGCAGTAATGTTGAATGCTGATACAAATATGTTAATATATTCTTTGAAATATTTTTCCATCATTAAGACAGGGCTTCAGTCCTTCTTGACCAACCGAAATATAGTGTACCGAAAGTTTCGTCTCATTTAAAAATGACAGAATGAAACGAAAATACCTTCTGGCAATAGGTTTGTTTTTGATAATTCTAGAGCGGGCTGCTTCACAGTCTTCTTCTCTTTCCTTCTCTGTGTAATCACGAAGGATAAAAGGAAACAGAAGACTGCAGTGGTGCCAACTTCATATCGGTCAGAATCAAACACGCTATGTATACCAACGTTATCGGTGGCATTGGCACGAGCTAAAACTAACAAAGAAACAAATAGCGATGCTATCTACATTGTTGAATATCTAGCCAAGATTTACTATCGATAACCGAATCAGTAAAGAGGAGCTTGTCAGAGATCTGCCAACACTTTGTTCTCAAATTTCTATTTAGTCTCTCATATAGTAATGCACTTATTTTTAATATCAAACCAATCACTCGTCTCTCCTACGCTTCGTCCACTTCGGTAGTACAGAACTTTCATATCTCTCAAACGAAAATGATAAATTGTTGAATGCAGTTGAGTTGAAATTAATAATAAAATCCAAATTAATAAGACCGTTGAAGATAATGAACTTCTCACAGCTGTGTTTCAACAAAATTGTACTTTTTAGTAGATATGGAGTAGCGGAAATCGCAATTAGTTCCAAAAACTGGGATTATTTCTCTCAGAGCTTATGACATGGAAGTATATAGATGTTATTAATTGTATAGCCATAGATTCTGAACGATAATTTCATTATTCAAAATCAGTGTTTGTACCTAGTTGATCAATTAGTTGATCAGATGAAACTAGGAATTTTTATACAAACGCGTATTTAACTACAAAATACAGTGAGATTAAATTTACTATAGGTTGTAGACCTGCCGTGGAAGCACTTTGACTATTTCCATCCAACATCTGAACCTTTATTTCAGGACTCCAATCGCCGCATTGTTCAGTGTAATTGTTACAGGCTTTCACGCATAGCCTATAACTCGTCACGCCAAATTCGAGATTAAGGAATTTGTAGATGTTCGCTGGCTGAACAGGGCAATGATACTTTTCTATCTTGTTCCCACCAGTCATCATTATCTCATAGTAATAAAGCTGATCTCGCATCTCTTCCGGCGGCTCTTGCCAGACGATCGTTATCGAATCCTCATTTTTTTCTAGGACCGAAACTCTTGATATGAATACAGGATCTGGAACGAGAGAATTCATCCGGTTCAGAAATGAAGGCAACAATTTTTCAGACAAAAGACATGGGAAAGATTCGGGAATATCAGATCTGAAAAATTCAGTCAAAAGTCACCTTTTTCCAACGTCGTTATCCAGCTCGTCGCAATCCTGGTAGTTGATCCGCCGACAGAGTTATTAGCACTGATTCTGAAATGGTAGTCAGTGCTTTTGTTTAATCCTTTTAAAACGTAGCTAGAATTACCACCGTTGATTTCCTCCGGGTATAACGTCCAGTATTCTGTACCAATCTCGAAGTACTCGATGAAGTATTTCTTCACAGGGTCATTCCAGTCGTTCACCGTCCAGTTTAAATAAACCTTATCCACCCCGACAGCCTTGGCGAATTCTATCCTGACCTCAGGCACGTCAACGACGAAGAGATCACACTGATTACTGATCACTTTACCCTCGTACGTTTCCGCGGAGCATTCATAAGTCCCATTGTCTCTGCGAGTAACATTTGCAAACGTCAGAGTCATATTAACGCGGCTAGCGTTATTCTGCGAATAACCTGGGAGGCTGTTCTCCGGATCGTCGATTTTTATCCATTTCAAATTCGACAGAGGATATCCTTCCAGTTGGCACGACAGAACTGCGGACTCGTTCAATTTCGCGCGAGCTCCGCGTCCTCCAGTCACCTTGCCAGGCTCTATAAAAATACTTAAATGCTATAATTGGGGATTTGGAACGAATCGTTTGATACCAATAATCTCATTACCAGGAACTAATGTTATGTCAATCATTTCGTTGATAACACTTCCGTTCCTTGTCCTTGCCGTGCAGGTGTAAATCCCAGTGTCATTTTCGCTGACCATTTCAATCTCTATAGTCGCGGTAGAGTTGGAATAGTTCATTCCAGGAGCAGTGAGGCCCTTGTTGTCTTTGATCCACGAAACTGCTGCTCCCTCTTTCGACGGAATGACATTGCAAGTCAACGAGACTTTGCTGCCGAATTTAACGGATTTTGAATCTGGAGACAGGTCTATCTTCAGGGTAGCTGGAACCTCTGGATCAGGTTCTTCAGGGCCTGCCTCAGCTGAGGTCGAATTTTTTTCTGGAATTTGAAATTCGATTCGCCGATTATATCGAGCAATTCAGAGACATTATACTTCGAAGAAAAGTAAACGTCACACTCTTATTCACATCCTAGTAATTATCTATAAAAAGGAGGATATAGTTCATCAGCTTCCTGTGAGATCAACTAAAGAAATCGACGACAACGATAGATTGTGGTTGAGGATGTAAGACTGGATAAAACCGTAGGTGGAATCGAAATCATGACATCAATCGCGAGTTTCAGTCGTTTACATAAGTCTGTAGGAGAAAATAAAAACTGATTGGCGTTGTTCGAACTGTTTTTGACTCACCGATTTCCTTCAGGTCCCGGTCGGCGTGAATCAATACGGAAAAGGCGAAGAGTAATAACGATATCTTGGTCATCGAGGATAACTGGATTCGCAACATGGCGTTGATTCATACAATCCAACTTTCTGGACGAGTGTATTTAGTCATTTGACCACTATAGCTACGAATATGAATTTTTATAACGTTGCCAATCACGGCTGCTAACTTTCTAGCAAATAATCGCAGGGCATATTTTATCTTGCACCCACTTACAAGGAGAACTTCAGTTTATGGTTAAGCATTGCTATCAGTCGTCACAAACCGCAGGAACTCGTTCCCACAATTTTATTTCTAAGTGGGAATAAAATGTTTCTGTATGTGTATTGCGTCCTTCCTGCTACTTAACTGATTAAGATAAGAACTAATTGAGAAAAAAATTCATTCCTTTTTTATCGTTGTGATGAAATCGAATCGGTTTCTAATAAAAGATATTTATAATCTGTTTAACCCTTAAATGGCACATCTCAAAAAAATTACATCACTGGAACGTGGGGCGTTTGACACCCCTACGTGTTTAAACGTGTATTGTATATTCATTGACAAAAACTTTATCGGATATAGTTGAAAAAAAATTAGAAAAAAAAAACGAAAAAGATGAGTTTTTTTTTACATAAAAATTCATAACTCGCGTAATTTTTCATATTTTTAGCTAAAAATTTAGTGTCATACTCTTGAAATACTATTATTTCAGAAAAAAATTACTGCAATATTGTACCTTTGAAATAAGGTATTTATTTTCCGATATGAAAACGTAATTTTTGATAAAATTGAAGACTATATTTTTTAACCCAATAACTGCCAGATGGCAACACATGTTCAATTTTTTTTGAATTCAATATACCTAATTGGAGCGTAAACTTTGCTTGGGATTTTGGACACCCCGTATGCAATTCAAGGGTCAATAGCAACGCCCCTGAATTGCGGATAATTGTGCTGTAGGATAATTCACACATTGTGGAATCTCCCATATTTCCCACCGGATTTCCCGAGGAATTGCGGAACAAAAGCTTGAATCATATCATTGAAAGATAATCAAGATGTGGATGTGTGAATCAGCTACCAATGTTTCAGGATACACATGAGTAGTTGGATATATCGAGCATGGTAATTGAGTGAGAAGGACCGGATGAGTTTCCGAGGACATGGTATGGATATTGATGTTTCATAAATTTCGATTAATGCGAACCTTTATTACATTAACGTACAGATAATCGTAGTAACCTTATTGTATATGCTTTGGCATAAGAATTCCGCAATTTTCAAATAATTTAATGATACTTATTTCCAATATTATCTGAAGTTGAATTGTCGTGATGTCCATGATCATTATGGATAAAACCTCCCACGAGCACTGATTACAATTAATAAGAAAAAAAAAAGAAATTCGTTGACAAACGTTCATAGAAGATTTGTATAATTTTTGATCAACTAAACCTATTCGATGGACTTTAAATTACCGTAATTTGGTAGTTTATTAATAAAATCACCAACTCACTCGATGAGCATTCACACACACAGGTACAATCAGCTATTGTAAAACCATGCCGATACGATGATGTGTCACCGCGATTCAGATTCCAGTATAATGCAGTCGCTGCATTGATTTCGTTGAAAAACTTAATTAGTCATTAAAACCAGTGTCTATACAACTAGTTGGATTAATCACTTGCTTAAATTAGGCTGAACTGTTACGCAGCCAAGTGTTTCACAGAAAAATATACCGAAGCTATAATTACTGCCACCAAATTGATCCCTGACGAGTACAGGCCTGCTGAACTGTTCCCAATCACCTGTTCACTACTCCAATCTCCACATTGATTTGTGTAACTGCTGCAGGCAGCTCCTCTGGCCTTATAAACGGTATTAGGTTTGGGAAATTCGTAAGTTAGAATGGCTTTTGTAGTAAAGTTTTCCGAATTCGTCGCGTTAACGCCATAAGTAATTCCCAGAGTGAAGTAATCAAAGTAATCATTGAACTCTGAAGGTACTTTTTCGAACTCAAAAGTCACCGACTCGTTGCTCTTTTTAGTCACCTTGAAGCTTGGGACGTATTCGTAATCTGAAAATTGAAATTTTTCCACAATTTTATTCATGATTAATCATTCGAACGTTACGTATGTGACTCGTTCATTTTTCGGACTGTTACCTTTCGCCAACGTCATTGCCGCAGATGGAATCGAGTATATAGGCCCACGTGATTCGTTTGAAGAATCTTTGACATTTATTCTGAAGCGATAGGTAGCGTTACTATTCAATCCTGTCCAAGTTAAGTTAGAGCTTGAAGTTTTTATGTCTGTCTCCTCCGGATATGGGATCCACCCTGTAGCCTTCGGCTTCATTTCCTGACGTTCGATGGTTATGTTCGTAACCGCAATACCGTGCTCGATTATAGTCCAGTTTAGGTAAACGCTGTGTGCCCCAATTGGTTTAACGGACAATTGAACTTTAGGAGGGCCGGTGACGATGAGAGATCTCTGAGCATGGCTGATGTAGGATCCGGAACTATTTTTCACGCTGCACTCGTAAGTGCCATTGTCGTGGTAACTGACGTGCGGAAATTCGAGAATCATTGAACTGTGAGTTCCGTTCGTAAACCGTTTGCTTTCAAGAACCTGGCCTGGTGCGTTGAGTTTTTTCCATTCCAATTCTGAGCCATCTTCACCTATGGGACACGACAGAGTTGTGCTGGATTTCACTTTGGCGATTATACTTTCTTCCGCAGGCGTTGGAGTGTCATCTGAAAATTAAACGATAATGATTATCACGATGTTCCAGACGCAGGTAGGTATACTATAACTGCGTGAAATAAGAGTTGATAAAAATTGTGTGAATAATCTAGAATGAGTGTTATTTTTCTGCTGTAAATTTTCCTTCATCTTACAGGATAATGTGGTAGGATCTAGAAGAGGTTTAAAAATAATACAGAAGCGCGGTTTTATATCCCGTATTTTTTTTTTTTCTCTCTCGTTAATCGTTGCTAAGCCTTTTCTGCGAAGCTTACCTCATCAGTTCAAAATGATCGCTGAATCATGAGCAACGGAGATATTTCAAAAAGAAGAAGAATACGCCAGTAAAAATAGAATTTAACTTTGCACTATACTACCGATCCAATTATTTTTCATTTATTTATAAGGTTTGGGATCACTTACTGAGTATAAAATCACAAAATGCTGACAGATTCCGGTGGAGCTTCAGGCGCCATCTTAAAAAAACGTTTTTTGCCGATATCTCGGAAACTACGCACTTCAGGGAAAAAGTCATATAGACCATTATTGTAGAGAATAAAACTTCGCATCTTTTGTTTTCTATACATTTTTTTTGTAAAACTCACTGTTTACGATTTATGGCTCATTTAATGAACAGGTTTTTGTATCTCGGCCGATAACTCTTATAATATTGGATTAATCAATAAAAACCTCTTCATTAAATGAGCCGTAAATCGCTAACGGTAATTTTTACCAGAAAAGTTCATGAGAAATAAAAGATGCGAAATTTTATTCTCTCCAATAACGGTCTGTATGACTTTTGCCCTAAAGTGCATAGTTTCCAAGATATCGGCCAAAAACGTTTTCTCAAGATGGCGGCTGAGGCTCCACCGGAATCTGTCTCAGTAAGTGATCCTTTTAAACTCAGTAAGTGATCCTAAACCTTATAAAAAAAAAATTGGATCGGTAGTATAGTGCAAAGTTGGCCAAAAAAAAAAACCGTCTATTTTTACTGGCCTAGAATCAACCTTGCTGCAATACCACAAGCAAACAAAAAAATTAAATCCAATCAATTATCTTACCGTATACTGATAAGTGGAATGTCGCGTTTTTAGAAAGTCCATTCTCTTTCTTTGCAAAGCAGATGTAATCCCCACTGTCCGCGTTCTTGGCGGACTTAATTAACAGCAAACCATCGAAAGAATAGTTGGTACGATTTGTCACATCCCTACCGTCTTTCATCCACCAAATTTGTCCCTCATCATCAGATCTGCAATGTACCCGCAATTCTCCCCCCATTCGAACTCGGCCATCCCCGGTAGATGGTTTTTTTTGGACTATATCCAGCGTAAGATTTTTTGGTTCTGCACCAGCTGAAAATCAGTATAAATATAACACTTCTATGCGTATAGCTGCGGATTTGAAGTTGAAATGATTATTCTTCGTGACGTATTATTGAATATTGGGATTCTAGATTAAATTAATCCTTCTACATGCATGTAACGATTAATTATATACGTCAGTGGACTAATCAGGATGCGGTGAAGATCTTGCCTCATATTTTATCTTCAAGCCGGATACATACGTGCGGATAAAGTCATACGTCTTTTTTTCTCCTCAAAGAATATATTCTATCTGCGTAATATAACATGAAGGATATTTTCATTCAAACTATTCCAAAAATAAAGGAAAAGGTTGCCCGTGTCAATTCCTTGACGATTCATTAATTGAATTTAGTTTCGAATATTAACCGGAAGATTTGTTATAAATTTACTATCATTACTCGCATACATCGATACATTCAAAATGATCATGCGATTCGAGGAAAAGCATGAAAAACAAGACGATACACAAGGGCGCGATATATTTTGATAATTATTTTGAATACCGATAAAAGTGAGCTGCTGCAGTTTTAGCGAAAACAATTACTTCGTTCGTCAACTGTTACCTGAAGTGTAAGTTTCTTGAAACGTTGAGAAAAAACTATCATGTCTTGAGAAGAAAAAAAAGTAAAGGCCGATTTTTGACTTACCATTTTCACTGGTTTGCGCGTGAATCAATGCCACACAAGCGAACAGCGATAATATCTTCATTCGCGACATGATTAGTCTGTTTATGAAATAGCGATGCTGTAATTCAGATCTTTCGATTACTGTAAATCAATGACGAGAGGATGATGGCAGGACTCGGTGTACCGGTGGCCGTGTGTCTTCTGGTCAAGCACTTTCTTTGAACTCGACACTTAACGAACCTTTAGTACCGCAGTGTGTTCTTCGACTAGTCGCAGCCGATATTTGCCGACCTTTAATAGCTTAGATAAGCTTGTGGTTGGCTCATTAGAAATGGTTTGCGTGTCATCGTAAACGACTTCGTAGAATCTACCGGGAAATTCATGACGCGAAAACGCCTCTTTACAATGGGAAGAAAATTTGCGTAAAATGTGGTCATTACATGATTCCCGTCAAATTCCGATCAAAACGGGGTACTTAAGAAAGTATTCAATTTTAAGGGGATTTAAATATGCTGAATTTTCTTCTTATTTTTTAATTTTAAATAAACAAAAAAAAAATATATATATATTTTTCTGGGCAAAATGGGGCACCCCTCAAAAAAGTAACAAAAAAGAAAATTTCTTAAGATAAAATCAAGTCAATAAAACAAAAAAACAAAAACCTTCTTTATATATAATTTGTGTGAAAAATTTTATTTTTAACATAATTACTGAGAGCAAAGGTGGAAATTTATTTTTTTTAACAACATTTTTTGGGTACCCCATTTTACCCTCCTACTCCGTTTTGCCCCCCTCTCCCTCCCCGCCCCTACATTGAATAATCGAATTCTTACGACCGCTATTTTACACTTGAAGAAAAATGACATTCTTGCTTCCGGCGTATGTGTGAAGATATTGTTGGTCTTTTTTTTCCGTGAAATGAAATGAGTCATTTTTTCCAGATCTTAGACTCCACATACGCCGCGGACAAAAATCGAAAAAGTTTTTGAAGAATTTTGCGGAAATCCTTCCGACATATCATGGTTGATTTATCCGTAAGATAAACGGGGCCAGTTCGTAGTACTAAATCTATTTTTTCATAACTGATTCGTATTAGAAACGTATTGAATAATTACAGGATTTTCCTCCACAGCAGAGCTGAGAAATTGATTGTGTTCCGGGCACTCGGCTTCTCGGTAACGCGGCATTTTTTATTTTTATAATTTCCTGCAGTTTACACGAATCGTGAGAATTTCTTGTCCATGAATATCTTGAGAATTCAGTTCGTGTAACCAGCTTGAATTTTCTACTCGGATTTGAACGGTATCAACCCCTCCGATCTTGAAAAAAGATAATCTTGGGTAAAGAATAATCTGAAAGAATTTTCGGAGGAAAAATTCCACTTTTTTAAAACCGATATTATCCTTTCCGATAAGACGTTACATTATCCTTGCAAGAATCCTTCGCTCCGTTTAAGACATCTTAAATGTGAATCATTCGACTTGTTTTTCTCCATTGTATACCCAGTGACTAAACTCACCAGTTCGATAACCAGTGACTCAATGCAGTCAGTTCACTCCGGTTTACTCAGTTGCGTTTCTTTCACTGGTTATCAAATCGCACTGATTCTGGCCATCGAGGGTAGCTGATATTCTACGAAGGCATAGCTGATCTACCCAATGGTCAAATTTCACTGATTACATTTATCAAACGAGATATATACAAGTCGAGAAAGACGATCGTCTCTAAGTTTAAAATTCGAATGTAAGACCTATTTCCTTTTTTATTTCATCGATAAATTCCTCTGATTGTGAGATCATTTTTGTTAACTATGCTGCAGGCTCAGACATTCACAGCATTGCGTTGAAGAGGCATACTATGCATGTATGAAAAATTCCGTGCGAAATTTGAGTATAAAAAACAAAATCTAGATTGAAAATCAACGATACCTATACCCTCGATCTTCTTTGATGAGAATATATTCATCAGAAACTGTTAGTCGTAGATAAGAGCCTATCTCAGACAGAAAATAACATCAAAGGAGTTTTGTTTTTTATTCACACTTTCTAAATAGAAATTTTTGCATAATTTTCAAACAGCCGGAATGGGAGTTTTTTTTTTTTTTTCTGATGGATAAATTCGCTCATTAGATACTTTTTATTTCTTTTCAAGCATAATCCCGTGATTAATTTCCATGACTTTTTCCACGAAATGTACATACTTTCATCAGTTTACATTACATCATGTCCATTGCCATCGCATGGAGTCTATTTCTGTATTACCGACAAAAATACATGCATCTAGGTAGAACAAGCTTGTCGATAATACAGAAATCGCGGATTCTGAAAAACTATATTTGTCGATCATTCTGATTCATTTATTGTACTAATTACTGACTCTCGAAAACACTTACGATGATTTGGTAGCAAGAAATTTGAGGAAAACCCAGATTCTGCTATTCGCTATTAGAAGCGGTTTGAAAATCTGAAAACTACATTCATCATAATGAATGATATTTGAATATTTGTTGATAATTTTATTCTATACAAGAATTAGATAAGTATTGCCTAGGTTCGTGAAGTCTGGATCTAATTTGCACTAAAATCTATTCAAGAATTAAAACCAACGTTAATGTACAGTTATATATATATATTTATTATTTACCTATATAAACCTATACTAACTTTTTTACTTTCTCAATTGACGAAAAAAACTGAAATACAGATAATCAACAATAGAGGATAATGTACTGGGTATTCGGATTAGGATTGAATTTTTTGAGGACATAATTTAATGCATATAATTAAAGAAAATATTACAATATTAGTGAGCCTATATATATTTTAATTTAAACTGAACTATATACCTACTACGCTTATTTCTAAATCATTTAAATGATAGATGTACTTATTTTTCATATTTTTCATATTTTATACATAAAAACTATTTGAGCACTCGGAACTACGAGCCCGGATAATTCGACTCATTCAAATTTTCAGTAAATTATGAAATACTTTTCGGTTTGCTGTGCAGCAATGAATAATGGCTGATATAGGACTTCTTTGGTATTTTAATTACGTTGATTAAACTTCAACGTTCTGTGCGCTTATCTAACTATATAGGAAAGAGAGAGGCACGATGGGCCCCCTGAAATTCTTGATAAAAAATGTAAGGCCCCAAAATTTCAAATACCATATATACTAAATTTTTCATACTATTTATACATAAATTAGTGACGAACGGATTACCTGAACTGGAAATAATTCAGTACAATTATTATTCAAAATCAAACAAATTATAAGAAAATTAAATAATTTAAAAAAAATCAGATTTTCTTAAATACAATGAAAATAACTTAGGAAATTTTTTTTAGGGGGCCCATCTTGCTCCACTTTTCGGAATTTTTGTTTGTAACGGACACGAGCATATTAATACCAAATACGTGTCTAGGGACAAAAAAAAAGTGAAATGAGTGAGAAACACTAGGATTATACGCATTTTTTTCTTAAGGGGCCCGTTGCGCCCCCCCGCCCCTATTAAATATGAAAAAATCGGGTCCAGATCGTATTAACGTATGGAAATATTTGACTTTCACTGCTTATACTATATCTCATTGAATTTTCCAATTGCTGAACATTAATCATTGGTGATATAGGGGGGAGGAGGGGACAAAACGGGGTACTTACGAAAGTATTCAGTTTTAGGGTGGGTCTAAATATACTGAATTTTCCTTTTTTTTAAATTGTATTCAAAGAAAATGAAACGAATCTTCAGCTACCATTAAAAAAAAATTTTTTTAAAAACTTTTCAACTTTTTAAATTCAATCTAAAATTTGGATATACCGGATTTATCTTGTAAAATTAACTATGACTGGATAAAATAAGTGCATTCTGTACTTGAGTGACTCGTGAAAAAAAAAAATCAAAAAATCAAAATCAAAAAAGTATATATACATTTTCGAAATTTATTTTATTAAATAAAGTGATGTTAGAAACTATTTTTGACTATTTGAGAGACATTTAAATAAGATAAAATATTTTGACAAAATTTTTTGGGTACCCCATTTTACCCTCCTACCCCGTTTTGCCCCCCCCCCCCCCCCCCTATATATGTGATCATAATTAAAATGAGAAGAAAGAATAATCACGTAAAATGAATTTTGACGTAATTTGTTATTTTTTTTTTTATTCTGGACGTTAGTAAAAAATGTATCTTCTGCCGATACTACTATTTAAAAGAATAAAATGAAAACGCGATTATTGCAGCGAGTAAATTGATAATTCCCGAAGGGCGTAAATCCGCGGAAATATTTGACTCATTTTTAGACGTGTGACCTTTCACTGTGGTACTCCAATTACCACAGCTGTCTGTTTCATTGATCACGCAGGCTTGTACATTGAAAGAATATTCAGTATCAGGCTCTAGGTCTTTGATAGTTCGATTGTTAGGAGTTAGATTCTCGTGACTCGGTACCAAAGATTTCTTATTGGCTACTGTCCGCTGTATTTTGTAGTTGAAGAACTCTCGACGCTCCGCGGGATTCGGCGCCGGCCAGGAAATCGTTATCGAAGTATTAGTGCTTCCATCGATTTTTGGTACTGGAACGAAATCTGGAGGGAACAATTTCGTCCCATTATTAACTATATAGGTTTCTCAGATAATAGTTTGAAAATCTTTTTCAACGAATTGAGAAAATGTCCAATATGATAAATAATACGAAACAGCGTTTTTTTTTTTTTTTTTTTTTTTTTTTTTTTTTTTTTTCGAATCTCTTACCTTCTTTCAATGCCGTGTAAGATTGTATAATGCACTCTCCGATTATTACGCCGCTATTATTCACGGCCTGGATTCCCAATTTATAATTTCCACCGTTTTCCAATTTTTTTTCATGCAAAATGTAGCTGGAAATTCCCGCGGTACCGTTAGCATCACATTTTGACCATTGGTCTGTATTACTTTTCGCGTAGTGGAAGCTGTACAGCTTTAACGTTACATCTTTGTTCTCGTTCACTTTCCATTTCAAATGAGTCCAGCCTATCATTAAAGGTGTTGCAGTACAATCACTAATATATCCATTCACCATTACGTTTATTCTAGCGTTACTGATGACACGTTGGGTGCCATTATCCGCAGAGCACTCATAAGTCCCGTTGTCGATGGCTTCAACATTTTCCAATATCAGAGTACCCTGTTTTTCATCGATTTTCTGATTGCTGGTTAGCTCATTCAAACGCTCGCTGTTATCGGGGCCGTTCAATTTTGTCCAAGTATAATTTTTCAAGTTCCCTGCTTGCAAGCGACACGTAAGATTTACAGAATCTTTGAAACTTGCGGTAACTGTTTCATAATTGGTAGAATTTGCTAAAAAAAAAAATGGAAAAAAGTTAATTAGCCAACAATTGATGAAGATATTTTTTTTTTTTCTAGATATTTAGTGATAGAAATGTCAAATTTATGTACAGATTTTGACTCGTCATTTTCATTATTCATTTCTATTTTACGTCAACCGGTATACTTAGTATATCTGTATCAAATATAAATTTCATAATCGTTTTCTCGTTCTCTTTGTTCTGATATTCAATCTACAACAGGATGCGAAACAGCTATCTTGAAGTTAAGGATGTGGTGGGAACCTTATTTGTATGTAAATGAGTCGACAATTGTGTAAACAATTTATTTCTGTAAAAGGATTGTTATCCACGTACACTGATAAAGAGTTATGCAAAATCAAACTACAGTATTATTGAAATTCAATCGAGGATAATTTCACTGTAAAATAATGTATAAACGTTCCAATATAACGATTGGTATCAGGCAAGAAGAAAATTAATATAATTAATAAATATCGCACAAGGAAAAGTTGCATAGAATAATTTATAGTCACGACAGACTCAGTTTCCGGTAACGTATATGACGGAGCCTTTGGGCGAGGCGCGACGTGATTATATAATCGTAGAATTGTGTTATAATTATAACAATAACACTTAAGTTTGTGACAATGAAATTTAAATTATGCATAGGCATCGTGAATTTACGCAAAGAGAACGAAGGGAGTTTTCAATTTCGAGAAAACATGTATTTTCGAATCATCAACGATTTTTTGTTTTAATTTTCAAAATTTCAAAATTTTTCTTTCGGCTGACTTTCCATCATTCTATGCTATAATAGTCAAAAAGCATAAAATAGCGAAGATACTGTTAAAAGCTGCTAAGAACCTGTTCGATTTTTTGATAAATTATTGAAGTTTGCCCAGAGAAAAATTTCGTTAGCTCAAAGAAATTTTATTGATGGAAAAAAAAAAATTATTATTTGTATATGAACGTAATAGCCGTTTATTTGCTACTACACATTTAATTTATTTGATTTTGTTTTATTTCGAACGAATAAGTACTTATTTAATGGAAATCAAATTCTGTGTTCTGATTCCATTCTATTAATATGCAGTTTTTTCTTTCTAATTAAAGCTGAAATTGTACATGTTAAAACCGTGTATTAATTATTTGTGTCCGTAAGTATCCCTCAATGCTATACCGTTATGAAAAGTGTTGACGTTTTATGGATCTCGAGACTTAGATACACCCTTAAACATTTATTCAAATGAAATTCAAAATTCATTTGAAACAAGTAAGGTTTTGTTCACCAGAAGTAATAAATGAAATTTCATATCGATTCAATAAAAATCAAGTAAAATTATAAATTTATTTAAAACAAATGACCGCGATTCGGTGTTATTTGTAAACGATAATATATTTGTGTAATAGAATTTTTTATTCGACCCAAATAGATGATTCTATTTGGAGAGAAGAACCATTTGGTCGGTTGGAATAAAAACTTCTTGCATTCAAAGAAATACAATTCAAATAATGGTGTTTTTTTTTTTTTTTTTTTTTTTTTTTTGAAATAATAATTTATTTCTCTGGGTGTACGTCACACGCAATTTTGAACATTGTCTTTGGTCATTGGGTGAGAAAGAGAAGAAGCAGAATTTTCTTTTGCTACGTTTGGATAGTTTTTGACTTACCATCTTGACCAGAACTGACAGAAATCAATAGGATAGAAGCGAACAGCAACGATATCTTCGTCGTCGAAGCAATTTGATTTTGTGACATGATTAGAACTTGCCCGGATTTTTACAAACTACTCAATTATCCCCGTCAAAAAATACGACGAATGGTTAATCACGAAACGTTTATGACCAGTGCTCAAACGTTGTGAAATGGCAATGGTCAGTGGTTAAATGCTGTTCGGTCAGCTCTCCTCGTTTTAAATCAACGCTTTTGAAAGTGCCGCATACTGGCCGACCAACCACGTCTTGGCAATGTATTCCTGGAGATATCGCGAGGCATTGGAGTTGCGCGCGCAGATGCGGAATTCTCATTTCATTGTTGAAAGGCAGTTTGCATCTATCAGGCGGTAGATTTTCCAAATCTGATTATAGTCCAGTCGAATTAGATTGAGTTCTATTCTGACAACATAGGTTGGCCGATTTTTTGTAGGTTCATTAGAGCCCCACAAACATACCCTAAAAAGTGTACGGACAGTTAGGTCCGGTGGCCGTAACAAATGGTTAAACAATTCAAAAGCAACATTTCGTAGATTAACCTTTTTTCTATGGGCTATACACGGAAACTGTTCGAACAAAAGTTGTTCGTCTCATTATTCTCGAAAAAACAAGCCCTTGTGCGATCAATTATCATTATTCGTTTAGGTGTAAAATGCAAAAAACCATGGAAATTGAGAATTTTCATTTGTTGTTATCAATCGATGAATAAACAACCAATGGCTTTGAAACTCATGTTACAGGTAATATAAAGTGTCTTCCAGAAAACAGTGCAAAGCTTTTTCCAAAAATTGAAAAAAAAAAATTTCATATTCAAAAATGACCACTTTTTGGCGAATTAAAAATTTTTTCCTTTAAGGGGGGACGCTGGTCTAGAGCGTGAAAAAATGGGCATAATTTGGGAATTTTTTGTGACTCAACAAAAAGGTCAATCGAAAATCTGTAAAAGAGGTTTTATAATTTAGGTTTTATTGTACAAATACAAATTTTTTTGTGTCAATCAAATTCAAAATGGCGGCTGCCCAGCATTTCTTCGGAGGCGCCTCATTTTTAGACGGGTCCATGGCCGAAGATCTAACCTCCTTAATTTTGGTCCCGGAACAAAATCCCAAAAATTTTTAGTTTCTATATAACAACAGCAAGAGACGTACGTAGGGGTTTTTCGATATTTTGTTTTTTCGCGAAATGGTGCACGTTTGAAAAAAACATTGAAATTTTCACTATAAAAAAACGACAAAATTGTTGATTAAAAAAAAACTATGCAATATAAAAAAAAAATCCTACGTACGTCTCCGAAGAAAGGTATTTCGAATGTACTGTCAAAATTTCGTATAGATCGGTGAAGATTTGCTCGAGTTATGTCTTCGGCCAGTTCAAAAAAAGTGATTCCGAGAAAAACGCGTTTAAAGTTTTAAGTACTATAAAATCATATTAAACGCGTATATACCTTCAATCTGCGATATTAATATTCTAAATTCATCGGAGGGCAGTCCCTTCTCTATCAACTGCCGTTATACCTGCTACCGTACTCAAAAATTCCAGCGTGCGCCGGGATCATAAAGGGCGCTCGGGGCATACCTGCACTGAGAGAAGTTTTTATTTCATAGTAGTAAAATTTATTAGTATCTAGTAAACACATTTATCATATGCGCAAACAAAACGTGTACTGAATACTAATAAAATTTTATTAATATTTAATAAAATTTTATTAATATTTAATAAAATTTTATTAATATTTAATAAAATTTTATTAATATTTAATAAAATTATTAATGTATAATAAAAATTATTAGTATGTAATAGAATTTTTATTAATATGAAGTGTTGGATCGAAAGAAATCCTAATACTCGTTTTTATTACTGGTAAAAGTAAAAACTTCTCTCAGTGTGAGAGGCGCTGCCGTAGAATGGAAAGTTTGGGCATTTAGACACTTTTGCCGGCATCCATCTTTCGGTATGTTATTTTTAAGACCCTAAAGTACCTTTTAAGACAAAAAAAAAAATTTCGATTTTTTCAAAATTCTAGACCAGCGTCCCCCCTTAAACAATTAGAGATATGTCCGACAATTTATATATCATCGTAAATATTATGATGGGTTCTTTTTCCCATTACTTTGACGAGTAATTAATAACAATAAAAATGAATATCTCGATTAGAACCGGAAATAACGTTGTTTCAGTTTTATTTTGTTTATTATTGTTTCAATTGATGTTGAGGAAAAAAAAAATCTAACTTCTCTCAACACCTCAAGGAAACGCCGTGAATTTTTTTCAGAACTCTAGGTTCGTTTTATCTAAGTCATGAAAATGATTTCAATCCGTCGAGCGCCAGCAGTCCGTGAAAATGAGGCCGAGCGGCGTGGCGGGCGGCTCGAGGCTTCGCGCGCCGGGCTGGCCGGGCCGTATACTCACCGCTTAATTAACAAATTGATAACTCCGTTAATAATTAGCGTAGAATGATTTTTTTTTTTTTTCAACTATGCTATTTTTTTCTCAACAATTCGAATATGCCATTAGATTTTCAACTTTGCAATAACTTCTGCAAAAAAAATTGCGAAAATTTTTAAATCGCCAAAAAGTGGTCATTTTTGAATATGAAATTTTTTTTTTTCAATTCATGGAAAGTACTAGTAATGAACTCACACCATGAATTTTTTGCAACCCGTAGGCCAAGATGGCCAGAAATGACAGCCAGTCTACGGATTTTGGCTTGTCGCGGATTGTTGCTCAACTATATGACATAAGCAAAAAAGCTTTGGACTGTTCTCTGGAAGACACTTTATATTATCTGTAACATGAGTTTCAAAGCGATTGGTTGTTTATTCAACGATTGATAACAACAAATGAAAATTCTCAATTTCCATGGTTCTTTGCATTTTGCAGCTAAACGAATAATGATAATTGATCGCACAGGGGCTTGTTTTTTCGAGAATAATGAGACGAACAACTTTTGTTCAAACAGTTTTCGTGTATAGCCCATAAAAAAAAGGTTAATCTACGAAATGTTGCTTTTGAATTGTTTAACCATTTGTTACGGCCAAACCCGGACCTAACTTTCTGTACACTTTTTAGGGTATGTTCGTGGGGCTCTAATGGACCTATAAAAAAATCGGCCAACCTATGTTATTCCAGAATAGAAGTCGGTCGATTTTATGTCTAATTCGACTGGACTATCACCTTGACTGAGTATTCTAAAGACAGCAGTCTCTGGGACTTGAAGTTGGCTTGGGGATTGAAGAGTACCCGAACTTAGCGTCCGAACCACCATTTGAACATATCTACAGATATGATCTGTGGAATAAGTTATAAGCCTGATGGTAGGCAATCTGTTTCTTTTTTTCCTAAAATGGCAACGCAGTCGAATGACTACATCTACAGACGACGTAGCGGCGTAACTGCCAAAGTGACATATTTGAGGTTTGAGGGGCACTTTTTCCACGTGATTATAATTGCTAGAATGAGTATTTTCTTTTATACGGGGCAAAATAGTATCCTCTTGGTCATTTCTTTATCAAATTGGATGAGATAGTGCTCAAAATGTTTGGTTTGCCTGGACCGTCGAGTGTCTAGGTATTTGAAAATTGCAATAAATCTAGCAGACTTGTTAATAATTCCATGATTTTTTTCCGCCTATATGAAACCGCATAACTTCGGTATGTGGTACGACGAAGTAAAGATAAGCCCCACTCCATTCCCGAGTAATTATTTTCCTAGCTACGATAGTACAATAAATATAGAAAGTAGGAAAGGAAGAAAGAAAAAGATTAAGCAACGCTGTTTTGTGATTTATTAGCGAACCACAATATTATCACATGTGGATAGAACCACAAAATAATCACATGTGGATAGAACTAATTAACGAGTTACGTGGCGACAATTTAAGATTGCTGAATTCTCGGCCAACTATGCAAACATCTTACCCGTTTGGATTTGCATTAAATTATTTGATATGTGAACGAAATATCAGTATTTTCGAAAATCGTTATTTCAAACAGTGTCTGTGATGTAGAATTTTCGCTATTCAAGATTTCCGTTGACCATCGCATAGCTACTTATTATCATTATCGGCTTTAACTTTCAATGGCCGTATCGAATCTTTCAAATTGAGGAAATCAAATTCTTTGAGTTGACATGTCTGCGACAATGGAATTGCGTTCGAAAATATGGCAAATAGATTTTCACAAATTATGACTTTCGGCATATCTGAGTCAGTTTATGCCCAAAGCGGGACGAAATGAATTAAAAACTGGCGCTCGTGCCTTTCGTTCAGATACTTTCAATCAACTTGTAGCTGGTCATCGATCTTATTCGCTCTTGATCATATTCGGCTACGATACTAGCTGTTCGTTATTCATCGTTATTTTTGCAATATAATACAAGAGACACGAGTAGGTTAGACTTCTTTACTATTACTACATGACCTTTGACACACATTTCTTTTCCTAGTAGCGTACGGCCTTCAGTCGCAGAATCTAGAAGATTCTGTAAAAAGATTCTTCACGAGGAGATATTGCAGATCGAGTGCAGACCTCCGGACATCAGTATCGATATGTTTGGTGATAACAGCATGGCTAAGATCATGCAGCCAAAGCTTACATTTCTCTGTATCAATTTTCACTGGCATAATATATCTACGCGGACTTATCGTAGCCATGAGTAAGGTCTAGTTGAATAAAGTATTCTGCATTTTCATCGTGTCATGTCATGTTTCCGGAGAAGGTTTACCGTTATGAAGATATGAAGTTTGAAAAGTACAGACTCTCACGAAACGGGCCACGATCTTGATACTTCAATTTCGGGAGACGATTGAAAAATAGAGTTTGATACCGTGCCGTTGGAAATAGTGGTCTTCGTCGTGCCGTTAGCGATATACGGGTCATTTTTGAAATCATGCAAGCACCTGCATTTAGGCAGCCAACTACACACCAACGGACAGCGGACTATTTGGTTTTAGGCTCGCACGACCACTGAATAAGTCATAACGCCTTGCCAGTTGATGTTCATCATAGTTGTGACCGAAGAATGCTGAATTTTATGGCCATGGAGCGAACGCAATATTATTTTCACACCGTTGTTTTTGTTACACCTATCGTGGAAGAAGATAATAGAAACCAACAGCAAGAAATGACCAAGAAACTGTAAGAAAAAGGTACGAGATAAGAAGATGGTCCAGCTGGATGCTTCTGTAATAACTTCCGAAGAACTAAAGTGTGCATTCACAGTAGGTTGGGACGTGAAATTAGTTTATTCAGATAAATTGTACAAAGCTTTTTACTGATCAAGACTGATCCAAAATTGCGTATTAAATTCTAATGATAATGTCATTGTGAGAGAAATTAAGAGGAGCTGATCATTTTCAATCGAAAAACTCAACCCTACACTAAGTGAAAAAGTTGACACAAATTTGAACTTTGATTATGCACAATGTTTCCACTCGTGAAGTCACCAGTCTCATCCTCGAGCTTGTTCAGTCGCATTCGACGTGACTTCTGATGTTCTCATTGTTAAATAGTCTCTCTCGCCATCTCCTAAAGCTTCGGCGTTCATTCGGACGTACGTTGCATCAAAATTGAAGTAATGCTGAAATACATTCGCAAATGATAATCATGGCAGAATTCCTTCAAACAGGTAATCACTAATCCTTTCGATTGTACGATAGCACACGCTTACGAATCTCAAGAACAATCGACTCTACTAAGTTTAATGGTGAACGTCTCATAGGTTCATGATGATACGAATTCAGAAAGGGACGAATACGGCATAGAACGATCCGGCTTACCGTCTTCACACTATCTTCCAGCAAGTAACCAATATTCTTGGTAAGCTCTTTGAACGATGGCCGCTTAAATGGCTCTGCATGCCAACAGCGCAGAATCATTTGGTATCTGGAATAAATATAGGAATTTATGATTATAGTGTCAACGGGATGAAATATACTTGATGTGTCTTCTACATAATTCTAAAAGTACTCACATTTCCCGGGTCGCGAGCTTAGGGCGTGCCATACGGAATCCATCGGCCAGCTTCTGGCAAAGAGTTTCGGGTCGTATTCCGGGATAGGGAGTTTCAGCAAGGCTGTAGAATTCCCACAAGACGACTCCGTACGACCAGACATCCGAGTGAACCGAGAAGACTCGATCTCTCAGAGATTCAAGCGCCATCCATTTGAAGGGGAGAGGCTCGTGCCCTTTCTTCTGATAATTGTCGTCCGTGAGGAGGGCCCTCGCCATCCCAAAATCACATATCTTTACGATATTCTCTCCCGTGAGAAGGATATTCCTCGCTGCCAAGTCGCCATGCAATATCTGAAACACGAGCGGCGGGCACTTTATCCTTCTACTGAAACTATCAATCCTGAACCCTTGAACTCAATCTCAAGTCGGGTTGCACGTGTGAGTTGGACTGTCAAGGCCTCTGGGCGAAGTGATTGGGGTACGAAATTTCATATCGGTACCATCAACGACTGAGTTTAAATTTCGGAGTTTGGATTCAAGAATTTCTTCTTTCTTGAAGAGATTGTTAAAGGAGAAAAGCCACGTATTTCGGACTGATAGGCAAATTTCCAGTGGAATCGCGAGACGACGGTGTGGATATTTCGTTTGCATTTTGTAGAATTATTCGAAGTCACTTCGTGTTCCGGAAAGCGTTAAATGACTAAAGCGGGTCTAACGGGTGAATGATGAATCATAGTAAGATCACCCGTGACGGAAGAGAGTTATAGAATGCTACCCACCCTTCTGAAGCCAAGAAACTGCATACCACGCGCAACCTGCCAGGCCCAGCACAACAAGTCTCGTTCAGATATCGGCTC
Source organism: Rhogogaster chlorosoma (assembly GCA_944452935.1). Taxonomy (NCBI): domain Eukaryota; kingdom Metazoa; phylum Arthropoda; class Insecta; order Hymenoptera; family Tenthredinidae; genus Rhogogaster; species Rhogogaster chlorosoma. The sequence continues at coordinate 3,432,423 of OX101801.1, read as the reverse complement.
TAAATCCTCGTCTGTGTAATCCCCCTGGTAAATGCATTGTGGATCGGGTTCAAGCGTATCCGTTTCGGGAACACCGTCGTCGGCTGCTATGCTCTCAGAATCCGTACGATCTATGCTATGGTATGTGACTGTTGTCGCAGAACTGACAAATGGATACATATCAATTGATAGGTCTGAGAACGGTTCAGAACGTCCATTTTTGAGTCTTAGTATAGTCAAACTGTTCAGAGTTGGAGGGAAGTTGTCGCATTTACCTATCACGAGGGAAAAATAAGCCGCTACTGAATTGAGAGGATCGATGATCAAGTCAGGATTATGCAAGCATCACTCACCGACTAACATTGGCAGTAACAAGTTCACCACTGTGGCTGGAATCTGCATCGGTATTTTGAGCGACGTTGTCGACCTGGTCGGCGAAATGAGTTCTATGGCGCAACAAGAAGTCGTGTAAGTTACCGAATCGGCAGAATTCCACGATGACGAAGAGTTGACCTGTTCAAATCCCGTCGGAGTGGAATTTAGAAGAATCGGGATTCACGTAGGGAAACTCATGACTGATGAGCGTGATTTTATGAGCTAGGGATCGGTTACATATCCTGCCTATATACTTTTGCATGAACTATCGCTGAACAATACGAGTCATTACACACGCATACAGCAAGACTCACCCAATGGGACGTTTTTGGTGCAGGCGCCGAGAAGGTTCACAACGTTGACGTGTTTGCCAAGGTAGGCGAGAATCTTGAGTTCGCGGGAGAGGGCTGTTATGTGGTTCAGGGTGGCTGTAGGTCGGACCTCTTTCACCGCGACTGTCGTGATCGCATCGGGAGGGCAGATTGATTTTGCCTGAGCCATTCTCACTACACCGAACGCACCGCTTCCCAGTACCTTACCTGTAAGGTGGCGAGAATATACAGTATTTTCTGACCTTTGATATTAACGCATCGATCCTGTGAATGATGATTGAGAAGATTCCTTCGAATATCTTTCGGCTCATCGTTGACTATTGTCAAAGCATCGTCGTGTGTACGAGACAGTACCGCGAACGACGAAATAGTCCCAAATATTTGTAAGTGAATTCAAAGCAATGTGAACGTATCATTCACCCGAGTAGTTGCAAATAATACCCAGTTAAAGGAAGAGTCTGTTTCAACTTTCTTTCACGCAGCTCTCTGTCATCAATGAAACTTGACTGGTTATCAGTAAGCGAATACAAATGCAATATGAGGTTTGATACCAAGCTTCAGTAACTCCCGTGGGAATTCCCATTTCTTGTCGTACGGTAGCAGCTCGGCCTGCTCCGCCATGTTCAGTTCTGGATCCAGACAATCCAGAGCTCCGCCGTTGAAACGCTCGAGGGTCGCTTCTATGAATCTTCTTCTTGCCGCCTGAAAGAGAACATTCTCCAGATTTATGAAAAGACAATCTAACGGCGACGTCAGGATCAAGTATTTTTGTATACCATTTCGCGCCGCTTCCGGATGTACATCCAGACAACCATAACGAGAAGTAGAACAATGGCAACGCTCACGTTTGACCATATTACCACGTCCTGTCTCTCTGTTTCTAGATATATCAGATAAGGTTAGTGTCTTTATGGGTGATTCACGTAATTTTGAGGTGAAAGTACGGCTAGAATGTCCGGAAGAAAATATAAACTTTGGTACAAGACTTTTCTGATATTTATGATTCGGTATGGCTTAGCTCTATGCAATTGCACATAAGCGGCATCACTTGAGCACAGATTTTGAGATTCTACACATTTTAATTGGCACGTTCCATTCAGCGTGTTCGGCATGAATTGATCCACAGGCTGAATCATCTCGGTATCATTCAGTTGGGGCATGAGACTCAGGGCTGTTGAACTTATTTTCTTAGCCTGACGACAGCATTGCAGCTTTTGCCAGGGAATTTTTTTTCTACAAAGTTCATGTTACTTTAGTTCTACCGATCGCGCTCTAAATTGATACAAGATAATTTTTGCATGACGGCTTTGTCTCGGGGGGGGGGGGGGCTCGATGTTTGGTCGATCGAATATTCCATCGTGTCGACCAATACCTTACCCCTCAGTTTCTGTGACTGCGTATGCGAATCGTCACCGAACACAACCAATTCAGTGGATAATTCCACTTTCTAGACGGAAGAAGGTTGATTCGATGAGTCATTTTCAATACCTGTCTGTGATGTCAAAACTTCTTGAGTCTCACTCCAGTTACCGCATATCGTCTCGTAATCGCTACAGGCAGCTACCTTTATCCTATAACTAGTCATGTTTCTCAGATGTACGAAATCGTAAGTGTTCTCAGTTCTCGGCAAGTAAATCGGCTCTCTTTCTTCATCCAAAGCCCGAGCACTTACTTTGTATTGATGGACATGATCAGACAAATTTCGTGGTGGCTTTGTCCATGCAATTGATATCGAGTCAAAACCCGTTTTCGTGACTCGGACAGTTGGAACAAATTTCGGATCTGAAAAGTCGGAATGTGGTATTTAGTCGGGCGCGACTCTGCTACGATACATTTTTCATAAGGAAAGAATTTCCAAAGAAATTGCGCTACGGAGACGGGCTCCTGAACGTCACTTCGATACCTCTGTCTATCGTGGAAGCTGTGCGCTCCTCACTCCAATAATATCCGTAATACGCAACACCACAGAGTCCCACTATAAACCCATAATTGGTGCGAGACTCGAGATTTTCGAATGTGTGGGATGTGTTGGAATATGCCAAAATCGTATTCATCAGCTCGCCCCCATGAGTAATCATGAGTTCATATCGTGGATTTCTGGTTACGAGATGTTCTGACGGCTGCGACCATCTTATCGTTATCGAATGTGAAGTCGTTGCCTCGACCCAAACGGTCGGAATATATTCTGAAAAATTCGACTCGTTTAATTCAACAGTTCCAACAGATTTTTATCAACCGTCGAACAGACTATCCTACTTGTAGTCGATAAGAAAAGCTTCGTTTGTATCAAACAAAATTCATAAAATGCGAAGATTATATCAGCCCTAGGCACTTGCACTGGGGTACAAACCTACTCCTAGGGTCGTCTTGTGACCTCGGATCTCGTCCCGTGTCCTGCGGGTCCGGTCACTACTATCAATCTAAATGAGGCCCTGCCTCCGGATATTCATAAGCTTTTAATTGCCACTAAGGCTGCTGCCTCAGCTGCTGACGTTCGCTTTGTCTGGCACTCCGGAGGTACCATCTTTGCTCGCAAGGCCCATGGCGCGCCGGTTACGCGCATCTCGTCATCCGCCGATCTTACCTGTCTCGCCTCGATCTGACGGTGTTCTCAGACTGCACTTCTTAGACTCACCGAGGATGTACGCAGGCGTATTGATAGTCGTAGCCTAACTATCTTAGTTCTGTTTGACTTCTCTGAGGCATTCGATACGATACCACATGCAATCTTGCTTAATAAACTCCTCGACCTTGGCTTCTCGCAGCATGTCATCCGTTGGATCGCCTCTTACTTACAGGGTAGAATGCAGGCAGTTGTGTCTCGGGATGGCCACCTCTCTTCCTGGGCGCGTCTCGATTTTGGCGTTCCGCAAGGTTCAGTTCTGGGTCCGTTGTTGTTCTCATTATTCATCAACGATATCTCCAGAGTCCCGAGACATTCTAGCCATCGGGTTTATGCAGACGACCTGCAGGTTTATTACCAGTTTCCGCCTGCGAACGCTGCGGATGCCTTTGCCTGCGTTAATGATGACGTTCAGGCCGTCCTGGGCTGGTCTCGATCGTCATCTCTTCGTCTTAATGTCGCGAAAACTCATGCGATGATTCTTGGCAGTGGGTCTTATGTTTCCAGGCTTGAGCTCAATCTTCTTCCTGCTGTGTGTCTTGATGGTCTTCCGATTCCCTATCTTGACTCTGTGCGTGATCTTGGGGTCATCCTTGACTCTAAACTGTCCTGGACAGCTCAGGTTAATGCTGTGTCTTCCCGCGTGCATGGCACCCTCAGGCAGCTTTCGGCTTCTCGTCGGCTGCTCTCTAAAAATCTACGTCGACTCATGGTGATTTCCTTAATTTTCCCATTGTTCGACTATTGTTGCGTGGTCTTTGCTGATCTCCAGGCGGGTCTTGACAGTAAACTTCAGCGGCTCCTGAACACCTGCGTCCGCTTTGTCTGCGGTGTTCCCCGTGATGAGCACATTACACCGTTTCGTAGGGAGCTTGGCTGGCTTCGGGTAAAGAATAGAAGGCTTTATTTTCTCCTTTCGCAGCTTTTTATCATCTTGCGTTCCGGGCGTCCTACTTACTTGCGCGAGCTTTTCGTTCTGGCCGATCGTGGTCGCGACCCTACTACCTGTCGCCCTTCGCGTACTCCCAGGAGTGACTTTGTGACCCCGTGTTGTCGCACCAACGCGTTTTTCAACTCCTTCGCGGTTGCTGGCGTACGCTACTGGGACTCTTTGCCTTCGGAACTCAAAACTGCGCGTACCTTAGCCTCGTTTAAGCACGGTTTATTTGCGCATTTGCTGGATACTGATGATGTTCGTCCTTAGCTATATTTCTTTCTCTTACGGCTCTTAACTGTTAGGTGTTGATTAATTCTATTCTCTAGCTTTTTCTTTTGCTCTCGAGTACTCATGTGTTGTATTACTTTACTCTTTCACTGTCACAGGGTGAGTTATTTTGTAATACCCTGTGGCGCAACTTTGTCTAATATCGCTATAGACATAAATAAATATATCTATCTATCTATCTATCTATCTATCTACTCGACGAAAATTCAAAAGTTCGCGTCACAGCTAGCCAGCAACATTTTCGGTTCAGGACCGCATCCATAATTCAATTTCACACTCTGGGAGTATAATAGGGTCTGGCCGGTCCGGGTATCAGTATGTCTGTAGCTGTTGAATCCGGCGTGGGGTACGTTTGTCCCCTAGTGTAGGCGTTACGTTCGTGTTTTGAGCAAGTAAGTAACTTTCGCTTGTTCGTAATTTTATTGTTCAGAGTTTCATAAATTGATTCATGATGAGATTTTCGAATTTTACCGGTTGAATCGGTAGAATAAGTATGTTGGTTTTTCGTACTTGAATTATTATTACATAAATAAATCGATAATATATATATATGGCTCATTCTCAGATAACTGTGATTTTTAAAACTTAAATTCTTCTAAAATTAAAAATGTATTAAAACGCATGTTTCGGGTGTTTTTTTGCTTCACTTATACACAGAACTAAGCCTGTAATGTAGTTCTACTACAACTATAACAGAACAAAAACTATGACAATATTTGAAAAATATTTATATTATATTATTATAATATTATATTTTTTTTTTGTTTTATACTCAGTAAGTGGTCCTAAACCTCATAAGAAAAAAAAAATTGGATCAGCAATTTAGTGCAAAGTTGACCAAAAAAAACGTCTATTTTCACTGGCCTATTTAGTTACTTTTTTGGTTTGGGTCTTCACTCTTCTTTTTAATTGATTATTATTGCACAAGTTTTGGAGCCCAGGTTTGTCTTTCAGTCTCGTCCGGAGTATTCCAGCCATTTTCAACTAAACTAAATAACAAATAAATAAGTTATTTTTTATTTTTGCCATGGTACTGACATCCACGGTACTGACATTTGGATTTATAATCGACCTAACTTTATAATGCGGATAGTTGAAATTATTTCCCAAATAATTTTGATGTTTCACGTGAAAGCAAATAATAATTCAGAACAATTAATTCAAACATCATAATAATAACCCTAAATTTCAATACCATGGTACTGACATGTAATTTTATGACTTACCTTTTTAAAAACTAAACAAATTGCTTTAATCATATTTTTAAAACTTCCAAATAAACACACAGCTGTAAACAATGCACCAATAATCTCTCTTCAGAATGACATCAGATAGAATCAATGAAACTAAATTAAGATAGCGATTAGGCGGTAAACATTTCAAATTTAAAAATTGAATAAAATTCCCGGACATAATTCAATGATGATTATTTTTCTTAACAATCAATATTTTCGTATAATTGCAATACAATTTGATTGAGTATACATTAGACTTAAGTTATGAGAAGTTAATTTTATATTACAAAACGAATATTGATAGAAATTTATACATTTAGTTTGAAAAATGAGAATCGGACATGCCACGGTACTGACATTTCCAGTATATTTTCGTCAGTTATGAATAATCCGAAACCACGTATGTTCCAATATCTAATGCAGGTTGTAGAAAACTATCAGATTTATGACATTAATGACTACTTGATGAAAAAAAACTCTGTTGGATGATAAATAATATACTCGACATAAAAAATCACAGTTATCTGAGAATGAGCCATATATATATATATATATATTTATATATATAATAGATATATATATTCTACATGCAATATAATATATATATTCATGTACGCGTTGATGTGAAAATATAGGCACACACATATACGAAGGATTCTTCGTTAAGTGGGCCAGTAGGTGAATTTTTATTCTCTCATCTTCGAATGTATACAACCAAGAAATCTAAAATAATTCACTGAATATTTTCTCACCTCAGGTGACACACTCAAATTATTTCAAAATTTTCAAAAATATCGAAAAACATAGGTGGCCCACTTTACGAACAATCCTCCATATATTAAGAAAAATTGTCAGTACACTGAAATCAAGCCTTGCTGTACTCCCAAATTTGGAGAACATCTAGGGAGCAAATTTTGCTGAAAATTTTCTGACACAATCAATGACAACAGTTATTGCTGTACATTTGATGAAACTAATTCTAATGCATGGAGAGTCTTTTCAGCAAGTAGTTGACAAAATGACATCAGAATACGCAGCAATTGTAATGGACTATTTGCACAGTTACACTTGTTTGTCTGCGCGGTCGTAGTTACAGCATACCCTAGCCTCCCATAATATAAAACAGCTTTCCGAAGTGCTGCAGTGGGAGGTTACAGGACAGAAAAATTTCACGTACTTTATGTTCGCTAGACGAGACCTGACAAGGCAAAAATATTCGCCTGATATGAGGGAAAGTGGGAGTAGAGTGACGCCCTCGAAAAATGATGATGTCGCAACCTTTTCCAAGCCAATTTCTGGTTAACAACGATCAATAAACTACCACATGGGTTCTGTGCGGCAAAATTTCTATATATTCTATTTGACTTTTTCTGTTTTCCATGGGGCTATTTTCCCCCACTTTCCCCTTACCCAGGTCAGATAAGCGCTACCTGCCCGAAAATTATTATTATCCACTCAAGATGTTACCAATTTTATATGGACGATACCCTGGTTTCGGAAAAAGATGAGCCAGGCATCTGTAATTCGCGTCGTCGTCCTGCATGATATTCGTCAAGTGCAGGGCCCATGGAGTTCCGGAGTATTCGACATAATCCACAATAATTGTCAAATTCGTTAGGTCGACGGCTGCGTATTCCAACTCAAGCAGCCCTACTATACTGGGGTAATTACACTTCCGCAGAATGGCGCACGACAGAGATGCAACCTTGTTCGCTTTCACGTGAATTCCCTCTGCTTCTGCAGTTGTTTCACCAGGTTCTGAAAACGTGAGATACATATATCGCTGACCGTTTCGTCAGATACTCAAAAAATAGTCGGTAGTTATGCTTTTTGTAATCAATGCTAGGCCCGGTGCCCGAACAATAATATCACTTGTTAATGATGTTCGGAAGTATAATTCGGAAGCGCGGAGATCAGCTGCACGGTCAGTGCCTAACGATCTTGCACACAGACCATTGTGTGCCGTTCACCTGCTAGTCCAGTCAATAGAGATTTTTTCGTGACAAAACTCCCACTGGCAATTTGACTGCGCCACATTTTTAAAGCCGGTTCACAGATGAAAACTAACATGTTTCCAACTCCTAATTTTAAGTGTTTTTTTTTTAAACAATGTTTAAAAACGAAAAAACACGTTTTTTAGTAGTTTTTCGCTTCTGGGATGGAAACCGGTAGAGCAATCTTGGTACTCCAATGAGAACAGTTGTAGAGAATTGAACAACCTTCAAAACGAGCCCTGGATCGACTCGATCAGAGCATTTTTGACCGAGAAAAATCGAAAACACCCCTAAAAAGAGGTGTTTTTTCAAAAATTCATAACTCCGCCATTTTACAAGTGGTAGAATAGGCCTTTCGCGTGGTAGTAGTGAATAACATGTAGATAACGTGTGCACAAAATGGGCACTGTCCGATGAGTAGTTTTTGCACAATTGCAAATTGAATTTTTTTGTTTATCATTTTCGATAAGCCACCCTTGCTCGAGAAGTGGTCGGATCGTAATTTTTTAAAGCGATTTTCAAACTAGACTATATTATCTACAAATCGTTCATTTATGCCGAGTCGTTATTTTGCGTTGAAATAGGTGAAAAATGCATCCAAACATGGGCATGCACGCCCGATCGCGAGAAAGTAGGCGAGTGGTGGGGGCACTCGACTGCGGCGGGGAAGCGTATATATATAGTAATAGAGGCGCACGGCGAATATTGTCGATCATTTAATTCATTTATCTCGGCAACTACTGGACCGATTTCGATGTTTTTTTTTTCATTTTTAATAGCTCGACATGCGCTAACTGGATACGTCGTCAGATTTCATATAAAATCAATACTGAAGGTGCCATTGAAAAGTTTTTTCGGATAATGCAAATTGTATGTGAATATTCATACGATTTTTAATAATAGAATAAAAAGCACAGTATTATTCCATCATTATTTGTAATTTTATTAACATTTTAAAATAATAAAGCAGTGATAATACAGTATGTAGGTTACAATTAAATTCAAACAAGTTTCCTTTTTTTGTGTGGCCTTGCTTCTGAACTAAAACTATCGTTTGTTTCGCGAGGAATCATTGGGACACATCTTAATACGTCCAAATCGTCTTCCTCGTGCGTATCATCATCATCATCATCTAATTCGGGTCTGTTTATGACCTCTTCTAAGTTAATCTGCAACAATTACTTAACACCTGTAGGAAGTACAGATCCACCGATGCCCAAAAAGTTGCTTGAACAGATTTCATGTTCCTGCAGCAAAAAAGGTTGTAAGGACGGTTCTTGTGGCTGCAAAAAGCACGGGTTGCGATGTACAAATCTATGTCTACACTGCCAAGAGGGCACGTGTTTTAATTTAGAAGAGGTCATAAACAGACCCGAATTAGATGATGATGATGATGATACGCACGAGGAAGACGATTTGGACGTATTAAGATGTGTCCCAATGATTCCTCGCGAAACAAACGATAGTTTTAGTTCAGAAGCAAGGCCACACAAAAAAAGGAAACTTGTTTGAATTTAATTGTAACCTACATACTGTATTATCACTGCTTTATTATTTTAAAATGTTAATAAAATTACAAATAATGATGGAATAATACTGTGCTTTTTATTCTATTATTAAAAATCGTATGAATATTCACATACAATTTGCATTATCCGAAAAAACTTTTCAATGGCACCTTCAGTATTGATTTTATATGAAATCTGACGACATATCCAGTTAGCGCATGTTGAGCTATTAAAAATGAAAAAAAAAACATCGAAATCGGTCCAGTAGTTGCCGAGATAAATGAATTAAATGATCGACAATATTCGCCGTGCGCCTCTATTACTATATATATACGCTTCCCCGCCGCAGTCGAGTGCCCCCACCACTCGCCTACTTTCTCGCGATCGGGCGTGCATGCCCATGTTTGGATGCATTTTTCACCTATTTCAACGCAAAATAACGACTCGGCATAAATGAACGATTTGTAGAGAATATAGTCTAGTTTGAAAATCGCTTTAAAAAATTACGATCCGACCACTTCTCGAGCAAGGGTGGCTTATCGAAAATGATAAACAAAAAAATTCAATTTGCAATTGTGCAAAAACTACTCATCGGACAGTGCCCATTTTGTGCACACGTTATCTACATGTTATTCACTACTACCACGCGAAAGGCCTATTCTACCACTTGTAAAATGGCGGAGTTATGAATTTTTGAAAAAACACCTCTTTTTAGGGGTGTTTTCGATTTTTCTCGGTCAAAAATGCTCTGATCGAGTCGATCCAGGGCTCGTTTTGAAGGTTGTTCAATTCTCTACAACTGTTCTCATTGGAGTACCAAGATTGCTCTACCGGTTTCCATCCCAGAAGCGAAAAACTACTAAAAAACGTGTTTTTTCGTTTTTAAACATTGTTTAAAAAAAAAACACTTAAAATTAGGAGTTGGAAACATGTTAGTTTTCATCTGTGAACCGGCTTTAAAAATGTGGCGCAGTCAAATTGCCAGTGGGAGTTTTGTCACGAAACAGCCTTTTTTTCCGTCTATTGACTGGACTATGCGCCAAAGAGCCCAGTCAGCATCCAAATCAGAAAGATTTCAGCATGAAGTCTTATAAAAAACTTCTTGCAGATGTCCTAATATGACGTCTTAAGGTAGTACTATCGATTTTAGAATTGACGTAAAGACTACGGAAGTCAAATTACATAAAACACACATTTGACACTTGTGGTATCGATAGTACTACCTTAAACAGTTCATTTTTAAGAGCTTAATAGAATTTAGAGCTCTCAAAGAACTTATCAATCGGAAGTCAATTTTTTGACATCCTAATGAATATCTTTTTCTGACCTCTTTTTGAATTGCACATTATGAGCTCTTGTAGACATTATAAATAAGACTTCATTTTTATGACTTTATAAAGTATTCTTCTTATACACTTCTAACTGCAGTCATATTATTCACTCTTCCCGAATTCAAAATAGAGACGTTATATTCATAATTGTTTGACGCATGCGCAAAATTTTTTATTTCCATATGTATAATATTTATTTCATTTGTGCATTCTGACCTAGTTTCGATAAATATTTGATTTATCAGAGATAATTAAGTTTTTATTAGTATATAAAAAGTGATTGTGTTAAATTTGGTTTCTCAAATTAATTATTTATTTGATGGTTATGATTTGTTTCCGTTATACAACTGGATGTAACAGTAATAGTGAACATGCTTTATTGATACTGGAATGGTTGATGTAAATTTTTTATTTTAACCCGTCTATTACATATTATGTTAATTCATTAGGAACCAATGATGTCAAGAAAGCCTTTTAAGAAATTATCGAAAAGCCAAAAAAATAGGCGTCTAAAGCAAGTAGCTAACGATGAATCGCTATCACTGCAACAAGTTTTCTCGTCTTCGAATCAACCATCAAGAGAAACCACAGCTATTACTATTAGTGACACTAAAAATGTTTCTGATCATACAATTAATAACTTTTGAGGATTTTTTTTTTTTTTCATAAAACTGTCATTATTTAGTTTATTTTGTACTTTTTTACGGTTATTTGAATTATATTATGAAATAATATAAATTACCAATAACAAGTTTGTTGATCACCATGATGATTAAGATGAAAAAAAAATAAAATTAGAATTTATTCTGAAACAATTTAAAAAAATTTTTAAGTGTCGAAAGTACTTGCATGTACCGGTTTTGGACATTTTATAAGAAATATAATCTTGAATAATTATTGTTAAACATTTCAAATACATGAAATATTTTAGTATTGTTGTATGTAAATTGACATAGCATGTATATGAAAATTTATTTAAATATTTAAAATGTTTAGGAAATTAACAAAATTACATTTCAGAGGATTCAAAAAGTCTATATAAAATGTCTATAATCGATATATTTATCCTGCCAATTGAAATCTAGACAAAGAATTCTAAAAGAAATCATATTTCAGACTTCCGAAATATGAATTCATGTTAAGCTCTTTTTAAAGAACTCAAAAAAAAAAAATTCATTACGAAGTCTTCTCGTGAACTCAGCTAAAAGAGCTCTTTATGCGTTCATTTTTGCAAGTTCAGAAAAAAGAGTTCTTTGAGAGCTCTTTATGATGAGATCTTAGAGTGTACGTTAGGTGGCGCATTCAACTTCTTGAGAAGGTCTTAAAAACGTCATTTAGACGTAGGATCTGAAGTCCAAATCATAAATCTGAGCTCATACGGACTGACTTAAAACGTCATATTGCTATCTGGGAGGATGGGACCTAGCCTAGATAAAGATTGAGAGTATTATTGTGTACCAAGCGCAACAACTATTCAATATATCTAAATGTATGTTTGGAGACTGAATCGAGGTCCATAAAGATGGACCTACTTCTTTACGAATTAATATCGATTCCCGTTGTCTTACTCGTTATATTACGATCAACCTCAAATATGGCACTCTGTATGTTGATTCTGACCCAACGAAGTGACAGCTGTCGCTACGTCATCAGTAGGTGCAGACGTTCGACTGTCCCTACGACAGCGTTGCCGTTTCGGTAAATATGCGGGTTGCCTACCCACACGGCTTACAACTTTCCACAGAATCTCTCTGTATACCGATGATTTCACACTGTGGGTGTGAGTTTTGGGAGGAAATACAAGTCTCCGAGGATAATTGATACGCGAAACTGAATGAATCTTCTGGACTGCGCTGATTTGCGACACGTAGAATAGTCTGGATACATTGCAGCAATTTATCTATCTTACCACCATGGTAGAAAAGAACAAGAACAAAATGTAGATTGGTATCCAGCGATCCTGCTATTTTCCAAGGAACTTGCTCACCAAGTATAGAATAAATAATGCAGTGCATTTGAACTTTGAAGAACAAGCTTGAAATGAGATCAATATTCACTTTGCCTGAAGAGCAAAAGATGATATCATACATTATTCGTCTACTATGCTTATCTATCCTATTACCTATTGCTACGTAGAGACGTGTTGTGAGGTCGAATAGCGAATTTGATGCGTATGCCTGGCAAGCATAATTTACAGAGTCGTTTCCGTTGGCACCGTGTATCTCACATGTCGAATTGGCCCCTGAACCGATCTTGGGACACGTACTGTCCAGGCCCGTTGTTTCTTGATCTTCTGAATCCATTTCTGAGGCAGAAGCGTAATTAGAACAGACAAAAAATGAAGCTGATTAGGAAATCAAAATTCGTAATAGCAAATCTCCACCAGAATATTCGCAAGCCAGCAAGTGGCGCATCTATAGCTGAAGTAAGTACATGAAAATTGTTGTTGGAACTCAAATAGTTTTTGCATAGCCGTGAAAGACTCAATTTCATCACGTCGATATAAAGCCCTGATGTATGTACGAACAGTCATGCTGATAATTGAGAGAAAATAACAACCCGCAGTTACTCTTGTGATGACTCGAGTTAGGGAGACTTGGATATGTTCGACAACCGGGTGAATGACACCGTTTGAATATGGTCATTTTTCAGGCACACATTTTTTCCATCCACAAGTCTTGTTTCAAACTTGTCGACGACGTACTTGGACTGAATCCTCAAAGTTTTTCCTTTTCCGAATTTATACATAGCTGAGAAGAAAGTTTCTTGTTTACTCCTGAGCATTTTATTCAGCGGTTTGAATGAGGAGATAATTCTTTTCATTTACCAGTGATAAGCGTTTGCGATAATTCATCTCACTATATGCGATGAATGAAACCACCCGACTGGAAATTTGGTCAGGCAAACCTTATGATCCATTTGGCCCTGACCAGGCCTGGTCAAGGCTTGCTCTATCAGAGCATGCCTTCAGGAGCCCTGATAGATGCCACATCAGGTTAGCCTTGTCGCGGCAGGCCTTGTAGAGCCCTGACCAGGTCAGCGCTATCAGGATCCTACTGGGGTATTCCTGATGGAGCCCTGACCAGGTCAGCGCTGTCAGGATCCTACTGGGGTATTCCTGATGGAGCCCTGACCAGGTCAGCGCTGTCAGGATCCTACTGGGGTATTCCTGATGGAGCCCTGACCAGGTCAGCGCTGTCAGGATCCTACTGGGGTATTCCTGATGGAGCCCTGACCAGGTCAGCGCTGTCAGGATCCTACTGGGGTATTCCTGATGGAGCCCTGACCAGGTCAGCGCTGTCAGGATCCTACTGGGGTATTCCTGATGGAGCCCTGACCAGGTCAGCGCTGTCAGGATCCTACTGGGGTATTCCTGATGGAGCCCTGACCAGGTCAGCACTATCAGGATCCTATCGGGGTGTTCCACCAGGTCGGCGCTATCCGAATCTTATTGGAGTATCCCTGATAAATTCCTTATCAGTAACACCTCGTGAAAACTTTAATATGACGATTGAAAATTCACTGATGCGATCCCTAGTAAATCTGGATTGCGCGTACCGCATCAGTAACATCGTGAAATTATTGTACATATAAAGAATTGAAAGAATCACATTATTCTTATGAAAAAAAAAACACCACGGCTGTATAGTTCTAAACTACACTGTAATTGATATCATTTCAGACTTCACAACATTACATCTTGTTTTCATGAGCAAATAGTGAATTATATTTGTGTTCAGTAGTCCCAAATACCCAGGCATTACACTGTTCGAAATAATTTGTGTTGATGTTAACTTTTTAGCATGTTAAAATTTTCACGTCAAAAGTCACATTTTTTAAAAGTTGATTTTATATTTCGTATATATATGCTAATTTACGAAAATATTTCAGACGCTCAATTTAGCTACCAATTTTTGAGATAGTAGAAATATGTATCAAATAATTTCTATGAATGAAATATGTTCATTTCGTGTAGTTCGTACAACCGATCATAAGTTGCGAGGTTCCAACAAATAAGAAGAAGTTGGATTAATTGCCATAGGGTAGTTTGGCGTAGTAGGTAGAGCGTGCGACTAGTGATACGATATGCGAGCGAAAGTAGGTTCAAATCCCGGTCAGGTCAAAAATATCGAATGGCGTTTTTCTGAGCGAAATGGTTATGCTTGTCCATCTACATGTGAAATCGAATACTCACACCTACGTGAGTTTTATTGTTCTTTTTTTTTTCCTGTAAATACACATTTTTTCGAACAGTGTGAGCAGGTCCTGGCCGTAGAGACCTAGTCAGGGCCTGGGATAATATCTAGTGCTCTAATCAGGCCCTGACCGAAAACAATTAGCATCCTGATCGGGTACAAATAACGTCCCGATCAGCGCCCGATTCCTAGCCTGATCAGGCTGTAGTGGAACGGCACGTTACATTCCTGATCAGGTCCTAATCAGGCAGCCTTATGCGGCCCTGATTGAGCGGTAAGGCATGCCTGGCCACTACCCGGAAGGAGCCGTGTCTGAATTTCCAGTCGGGCAGTTCTAAATTGACTTTCTGATCTTTTGATAACTCGAATTTTATATTCATTTTTGGGTGGTGGATTTCCCCACACTGAAAATCGAGACTCGAAACGGATGCATGATATCCGAGGTGATATCTGCTTTCTCCAGCGAATTTTCTGGGCTCCGGAGCGTCAGAGGGCGGGTCGTGAGCTTAGAGCATATCGTATATGGAGGAAGCCCTCTGGCTAAAAAGCGTGACGACAAAGACGGGAACAGTGACCCTTTTTTCTCTGAACCAAGAGTGTAGTGTGGTAAATTCAGTGCCTGCGGCGGTGAATTCAGAATTTGCATTGTATTTTTTTTTGCAGACCGTTATACCTTTATATACACTGTGATACTACAACATAATATGATACATTATGTTAATAAATTTTTGATATGGAATTATCATTAAATTATACTACCTTCAAGAATTTGTTATGCATAATTTGAATTGTAACATGGAAGAAAGATCGAAAGAAAGATAATTTCCGTTTTGAACGAAAACGGCTTTTCCATTTAGTATTCGGATACAAATTGTATAGGGTTTCGGGTTGGAAAAAGTCTTCGATCAGCTGTGATATTAGGAATTATAGCTTTATATACACACATAGGCACAGGGCTATGCAGTATGCGGGTACTTTACCGCTTAGCACAGCTCTGACGTAGTCACGTGACTGGTTTGAACCGACCAATCACATTTGGCGAGAGACAGAAAGGTTATCATGCTACTATGTCTATCCTTTCTGCACTTACCGCTTATGGGATAGAATATAGGACGGGCTCCCTGCATATACTGTATATGCTCTAAGGTCACGAGTAGGAAATTTGAGACAAAATATTCGAGTGAAATGTGCATCAGTTGATCAGAAATGTGAAGCAGTATCGATTTGAAAATCACGAAATTAACTGGTTTTAATTTGGTCGATCGATCTTAGTTTGCTCGGGTAGAATCTTCAATGTATCAAAAAACCTGGAGTACAGGAACGAACATATATGAGGTCAGAATTGAGTTATGGAAACTCCTTGATTTGTTGTTTATTGAAAAGTAAAGACATTTATTGACTACTATATCAGCAATATACGGGGTGATTCACTGGTACCGAGCCATCTTAGATAGGCGGATTCCTAAAAAAATTCCAAGACCAAAAATCGCATTTACCAAAAGAAAATCTATCTCAAAAATTGTTCGCGAGACTACTAAAACTCGAATACTGATGTTCATATTCATTCTCGTAGTTGTCAAGTTTTTTGTTCATACATAGCATCAATAATCATTTTCACATTAAATCCGATTGGGATTGGTGTTCGAAAGGCACGTATTCTATCCAATTGGTATCCAATTAAGAATTTTCAATTTGCGTTAACACATGCATGGATGTGAACAGTACGCATTGAAAACTATTGATGTCCAAATCGTGTCTTTCGATTCAATCTCTTTCGATATTCTCGAATAGTTGCGAACAATTAGAACTCATTCACAACGTATCGTATTTCCACAATGAATTCTGATACATGCCAAATGTAGGCAGTGGTCACACAAATCAGGTCAATCGAAAATAGTTGAATATCAATTTGCAATCCACTATAGAAAACATTTTACATACATTAAAACAGATGAAATCCGATTCAATTTCAATACATGGAAAGCAAATTTTCAGTACAATTGGACTAATTTAAAACTGTTGAAAACGATTGCAATTCAATTGTTTTTAATCAGTTTGAATCAATTTTTCTAAGTGGGGATGTCCTGGAATTGCTGCTGAGCTTGGTTGCGTCGTCCAGGTCGTCCAAGTTATCCTTCTCGTGATTCAGGTCGTCCGCTTCGTGGTCTTCAGCGTCCAGGTCGTGTGCTACATAGGTTTCGCTGTACATACCGTCTGTTTCATAGTTGTCGTAATCCAGGTCGTTCACAACGTGGTTTTCATCGTCCAGGTCATGAAATTCGTAGTCTTCGTGGTCCTGGTTGGGCGCCTCGCAGTTTGCGCACGGAGGAGTAATATGGAGGGCCAGCTTGCCCACGATCGACTGTCATTTGTTGTCCTCATTCGCGGCCGCTCGGAATAGTTCGGCCGGCCGCCACTGCACTGCGCTGCGAGCGGTGTCGCTTACAGTTTTGAATGAAAAGCATAGGGATTCAATGGCGAATACACGTGATCCGATATTTAATAAGCTTACAAAAGTGTTTTATTGTGCTTTAGCACGATTTCGAAAGTCACCAGGTCTTCTCATACATCACAGACAACTTTTTGATAATATACTGCGCAAGCTTTAAGAGTTAAATCTATATAATGCGGGCGAAATAGGTGGCAGGTAGTTTCCTCGAGGGAACGATTGCCATCCGACAACGTTTTCTCTACAGATCATGCCTACCGCTCCTGTACCTTAGTGTAGTGTTATTGGATATTTTGATTTGCTAGTTAGACTCAGATTTCCTGTGGTTAATCATTGTGTTTTCTGAAATTTGAATGGCGCAAGCCACGAGAGTGGCTCGTAACTTCACGATCGCACTATAGTTTATTTTCTACGTCTTGATTTCTCGGTTTCTGACCCAGCTCTAGTCTGAACGATTTCCTTGCAATTCTCTGATTTTTTCTGTATTCTATTTAGTCGTAGCCGAACGACAGCTTATTTCTCTGTCTATTATTCTTACTAAATATTGCAGGAATTTGTGTTAATCCTTATTATTAATTTATTGATAATTTGCTGATATCTAATTGTATATTTTAGAATATCTTAATGCGTTCTATCTGATTTCTTAGATATTTCTTGCTCATTCTGAAGATTGATACTCTGGTTATTTGATCTGTGCGAATTTCTGTATTATTGCGATCTGACGAGTGAAACCCTCGAGTACCGAGCGTAGTTGTAGCCTAGAATTTAACTTACTTTTTAGTTTAACTTATTATTCGTTTTCTTAATTCTCTAATGACTAGTCTTTTTCCGATATTCCATTTATTATATTAATTTTGAATTTTGCGATCGTTAGTTTTTAGTATTATAGAAGCTCTGAAATTTCACCCGCATATTTGACAGTAGTTTTATAGCCACTGCTTTGGGAATCTGGAAATTAAACATTCTAAAACATTTCAAAAATATATCAGCCTGCTCTCATCTCTTTCGCATAATATAAATAATAGAATTCATACGATTTTATGGGTTGAAATAGTTCAAATGCGTCAATCGCGCCTATAGCAGCCATGTACAATTCACGAATCTGATCGCGACACCGACGCCAGCGCTGTCTGCCGGCCAGGCCTCGAGTTATCTCGACCGGCACCGGTTTGGCGTCAAGCGCTGTAGCGCAGCTGGCTCTCCATATTACTCCTCCGTGGTTTGCGTGGTCTTGGTTATACGACTCGTCATTTTTGTTTTGCAGGTAATACAAGTACTATGCCTCGCCAAGTACAGACGCTTAATAATTCGCGAAGAACTACTAGAAGCGTATCACCTGGACTACGAATACTTCGAAGCGCATAACCGGAACGATGAAAACTACGGATGGGCAACCTGGATCACGAAAAGGATAACCTGGGGGTCCTGGGATCTGGACGACGTAACCAGGCCCAGCAGCAATTCCAGGGCATCGTAAACGTTTTAGTTACAAGACATGCCGGAATCACTCATGACGAAATAAAACTCACATTCTATTGATTTATGATATTAAGACAACCCTGACCGAGTCATGTATGAGCTCTGAGATTGGTAGACCTAGATCCTCCGTAGCTCGGGAACTGAGCATTGCCGAACTGTTGGTAAAGGACTTTTGGTCTTAGAATTTTCTCAGGAAGCTACCTATTTAAGATGGCTCGGTAGCTGCGAATCATCCTGTATGATACTTATCCCTCCTATAGTTCAGTTGTTGAATAAATCCTCATAACGAGTTATTGATGTGTAATTGTGTCACTATATTCATGGTCTAATCCATTCACATAATTCTATATTCCAACATTATTGGCTATTCTCGAAGCTCGTACCTTTCCTCAATGTCTTGACCCATCTCGAATACGCAGCCCGTGAATCACACGAAGGTTTGATGACAACTAATTTGAACTTATAGGCAGTGTCACTTTCCAGCCCGGTCACAATTCTGCCAGCATTGTGAGTAGAGCGTACCTCCGTGTGAAAGTACCAGTGTTCTGTACCGTTTTTCATGTGCAGTAGACGAACCCTGAGTGAATAATCATGGTAGTATGGAAGATACCAGTCCACATAAATGCTATTCGACCCAATAGCACAAATTCTATAGAATCTGATAAAATTAATTTGCTGAAATTCTGGAACTCTCGAGTAAATAGCATCACACGGGATGATAGTTTCATCGTAATTCGGAACGATTCTTGTCACGTTCAGGGTAATTGTGGCGTCACTTTCGATGACATGAGCAGTGATTCGCAAATTGGTCAGAAGCACGCTTCCGTCGTCGAACTCGAGTTGCCAGATTAGTTTCCGGTATCCCGACTTTTCCTTGACGGTGCAGTTCAGAGTTGATGGGAATCTGGTTGCTTCCAAACCAGTTTCATTCTTTCTTTCGGTCATTTCACCCGACTCTAAAAATAGAAGCATAGTCGTGAAATAGTATATTGTGTACCAAGGAGGCGGAGTAGGTCTTTTAACGCCGAACGTGAATTTGCAATTCGGTTCGTAGACGAGTCAAGGACGAGTCATGCAAATATGTTTGGGGTAAAAAACCTTCGCTTCTTTGGTGCATGTTCTACAAGTTCATGCTCAATCTGGCACACAAAGTGGATGGCCTACATACAACAACAACGCGGTTCGAAAGCTACGGCGATGCGCGAACTACGTCAGAGACCACTTTCAACTCCTAGGACATAAAAGTAGTTTCATTTCGCGTTTAGGCGCTAAAAGTAAACTCTGCGTATGCGCGTTCGCAAATCCACTCAGCTGTCGCTAAAACGCCCACTTTGTGCACCAAAATCGAGCATGAAAAACGCGTAAGACATGCTTACGTTCTATAAACATTATTTGTAAACTAGATGGTTACTGAAAATTTGTCGACTTCAGTGCCGGGCTTCGATGTCCGAACAATAATGTCAGTTACTCATAACTAATGGGACAAGTTCGGAAAACAACGAAAAAAGTCAATCCAGTATCCCGTGTAGAAATTTGTCGTGGCATGCCCTAATAATACAATGGGCCACATCAGGCAGATTTATGGCTTGCCAGATTCGCACTACTGTCCGGGTCCTGAAGCGGCAGTATCGTGGCATGCCCTAACATTGAGGTTAATCATATGATGTTAAACATATGAACATATGTTCGGGGCCAGGCCGGGGGCTGATGAGGCTAGGAATAATCGCACCAAAAATGGCTGCAGTAATGGCAAAGACTGAAACGTTCGACGTCTCTGATCGTTTCTTAAATGGGCAATATTTACGTACCTTTTGCATATACAGAGATGATCTGTGGAATGTTATAAGCCGTGTGGGTATGCAACCGGTCTTTCACTACGAAATGGCAACGTAGTCGACGCGAGAGTCGAATGAGTCGAATGAGTCGAATGACCGTATCTACAGACGACGTAACGGCAGCTGTCATTCTGCGGGGTCATAACCTGAAAATGTTAGGTTATAACCTAATAATACTTAATACTTTTGTCGGTATTTAATTTTGAAAAGAGAACCCCGTGTGGAAAGTGATCCCGGAAGCTGGCCGGGTACGAGCCGGGAAGCCCGGCTTTTAACCGGGTTCTGGCCGGGCGTTTTGGCCGGTACCCGACCAGAATCGTCACGCTCGGTTGGCCGTGACCCAGTCAGAATGCTTGGCGGGGATCCGATCGGCTTGTCCGACTATGGCCCTACGAGCTTTTTGACAGGGCTACAGGATTCACTCCTTATAGCTTATAGCGTTTTCCGCTGAAATTCGCGTGGAATTTGACATCTAATATATCCCAGACGATTAGAGAGTTCGATTTTATTTCTAACATTTAATTTATAATTGAGATTGCCTGACATCCAATACTCGATCAGTTTTTTCATAATCCCTTGGCAACAGAGATGCATAAAATCCAGCACGAAAAAAGAAATCATATTTATCATCACTGTCCGTAGGTCTAGCTTGAATTTCTGACCCAGATTCGTTTGCAGTGGTAGAACTCTCATCGTGACCATTTCGTCTTCTTCGTCCGATCAATCTAATTTTTTTTGAACGAATTCGGTTCTGTCTACGGACCAGGGTTCTTTTGAGATCAAGGAAAGTGACAACGAATTTGAGGTTGTGTCAGAAATTATTAGATGAGCTAACTCGTATCTGTGTTCAGATCACCCGCGTCTGCCTCTTGCGGTTCGACTTTCTCGTGACAAAATTGCCGGACTAGCACCCGGCCAGCGCCCGGTTAGGCGGCTTGACAAAAATATTGCCCGACAGGGCCTTGAACAAACAAAAGATGCTCAACCACGGCCCGGTCAGCACCCGGTCAGCGCCCGGTTAGGCACATTGACGAAAATATTGCATGATTAGCGCCCGGCCAGAAACTTTGTTGAAACAGGGTCAAACCGGTAAATTTCCACACGGGACAAGTCAAGTTCAGTCTAGCATTATTATATTATTTCTGTTGAAGTACTGTGTATATCCACGTACGGGTTTTTCATCCAGTTTCATATTGTATTTTCATAAACATATTTTAAGCCGTATATTGATACATTAAATTATTCTGCAATTCTCGCATGTATGTTTTTCCCATTTAGTTTAATAATATTTTTATAAAAATACTCTGTACATCTCATATGCCGGCAAAAAATATAATAAATAACTGATTATTTATTTGTACGAATGGAATATTTTAATCGCACTATATTTAAATATCTACGATGCTATTGTAAAGAATGGACACGGCCGTGCAGCGTATCGTGGCGCAAATGTGGTGCGATTATTCCTAGCCTCATCAGCCCCCGGCCTGGCGCAGTATCTAAAACATGAACATTTAGCCGGGCCCCTAACGGGCTGCCATGGCTCAGCCAGATCTAGGCCCGATTTGTGATCTGGCTAACATTTTCAGGCCCTGGTCAGAGCCACAATACATTTTCTACACGGGATATCGCGTGGATTTTCAGATGTTCCGAGTGTCTAGAACAATTATGCTTTGAAAATCTCTGACAAATTGACTGTTGAGTGAATGATCGAGAGACCAAAAAGATATATCGAAGGTCCATTACGTGATGAACAAATAAATTCTAGGTTTCCATATTTGCCTATTAAACAATGAATTTATAATTGTACTGTTATTTTAATATTTGACTAAAATGCAGGCATTTTCCTACACAACACTCAACTGAGTTTTTGGAAATACATATCGTCATAAATATCATTGATAAATGCGGAAGACGAAGTTCATTCAGTGAAGACAAGGTCTATATAGTTTCAACGATTAATTTTTCAAAAATTTACCAGCTTTGGGGGAAGCGGTTCTTTCTCACACTCTACTATTATTCCGAAAATAGTTTGCTGCCTTTTCCGCCTAAACGAAACAGACTTGCAGTCTGATAGCATAAATGACGCAGTCGGCAATTGGAAGATCTTCGAGACAACACTGTTCCGCCTCGCGGGAAATATACCCTACATAATATATGGCCGAAAAAATTCGATTCAGTCCCCCTTTGAGACTTATGTGACTCGGTTCTGACCAGAAAGCAGCTATGCGAGTATACGATAGGTGTACCGACTGAACGATTCAACCATTATCAGGAAATTTAGCGCGCGATTGTAAAACCAAGAAAACGGTGTATTTCTATGGGTGTGAAACCTGCGATCACGGATCACCATCACAATGCTTCCGGAAAAACTTGAATCCAGATAACCAAGGATTTCGCCTCGAGCCGGTCAATTCCTACCCGTCATTTATTCATTTCGTATCAATCACATTACCTGTTATTTCGATGTGCATTGTCTGGTTGAATAGAAAAGTCCCCTTGGTTGTACTTGCCACGCAGGTGTAATTTCCAGTGTCGTTTTCGCTGGCACGGGGGATCTTACAAGTCAACAACATCTTATCCAAAACTTCGAGCTCTTCAAACCAGCTGTCCAGACTGGGCGGATCTTGATCTGTTGCGTCTATTTCAATTATTTGGCAATTAGTATTCGTAAAAATCAGCGCCGTTTCTACATAGATGGCCGCCCGTGTTCAGCAGCTTTAATCGCTGCCTCCCCCCCCCCCCCCCCGCCCCGACTCAAATCATGTATATTTTTATGGGGAAGGGGAGCATTTTATTTTTTTGTAAAAGAAAAACACGCCATGGCCGCCCCTGGAAACGGCCGCCCGTGTGCGGTGCACACGCTGCACCCCGGTTAGAAACGGGCCTGGTAAAAATGGAGCCGATATCGAGATTAAGATGCGCGACAGCGAATGGTTGCGATTCAGATAACCGCAGGTCAGTGAGTAACAGATCGTTATATCATAGCTGATCAACTGACATGAAAATTGCAAGCTACAGTGCGACCTCCCAACAGAGCCACTCTCTAGGTATAGAGCCACTTTTCTGCTTCTTCGTTCGACCACGACCCCTCACTCCGCCGTCGTTTTATTCGAACTGAAATTTCGAGACTCTTCCTCTCAATAATGCCGCCCTTTCGATACATGAATGAGCAAAAGAGTCGAGAAAACAGCTGGCTGTTTTGAGAGGTAGGTGACTTCTTCACGCGACAAGGTAACAATGTCGAGTTGGTGGGAGGCCACCGATTTTTAGAAAAGTTATTCCCCTCTGGTCCCATCACGGATTTATTGAGAGGTGGCACTGTATTTCATGGCAAGTAGATAAGAAACGGTGCAGGGTTTTTAATAATGACTCAGTCGTGAGTTATTTCCGGATCTTTCAACTGCTCGCAGAGTTATAGGCATATGTATGACGACAAAAATAATGTCGCGTGTGAAGAGTAAAATAATTGAAGCGTTTCGCCTTTTTCCTTCAGAATATCGGCACCCCATAAAAATCACTTCAGGTCCTTGCGTTGAATACAATAATGTAATCATTTCCCATAAAAAATTTCATTCCCATGACAAAAACAATATCGAATTATTATTTCGTATGACAATACTTTCCTGGCAATAAAAAAAGATTCGAAAACAGATGCTAGTGCCAAAAACCTTCATCACATCTAGTTTTTATCAAATTGACACCCAGGCGTTTGACCCTTCCATTGCTGGGAATAGAGAGCGTAGAAAAATAAAAAAATAATTAAACAAGTTTGGAGGTACTTGGCGGGCTGACATCTAATCTTACTATATGATTATTGACATGGTTTAATTATTGATCGTTTGGACGTCTTGTCTATAGAAGGCCCGCCAAGCGCCACTACCTCCAATTTTATTTTTCATTTCGTTATTTCTATTTTTTTCATATTTTTCTGGTCTAATTATTAATTAGATAAGAAGTGAATATGATGTATAGGTGCCCTGCAGTAAGAAGAAAGAAAGGAATTTTCAGATGAAATGACAATTCTATATGTTTTTTCGCAAGAAAATATATTTTTTGTGCAAAAAGTTTTTGCACCGGAGGTGCTTTTTGAGGAGAAGAGATAGTTATACCCGTATGAAATTCAGAATATGAGCGAACATTTCGCGTTATATTTGTTGTTTCGTGAAGTAATAGATTAGCAAGTGAGGTGAGTATTCTGTAAACCAGGATAAAGACGTAGGATATAAGTGACCATAAAATTTGTTGTACAAACACTCGAAGCTATACAAAACCGTGGGACTCGCTGCGAGGCCTATGGAAGTACACCCAGAGAAAAGATTTATTTGATTTAAATAAAATTTATTTACCGCGAATAAATCTTCTTATTCGTATATGAACCTAATAGGCATTTATTTGCCACAAATATTTAGAAATATTTGGATTTGTTTATTTCTTATTCAAATTTTTTTATTAAATCCAAATAAAAATTTATTTAGATCAAATAAGGAATTTTTGCGGCATGAAATAAATTGTTTTAAATAAATTACAAAATTTATTTGAATGAAATAAATTGCTTATTCGGTTGTAATAAACTTTTTATTTGATCCTAATGAATAATGAACGAAAGGCAAGTCTTTATTCGCCATGAATAAATTATTTATTAGGATAATTGAATATTTGTTTTATTCAAATCAAATATACAATTTACTTGATGCTAATATAAAAATAATTTTTGTATTCGATTCACCAAAATTGATGAACTGATGGATGAATCGCATCACGTATCACGAATAGCAGGTTATAAGACAAGCAAGATTAATAATCATACGAATAAAATTCTACACCAGGTACAAGTTATTATTTTATAAGATAATTTACGGAACAGCACGTGGCGTGTTGATTTCGCCATTCAGATCACCAAGCAACGATGCAAGTTACAACGCGTAGTTACAACAGCAGCGAAATCGCGCATGCGCGTTAACACATCAAATTTAATTTCTTATTAGAAACGAATATTCCACTTCTTTGATTCAAATAAGAACATATTTGCCCGAATGTCATCAAATAGAAGGCTTATTCGATATCTAATATATTGTTTGTTTAAATGCTTGTTCAAATAAACATTTATTGCTAATAAATAAAAGTTTATTTGCAGGTAATAAATTACATCCTTCTTCATGACATTTCAAATAAATAAATTGTAAATAAATGTATTTCTTAGAGACAAGTAAGTCATCCCATTTGATGCAAATAAATACTTCTTTGGTTTAAGTAAATATTTCTTTGACCCAAATAAAAACATTACAAATATGGTAATTTATTTAATTTGAATAAATCTTTTCTCTGGGTGTAGAATCAGGCATTTGCGCTCGCTTCTCATATTCTTCCGATCTTCGTAGATCATATATTTTCCTACATATTAGTTCAGTTCTCTTTGAATTTTAATCAAAACGTGATCTTATTCGGTTTCTGTAACATGAAATCGACGACGTCCTAGAAACTGCACCCAGAGAAAAGATTTATTCAAATTAAATAAATTACCATATTTGTAATGTTTTTATTTGGGTCAAAGAAATATTTACTTAAACCAAAGAAGTATTTATTTGCATCAAATGGGATGACTTACTTGTCTCTAAGAAATACATTTATTTACAATTTATTTATTTGAAATGTCATGAAGAAGGATGTAATTTATTACCTGCAAATAAACTTTTATTTATTAGCAATAAATGTTTATTTGAACAAGCATTTAAACAAACAATATATTAGATATCGAATAAGCCTTCTATTTGATGACATTCGGGCAAATATGTTCTTATTTGAATCAAAGAAGTGGAATATTCGTTTCTAATAAGAAATTAAATTTGATGTGTTAACGCGCATGCGCGATTTCGCTGCTGTTGTAACTACGCGTTGTAACTTGCATCGTTGCTTGGTGATCTGAATGGCGAAATCAACACGCCACGTGCTGTTCCGTAAATTATCTTATAAAATAATAACTTGTACCTGGTGTAGAATTTTATTCGTATGATTATTAATCTTGCTTGTCTTATAACCTGCTATTCGTGATACGTGATGCGATTCATCCATCAGTTCATCAATTTTGGTGAATCGAATACAAAAATTATTTTTATATTAGCATCAAGTAAATTGTATATTTGATTTGAATAAAACAAATATTCAATTATCCTAATAAATAATTTATTCATGGCGAATAAAGACTTGCCTTTCGTTCATTATTCATTAGGATCAAATAAAAAGTTTATTACAACCGAATAAGCAATTTATTTCATTCAAATAAATTTTGTAATTTATTTAAAACAATTTATTTCATGCCGCAAAAATTCCTTATTTGATCTAAATAAATTTTTATTTGGATTTAATAAAAAAATTTGAATAAGAAATAAACAAATCCAAATATTTCTAAATATTTGTGGCAAATAAATGCCTATTAGGTTCATATACGAATAAGAAGATTTATTCGCGGTAAATAAATTTTATTTAAATCAAATAAATCTTTTCTCTGGGTGTGGCGACAAATAGTAGAAGAACAAGTCCACGTAGCCACAACATGCTGTTAGCACTGCAGATGAAATCGAATATGTTATAACTCGACGAATTGTGTTTTTGAAGCTGAAAAAATGTGTTGCTGACATAGCATATCACGAGACAAGTGCGAGGATCACGTACGCGTACGCCGATCGTATATTATCTTTCGCACGTGTATTGGACTTTGTTTTTCGATACAACGCGCGTAAAGTTGGATTTTATGCACGCGAAGCGTGCGCAAAATAGAACTTTGCGCACGCCGTGTGGAAAAGTACTATTTCCAAACGGCGTACGCAAAGTTCGATTTTCCGTCCATACGCAGCGTTTGCAAAGTGCCTAAATCCCGCACGGCTCGGATGAGCGTGCTGGAAAGTGAAGTCTGCGGCCGAGTCAAGCGCGCGGGAAAGTGAAGTATATTATTTGTTTGTTGCTTGTCTTACACAATTTGATTGTAAAAATAGTATGTGCGACAAGTGCGCATTGACGATTTCCACACGAGTGTGATTATCGCCTTTGCTTCGCTCGGGCGACAAACTTTACACTCGTCCGGAAACCGTGGAATTTGCGTACTACTTGCACAGTGTACTATTTCCAAACTTGGTGTGCGAAATGTGATTTCTCATATCTGATATTTTATAGATTTACTTCCCATCGTGTGCAAAGTAGTTATCTTCCATATCGCGTGTCGTAATGCACGAATCGAGCACTTTGCATACTGCCAACAGGCATTAGAATACGAATTTCGCACACGTAGTTGGAAAAAATGTGTTATAAGTAGGTCGAAGCTGTTTGCTGAATCCGGTACATTCTCTGTTACTTTATTTACGGACAAATTCTTGACGCTCCACATTTTTCCAATAAAACCAATTCACATGACCCAGGATTCGAATTATGTAATTTATCACAAGTTTGATGGCAGTTCAAAGTCATTTTTACATTTTACAACGTATTTTTCACACTTTCCAGAACATTCGAGCTGTTGAAAGCACGTTGTGGATTTCCCGACAATCCTCAGCATCCTGGATACTTATGACGCAAGAAAACGATTTTGTCGGATGACAACAATAGAAAGAATTTGTGCAACAATACTCAACAAGGAGGGAGCGCAAATACCATTCTTCTGCCGTCTGTCTGACCTCGCTTGAATCTAGCTATACAAGCTCTGTGTTACGGTACCGGGACTCGAGATAGGCAGATGGAAAAAAGGTGGAAAAATAATTCGGTGACTTACGACAGTTTTTGTTAGCATGAACAACGGCGAAACCAGCATACAGCAGTAATAGCTCCATCGCCAGGTTCGATCGAATTTTCAACATTGTGTAGCTCATTGACTGATCCAACCCTTCGGGTTCGCCGATTATTCGTTTCTCTTCTGAACTATTCCAAAGACGAAATTACAGAACTTACGTGCTCGCTGTACTCTTTCAGCATAGGATCACAAGATTCATCCACTTGAGACTTTTGAATGTAAGTACGCAACTATTGCCTCGGCAAACGCGTCAAAACACTTCTAATCCATTCTTGCAGACTTCCGGAGGCCCTGCACACAATATCAGACTCGTCCTTGAGAAGGGTAGAATCTTGATTTCGATGGTTCCACCCCTCGAATACATTCGGATTAATTCAAAAGAAATGTCAAGTTTTTCGTAATTTTTTTTCGTCGATATCCACCCACTCCTGGGGAGCTTTACTTCTTCTCGCGAGAATTTATTGAGATCATCGATTTTGAGTGGTTTGTGATTCTTTTCATTTTGCCGTCAACCTAATTATCACCAGCTGGAAGATCGAAAACTTCCAGAAAATGTTTGTAGCAATGATATCTTTCTGTCGGATGTTTATGAATTCGACAGAAACATCTATAGGCCAGATTAATCACATTTTTCTTCTCTGTATGTTGCGAAAAATGCTGAAGAACTTCCTAAATATCTAACAGGAAGGTATAATTGCTACGAACATTTTCTGAGAGTTTTCGATTTCGCAGCTGATAATTAGGTTGACGGCAAGAAAATAATATTAAAAATCACGAAAAATCAATGCTTCTCTTATGAAAGAGAGCAGGGAAACCTAGGGGTGGGTAAATATCTACGAAAAAAAAAATGAAGAAATATTTAACGTGTCTTTCGAATTATTTCCAACCAATTTGAGGGGTGCAATCCTTCGAATTCGATTTCTCCCTGTTCGAAGACAGGTCTGATACAATAAACATATGATAAGGACAAGGTTTCACATACTGCGACTTGTGGACGAGCTTACAAGTTAGAGCAGGTCCCGAGTGATATCTGAATCACACGATTTTCCCGACTATAGATATTATGCCGTGGTGCACAGATCAACAGCCAAAGTCGCGTCTCGCTTTGGGTAGACGAAATGGAATGACCAGAAGAAGTGAGGGAACGGATGTGTTCTATACCTCGGCTACAACAAATTACTGGTAGTCGATTCGCGCCTGAGTCTTTTATACTGCTACTTGTTATCAGCTTGTAAATATAGTCTCTTTATACAATGCAGCTGTGCAGGAAGCATGCGGTGACTTGTGGTTTTGATGAAACAACAAGCGTGACGGTAGTTCAGAATCATGAGAGTTCCTTAAAAGTTTCTACGAAACCCACCCCGCAGTCGATTTGCACAACTTTTTCAATCCGGATTGTTGGATGCAACTATCGGCTCCTCTCGAACACAGCTACGAGTCAAGCTACTCGTTGGACGACCGGGCACTAACTTTGAATGCAGAATAATATTGATTCGAATTTCCAGAGTTAGTCTCCTTGACTCAGCCACTTCAAATGAATTCGTCGACAGGCGCGATTCGCCAAGGCACACTGCAGCTTGCCGAGTATAGTCCTCGAAATTCCGGGAACTCAATTTCCCAAGTATTCATTATTAAGGGTAATGATCCGAGCCTGAATTTCTGAGAGTTCAAATATGCACATCGAATTTATCTTGTAACAAATCGTTCATTCTGTGGGATGGACACCGACTTGCATTGATCCTGCTACGATCAAGGCCTTCCGAAGTAATTTACCACATTTCCTCTAGGATGGACGGAGTTTCCTAAAATCAGAATTTAGGAAAGTATTTCAGCAGTATTTCACCTCGGAATCCCGGGATGAATCAACTCATCATATGCGTAGAGAGACAAGGTGATTAATCCAGATTCGCAACTCCTGCACATGTGAGACTTTTTTTTATTCTTACACCGATTAGTTTTCCCTTAGGGCGCAGTTTTATTTTTACCTTTTTATGCAAATTTATCTGCACCCCAAGGAGGAGAATATTTTTTTCGTGATGGTCATGAAGCTCATTGTGGAACTGTAATAAATCAAATGAATCCCACTGAACACAACAAAATGTGTCTTAAGCTCATCTTAAGTAAAAGAATCCAAGAGGCCGCATATCCCCTGGTTAATCATATTTTCAATCATCATGCAATCGCGAAACGAGCCGAATATTTTCAACTCGAGGACGAAAGAAAAAAACACCCGCATTATTATCAGACCTCGCCTAATGATGTATTTTTTACAAAGTCTGAAAGGCAAACCACCAAATGTCGCCACGAGTCGTAAACATGGGCGTTCTCGGATAACTGAACGTCGCCTTCGTACAACGTCCGCTATTATTTTCAGAGGATTTATAATTGTTAACATCAAACGTAATGACGTAATGAGAAAAAAAATTACGAAAAAGAAAAATAGATTTTTGACTAAATTCTTATAAGTTTCAAAATGCTTGAGTGGCCTGTACAATTCTTTTAATCGTGCTGATGTTTGGAGAGGGTTCTTAAGGGGGGACGCTGGTCTAGAGCGTGAAAAAATGGGCATAATTTGGGAATTTTTTGTGACTCAACAAAAAGGTCAATCGAAAATCTGTAAAAGAGGTTTTATAATTTAGGTTTTATTGTACAAATACAAATTTTTTTGTGTCAATCAAATTCAAAATGGCGGCTGCCCAGCATTTCTTCGGAGGCGCCTCATTTTTAGACGGGTCCATGGCCGAAGATCTAACCTCCTTAATTTTGGTCCCGGAACAAAATCCCAAAAATTTTTAGTTTCTATATAACAACAGCAAGAGACGTACGTAGGGGTTTTTCGATATTTTGTTTTTTCGCGAAATGGTGCACGTTTGAAAAAAACATTGAAATTTTCACTATAAAAAAACGACAAAATTGTTGATTAAAAAAAAACTATGCAATATAAAAAAAAAATCCTACGTACGTCTCCGAAGAAAGGTATTTCGAATGTACTGTCAAAATTTCGTATAGATCGGTGAAGATTTGCTCGAGTTATGTCTTCGGCCAGTTCAAAAAAAGTGATTCCGAGAAAAACGCGTTTAAAGTTTTAAGTACTATAAAATCATATTAAACGCGTATATACCTTCAATCTGCGATATTAATATTCTAAATTCATCGGAGGGCAGTCCCTTCTCTATCAACTGCCGTTATACCTGCTACCGTACTCAAAAATTCCAGCGTGCGCCGGGATCATAAAGGGCGCTCGGGGCATACCTGCACTGAGAGAAGTTTTTATTTCATAGTAGTAAAATTTATTAGTATCTAGTAAACACATTTATCATATGCGCAAACAAAACGTGTACTGAATACTAATAAAATTTTATTAATATTTAATAAAATTTTATTAATATTTAATAAAATTTTATTAATATTTAATAAAATTTTATTAATATTTAATAAAATTATTAATGTATAATAAAAATTATTAGTATGTAATAGAATTTTTATTAATATGAAGTGTTGGATCGAAAGAAATCCTAATACTCGTTTTTATTACTGGTAAAAGTAAAAACTTCTCTCAGTGTGAGAGGCGCTGCCGTAGAATGGAAAGTTTGGGCATTTAGACACTTTTGCCGGCATCCATCTTTCGGTATGTTATTTTTAAGACCCTAAAGTACCTTTTAAGACAAAAAAAAAAATTTCGATTTTTTCAAAATTCTAGACCAGCGTCCCCCCTTAAAACATGTGAAACTAACATATTTTCATGCGCGGTTGAGAACGAATCGGTTTTTTGTGCCACCCTGATATAGATACTCAATTCATAACCGAGAATGAGTGATCTTTAAGAGATTCGATCGCCATCCATTTGAATCGACGAGAGTATCTTCTCATAGTTCCTGTCCGTAGAGAGGGTAGCTGCTAATCCAGAATCATGTATTTCTTGACGTTTGAAAGTGCCTGGATCATCACATTTTCGTTACACATGACATGCCTGTGATATTCACAGAACCGAGTGTAACGTAATCGGTATATGCTTGTTACAAATTCGTGTTTCCTCGGCTAGTATCACCAGAGTCAAGAGTCCCTTCCAGGCTAGGCAGCCTCCGTCGCACAATTTGATCAGAATCCAAGCCGTACAAACTCTTCTTCTTCTTCTATTCCCCTATTGGTTACATCCCCCTGCGTGCATAGCACTGGGTACAAAATTTAAAAGCTAAGTAGCTCAAGCCTCATAGGAGAATGCGCATATGATTGACAAAGTTTTGCGCGTGTGCGGGGATAACTTGTTGTGAATGAAATTCAACGACTTCTGATACGACGAAGATGTTTATACGGAATAACCGAACCAACAAAATTATAAATTGGTTGGAAGAGGTGAGGTATGTGAGGGATGCCGTGTACACCACACAAAACATAATCAGCATCGACAACTCCGAGCATGGTTGTCATAACAGGACGTAGGAAATCCACAGGCTAACCACTTCTGACGCCTAATTGTTTTTCAACAAATACGCAAATAAGTGGCAAATTAGTTCAGAGATAAATACAAGCGGTACAGTTATCAATGTTTTTTTGTAGATAAGGAAATGTTTGCGAGGTCACCACGGGAAAATACTCGCCGTTATCAGATGTCTCCAATTTTAAGCGCTAAAATAGAAGCCACAAATTATCGCCACGACTTGTCACCGACGGTTCTCAGATAATTGAAACTTTTTGTCCAACCACATTCTAAATCCTAATGATTTAAAGAGTCTAAACTATATGTACACAAAAAATAATTTTCGATGTAGTGGGCGTAAAACGCCTATATTACGCCTCCGTTTGCGGGCTTAATCACTAATTCTATGCTTGCTATAATTCATCAAATGAAAACGTCGAAATTCTGCCACAGGAATAGAAAACGACGATTTATAACAACCCTGTGAATCGGGATGGTTGAAAAGAGTGGTGTCATTCGTTCAACACTTCTCAGATAATTAAAAATTTCTGTTTAACCACATTCTAGATCTTGATGAATTATTAGTATCGTGTACAATTTTGGGTCATAAGTGCTTTCGACAGTGCCGGGGGGCGGGTCCAGCGGCGAAAGCACCTGGCGTGGGGGCAGAGCCCCCCACAGAAAAAAAAGAACAAACTTGTAATAGAAGATTAAACTTCTATTCGAACATTATAATTTTGATCTTTGACGTGTTCGCTTATTTCGCCAATAGATACTTAAATATTTAGGCAGTTATTAAAAACTAGATCTACATTCTTCGGAGAAGCACTTTGGATTAAATTATTCAAATCATCATTTTTTTATGTATATTTACCATGGACCTATGAATACTAGGGACGGAGTGTAAAGTATCGTCACGGGTGAGGGGACTGGTATTGGAGCGGGGGAAATGGTCGCCATATTGGTATGATTAATTTGGAGGCAATTTTAAAATACATAACTTTTTTCAGGATGGCAAATCTGCCAATTGTACTGTTTAGTAGCAATAAGTGCTGGATAGGAAAGACATAGGCGTAATTGACGACGTAGAAGATTCGGAGGATAGGGTATAATATAAATGAACAAGCATTTTCATTCACCAAAATGAAATACATTTTAACAAAATGATGAATTGTAGCAAACTACAAGAATAATAGGGAATAAGATTATTGTCCCTTAAATAAAGTTAATTTATTGAATTTTTGGCAGCTGCTATCAGAGTGATCTATGGCGCTTTTGCCAATGTGGAATGGTCTAATTCTAATATATTTGCTGACAATTGCCCTCACAAAATATGTACATGTATACAACATGGTACATATCTTACTTACATGGTACAACTCTAAAACCATTTGGTCATGTTGATGTCGGCGTAGATTAGAGAATAGAACATCTGTTTCGGTGAATTTCGAAAGCACACAATCGAGGAGTTTATCATTCATCAATTTGGGTGTACACCAGATTGCAGGATTACAAGGATTACGTGAGATTGCAAGAGATTACGTTAAATTGCAAAAGATTGCAAGAGATTACGACATGAAAAATTCCAAAAAATTGAAAAAATTACAAACGATTGCAAAAATTACAAGGGATTACAGAGAGATTGCAAGAGATTACGACAGATTGCAAGAGATTACAAGAGATTTCAAAGGATTGCAAAAGATTACAGAGATTACAAAAGATTGCGAGAGATTGCGAAATAGGTGTAGGGGAAAGTGGGGCAGATTTAACCAATTTTGAACGCAATTGATCTGGAGCCAAGGGTTTAAATTTTTTTTTTAAATTTTCTCCACTCACAGGGCAGCTAACGTACCTGGCTATGAAATGCCAAGGTCGAATTTTTTTCTAATACGTAACAGAAAGCGCAATAAATTGTCCAGTAAATTTTATTTTTTGGTTGAAAGTGCCCCTCCAATGGGGTAGAACCAACCACCCTGTGTGGCACTTTCAAAAACTATTAGTAAAAAAAACTTAGTAAATAAGATACTTCAAGGAACTTTATTGGTGATAAAAACATAAATAATATATGAACTGCAGTCTTATCATCAGTTCAGGTTCAGTTATTGTTGGTCAAAGTCTTCAATCTGAATTATTAAATCTGAAATTCGGAACTGGTTAGCGGACGGTAAATTTGGAAAAATCAGAGTTGAAAATTAAAGAATTTCTCATTGTTTTTGAGACCACTGGTTTAGCAATCACGTCGCTCCTCTCGCTCCTCTCTCTCTCTGCCCCACTTTCAGTGGTTGATTCTGCCCCACCAGCCCCTATCTGCGTCAATCGCGTGTATGAGTAAGCCTGCCATTTAAAAAAGAAATATCGCCATGAATCTTATACTTGGCATAATAGGCCACCAGAGGAAACCATTATTTTTTTAAAAACGGTAATTTATGATATAATTTTTTGCGTTTTAAAAATCGAATTTTATTGTCCTTGTTGCGTGGGAAACGTTTGGACGCCGACTGACAGATGGTAAATGATGTGGTAATGCTAGTCTTTTTCCGGGTGATTGGAGGCGACACATTCTCAATACAAAGTTCAAGTTCGAAGCCAAAAATAAATAATTCGTGGAGTTAGGTAGGTGGTTGATTCTGCCCCACTGGTCGAAACTGCCCCACTTTCCCCTACATCAGATTTCACAAATGATTAACCCCTCGGGTCTAGGTAAATAAAATATTCTGCATTTTCATCGTGTCACATCATGTTACAGGAGAAGGTTCACCGTTATGAAGAAATGAAGTTTGAAGAGTACAGACCCTCACGAAACGGGCCACGATCTTGGTACTTCAATTTCGGGAGACGATTGAAAGATAGAGCTTAATATCGTGCCGTACGAAATAGTGGTCTTCGTCGTGCCGTTTGCGAGATACGGGTCATTTTCGCGTGCAACGAGTGCGGGAAGTTAACGCTTCCTTGTGAATGTGAAAAGTTGCATATTTACATGAGTCAATACAGTATTTTTTCCACACGGCGTGCGCGCAGTTCGATTTTGCGCACGCTCCGCGTGCATAAAATCCAACTTAACGCGCGTTGTATCGAAAAACAACTCGTGTGATTCTAACCCTCTACCATACTATTTCATATGGCACTCTTTACTTTCTCTTCGTGTAAACAGTGCAGAAAATGAGTCGTTGTTGAGGAGCGTGATGAAGTTTTTGCCACACTAACATGTCGTTGGAAGCGAAGGTTGCTATTTAGTTGTCATGAAACTATTTTTCATCGACAACCCGATTGTCGGACAGATTTTTGTCTTCTGAACTATCAGAGACCCAAGTATCTGAGGTCAAATGAGGGATTCATGAAAACCCTGACATTAGACGCTTTTACTTCGACTGCATTTAACTTTGAGACCCGACGACTCATAACTCCTAACTTTCACTTGATTATGCCTCAAACTATTGTTCACCTACTGCAATAAAACTAAGTGATCAAAGGACAATTTGGACACATACCAGTCATTCCAAGATACCCCTGTTCGTAGTGTAGGAATGAACTGCAGATCGTGTTAGTAACGTGACTTGGGACCGGCTATGAAACGGATAGCCAAGATCTGTCACATTTTGACTTATCATAGTCCGGCACTACCGAGTCAACATGAATGAGTGCAAAATAAGAGAGCAGTAACGATACCTTC
Organism: Rhogogaster chlorosoma; assembly: GCA_944452935.1. Lineage (NCBI taxonomy): Eukaryota > Metazoa > Arthropoda > Insecta > Hymenoptera > Tenthredinidae > Rhogogaster > Rhogogaster chlorosoma. The sequence goes on along the minus strand of OX101801.1, from coordinate 3,395,995 downwards.
ATTATCAGAGGCAACTCGATTATTATTCGGTGCTCGACTCGAAAGCTGATAAAACCAGCGAGAAATACTTTGCGTTTCTCACTGCTCGATTATAGTTACTCTAATATTCGGAGCGAGACGACATCTGAACCTTAACGACCACTCGATGTGAAGACAATACGATTTCCATTCAGAAGCCATAGCAAACTTTGTTCAAATTTCTAATGTAGAAACTTTCAAGGCAACGCCAGCCCTGGCGAAAATGAGATGTACAAAATATCGAAGCAAATGTAAATTGGAACAAATAAGTGTGACCGGAGTGTGAATTTGTGCCAATTTACGTTTCCTGTACGCTTTCTCACGTTTCCTGTACAGCTCATTTTCGCCAGGGAGCTGCTATCTGCACGTATGAAAATAAGATAATCTATAACGCTCGTGCTTCGTTGTGGTTTGCCCTGCTATCGCCACTTTGTTGACACATCGAATGCTACGTATGACAATTCTGTAGATTAGAATGTGAAATTACTTTATTCAAATCAATTGTACAAAGTTTTTCACCGATCAAGTCTGATTCAAAATAATTCTAATAATAATTTCATTGTGAAAGAAATTGGAGGGAGCTCACAAATTTTTGATCAAAAATCTGAACCCTTCACTAAATAAAGAAGTTGACTGTAGCAGATGACAGCGAGACGATTTTACAAATTTGAACATTGATTATGCACAACGTTTTCACTCCTCAGCTCACCAGTCTCACCCTCGAGCTTGTTCAGTCGCATTTGACGTGACTTCTGATGTTTTCATTGTTAAATAGTCTCTCTCGCCATCTCCTAAAGCTTCGGCGTTCATTCGGACGTACGTTGCATCAATATTGAAGTAATGCTGAAATACATTCGCAAATGATAATCATGGCAGAATTCCTTCAAACAGGTAATCACTAATCCTTTCGACTGTACGATAGCACACGCTTACGAATCTCAAGAACAATCGACTCGACTAAGTTTAATGGTGAACATCTCATAGGTTCATGATGATACGAATTCAGAAAGGGACGAATACGTCATAGACCGATCCGGCTTACCGTCTTCACACTATCTTCCAGCAAGTAACCAATATTCTTGGTAAGCTCTTTGAACGATGGCCGCTTAAATGGCTCTGCATGCCAACAGCGCAGAATCATTTGGTATCTGGAATAAATATAGGAATTTATGATTATAGTGTCAACAGGATGAAATGTACTTAATGTGTATTCTACATAATTCTACAAGTACTCACATTTCCCGGGTCGCGAGCTTAGGGCGTGCCATACGGAATCCATCGGCCAGCTTCTGGCAAAGAGTTTCGGGTCGTATTCCGGGATAGGGAGTTTCAGCAAGGCTGTAGAATTCCCACAAGACGACTCCGTACGACCAGACATCCGAGTGAACCGAGAAGACTCGATCTCTCAGAGATTCAAGCGCCATCCATTTGAAGGGGAGAGGCTCGTGCCCTTTCTTCTGATAATTGTCGTCCGTGAGGAGGGCCCTCGCCATCCCAAAATCACATATCTTTACGATATTGTCTCCCGTGAGAAGGATATTCCTCGCTGCCAAGTCGCCATGCAATATCTGAAACGCGAGCGACGGGCACTTTATCGTTCTACTGAAACTAGCAATCCTGAACCCTTGAACTCAATCTCAAGTCGCGTTGCTCGTATGAGTTGGACTGTCAAGGCCTCTGGGCGAAGTGGTTGGGGTACGAAATTTCATATCGGTACCATCAACGACTGAGTTTGGATTTTGGGGTTTGGATTCAAGAACTTCTTCTTTCTTGAAGAGATGGTTTGAGGAGAAAAGCCACGTATTTTGGACGGATAGACAAGTTTCCAGTGGAATCGCGAGACAATGGTGTGGATATTTTGTTTGCATTTTGCAGAATCATTCGAAGTCACTTCGTGTTCCGGAAAGCGTAAAATGACTAAAGCGGGTCTAACGAGTGAATGATAAATCATAGTAAGATCACCCGTGACGTAAGAGAGTTATAGAATGCTACCCACCCTTCTGAATCCAAGAAACTGCATACCACGCGCAACCTGCCAGGCCCAGCACAACAAGTCTCGTTCAGATATCGGCTCTAAATCCTCGTCTGTGTAATTCCCCTGGTAAATGGATTGTGGATCAGGTTCAATCGTATCCGTTTCGGGAACACCGTCGTCGGCTGCTATGCTCTCAGAATCCGTACGATCTATGCTATGGTATGTGACTGATGTCGCAGAACTGAAAAATAGATACATATGAATACACGGGTCTCGAAACGGTTCAGAACGTCCATTTTTGAGTCTTAGTATAGTAAAACTGTTCAGAGTTTGAGGGAAGTTGTCGCATTCACCTACCACGAGGGAAAAATCAGATGCTACTGAATTGAGAGGATCAATGATCAAGTTAGGATTATGCAAGCATCACTCACCGACTAACATTGGCAGCAACAAGTTTGCCACTGTGGTTGGAATCTGCATCGATATTTTGAGTGACATTGTCGACCTGGTTGGGGAAATGAGTTCTACGGCGCAACAAGAAGTCGTGTAAGTTACCGAATCGGCAGAATTCCACGATGACGAATAGTTGACCTGTTCAAACCCCGTCAAAGTACAAGTTGGAAGAATCGGGATTCACGTAATGAAACTCATGACTGATGGGTGTGATTTCATGAGCCAGGGATCCCACACGGAAATAAAATATATGTGAAAACATATTTTTCGATACATTCAAAATAGATGTAAAATACATTTGAGATATATATTATATATCTTAAATATATGTAAGATGTATGCAAAAAATACGGAAAATGCATTAAAAATATAATCAGCATATCCAACTTTTGGAACAAAATATATTTTCAGAATGTATAGTGAATATATGTTGGATATGCGATTACATATATTCAAACTATATTGAAATATATTCAAAGGACATTTAAGATATACTTGAAATAGTTTCAAACGATTTTTGGAATATACGCCAAATATATATTTGAAATATGCTCAAATTACATTTGAAATATACCTGTAATATATTTGGAGTGTACATGAAATACATTCAAAAATGGATGGAAGAATCAAAAAGGTATTACAAAATAAGTTATAACGAATAATTTTGAGGTGTAAATAACAATAAACTGAATGCGTTGTGCTGACGACATGCCGACTTCTTGAGCAACTCTCGAGACTAGCTTCTGACCGTCTTCTGGAACTATGCGCAGTATTTCCGCAAAACTGTGCTTTCAAGCTTATTAGGCGGTGAAAAAATTTGGGGTCTTTCTGCTACGTCAGAGATGTCTCGTAGATTGCTCGTTGAATCGAATTTAATCGCTGTGTTCCTGACCGTAGTTGTCGAAGTGATGCGACGAGCCAGTCCATCATCGCGGAACTGCTAGCTTGTAAATAATTTCGCAATTAAACATAACTCAGAATCTGTGATCAATACGTAACTTTATCACGACTTTATTACGAATTATTATCGTTCGACATTTTTTGGTTACCTTTATTAGAATGATTCGTAAATTTCACCCCGACGGTTGTTTAGACCCAAATAACGTTGCAAATAAACAGAAATCGACATCTGCAATCAATTCGCTAATTCGTTACCACTTCTTTACGAATGAATATCGATTCCCTTTGTCTTACTAGTTATATTACGATCTACCTCAAATATGTCATTCTGTCACTTGATTCTGACCAAACGACGTGATAGCTGCCGCTATATCGTCTGTAGATGCAGACGTTCGACTGTCCCTACGACAGTCGAAATACGCCGGTTGTATTTAGAATATATCTCGAATGTATTTATTAATATATATGTCACATATATTTTTACTTGTATTCAAAAATATATTCAGCATATCCAATTTTTGGAACAAAATATATTTTATATATGTTTTATTATATCTTTCGATATATTTTTTATACATTTTATTTCCATGTGGGATCGGTTACATCTATTGCCTATATACTTTTGCATGAACTATCACTGAACAATACGAGTCATTACACGCAGCAAGACTCACCCAATGGGACGTTTCTGGTGCAGGCGCCGAGAAGGTTCACAACGTTGACGTGTTTGCCAAGGTAGGCGAGAATCTTGAGTTCGCGGGAGAGGGCTGTCATGTGGTTCAGGGTGGCTGTAGATCGGACCTCTTTCACCGCGACTGTTGTGATCGCATCGGGAGGGCAGATTGATTTTGCCTGAGCCATTCTCACTACACCGAACGCACCGCTTCCCAGTACCTTACCTGTGAGGTGGCGAGAATATACAATATTATCTGACCTTCGATATTGACGCATCGATCCTGTGAATGATTTTTGAGAAGAATCCTTCGAATATCTTTCGGCCTATCGTTGACTATTGTCAAAGCATCGTCTTGTATACGAGATAGTACCGCGAACGACGAAATAGTCCCAAATATTTGTAAGTGAATTCAAAGCAATGTGAACATATCATTCAACCGAGTTGTGCAAATAGTGCCCAGTTCAATGAAGAGTCTGTTTCAACTGTCTTTCACGCAGCTCTGTGTCATGAATGAAACTTCACTGCTCATCAGTAAGCGAATACAAATGCGATATGAGATTTGATACCAAGCTTCAGTAACTCCCGTGGGAATTCCCATTTCTTGTCGTACGGTAGCAGCTCGGCCTGCTCCGCCATGTTCAGTTCTGGATCCAGACAATCCAGAGCTCCGCCGTTGAAACGCTCGAGGGTCGCTTCTATGAATCTCCTTCTTGCCGCCTGAAAGAGAACATTCTCCAGATTTATGAAAAGACAATCTAACGGCGACGTCAGGATCAAGTATTTTTGTATACCATTTCGCGCCGCTTCCGGATGTACATCCAGACAACCATAACGAGAAGTAGAACAATGGCAACGCTCACGTTTGACCATATTACCACGTCGAGTCTCTCTGTTTCTAGATATATCAGATAAGGTTAGTGTCTTTATGGGTGATTCACGTAATTTTGAGGTGAAAGTACGGCTAGAATGTCCGGAAGAAAGTATAAACTTTGGTACAAGACTTTTCTGATATTTATGATTCGGTATGGCTTAGCTCTATGCAAACGCACATAAGCGGCAACACTTGAGCACAGATTTTGAGATTCTAGACATTTTAATTGGCAAGTTTCATTCAGCGTGTTCGGCAGGAATCGATCCACAGGCTGAATCATCTCGCTATTATTCAGTTGAGGTACAAGACTTAGAACTGTTGAACTTATTTTCTTAGCCTGACGACAGCATTGCAGCTTTTGCCAGGGAATTTTTTTTCTACAAAGTTCATGTTACTTTAGTTCTACCGATCGCGCTCTAATTTTATACAAGATAATTTTTGCATGACGGCTTTGTCTCGGGGGGGCTCGATGTTTGGTCGATCGAATATTCCATCGTGACGACCAATACCTTACCCCTCAGTTTCTGTGACTGCGTATGCGAATCGTCACCGAACACAACCAATTCAGTGGATAATTCCACTGTCTAGACGGAAGAAGGTTGATTTGATGAGTCATTTTCAATACCTGTCTGTGATGTTAAAACCTCTTGAGTCTGACTCCAGTTACCGCATATCGTCTCGTAATCGCTACAGGCAGCTACCTTTATCCTATAACTAATATTCATTCTCAGATATACGAAATCGTAAGTGTTCTCAGTTCTCGGCAAGTATATCGGCTCTCTTTCTTCGTCCCAGGCCTGAGCACTTACTTTGTATTGATGGACATGATTAGCCAAACCTGGTGGTGGCGTTGTCCATGCAATTGATATCGAGTAAAAACTCGTTTTCGTGACTCGGACAGTTGGAACAAATTTCGGATCTAAAAAGTCGGAATGTGTTATTTAGTCGGGCACCGACTCCGCTACGATACATTTTTTATAAGAAAAGAGTTTCCAAAAAAATTGCGCTACGGAGACGGGCTCCTGAACGTCACTTCGATACCTCTGTCTATCGTGGAAGCTGTGCCCTCCTCACTCCAATGATCTCCCTCATCTGGCGAACTACAGAGTCCCACTATAAACTCATAATTGGTGCGAGACTCGAGGTTTTCGAATATGTGGGATGTGTTAGGATATACCAGAATCGTTTTCATCAGCTCGCCCCCATGAGTAATCATGAGTTTGTAACGTGACCAATCGTATACGACATATTTTGGCAGCTGCGACCATCTTATCGTTATCGAATGTGGAGTCGTTGCCTCGACCCAAACGATCGGAATATATTCTGAAACATTAGACTCGTGTAATTCAACAGTTCCAGAATATTTTTATCAACCGTCGCACAGACTATCCTACTCGTACTCGACAAGAAAAGCTTCGTTTGTATCAAACAACATTCAGAAAATGCGAAAACTATGTTCTTATTAGTCCTAGGCACTTGCACTGGGGTACAAACCTACCCCACGAAAATTCAAAAGTTCACGTCACAGCTAGCCAGCAACATTTTCGGTTCAGTTCAATGTCACTCTCTAGAAGTAGGGTCTGGCCCGAGGAGCCATTTACTTTTAAACATGATTTCACAGAGTGGTTGATTTCATGTGATTTCGCGTGTGATTTCAGTATTTCAAGCTCTGCATGATTTCAACGAATCGTTTATAGTTCTTGGTGATTTCGTGGAACGAAATCAGGATTCGAATCATGATTTCGAAATACCAGCTATTGAAAAGAAATCGGGAAGAAGGTTTAGTCTACGAATCTTAAAAAATTCAGGTGATTTCATGGATGCATGTGATTTCACGTGATTTCATGTGATCTCAAGGTGATTTCAAACACTGTTAAGGATATTTTAAAATCAACAATGACCACTGATTAGTATATAGAGTTCATTGACAATGACAGATGATTTCGAGCGATTTCTCATGATTTCGTTCATGATTTCATTCGATGTGATTGGATGATTTCACTGGTGAATGGCCCCTCGGTCTGGCCGGTCCGGGCATCAGTATGTCTGTAGCTGCTGAATCCGGCGCGGGGTACGTTTGTCCCCTAGTGTAGGCGTTACGTTGGTGTTTTGTGCAAGTAAGTAACTTTCACTTTTTCTTTCGGGAATAGTAGATTTCACTCACATCTACGTAATTTCATTGTTCAGAGTTTCATAAATTGATTCATGATGAGATTTTCGAATTTTATCGGTTGAATCGGTAGAATAATTAAGTATGTTGGTTTTTCGTACTTGAATTATTATTACATAAATAAATCAATAATATATATACATTTTTATATATATATATATAAAATATATATTCTATATGCAATATGATTTATATATTCATGTACGTTGATGTGAAAATATAGGTAAATACATAGGTATACGAAGGATTCTTCGTAAAGTGGGCCACCCACGGTTTCCAGTGACGAATTCGGTAGGTGAATTTCTATTCTCTCATCTTCGAATGTATGCAACCAAGATATCTAAAATAATTCACAAAATATTTTCTCACGTCAGGTGACGCACTCAAATTATTTCAGAATTTTCAGAGATATCGAAAAACGTAGGTGGCCCACTTTACGAAGAATCCTTCATAAATATAGGTGTTTAAAAGCAGTTTGTATTGGTATTTCATTCGACTTGTCCTTTTCCGCACCGCTGATATTCGTCGACATTTATATGCTGAAAGAATTATACTCTATCGAGAGAATCTGAAGCTTCTCATTTTTTTCCGATAGTATAAGATGTCGCGTTAGTAAAGCCAAAAGGGCGTATCTCAACAGAAATTTTTCGATACGCCCTTTTGGCTCTGCAAAAATCAAAAAAAAAAAAAATTTCTCCAATCAACTTGGGAATGTTAAAAACGTAGATATCTATAAGAAAAACGAAAAAATTTTTTTTTTTCAGATACGCCCTTTTGGCTTTAAGATTTTTTTTCTTAAAGCTGCACGGAAAGAATTTTTTTTAAAATATTACCGTTAAAATCACAGTAAACGTAGGACGCCCCGCAATTCCTTATCTAATTACAATTCTTTCAATAATTATTCACAAATACAATGTAAAAAATACAGAAGAGTACGATTAATTTTTACTGTAGTGTCCGGTAAAAAGTAATAATTATAACTGAATAATAACTGAAACTACTGACAAAATTACCGGAGTCTTCGGTAAAATAAGCAACGGTATTGTCCACAAATTCGGAGGTGGCGGTGCGATAGTCTCGTCTTGATTGAATCGATCGAATCGTCTTGCGATCTCGATTGTCCGAAAAACCTGAATGTATCAGTCGTTTTCAGTCGTCTATTTCTAAATGTCACAAACAGCGAAAGATTGAAGCGAATACTTATTCTTTCTTCTAAGATATTTCAATACTATTAATAACACAAATATGAGTAATAATAACTTAGAAGTAAGTCGATTAGCTGAATATAATTTGTACATACAAATTTAAATTAGATTTTTTATTTTTTTGTCACTGAATGTATTGTAAATAAAAAATGTAAAGTGACATATAACCTAATAAAATTTTCAATAAATAAATTCATGATAGAAAATAAAATATTTAATAAAATTTACAATAAATTTATGACACTTGAAATTTTTATAAGAAATCAAAGTTTAATTTTTACTGTGGGCTACAGTAAAAATTTCGTAAGAATCGCCTGTCTAGAAAATTTACAGTAGTCTCCGGTAAATTTTATTCACACAACTTTAAAAAGTATTTTTGTTAATAGTAAATGGTAAAGCAGCGCCCTAGCGTCCCACGATTACAATACAGTCCGGTAATTTTTCTCGTTAATTTAACAGTACATTTTAAAGAAAATTTCTTTCCGTGTGTAAAAGCGAGAGCAATATCTGTTTAAGAAAAGTTGTCAGTACAATGAAATCAAGCCTTGATGTATTCCCAAATTTGGAGAACATCTAGGGAGCAAATTTTGCCGAAAATTTTCTGACACACTCAATGACAACAGTAATTGCTGTACATTTGATGAAACTTCTGATGCATGGAGAGTATTCTCAGCGAGTAGTTGACAAAATGACATCAGAATACGCAGCAATTGTAATGGACTATTTGCACAGTTACACTTGTTTGTCTGCGCGGTCGTAGTTACAGCATACCCTATCCTCCCATAATATGAAACAGCTTTCCGAAGTGCCGCAGAGGGGGGGATACAAAACAGAAAAATTTTACGTACTTGTTAGGCATAGGGTTTTGAATGAACAGTTGGTAGGACTAAAAGAAAGAAAAAGGTATGCGTGCGCAGAGGAGAGAGAGGAGAGAAAAGGAGGGAGGTAAGAGAACAGAGAGAAGAAGGTAGGACGAGAGTGAGAAAGGGCGGTCAGCCGCAGAGAAAAAAAAAGTAGTAGAGAAAAGCTTTTAAAAAGAAGACACAGAATTAAAAGAAAGTATTGTAACAAAGGTGGTGTTGGGTTTTTAATGAGCGTGAACGATTTCGAATTTAGACCTTTTATTAACATATGGTATGGTTAATGAGAAGCTCGAAAGAAGAGTGAAGAGTCTCTATAGCAACCCTATGGTTGCTACCCATCGTCAGTCAGGTGCTGACGGTGGGTATTTCAGCAGTGGCGTATAGTACGCCATAAAAGAGTCTCAAAGGCATGAGCGAAAAAGGCAAGGTGTCTTATTTTGAACTACTCTCCACTGTAGTTCGCAGAAGCCAAAGATTAATGAGAATAAAGTAATGGAGAATTATTGGTATCGCGATGTTTTGTCTTCGTTATAGAAGGCAAAACTTCTCGATACTCTTTTGTAATTTAGATAAAAATGAAATATTGATTTCAATTGATTTGATTATAACAGTGGCGAGCCACGTAAGGTAGATAAATAATGCCCGCTAGACGAGACCTGACGAGGCAAAAATATTCGCCTGATATAAGGGAAAGTGGGAGTGAAGTGACGCCCTCGAAAAATGATGATGTCGCAACCTTTTCCAAGCCAATTTCTGCTCAACAACGACCAATAAACTATCGCACGGGTTCTGTGCGGCAAAATTTGATGAGCAAACGGAACTTTATATTCTATTTGACTTTTTCTGTTTTCCAGGGGGCCATTTTCTCCCGCTTTCCCCTTAGCCAGATCGGATAAGCGCTACCTGTCCGAAAACAATTATTATCCACTCAAGATGTTACCAATTCTAAATGAACGATGCCCTGGTTTCCGGAAAATGTGAGCCAGGCATCTGTAATTCGCGTCGTCGTTCTGCATGATATTCGTCAAGTGCAGGGTGTATAGATTGTCATAGCGATCGAGGATATCCAAAGTAATTGTCAAATTCGTAAGGTCGACGGCCACGTTTTCAAACTCAAGCAGCCCTGTGATACTGTTGTCCTCACAGTCCCGCAGAATGGGGCACGACAGAGACGCAACCTTGTTCGCTTTCACTTGAATTCCCTCTGCTTCTGCAGTTGTTTCACCAGGCTCTGAAAACGTGAGATACATACATTACTGACGTGTTCATCAGATACTCAACAAATAGTCGGTAGTTATGCTTTTTGTAATCAATGCCAGGCCCGGTGCCTGAACAATAATATCATTTGTTAATGATGTTCGGGTAAAGTATATAATTCGGAAGCGCGGAGATCAGCTGGACGGTCAGTGCCTGACGATCTTGCACATAGACCACTGTGTGGTGTTCACCTGCGCCAAAGAGGATAGGACCTGACCTAGATAAAGCTGGAGAGTATTATCGTGTACCAAGCGCAACAACTATTCAATATATCTAGATGTATGATGCATATGGGGGATTCCACGTCAAATCGAATGAAAAAACGAGATTATTTCCCTGACCACTCTTGATGTTCTCGCCCTTTTAGTCCGGTCACCTTAGGCCATATTTTACCAAGTTCTATTCAAGAGAGCCACCCTCTTGCCAATTTTTTTACAGGTAGTTTGGACCTACAAGAATATAGTCCTGAGTTTTCTTACATTTTCAAGGTACATTTTAGCAATAAAAAAACATTGAAAATTAAAAAACGGCTATTTTTGGGATAACTTTGTTGGAACGCGTCCTATCGAAAAAAGTTTCGAATAAAATTTGTACATCATAACGTCCTTTGTAAAAAAGGTCCTGAGAAAAAAAGTGCTAACATTATTAATTAAGCGGTTAATGGCAAATGAAAATGAAAACTCTACATTTCGTTTTTGCAACCGCAATCGGGTATTTATCAACATATCGGTTTGAAACTCGTACGAGATGTAAAGGAGCCAAACCCCAAGAGAATCGTGCAAGATTTATCGATCTGCGAGGTATAGTTTAGCAACAATCTACGATCATCGAAAAATCTTTGCCCTTCAATAGAATTTCCCGACGAAGGCCCACAGGGTTGAAAAAAATCGAGGAGCTTCGTATAATCATGCACGAGCGATTTGAAAAAAAAAAATTTAATTTGTTGAAAATAGACACTGCTTTTCGATTTTCGATTTTTGCTTATAAACAAATAACAATTCTGACCAAAGTTGCAAAGATATCTGAAAAATTCTTTGGCCATCGAACGCGTTTTGGAAAAACGAACAAATTAAAAAAAAAAATTTGCAATATTTTGATTACCGCCCGAGATATGAATGTTTTTACGTTTGTTCAATTTTCTATTGTTGTAATAAAGATTTTTGCAAAATTCGAGTTCCTCAGCAATCCCTACGCTTCCGGCCATGAGATTCAATGAAAGTATTCCCTTTACGAGCAAGTATGCCATCACAGTTGTCGTTGTATTTCGATCGACGGCTCGCCGCCGAGCGCGCGGCGTCGATCGCGGGGCCGGGCGGCGCAGTGGGGATGCCTCCTCTCACTCCGCAGCCCCGCGCGAGCGGCTTAGTTAACAAATATAATAACTTCCTCAAAAATGGCCGTAGAACAATTTTTTTTTTTCATTTTACGTGATTTTTTCTTACGAACGCGATGGTGCTGTTGAAAATTATGTTCAACGCATAGCAGACCCGCATGACCATGTTTCCTACCAATTTTACATTTACACATGCTTTAAAATTATGTACCTGTGGATGGGAAAAGGTATCAGAAAGAACTCTTTTCTTAGACACTGTTTCATTCATTACAATAAGCTAGCAATGCATTTAAAATTTAGTTTTGAAGGAATTAATCATACTTAAATTAATCTTGCTTTTGCTCAAGAGAGGAAATTGGAAAGTATGATTAATTCCTTCATTTGCCATTAACCGCTTAATTAATAATGTTAGCACTTTTTTTCTCAGGACCTTTTTTACCAAGGACGTTATGATGTACAAATTTTATTCGAAACTTTTTTCGATAGGACGCGTTCCAACAAAGTTATCCCAAAAATAGCCGTTTTTTAATTTTCAATGTTTTTTTATTGCTAAAATGTACCTTGAAAATGTAAGAAAACTCAGGACTATATTCTTGTAGGTCCAAACTACCTGTAAAAAAATTGGCAAGAGGGTGGGTCTCTTGAATAGGTCTTATGCTAAGGTGACTGGACTATTTTACCCATCTGAAGTTTGTATTGAAAGCATCAACTCTGAATTTTTTCAGATTTTTCTCACCAAACATTTTTTCACCACAGCTGGTGAAATAATTAGCTTTTAACGATTTTTCGATTTTTCAAGTTAACATAGTTTGAAATCCAGATGTCACATGGAAAAAGTTCTGATACAAAAGTTTCACATCTATCTATGAAATTTCTGAAAATAATTGTTAGTGGTTTTTCATGTCCCGTTAAAGTGTAGTTTTGATGAAAAATCTTCGAAAATCTTTTGTTGCAAGAAAGTGCCCCAATCGAATTGGCTGAAATTTTGACACAGCATGTCTTCTTTAATACCAAAGATTGTCTGTAAGTTTCATAGTGGGCCAAACATTAGTTCACAAGTTACAAGTAATAGTTTACACGGAACTGTGGAATTTTTCAGCCATCCATATGGCGGTGTAAATGTTAAAAGTTATACAATCAGTATTACGATACGCAACGCCTAGTTGAATCCTTACCTTGATGAATAAGCTCAGCGCCGGATTTACATATGGGCACGTGGGGCACGTGCCCCAGGGCCTCCACCAGAAAAGGGCCCCCACAAAGTATATCTAATTTTTCTATCGCTCAATCAATTAAAAAATTGGGATTTATAGCTGAATAGCTCTTGAGAATCATATATACAAAAATTGGTATGCATAACTAAGTAGTTGATAACTAAAACACATTTCACGTCATTACGATTTCTTAAAATTATATTATAGTAATTTTAAAATATTTTATCAAGTTTACAAGACAAATTGATCATTTTCAATTGATTGTGCTTGTCTGCAGTCTACAGTAATATGTCATATTAAACTTTCGCCGAGAAAAAGGCGAGAAAACGCTTCATTTAAGGGGAGGCACTAGTCGAATTTGACCGACCCATCTAATTACTCAAATATCTCCGAAACGAGGGCATCAATCGGATTGTCCTTTTGGCAGCCGATGTTTGAGAAGGAATGAGATCGAGCGAATCTAAAATTAAAGAAATTGTTGTTGTTTTTTTTTTTTTTTCCTGTCGCAAAGTGTGGGCATGCCACTTATTTCGACTTATACCAAAGCCTATGCATCGAAGATGCAAACGCGAATGAGCATGCCCGATTCTGTGAGGAGTTCCGAACACAACCATCCCAAAACATCTTCGTTTTCGACAACGATGTAGCCTGTAGTTGTATTCTACTATTTTGTGGTAATTCTCGATTGTAAAACGGCTGGGAACGGCCATTAGTATTTATTATATATCGCGTTACTAAAGCCAAAAGGGCGTATCTCAACAGAAATTTTTCGATACGCCCTTTTGGCTTTGTAGAGCCAAAAGGGCGTATCGAAAAAAAAAAATTTTTTTTTTCTCCAATCGACTTGGGAATGTTAAAAACGTAGATATCTATAAGAAAAACGAAAAAAAAAATATTTTTTCAGATACGCCCTTTTGGCTTTAAGAAAAATAAAATTTAAAGCCAAAAGGGCGTATCGTTATATTTTAAATTATTATTCATTCTCAGCAAAAAAAATGATAAAATTTAATAATGATGATAATGATGAAATTTATAATGTATTACCATCGTCGAAGACTAAACTTTCGAAATATCGATGTTATTTCCTTGGTACTGTGCCTGACGTACAAAAATAAGTCGAATCATTGAATTTTGCACGGGATATTGGAAGTTTAGAATCATAAAGATTCTCAAGATCGACATCTTTTTTGAATGCTTTATTCAAAATAATTTTGAAATGAGAATTAATAATAATTTTATATACAACGATACGCCCTTTTGGCTTTAAAAATTTTTTTCCTTAAAGCCAAAAGGGCGTACTGAAAAAATATTTTTTTTTTTGCGTTTTTCTCATAGATATCTACGTTTTTAACATTCCCAAGTTGATTGGAGAAAATTTTTTTTTTTTTTTTTTCGATACGCCCTTTTGGCTCTACAACGCCAAAAGGGCGTATCTCAAAGATACGCGATATATTAGTTTCCAGAACGGCCGCAAGATATCGCCACGCGCGAGTTTTCTGCTTCTTCTTCTCCCGCCGCTGTTACGTTGGTACACCTGGTTGGTACCACGTGACTCAGCACCGTGCCTAGTTGAAATGGCACCTGGGGCAACAGTTTCCCATGGCGCCCTGGTTATTATTGATTTGAAAATATATTCATATTTGGTCGAAGTTCACTTTTCTCGCTTCTATTTTCGCTAAATCATCTTCAATATCACTGTAGCAAATCGAACTGCACAATTCATGTTCGATTGATATAGTTCCTAATCCTACCAACCGTTCTTGGCTCATCCATGATCTTAAATAATTTTTTATCAACTTTAATTTTGAAAAACTGCGCTCTCCAGGAGCCACTTACCTCTGTGAAGTTGGCCGAAGAATTCCGATTAAAAAAAAAAAAAACTCCACAAAACGTTTGTTGGTCGTTTGTTGGTGATTGTTGGATGACTAAAATCGTTTGTTGGATTGTAGTTTTTTAAATAAATCAAAAACAAATTTTGGAAAAAAGTTAGCCGGTTGATTTCTTATTTTCATTTTTTTTTGCTCTAATCGATGCGCAATCGTTTGTTGGTTACGAATTGGGCAATTAAATCGTTTGTTGGATCACGATTCGCTCAAAATTGCAAAAAAAAAAAAAACATTTCAGCCGCTCAGCCGGGGGATCAGCACGTCTCTAACATAGACCTAAGAATTATATCTTAGAGCATATAGACCTGGAGGGAGCATTCTCGGCGAAAAGTGGCCCGACAGAGAGAGAAATAGTAACAGTACAACCTGTCTCTTTCTACGCCAGGAGCGTGACACGATGAATCGGGCGCCCGCACCAGCGACGCGCAATTGTGAAAAAATGAGTTTGCACTCTATGTATGTATGTACATACGGGGCACCCCGACGTGCTTAGTACGGATTTTACTGGTCACGTGACCAAAATGTACCGACCAATCAGGTCCTCCGAGACAGAGAGAGAATGTACTGTTACTATGTCTGTCTCCTTGCCATTTTCCACTTGTGGGAAAGATATCGCATGCTCCTTCCAGGTCTATATGCTCTAAGAATTATATGGACGGAGTGTAAGCTTACTATATGGGTGCGGGGGGCTCACTGTTAGCGGTAAGGGGAATTCAGGGTCCGCGCCATTTGCAACACCTCACTCGTAGTGCTGCCTGGTGAGCAAACTGTAAACTTCAGAAGACATTCAAAGGTAGACACTTAAATGAGTATTAAGGATTTTAGAAATTTAATGTAAAGTAATTGTTCAGGTGCAATCAACTATTTCTTATTAAATATAACACTCAGAACAATAATCTACTTTTCGTTTACATCAATAACGTCAGCAATGACCACTAGGTGACACTACGAGTGAGGTGCTCAAAATGGCGGAACCAATCAGAACACACCAGTCCCCTTCCGTCTTACGTCGTTGCCACGCACAGCTAATGCTCCGTCCATCTAATTCTTAGGTCCATGGTCTCTAATCAGTCGGAATCCGGCGTAAGCTTAGCCGGTTGACATATACGGTGGACGTAGTTGCTGTATTTGAATTTTGAATCAGTTTCATCCATGGACCTAAGAATCAAATGGACGGAGCATCAGCTGTGCGCGGTAACGCCGTAAGACGGAAGGGGACTGGTGTGTTCTAATTGGTTCCGCCGTTTTGAGCACCTCACTCGTAGTGTCACCTAGTGGTCATTGCTGACGTTATTGATGTAAACGAAAAGTAGATTATTGTTCTGAGTGTTATATTTAATGAGAAATAGTTGATTGCACCTGAACAATTACTTTACATTAAATTTCTAAAATCCTTAATACTCATTTAAGTGTCTACCTTTGAATTTCTTCTGAAGTTTACAGTTTGCTCACCAGGCAGCACTACGAGTGAGGTGTTGCAAATGGCGCGGACCCTGAATTCCCCTTACCGCTAACAGTGAGCCCCCCGCACCCATATAGTAAGCTTACGCTCCGTCCATATAATTCTTAGGTCCATGTTAGAGACGTGCTGATCCCCCGGCTGAGCGGCTGGAATGTTTTTTTTTTTTTGCAATTTTGAGCGAATCGTGATCCAACAAACGATTTAATTGCCCAATTCGTAACCAACAAACGATTGCGCATCGATTAGAGCAAAAAAAAATGAAAATAAGAAATCAACCGGCTAACTTTTTTCCAAAATTTGTTTTTGATTTATTTAAAAAACTACAATCCAACAAACGATTTTAGTCATCCAACAATCACCAACAAACGACCAACAAACGTTTTGTGGAGTTTTTTTTTTTTAATCGGAATTCTTCGGCCAACTTCACGGAGGTGAGCCACTTGTACGAGCAATGTTAACAAAACGCGTAACGCGACGACTACATTCGGGAAAACAGTAATCAGATCGGTTTTTTTCAAATAATTCAGAACTTCAACTCGCTTCAAGCGGCTTCATGCTGCGGATCAGAATGGTAGATAAGTTCATCAGCTCATCACATAAGTCTATGCCGTTGATATCCATGGTCTCTCCGTTGGTCAACAATGTATGTAAATCCTTGCAGCTTCGCATCGTATTTTCTTTGATTAAAGATTTTAAACCAAATATGTCATATAGAAAATCAAAATTGTTACTGTGGGCTTGTAGCAGCGCGAACCATTCTTTCAAAGATGCTATAGCTGTGTCGACAGCGAAGTAGAAGAAGTTCACTTTATAACTATGTTTTGGATCTCTAATCGATTCGTCTGGCGCTTCGTAGTCGAATTGAAGAAAAATAAAATACAATTTTCTACTTTTATGAAACGTGTTATTTCTTGCATGTTTTATCAGAATAAATTGTTATTTTTTCATTTTCGGCCGGCAGAAATTGATTTGGACTAACTGTGCGGCGCCCCATGCGAGGTGGCGCCCTGGCGCAGTTGCCCCATTGCGCCGCCCGTTGGCACGGCGCTGACGTGACTCGATCTGCAGTCAGAGATAATTCGAAGACTAAGAAACCGTATATTCGCGATATAATACTTTTCAATAATTTCAGCATTGTCCTGGTAAGTAAAAATGTTATAATTGTATCGAGAACCCATGGAAAAATTGTAGAATAATGGAGATAAATGAACAAAATGCTCAATTATGCATCGAATATATATTTTTACTTACCAGGACAATGCTGAAATTATTGAAAAGTATTATATCGCGAATATACGGTTTCTTAGTCTTCGAATTATCTCTGACTGGAGATCGAGTCACGTGGTACCAACCAGGTGTACCAACGTAACAGCGGCGGGAGAAGAAGAAGCAGAAAACTCGCGCGTGGCGATATCTTGCGGCCGTTCTGGAAACTAATATATATAATAAATACTAATGGCCGTTCCCAGCCGTTTTACAATCGAGAATTACCACAAAATAGTAGAATACAACTACAGGCTACATCGTTGTCGAAAACGAAGATGTTTTGGGATGGTTGTGTTCGGAACTCCTCACAGAATCGGGCATGCTCATTCGCGTTTGCATCTTCGATGCATAGGCTTTGGTATAAGTCGAAATAAGTGGCATGCCCACACTTTGCGACAGGAAAAAAAAAAAAAACAACAACAATTTCTTTAATTTTAGATTCGCTCGATCTCATTCCTTCTCAAACATCGGCTGCCAAAAGGACAATCCGATTGATGCCCTCGTTTCGGAGATATTTGAGTAATTAGATGGGTCGGTCAAATTCGACTAGTGCCTCCCCTTAATCGATCGCGTCGGATAAATAACGAGTGTCGAACGATTTGTTCCACAAAAATGCTTGTATTTTCAGATAGTCGAAAAAAAAAGAAGTAGGCGGTAGCGTAATGCCATACTTCTCGGGTGTGACTTACAGCCCGCCATACCGACGCGAATACATTAATTTAAATAAAACAATTCAACCATTTGTACCAGGCTAATTTTTGCATAGCTAATCATCGTCGAGTAGCCATTCACGAAAATCACCTTGCCATACTTTTCCGACAGTTCCCAATGGCCGCCATACCACTGCAAAGGAGTAAATTTTTTTTTTTCAATTTATGGAAAGTACTAGTAATGAACTGACACCATGAATTTTTTGCAATCCGTGGGCCAAGATGGCCAGAAATGACAGCCAGTCTACGGATTTTGGCTTGTCGTGGATTGTTGCTCAACAATATGATACAGGCAAAAAAGCTTTGCACCGTTCTCTGGAAGACACTTTATATTACCTGTAACTTGAGTTTCAAAGCCATTCGTTGTTTATTCATCGATTGATAACAATAAATGAAAATTCTCAATTTCCATGGTTTTTTGCATTTTGTAGCTAAACGAATAATGATAATTGATCGCACAAGGGCTTGTTTTTTCGAGAATAATGAGACGAACAACTTTTGTTTAAACACTTTTTGCGTATAGCCCATAGAAAAATGGTTAATCTACGAAATGTTACTTTTGAATTGTTTAACCATTTGTTACGGACAAACCCGGACCTAACTTTCCGTACACTTTTTAGGGTATGTTCGTGGGGCTCTAATGAACTTAAAAAAAAATTGGCCAACCTATGTTATTCCAGAATAGAAGTCGGTCTATTTCATGTCTAATTCGACTGGACTAAGGGTAAAGAGATGACTATCACTGAAGCTGTAAAGCATGAATTTGCATCGTGTTTACATTTTGGAGACGAGATTGGTTTAAAAAAGAAGCACAAATATTACGGATAAGTACAACTAGGAATGGCAATTCTGAATCTCGAGAACGCTGTATTTTTTGTTTATGCTTCATTCGATAAAAGCTTCATTGCGATCGACGTAAATTTCGATGAAGAGTTTGTCACTGAAATGATTGCCAGTTTAAAAAGCCTCTATTACAATATAATTTTGCATGTTTAAGGAGTGATAACGGAGAGAATACTGACATTAACATTAATGGCGCAAGCTGAAAGTCAGCTAGTCAATTTCGTGATCAAATTTATTTTTCCGAAGAGATGTCGTGCATAAATTTATCATCTTTTATGATCGGAGAACTTAAATTCACGGTTGCACATATTACTATAAAAATATCTTCAAACACTGGAATAAGATTACTAGGCATTGTTTTCCTATTATTTTGAACGTTTCAATTCTTTGATTTGATCGCTCTATATGCACTCGAGCTTTCGCTATTTTCGATGTTAATATCACTTGAAAATCACTTTGCACCTGGACGCCGAACTCTTTTGTCGTTACACTTTCGCGAATTTCCTCATCAGGTACTGCAGGGTCATCGATATTTTCGTTGTTCTCCGATAAATCATCTTCATGCTGTTCCTGACTGAGCTTTGCTCCTGGGATGTTTTGGTTTCCCTTCCTCCTCCGAGCTCTTTCTGCTCGAGCTTTACGAGCCTCCGCATTGCCAGACATGGGTAGATTACACGATGGCACTGCGATAGTTTTTAAATATCGTCTTTTCGCGGATACATCTATAAAGAATTATGATACATGATGAAATTGAATAAATAAAATTTAAATAAATAAAAGATGCTTTATTCCGTTTTTTTTTTTTTTTTTTTTTGAGGTAATACGTACTCGGTAGTACGTAATCGTCTTTGCGAAAATGCAGTGAGCATATTTTCCTGCCTGTATTCACGTTTTTCATTTTCAACCTCTACCAAGCCTCCAATTGATCCAGTTTTTGCTGATTTCCAAAATCATTTTTTATGTACACCATACGTTTTCCTTTTATGGGAAAATTGTGGAAACACACCTCCAAATTCTTCCTCGAAGTTGTATCGCAACCTTTGACACAACACTGAACTTCTTTCTTTTTTGCTTTCGCAGAAAACGTCGCGGATCCCATTTTCACCGATATTATACCAGATACACCGAAGTTATAGCTTATACTGGATATAATTGTAAGTTATAAATGGAATTTTTACGGCGTGGTACGTATGCTGATCACTCAAAGCTGCCCTAAGTATAATTAGTTTTTCCGCCACCAGATGTCATATCGCCATTCGACAGATCCCAATTGATAATTTTCAGAACAATCTATGCCTGCCGAGTTCGTATCACCATACGAGCTAACTTCCTTCAGCAATATTTTCCATCGCCGATATGCTGTTTTATCACAGGTTTTATCAATGATCCTATTGGTTTTCCGTTCATTTCCATTGATTAGCATTTGAAGAACATAATTTGGAGTACGAAAATTAACTAAAGGAACGCTCGGCTTCGATGCCTGATTTGACGTATTATTTTGTACTATTTTTGTAACGAAATGATGTTTGTAATCTGACGCTTAAAAAGAGTATGATGTTCTTGAGTTTTTGGCTGGGTATCGATTATCGCGAGTAAGAATCAAGCTGAAATTTCAATTGAAAGACAAGAAACGTGTCTGCCTTTTCCAATCATTCATACCGCAGATCACTTAACCTGAGCCTCTTTCGCGCTCATTCGTTTATCCACATCATACGAACTTCTCTAATGTTTTTCGCATCAAATAACTGATAGAATAACTTTGTGCCAGTTGACGTTGTTCCAGACACTCAACGTCTGTGAAAAAAAAAACAAGAAAAAAAAAAATATTCGGATACCTCAAACTGTCTCGCAGTTTGAGAACTAATCTCACACTGACTTATTCAGTTTCAGTTTCGAAGAAAGAAATCTTCAAACTTTGCAATACGCGGCGCCGCTGAGCGGGCGATACGGTCCGGATGCCACGACCGCAAACTTGTTACTTCGAAGATCTGTCGTTCGCGTATCTTGAGCTCGTTGACAATCTGGCGCTGACTTTGAAGTGTACACTAATATTTTCTCCAGTTTTTCGAGCACCCAGAACAAACGTGCTTTGTTTATTTTTGGGAAACCTGACTTTATGGAGTCATGTCTTGATATGGAATCAATTTCTCACCTTCTTCTCGTGGACCGAAAGGCGGCATCGGCTCCATATCAATGTGGAAACATTCCAGTAATCAATCCCAGAAGTATTTATGATAATCACTAAAGGCATTTATTTAATAATCGAACGAATAATAGTTGGACATATTACCCGATACATCCGTACGCATCTCATCCCTCGGTGGTCTTCACTTCTTCACTTTTCAAAGTCTGACAAAACTGACTTGTACTTTCTGACACCCAAAAACCCCTTGATCCGTTACTTTCTTACAAAATCTGCAGGCAAAATCTCCGACCATAACTTCTCTTCGACACTTGGTCAAACATTTATTCTCTCCACACTTCCAGATTTTCAACCCTATTTATCTCTGTTGACTGTATCGCCCATAAAATTGACGCCAAAATTCTATTCCTTGCAGACTATACTTTGTTATCTACTGAACACTTTTCTGGAAACTTTAAACTTATTATTCAATCATATCCATTGAGCTCGTGGAATACTTTGTACTCTGTATGCATTTCTATTCGCAAATATCCCGATCATTTCTTAATGTAGGTGTGAGTTTTGGGAGGAAATACAAGTCTCTGAGGATAATTGATATGCAAAACTGAATGAATCTTCTGGAGTTCACTGATTTGTGACACGTAGAAAAGTCTTGATACATCGCAGCAATTCATCTATCTTACCACCACGAAGAAAAAAAAAGCAGATTGGTATCCAGCGATATTGCTATTTCTCAAGAAACTTGCTCAACAAGTATGAAATAAATCATGCAGTGCATTTGAACTTTGAAGAACAAGCTTGAAATGAAATTAATATTTACTTGGCTTGAGGAGCAAAAGATGACACTGTACATCATTCGTTGATTCAGCTACTTCATATCTATCCTATTACCTATTGCTACGTAGAGATGTCTCGGGTATAGATTCTCAATTCTTGATGTGTGTGCCTGGCAAGCATAGTTTCCAGAGTCGTTTCCGTTGGCATCGTGCATCTTACAGATCGAATTGACCACTGAATCGATTTTGGGACACATACTGTCCGGGCCCGTTGTTACTTGATCTTCTGAATCTATTTTTGAAATATAAGCATAATTATAACAGACAAGAAGTAAAGTTGATGGGGAAATCTAGATTCGTAACAGCAAATCGTTACCAGAATATCCGCAAGCCAGCAAGTGTCGTATCTATAGCTGAAGGGAGTGCATGAAAATTGCTGTTCGAACTCAAACAGTTTTTGCATAGCTGTGAAAGACTCAGTTTCATTACGGATCGATAAAAAGCTCTCACGTACGAAAAGTCATGCCGATGATTGAGGGAAAATAACAACCCGCAGTTACTCTTGTGATAACTCGAGTTAGGGAGAGTTGGATATGTTTGACAACCGGGTGAATGACACCGTTTGACTATGGTCATTTTTCACGCACACATTTAATGTTTACTCCTGAGCATTTTATTCAGCGGTTTGAATGAGGAGATAATTCTTTTCATTTACCAGCTATGAGCGTTTGGGATACTTCATCTCACTATATACGATGAATGAAACCAAGTCTAAATTGATTTTCTAATCTCTTGATAACTCGAATTTCATATTATTTTTTGGGTGGTAGATTTCCCTACATTGGAAATCGAGACTCGAAACGGATGCGTGATATCCGAGGTGATATCTGCTCTCTCCAGCGAATTTTCCGGGCTCCGGAGCGTCAGAGGGCGGGTCGTGAGCTTAGAGCATATCGTATATGGCGGAAGCCCTCTGGCTAAAAAGCGTGAGGACAAAGACGGGAACAGTAACCTTTTTCTCTCTTTGAGCCAAGAGTGTAGTGTGGTAAATTCAGTGCCTGCGTCGGTGAATTCAGAATTTGCATTGTATTTTTTTTTAAGACCGTTACCTTTATATACACTGTGATACTACAACATATTATGATATATTATGTTATTAAATTTTTAATATGGAATCATCATTAAAATATACTACGTTTAAGCATTTGTTATAATTTGAATTGTAACATGGAAGAAAGATCGAAAGAAAGATAATTTCCGTTTTGAAAGAAAACTGCTTCGGGTTTAAAAATGTCTTCGATCAGCTGTGATATCAAGAATTATAGCTTTATTTATACACATAGGCACAGGGCTATGCAGTATGCGGGTACTTTACCGCTTGGCACAGCTCTGACGTAGTCACGTGACTGGTTTGAACCGACCAATCACATTTGGCGAGAGACAGAAAGGTTATCATGCTACTATGTCTATCCTTCCTGCACCTACCGCTTATGGGATAGAATAGGACGGGCTCCCTCCATATACTATATATGCTCTGAGGTCACGAGTAAGAAATTTGAGACTGAATATTCGAGTGAAATGTGCATCAGTTGATCAGAAATGTGAAGCAACATCGATTTGAAAATCACGAAATTAACTGGTTTTAATTTGGTCGATCGATCTTAGTTTGCTCGGGTAGAATCTTCAATGTATCAAAAAACGTGGAGTGAACGAATGAACATATGAGGTCAGAATTGAGTTATGGAAACTCCTTCCTTGATTTGTTGTTTATTGGAAAGTAGAGACATTTATTGACTACTATATCAGCAATATACGGGGTGATTCACTGCTATCGAGTCATCTCAGGTAAGCGGATTCCCGAAAAAATTCTAAAACTAAAAGTCCAGTACCAAAAGTTTGACAAACCCACAGTTCCCGAGCTACAGAGGATATAGGTTAACCAATCATAGAGCTCATACGTGGATCGGGCAGGGCTGTCTAAATATCATAAATTAATAGAATGTGAGTTTTATTTCGTCATGAGTAATTTCGGCATCACTTGTAACCGAAACGTTTTCCGATGTCCTAGAATTGCTACTGGGTCTGGTTACGTCGTCCAGGTCCTCCAGGTTATCCTTCTCGTGATTCAGGTCGTCCGCTTCGTGGTCTTCAGCGTCCAGGTCATGAAATTCGTAGTCTTCGGAGTCCAGGTTGCGCGCCTCGTAGTTTGCGTGGTTCTGGTTATTTTTGTTTTGCAGGTAATACGAAACTACGCAGGGACGACGAAAACTACGGACGGGCAACCTGGATCACGAGAAGGATAACCTGGGGGACCTGGACGACGTAGCCAGGCTCAGCAGCAATTCCAGGACAACGTAAACGTTTCAGTTACGAGAGATGCCGGAATCGCTTATGGCGAAATAAAACTCACATTCTATTGATTTATGATATTTAGACAACCCTGCCCGAGTCACCCATGAGCTCTGAGATTGGTCGACCTGGATCCTCCGTAGCTCAGGAACTGTTGACAAAGGACTTTTGGTCTTCGAATTTCCTGAGGAAGCTGCGCCTATTTAAGATGGCTCGGTAGCTGTGAATCACCCTGTATGATACTTATTTCTTCTACATGTATATAGTATACCTTTTCTCAATGTCTTAACCCATCTCGAATACGCAACCCGTGAATCACACAAAGGTGTGATGACAACCAATTTGAACTTATAGGCAGTGTCACTTTCCAGCCTGGACACAATTCTGCCAGCATTGTGAGTTATAGAGCGTGCCTCTGTGTGAAAGTACCAGTGTTCTGTACCGTTTTTCATGTACAGTAGACGAAGCCTGGTTGAAATATCACCGAATGGAACAACCCAATCCAGATAAATGCTATTCGACCCAATAGCACAAATTCTATCGAATTTGGTAAAATCAATGTCCTGGAATTCTGGAACTCTCGAGTAAAAAGCATCACACCGGATGGTAGACTTATCGTAATTCCGCATGATTCTCGTCACGTTCAGGGTAATTGTGGCGTCACTTTTGATGACATGAGCGGTGATTCGCGAATTGGTCAGAACCACGTTCCCGTCGTCGAACTCGAGTTGCCAGATTAGTTTCCGGTTTCCCCACTTTTCCTCGACGGTGCAGTTCAGAGTTGATGCGTATCTGGTTGCTTCTAAACCAGTTTCATTTTTTCTTCCGGTCATTTCACCCGACTCTAAAGACACAACCAGAGTCATGGAATAGTTTATTGTGTACCAAGGAAGCGGAGTAGGTCTTTCAACGCCGAACGTAAGTTTGCAATTCGAGTCGTAGACGAGTCAAAGACGAGTAATGCAAATATGTTTGGGGTAAAAAACCTTTGCCTCCTTGGTGCATGTTCTACAAGTTCATGCTCAATCCGGTACACAAAGTAGACGGCCTACATACAACAACACGGGTCAGTAGCTACGGCGCATGCGCGAAGTACGTCAGAGACCACTTTCAACTCCTAGGACATAAAAGTAGTTTCATTTCGCTTTTAGGCGCTAAAAAAAAATTCTGCGCATGCGCATTCGCAAACCCATTCAGCTGTCGCCAAAACGCCCACTTTGTGCGCCAAAATCGAGCATGAAAAACGCGTAAGACATGCTTGCGTTGTATAAACATTATTTGTGAACTAGATGGTTACTGAAAATTTGTCGACTTCAGTGCCGGGCTTCGATGTCCGAACAATAATGTCAGTCACTAATGATTAATGGGACAAGTTTGGAAAACAACGAAAAAGTCAATCCAGTATATCGCGTGGATTTTCAGATGTTCCGAGTGTCTAGAACAATTATGCTTTGAAAATCTCTGACAAATTGACTGTTGAGTCAATGATCGAGAGACCAAAAAGATATATCGAGGGTCCATTACGTGGTGAACAAATAAATTCTAGGTTTCCATATTTGCCTATTAAACAATGAATTTATAATTGTACTGTTATTTTAATATTTGACTAAAATGCAGGCATTTTCCTACACAACACTTAACTGAGTTTTTGGAAATACATATCGTCATAAATATCATCGATAAATGCGGAAGACGAAGTTCATTCAGTGAAGACAAGGTCTATATAGTTTCAACGATTAATTTTTCAAAAATTTACCAGCTTTGGGGGAAGCGGTTCTTTCTCACACTCTACTATTATTCCGAAAATAGTTTGCTGCCCTTTCCGCCTGAACGAAACAGACTTGCAGTCTGATAGCATAAGTGACGCAGTCGGCAATTGGAAGACCTTCGAGACAACACTGTTCCGCCTCGCGGGAAATATACTCTACATAATATATCGCCGAAAAAATTCGATTCAGTCCCCCTTTGAGACTTACGTGACTCTATTCTGACCAGAAAGCAGCTATGCAAGTATACGATCGGTGTACCGACTAAACGATTTAACCATCATCAGGAAATTTAGCGCGCGATTGTCAAACCACGAAAACGGTGTATTTCTATGGGTGTGAAACCTGCGATCACGGATCACCATCACAATGCCTCCGGAAAAACTTGAATCCAGATGACCAAGGATTTCGTCTCGAGCCGGTCAATTCGTACCCATCATTCATTCATTTCGTATCAATCACATTACCTGTTATTTCGATGTGCATTTTCTGGTTGAATAGAAAATTCCCCTTGGTTGTACTCGCCACGCAGGTGTAATTTCCAGTGTCGTTTTCGCTGACACCGGGGATCTTACAAGTCAACAACATATCTTCCAAATCGACTGTCCAATCTCTCTCAACTTCAAGCTCTTGAAACCAGCTGTCCAGACTGGGCGGTTCTTGATCTGTTGCGTCTATTTCAATTATTTGGCAATTAGTATTCGTAAAAATGGAGCCGATATCGAGATTAAGATGCGCGACAGCGAATGGTTGCGATTCAGATAACCGCAGGTCAGTGAGTAACAGATCGTTATATCATAGCTGATCAACTGATATGAAAATTGCGAGCTACAGTGCGACCTCCCAACAGAGCCACTCTCTAGGTATAGAGCCGCTTTTCTGCTTCTTCGTTCCACCACGACCCCCCACTCCGCCGTCGTTTTATTCGGACTAAAATTTCGAGACTCTTCCTCTCAATAATGCCGCGCTTTCGATACATGAAAATGAACAAAAGAGTCGAGAAAACAGCTGGCTGTTTAGAGAGGTAGGTGACTTCTTCACGCGACGAGGTAACAATGTCGAGTTGGTGGGAGGCCACCGATTCTTAGAAAAGTTATTCCCCTCTGGTCACATCACGGATTTATTGAGAGGTCGCATTGTATTTCATGGCAACTAGATAAGTAACGGTGCAGGGTTTTTGATAATGACTCAGTCGTGAAATATTTTCGGATCTTTTCAACTGTTTGCAGAGTTATAGGCATATGTATGACGACGAAAATAATGTCGCGTGTGAAGAGTCAAATAATTGAAGGGTTTCGCCTTCTTCCCTGAGAATATGGGCACCCCATAAAAATCACCTCCGATGCGAGAACCTTGCGTCGAATACAATAATGTAATCAGTTCCCACAAAAAAATTCATTCCCATGACAAGAACAATATCCAATTATTATTTCGTGTGACAATTCATTTCTCGCAATAAAAAAAGATTCGAAAACAGATGCTACTGCCAAACACCTTCATCACATCTAGTTTTTATCAAATTGATACCCAGGCGTTTGACCCTTTCATTCGTGGGAACAGACAGCACAGAAAAAAAAAAATAATCAAACAAGTTTGGAGGTACTTGGCGGGCCGACATTAAATCTCACTATATGATTACAGTGGAACCGCGTTATATTGCATGGTGCGGGCCAGTAGGGGAGAGAAATTCTGAGAAATGGCAATATAGTGAGGGCCCTCTCCACGCAACATTGTATCTCGTAACCACGCCTCCAAAAGACGAACCACGCAATCGGCGCACGTAACTATATTTGAAACTATTCGTACCGCGCACCATACACTACACATCTGAGCATAGTGGGGGAGCGCAAATTGTGTGAGTAAGAGTACGTGTGAGGGGAAAACCGGCAGCTAGGCAATATAACGCGATGCAATATAACGAGGTTCCACTGTATATGAGATCCGTGTTGCGGTACGGGGACTTGAGATGAGCAGATGGAAAAAAGGTGAAACAATAATTCGGTGACTTACGACAGTCTTCGCTGGCATGAACGACCGCGAAACCAGCATACAGCAGTAATAGCTTCATCGCCAAGTTCGATCGAATTTGTAAAATTGCGTAGCCCATTGACTGATCCAACCCTTCGGGCTCGCCAAATATTCGACTCTGTTCCGAAGTATTCCAAAGACGAAATTACAGAACTGACGTGCTCGTCATACTTTTTCAGCACAGGATCACAAGATTCATCCACTTGAGAGTTTTGAATGTAAGTACGCAACTATTGCCTCGGCAAACGCGTCAAAACACTTTTAATTCATTCTTGCAGACTTCCGGAGGCCCTGCACACAATATTAGACTCGTCCTTGAGAAGGGTAGAATCTTGATTTCAATGGTTGGGGGCCATTCATTAATTACGTAAGGATGATTTTGACGATTTTTGACCCCCCCTACCCCCATGTAAGGATACATAAGATTTCTCGGACCCCCCCCCCCCCCTTCCCCTAGATAAGGGCATGTAGAGATTTTGCGACCCCCCCCCCCCCCCCCCCCGGACCCTTACGTAATTAATGAATGGCCCCTTGCACCCCTTGAATTGATTCGGATTAATTCTAAAGAAATGTCGAATTTCTTGCAATTTTTTTCCGTCGATAGCCACCAAGTCCTAGGAAGCTTTACTTCTTCTTACGAGAATTTATTGAGATCATTGATTTCTCGTGGTCTTTCATCCTTTTCATTTTGCCGTCAACCTAATTATCACCAGCTGGAAAATCGAAAACTTCCAGAAAATGTTGGTAGCAATGATATCTTTCTGTCGGATGTTTATGAATTCGACAGAAACATTTATGGGCCAGATCAATCACATCTTTCTTCTCTGTATGTTGCGAAAAATGCTGAAGAACCTCCTAAATATCTAACAGAAAGGTATCATTGCTATAAACATTTTCTGAGAGTTTTCGATTTCGCAGCTGATAATGAGGTTAACGGCAAGAAAAAAATATTGAAAATTACGAAAAATCAATGCTTTTCTTATGAGAAAGAGCAAGGAAACCTAGGGGTGCGTAAATATCCACGAAAAAAATGGAGAAATATTTAACGTTTCTTTCGAATTATTTTCAACCAATTTCAGGGGTGCAATCCTTCGAATTCGATTTCTCCCTGTTCGAGGAGAGGTCTGATACAATATACATATGACAAGGACAAGGTTTCCCAAGTCGACGGCAGTATGGAAGAACGTGACATCTCAAATTGTAAAAGAAAAACGTGACATCTCGACCGAGGACAAATTTTTCATTGATACGGCACTGGGATTTTGGGTGCATGAATCAAGCGAAGCATTTTTTACGAAATGTATGTATATTTATATACGAAAGTCACACGAATGATACATTAATTTGTATACGAAATGATATTGTCATAAAATGGTCGAGAATTCTGTGGTACTAGGCCACGATCACACATAAATTTGAGATCGTCGATTTTACATTGCGGAAGATCGATCTTTTTATAGTACGCCCTTTGATCGACCCTCCTCCAAAAACCACGAAAAAATTTTAAAAATAGTTTTTTTTTAATAATTTTTTTTTTCATTCGTTATTTAAACTATCTCCAAAACGCCAGTTTTTTCACAGTCATTCCTTGATGTGGAACGATGATTTTAAGCCTAAAATGGGAATGTGATTCCGGTTTTTTCTATTTTTCCAGAGGGGTTCAAACATTTTATTACAACGCCGAAACACAAAAATGGTACAATTTGCGTTAAAATTGTTGTAATAAAATGTTTGAACCCCTCACTGAGAGAAAAAATCTTGCAGATAGTTGAAAATTTGTATAGTTGAAAAATTAAAGTCGCATGGACAATTTTTATAGTTAACTTTACTCTATTTATCGTTTGGCACACTATAAACGCAATGTTAATTTGACCGAACCCTTATAGTTAATGCGGGGACGTCAGAGAGACAATAATAATTGTACAATTAACCATATTTATGGTGAGAATGTTCACCAAATACGGATGTTTATTGTAACTAATTCAGTATCGTATCGCGTATCATCTACTATAGCCTTCGAAAATATGCGTATAGTTAGATCTACCGATCCACAATCAACTATTCACGCATCAGTGTGTTGACCATACCATATGATTCCTTTGACTTCTTCCAGAGTCAACTGCACTATAAAGACAACGTCGATTTGACCGAACCCTCATAGTTAACGTGGAGACGTCAAAGCGACAATAATAATTGTACAACTAACCATATTTATAGTGAGAATCTTCACCAAATATGAGAATGATATTTATAGTAGACGTGACGATATTATTGTATCCCATACTATAAGGATATAGGTAGTTATCGTTAACAATACTAAATTCAACAATGAACACAGTTGCTGCAACTATATTTTTGGTAAAAATATCAACGATGTGTATCAAATTGCCGTTACTATAATTTATAGTGTAGCATACTGTTCGATTCATATTTAACGCAACAATATTTTTGGCACAATCTGATTCTGTTTGTTATTAACTTTCACTCTATTTCTCCGAACTACGCGACATTGTTACCAAAGCGATGCGTGGGGTTGTCTTAACTACATATTCACTGATCGTAAGCCCAACTAAAAACATCACAGAGTCAGAACTGTCGGAACTTTAGGGAAAAATTGCATTGAGAAGACATTTGGGATTCGGACGGTCAGTTAAGACATCTTACGATTAGCTGCATTAAAACTCTGATATCATAAAGACAGACACCAAGTTCAAAGTAAATACGAAAAAATGATGAAATGTTTCAGCGAATAGTTTAGCGTAGTCGGTAGAGCGTGCGACTAGTAATGCGAGCGGATGCGTAGGTCCCGGATCGAATCCCGGCCAAAATAATGCGATGTTTTTCTAATCTAAAAATCGCTACTATGTATCAATATGCAGTTGGTTACAATTGTAGGTGTTGCTCAACACATCACACATTGTAATAAATTCATTGTAATCATCTCAATTTATTTTTTCTGCGTAGCAAAATTTCAGCTATAAGCAAGTGTTTATAGTAACTGTAACAAACTGTGTTGGTGACCTGCACACTCTTTTACAGTTAGCAGTGCAGAAAAGTATTGTCAAAATTCATATCATTAATTCGGGTTGTCCCCTCAGCGAACAATAATTTATAGTGCAGTTGACCAGATTTTTCTCTCAGTATACTTTCTGGAAATAGTAACTGTTAATACGATACTTTGATAGAGCAGACTATATGGATATAGTTTCGAGAACTATAATACATGGTCAGTTCTCTGCATTGTAACATTGACCATACAAATTTTGTCAAATTTGTCGAATCATTTATAGTTCATAACGACATAATTTAATAAGTTTCAGTGACTATAAATTCGGACTGTCCCCTCAGCGAACAATAATTAATAGTGCAGTTGACCAGATTTTTCTCTCAGTGCTCTGGAAAAATAGAAAAAACCGGAATCACATTCCCATTTTAGGCTTAAAATCATCGTTCCACATCAAGGAATGACTGTGAAAAAACTGGCGTTTTGGAGATAGTTTAAATAACGAATGAAAAAAAAAATTATTAAAAAAAAACTATTTTTAAAATTTTTTCGTGGTTTTTGGAGGAGGGTCGATCAAAGGGCGTACTATAAAAAGATCGATCTTCCGCAATGTAAAATCGACGATCTCAAATTTATGTGTGATCGTGGCCTAGTACCACAGAATTCTCGACCATTTTATGACAATATCATTTCGTATACAAATTAATGTATCATTCGTGTGACTTTCGTATATAAATATACATACATTTCGTAAAAAATGCTTCGCTTGATTCATGCACCCAAAATCCCAGTGCCGTATCAATGAAAAATTTGTCCTCGGTCGAGATGTCACGTTTTTCTTTTACAATTTGAGATGTCACGTTCTTCTGGCACAATTTGAGATGTCACGTTCTTCCATACTGCCGTCGAAGTGATATCTGAATCACACGATTTTCCCGACTATAGATATTATGCCGTGGTGCACAGATCAACAGCCAAAGTCGCGCCTCGTTTTGGGTAGACGAAATCGAATGACCAGAAGAAGTGAGGGAACGGATGTATTCTATACCTCGGCTACAACAAATCACTGGTCGTCGATTCGCGCCTGAGCCTTTTATACTGTTACTTGTTATTAGCCTGTAAGTATGGTCTCTCTATACAATTAAGCTGTGCGAGAAGCACGCGGTGACTCGTGGTTTTGATAAAATAACACGCGTGACGGTAGTTTAGAATCATGCGAGTTCCTTGAAAGTTTCTTCGAAGCCCACCCTGCAGTCAATTTGCACAACTTTTACAATCCGGATTGTTGGATGCAATTATCGGCTCCTCTCGAACACAGCTACTAGTCAAGCTACTCGTTAGACTTATACTGGGCACTAACTTTGAATGCAGAATAATTTTGATTCGAATTCTCAGAGTTAGTTTCCTTGGCTCAGCCACTTCAAATGAATTCGTCGACAGGCCCGATTCGCCAAGGCACACTGCAGCTTATCGAGTATAGTCTCCGAAATTCCGGGAACTCAATTTTCCAAGTATTCATTAATAGGGGTAATGATTTGAGCCTGAATTTCTGAGAGTCGAACATGCACATCGAATTTATCTTGTAACAAATCGTTCATTCTTTGGGATGGACACCCAATTGCATTGATTCTGCTACTATATTTTTAACTCGAGGATGAAAGAACAAAACACCCGTATCATTATCAGACCTCGCCTAATGATGTATTTTTTACAAAGTCTGAAAGAAAAACCACCGAATGTCGCCACGACTCGTAAGCATGCGAGTTCTCTGATAACTGCACGTCGCCTTCGTACAACGTCCGCTATAATTTTCGGAGTATTTATAATTCTTAACATAAAACGTAATGACGTGTGAAAAATAAAATTACGAAAAAGAAAAATAGATTTTTGACTATTCCTATAAGTTTCAAAATGCTTGAGCGACCTGTAAAATTTTATTAACCCTGCTGATGTTCGGCGAGGGTTCTTAAAACATGTCCAACTAACTTATTTTCATGAGAGGTTGAAAACGAATCGGTTTTTTGTGCCACCCTGATATAGATACTTAATTCCTAACCGAGAATGCTTGATCTTCAAGGGATTCGATCCCCATCCATTAGAATCGACGAGGGTATCTTCTCATAGTTCCTGACCATAGAGAGGGTAGAGATACTGATCCAAAATCACGTATTTTTTCATAATTTGAAGTGCCTGGACCATCATATTTGCGTTACACATGACATTCCTGTGATATTCAGAGAACCGAGTGTAACCTAAACGATATGAGTTTATTACAAATTCGTGTTTGATGGGCTAGAATCACCAGAGTCAAGTGTCCCTTCCAGGCAGCCTTCGTCACACAGTTTGATCAGAATCCAAGCCGTACAAACTCTTCTTCTCCTTCTTTTTCCCTATTGGTTACATCCTCCTGCGTGCATATCACTGGGTACAAAATTTAAAACTAAGTAGCTCAAGCCTCATAGGCGAATGCACATATGATTGGCAAAGTCTTGTGCGTGTGACGAGTCCTCCACAGTTAAGCCAAAGTGGAGATAACTTGTTGTGAAGGAAATTCAACGACTTCTGATACGACGAAGATGTTTATACGGAATAACCGAACCAACAAAATTATAAATTGGTTGGAAGAGGTGAGGTATGTGAAGGGTGCCGTGTACACCACACAAAACATAATCAGCATCGACAACTCCGAGCATGGTTGTCATAACAGGACGTAGGAAATCCACAGGCTAACCACTTCTGACGCCTAATTGTTTTTCAACTAACACGCAAACAAATGATCAATTAGTTCAGAGATAAATACAAGCGGTAAACGGTTATCACTGTTTTTTCGTAGATAAGGAAATCTTAGCGAGGTGACCACGGGAAAATACTCGCCGCTATCAGATGTCTCGAATTGTAAGCGCTAGAATAGAAGCCACAAATTAACGTCACGACTTGTCACCAACGGTCCTCATATAATTAACATTTTCTGTCCAACTACATTCTGGATCCTAATGATTTAAAGAGTCTAAACGATGTACACGAAAAATAATTTTTGATGTAGTGGGCGTAAAACGTCTATATTACGCTTCCTTTCGCGGGCTTAATCACTAATTCTATGCTTGCTATAATTCGTTAAATGAATACGTCAAAATTCTGCCACAGGAATAGAAAACGACGATTTATAACAACCCTGTTCATCGGGATGGTTAAAAAGAGTAGTGTCATTCGTCTACAGAAAAAATCAGTTTCCGCAGCAAACGATCACTTCCGAATATCTGTGTGTTTAAAGACTCAACTGCTCACCGAGACACTTGTTCGTTACCCTCAGTGAAACAGGTTTTGCCGAAGTAGAAATCAGTGGGATGATATTTAGTACTGTCTCATCGAAATTGAAATTCCGAAAAGTGCGGATGTCGTCTTTTTTCAGAATTGAGATACAGCGCTGCTTATTAAGTACTCTCCGTGATGTGCCATCCTTCATAAATATATTCCAAAACATAAAATATAAGTATCTGACGATGTGTTGAAAGAAAAGACTGGAAAGCCGTGATTATATCAACTTTATTGATTCGGGGTTCAACTTTTCAAATTGTTACATCGAAAAAAAGATATTTACCGAACCTGGTGATTATGAAATGAAATTCTTACTAGTTCCGAAATCCGAAAGTTCCGAAATTTTAAAAGCGCCAAACAGCAAAAATTCCGAATTAGTTTGAGACGATTTAAAATTTTCGAAAACGTTGAAGTTCAGAACATTGGAATCCCCGGAAGTCCAACAATCCTAAAATTTCGATGTTATAAATGATTGAAAGGATTTCGAAATTTTTTCCCAAAAAGTCAATTTCAAAACGATTAATTTGACCACTTATTGGTCTCGATACGATCGATACAGCCCGAGTATAATTAAACACTGAATGAATATATGTACGAATTTCAAGTTCCGGAGGTTTAGCCTTCCGGGTCTTTAGCTCTCGGAATATCGAACCTCCGGTGTTCTTCGTTCCAGATATTTTCAAATTGGCTAGGTATGTAGAATTCCGGGAAAATACTCTTTTTAAAATCTAGTAAGTCGGTAATATTCAAATTTGACATTCTAACAATTCGGACCTATTGTGAATCTTTCTCATACTGAGACGAATTTTTGGAAAAATCTTCAACGCCTACGTCCAAGGTCGTGACTTCTTGTTCGGCAGTCTTATCGCCGCATTGCAAAGTATAACGGTTACAGGCAGCCGCTACGATCTTGTAATTGGTATTAGGAAATAGATCTCGAAGAACGTGTATTTCTGACAACGAGGCATCTCGGTCCACGATCACCGTCTGGAAGGCAGTAGCCACCACTGAGTAGTAAGGTATGATATCTTCCAGCTCTGGAGGCGGCCTCGAAACTCTGATCGTTATCGAACGACTGGTCTTGGAGACGATCGACATCGTTGGAATGAAGTCGATATCTGAAAACACCAAAGTTCACGTACCTAATCCAGAATTTTGGAAACTCGCCGGTTGCAAAAAGCTGTCCAAAAATCTGAACAATACCAAGATTCCTAAAAGACTTCCCTAAAATCACTTCAGCTTGCTTTCCAAAGCTCGTGCATACCTTTTTCAAACGTTCTAATCCATTCCGAATAAGCAGGCAGTGAATCGCCGACGGAATTGGAAGCGACGATTCTGAACTTATATGCAGTCCCGTTTTCTAGTTCCTCCAAAACGTCACCTCCGTTCATTCTGCTAATTCTTCCCGAGTAGTCTTGCCATTGCTCTGCACCTTTCTTGATGTACTGGATTTTTACCATGAAATCGAGATCGCTATCCGAGTTCCATTTCATGTACACGCTGTTCGCTCCAATGGCTGCGATTTCGCTGATCGTTAAATGAGGCACGGCGTCGTTGACTGTTGAGAAAAAGGTGAAGAATCAGGTAATAATGGTTCAAAAATCAGCGAATTCAATCCTGTCTCTCAGGAAGCGACAGAATTTTCTCCCGTGACTCCAGACGGGATGGAAAAACTCCGTGACAAGAAATTTTCCGAATTTCGCGGGATTTTTACTCACCAGGATCAACGGGATGAGCGTGAATTGATACGACACAGGCCAACAGCAGTGATATCTTCATTATTAGTGCCATCTGGAATTGCAGCTTGACGTCTTTAGTTCTGTGAATATTTAATTTCTCACCGAAATACTGAGAGCGACCGGTTCCTCACCGTCAACAACCACTTTTTGAATACTATCTCGTCAGCACTTTTTTCTGCCCCAATCTTTGGCTAAAACTAATTACAGTCCGACCTCTCTATAAACCCCCTCCCGATAGAGCCGCTTCCCCAGTTTCTCCGTCGCAGCGTTCCCCCACTTCATGGCAAGTCCCATAGAGAAATACCAGCGCGAAGAAAGAGAGAGACGGAAAACAAATGGTGCGACTAGCGAAGAGCGCAAAGTGGGGGTACCTCAATTCCTGGAAAAACTCTTCCCCTTGGGGGCTTGGGCGGAACTATAGAGAAGTTGGACTGTACATATTTGCTATGACTCATCGAGCAAGAACGTCGTTAATCTACGATAAGGATAGAAAATTAGTCTTCCATTAGCCATATATTTTGTATTTCATGTTGCTCAGAATCTTAGATACTCTGCAGTCCACGAATTAGCTGAACGATACAACAAACGAACCCTCGACGATAGTTATGAGAACTGAAGATCTTTGTGGAAGAGAAAATACAAATTTCCTCTCAGATATGGGCATGAGGGTGCAAAAATGCCATTTCTCTGTCTTTTATCTGTAAAACTCGCCCCAGAGTTTTAATCTTAGAAAATGCCTTGCAAACGGGGATCTCTGGCAACTTATTCTAAAGAGTTGCGCATTTTTTGGTATAAAATACGAATGCACAACCTCGTAGGATTTTTTGACGGGCCTCTCTTTACGCGAGGAATTTTTTGGAATTTAAATACATATACTTGCGTGTGGTGAGAGTCAAAAAATAAAAATAGAAATTCGAAATGAATCACCCTAATGTACACAGGTTTCATTTTTTCAAGAACAAATCTATAACAATGATTGTCCATTAACTGGAGAACTGCGCGCCTGAAACCAAGCAGTCCACATTCCGGTTAAGTGTAGTTGGCTGCCTAAAAGCAGGCGCCGCGGAGACTGAATCGCTCTCGAGAAACTTCTGGCATTCAAAGAAATACAATTCAAATAAAGGTGTTTTTTTTTTTTTTGAAAATAATAATTTATTTCTCTAGGTGTACGTCACACGCAATTTTGAACATCGTCTTTGGTCATTAGGTGAGAAAGAGAAGAAGCAGAATTTTCTTTTGCTACGTTTGGATAGTTTTTGACTGACCATCTTGACCAGAACTGAAAGAAATCAATAGGATAGAAGCGAACAGCAACGATATCTTCGTCGTCGAAGCAACTTGATTTCGTGACATGATTAGAGCTTGCCCGGACTTTCCACAAACTACTCAATTATCCCCGTCAAAAAATACGACGGACGGTTAATCACGAAACGCTTATGATCAGTGCTCAAACGTTGTGAAATGGCAATGGTCAGTGGTCAAATGCTGTTCGGTCAGCTCTCCTCGTTTCAAATCAACGCAACAGAAGCTTTTGAAAGTGCCGCATGCTGGCCGACCAACCACGGCTTACCAATGTTTTCCTGGTGATATCGCGAGGCCTCGGAGTTGCGCGCGCACATGCGGAATTCTCATTTCAGTGTTGGAAGGCAGTTTGCATCTATCAGGCGGTAGATTTTCCAAATCTGATTACCTTGACTGAGTATTCTAAAGACAGCATTCTCTGGGACTTGAAATTGGCTTGGGGATTGAAGAGTACCCGAACTCAGCGTCCGAACCACCATTTGAACATATCTACACATATGATCTGTGGAATGAGTTATAAGCCTGATGGTAGGCAATCCGTTTTTTTTCCCTAAAATGACAACGCAGTCGAATGACTACATCTACAGACGACGTAGCGGCGTAACTGCCAAAGTGACATATTTGAGGTTTAAGGGGCACTTTTTCCGCGTGATTATAATTGCTAAAATAATATTTTATTTTATAAGGGGCAAAATAGTATCCTCTTGGTCATTTCTTCATCAAATTGGATGAGATAGTGCTCAAAATGTTTGGTTCGCCTGCACCGCCGAGTGTCTAAGTATTTGAAAATTGCAATAAATCTAGCAGACTTGTCAATGATTCCACGATTTTTTTCCGCCTATATGAAACCGCATAACTTCGGTATGTGGTACGACGAAGTAAAGATAAGCCCTACTCCATTCCCGAGTAATTATTTTCCCAGCTACGATAGTGCAATAAATATAGAAAGTAGGAAAAGAAGAAAGAAAAAGATTAAGCAACGCTGTTTTGTGATTTATTAGCGAACCACAATATTATCAGTTCCTTGTACGATAAAAATAATCACATGCGGATAGAACTAATTAACGAGTTCCGTGGCGACAATTTAAGATTGCTGAATTCTCGGCCAACTATGTAAACATCTTACCCGTTTGGATTTGCATTAAATTATTTGATATGTGGAGAGAATATCAGTATTTTCGAAAATCGTTATTTCAAATAGTGTCTGTGATGTAAAATTTTCACTATTCAAGATTTCCGTTGACCATCGCATACTTATTGTCATTATCGGCTTCAACTTTCAATGGCCATATCGAATCTTTCAAATTGAGGAAATCAAATTCTTTGAGTTGACATGTCTGCGACAATGGGATTGCGTTCGAAAATATGGCAAATAGATTTTCACAAAGGGCATAGCCGAATAAGCATGTCAAAAGTGCCCTTTCACCAAATAAGTCGCGGACTTCACTGCTAGTTCAACCTTGGTAAAAAAGGTATCCATGCCAAATTTCAACCCTCTGGCCCTTCCGTCGTGGTAGTTATTACGGAAAAACGAGATTTTCGAATTTTATTTTGATTTCTGCCATTTCATCGATTCGACCTTCACCAAAATTCATGGTACTGTGTTTCCATTGGTAAAATGGGGAAAAAATTCCCCCAATGTTCAGCGCAGCAAATCTGATCTTAAAAAATTCTTAAAGGTTTAAATTCGATATTTTGAGTGGATTTTCACGAGGCACTAAGTTCTTATAATTTTATTTGCAAACTTTGACGATTTCCGCTTCGATTTCTTCATTGGCCTTCGTTCTACTTTTGGTGCGTCATATCGAAAAAAAATAAATAAGCCTTCTTGAATTTTTCAAAATTCGAATTCCATTCCGAAGCAAGTAAAATACGTATTTTTGCATGTATTTTGATCCCCTTCTCCTCTCCGAATTCTTTCAAGGCTATAGATGAGGGTGGCCCAAAAAAAAAAGAATATTTTTTTTTCGAATTCCTTACGAAAATATGTTAGTTTATCATGTTTTAAGAGCCCCCTCCAAAGCGCAGCTCAAAAAAAAAAATCTTAAGAGGTCGCTCAAGATTTTTAAAAATTTCCAAAAACGTCGAAAATCGATTTAAAAAAAAAAAAAAAAAATGTCTCGTTATTTCACTATTTTCTACTATAAAAATGATCAGGATCTTGAAATTTTCAAGTCGATATTTTGATATTTAAAGGTCGCTCAAGATTTTTCTGAGTTTCCAAGTAGAGTACCTCAGACCTTTTCGAGCGACTTCTGAACATGAATATTAATGACCTTTTTTTTTTATTTCTTGAAGTTGACATACTGAAGAATAGAAATAAGGCTAGAGAAGTGCAAAAACAAAAAATTTCGAGACGACTTCCACTATTAAAATGTAATTGACGGAAATTTATAACTTTTTTTTTAATAGTGAAAATCGGCTCGAAATTCTTTGTTTTTTTGCACCTCTCTAGCCTTATTTCTATTCTTCAGTATGTCAACTTCAAGAAATAAAAAAAAAAGGTCATTAATATTCATGTTCAGAAGTCGCTCGAAAAGGTCTGAGGTACTCTACTTGGAAACTCAGAAAAATCTTGAGCGACCTTTAAATATCAAAATATCGACTTGAAAATCTCAAGATCCTGATCATTTTTATAGTAGACAATAGTAAAATAACGAAAAAATTTTTTTTTTTTTTAAAAGTCGATTTTCGACGTTTTTGGAAATTTTTAAAAATCTTGAGCGACCTCTTAAGATTTTTTTTTTGAGCTGCGCTTTGGACGGGGCTCTTAAAACATGATAAACTAACATATTTTCGTAAGGAATTCGAAAAAAAAATATTCTTTTTTTTTGGGCCACCCTAATCTATAGCCTTGAAAGAATTCGGAGAGGAGAAGGGGATCAAAATACATGCAAAAATACGTATTTTACTTGCTTCGGAATGGAATTCGAATTTTGAAAAATTCAAGAAGGCTTATTTATTTTTTTTCGATATGACGCACCAAAAGTAGAACGAAGGCCAATGAAGAAATCGAAGCGGAAATCGTCAAAGTTTGCAAATAAAATTATAAGAACTTAGTGCCTCGTGAAAATCCACTCAAAATATCGAATTTAAACCTTTAGGAATTTTTTAAAGATCAGATTTGCTGCGCTGAACATTGGGGCAATTTTTTCCCCATTTTACCAATGGAAACACAGTACCATGAATTTTGGTGAAGGTCGAATCGATGAAATGGCAGAAATCAAAATAAAATTCGAAAATCTCGTTTTTCCGTAATAACTACCACGACAGAAGGGCCAGAGGGTTGAAATTTGGCATGGATACCTTTTTTACCAAGGTTGAACTAGCAGTGA
The DNA here is from genome assembly GCA_944452935.1 of Rhogogaster chlorosoma. Classification (NCBI taxonomy): domain Eukaryota; kingdom Metazoa; phylum Arthropoda; class Insecta; order Hymenoptera; family Tenthredinidae; genus Rhogogaster; species Rhogogaster chlorosoma. The sequence goes on along the minus strand of OX101801.1, from coordinate 3,355,136 downwards.
AGTCCGCGACTCATTTGGTGAAAGGGCACTTTTGACATGCTTATTCGGCTATGCCCTTATGACTTTCAGCATATCTGAGTCAGTTCATACCCAAAGCGGGACGAAATGAATTAAAAATTGGCGCTCGTGCCTTTCGCTCAGATACTTTCAATCAACTTGTAGTTGGTCATTGATCTTATTCGCTCTTGATCATATTCGGCTCCGATACTAGCTGGTCGTTATTCATCGTTATTTTTTCAATATAATACGAGAGACAAGATTACGATAGACTTCTTTACTATTACTACATGAGCTTTGACACACATTTCTTTCCATAGTAGCGTACGGCCTTCAGTCGTAGAACCTAGAAGATTCTGTAGAAAGATTCTTCACGAGGAGATATTGCTGATCGAGTGCAGACCTCCGGACATCAGTATCGATATGTTTGGTGATAACAGCATGGTTAAGACCATGCAGCCAAAGCTTACATTTCTCTGTATCAATTTTCACTGGCATAATATATCTACGCGGACTTATCGTAGTCATAAGTAGGGCCCAGTCGAATAAAGTATTCTGCATTTTCATCGTGTCATGTCATGTTTCCGGAGAAGGTTCACCGTTATGAAGATATGAAGTTTGAAAAGTACAGACCCTCACGAAACGGGCCACGATCTTGATACTTCAATTACAGGAGACGATTGAAAGATAGAGCTTGATAACGTGCCGTTGGAAATAGTGGTCTTCGTCCTGCCGTTTGCGAGATACGGATCATTTTTGAAGTCATGCGAGCATCTGCATTTAGGCAGCCAACTACACACCAACGGACAGCGGACTATTTGGTTTTAGGCGCGCACGACCACTGAATAAGTCATAACGCCTTGCCAGTTGATGTTCTTCATACACGGAGAAAAAAAAATGGGAGTTTTTCCCATGGGAAAATGGTAAAAAGACCTATAATTTATAGGAATTTCTCCCATGTAACATAGTAATTTCTCCTATAATCACATAGGAATTTTTACTATGTCAACATAGGAAAAATTGCGATGTCAACATAGGAAAAATTCCTATGTTACATAGGAGAAATTCACATGTAACTAAAATCTACAAACTACCCAATATTTGATCTAACGGTTGGATTTGAATCATTACATATAAGTGAAACAATGATGTGCGGTTAATTTGAGTAACACAGTAATGTTAATTTAAAAACATAGATTGTAAAAAATCGGGAGTCAATTCGGAGTCAATTTTTATTCTCGCACCGTTGACCGACATTACCAAGCATTTGAAGTGTTGCACCATTGTGACAATCGGCATAGATTCAACGTTTCGGATCTCGAAATTTGTAAGGTAAATGTCCCAATGCCCGGACGGTTAAGAGCATCTCAAACTTGTAGGACTTATTAGTCATTTACGGACTGTTTTCTTTTGTAAATGACTGGAACTAACGTCAAGCTTATAACTTCTAGTTTTAAAAACACATGCATTAACTGCCGGAAAGTTAATTATTTCAATTTCTATGCACTTGAATGTTGAATAATAGCAAAATGTACCGATTATCGGACAGCTAATAGCGTTACATCCCTATTTTCGGACACCACCATGTCCCAATGTTCGGACATCCGGAAATTAGTTTTCATTATTAATTTAGTTTTATTTTCATGATTTTTTGGTGATTTGACCCCCTTGAACAATAATTTAATACATCAGTTAAGAAAATAATCCTTCGGGCACATTTAGAATTTATAAATAAAAAAAAGCCATCGATACCGTATAACATAACCTCAAACTTTGCATCGCGACTACTTACGTTATAGTAAATAATTTATCTATTATATTATCAAAATATAGGACATATTTACTCGCTAATTGATTTTCTTTTTATTTATTTAATACAAATCACGAACTAAATAAACTTATGAATAATAAAACACACAACGCTTGGCGTTCCTGGGCGTCTCGTGATTGGGTCTTTGCGGATACGTGCTGTTGTACCAATAATCGGACATGAGATTCGACCGTGGTACATGCATGTGACGGATGTCCCCATTAATAGGACACTGAAATTATTATATAAAACCTTATTGAAACCGAATTGTGACAATAGGGTCGAAAAGTTTGTTCAATTCGCTTTCGATAGGTCTTAAGTATAATCTACAAATCCATAAAAAACAAACCTGTATTATTATCACAAATTATCGCAGCTCTTAGCTCTTTGATTTAGAAAAGTGCTTTCATGACATGACTGACTTGGACTCGTCAATACAACTCGTCAATTTTACTATTAAAATTCGTTATTGGTGTACAATTTTTCAGTAATCAATTAATAATTGAAGGCTGAGTAGGATACAAGTGTCACTGTTCGTTATATGTCGATTATATTGCTAATATAATGAAATATTCGAAGTACTGTCCGATAAATGGGACCCGTCCGGGCATTGGGACTTTTACCTTACCGTCACATCTTTTTTGTTAAACACAAATGGGAAAAAATATGTTCCTAAGCGGTGGATATAATAGATTTATCATTGTTACTGTATATATACATTAACTAATAATACGTCACGTCCATTGAAAATGAGAGTGTTTTAATTTACTGATCAATAATACCGTTTTTAGATAAAATCGTTAATTATTGATTAGTTGAGTTTTTTTTTTTTTTTTTACAAAAAGTGTGACATTATATACCCCGAATCCCTTAAACAATGCCAAATTTGACAAAATTGAATTTTTGTATGCAGTAAAAATTCCTATAATAACATAGGAAATTTTCTTATGTTACCATAGGAAAAAAACCTATGTGAAAATAGGAGAAATATCTATGTTAACCTAGTAGAAATTACTATGTTACCATAGGAATTATCCCTATGTTAACATAGTAGAAATTCCTATGTTAACATATGAATTTCTCCTATGTTACATAGTTGTTTTTCCAATGTTGCCATGGTAAAAATTACCATGCCAACATAGGAAAAATTCCTATGTGAACATAGGAATTTTCCCTATGCGAAAATGGGAGAATCTCCCATTTTTTTTTCTCCGTGTAGTTGTGATAGAAGAATGTTGAATTTTATGGCCATGGAGTGAACACAATATTATTTTCACACCGTTGTTTTTGTTACACCTATCGTGGAAGAAGATAATAGAAATCAACAGCAAGAAATGACCGAGAAACTGTAAGAAAAAGGTACGAGATAAGAAGATGGTCCAGCTGGATGCTTCTGTAATAACTTCCAAAGAACTAAAGTGTGCATTCACAGTAGGTTGGGATGTGAAATTAATTTATTCAGATAAATTGTACAAAGCTTTTTACTGATCAAGACTGATCCAAAATTGCGTATTAAATTCTAATGATAATGTCATTGTGAGAGAAATTAAGAGGAGCTGATTATTTTTAATCGAAAATCTCAACCCCACACTAAGTAAAAAAGTTGACACAAATTTGAACTTTGATTATGTTTAACAATGTTTCCACTCCTGAGCTCACCAGTCTCAACCTCGAGCTTGTTCAGTCGCATTCGATGTGACTTCTGATGTTCTCATTGTTAAATAGTCTCTCTCGCCATCTCCTAAAGCTTCGGCATTGATGCGGACGTACGTTGCATCAAAATTGAAGTAATGCTGAAATACATTCGCAAATGATTATTATGGTAGAATTCCTTCAAACAGGTAATCAGTAATCCTTTCGACTGTACGATAGCACAGCTTACGAAGCTCAAGAACAATCGACTCGACTAAGTTTAATGGTGAACCTCTTATAGGTTCATACTGATACGAATTCAGAAAGGGACGAATACGTCATAGAACGATGCGGCTTACCGTCTTCACACTATCTTCCAGCAAGTCACCGAAACTCTTGGTAAGCTCTTTGAACGATGGCCGCTTAAATGGCACTGCATGCCAACAGCACAGAATTATTTGGTATCTGGAATGAATACATATAGGAATTTATGATTATAGTGTCGACAGGATAAAATATACTTAATGTGTACTCTATATAATTCTACAAGTACTCACATTTCCCGGGTTGTGAGCTTAGGGCGTGCCATACGGAATCCATCGGCCAGCTTCTGGCAAAGAGTTTCGGGTCGTATTCCGGGATAGGGAGTTTCAGCGAGGCTGTAGAGTTCCCACAAGACGACTCCGTACGACCAGACATCCGAGTGAACCGAGAAGACTCGATCTCTCAGAGATTCAAGCGCCATCCATTTGAAGGGGAGAGGCTCGTGCCCTTTCTTCTGATAATTGTCGTTTGTGAGGAGGGCCCTCGCCATCCCAAAATCACATATCTTTACGATATTGTCTCCCGTGAGAAGGATATTCCTCGCTGCCAAATCGCCATGCAATATCTGAAACGCGAGCGACGGGCACTTTATCGTTCTACTGAAACTATCAATCCTGGACCCTTGAACTCAATCTCAAGTCGGGTTGCACGTATGAGTTGGACCGTCAAGGCCTCTGGGCGAAGTGATTGGGGTACGAAATTTTATATCGGTACTGAATCTTGACTGAGTTTGGATTTCGGAGTTTGGATTCAAGAACTTCTTTTTTCTTGAAGAGATTGTTTAAGCAGAAAAGCCACGTATTTCGGACGGATAGGCAAATTTCCAGTGGAATCGCGAGATAACGGTGTGGATATTTCGTTTGCATTTTGCAAAATCATTCGAAGTCACTTCGTGTTACGGAAAGCGTAAAATGACTAAAGCGGGTCTAACGGATGAATGATGAATCATAGTAAGATCACCCGTGACGGAAGAGAGTTACAGAATGCTACCCACCCTTCTGAAGCCAAGAAACTGCATACCACGCGCAACCTGCCAGGCCCAGCACAACAAGTCTCGTTCAGACATCGGCTCTAAATCCGCGTCTGTGTATTCCCCCTGGTAAATGGATTGTGGATCGGGTTCAAGCGTATCCGTTTCGGGAACACCGTCGTCGGCTGTTATGTTCTCAGAATCCGTACGATCCATGCTATGGTTGGTGACTGTTGTCGTAGAACTGAAAAATAAATGGGTAATTCCATGCCAAATCGACCACTTCTGAACCCGACCCCTTTCGATTTGGCTGAAACTTTTTTATCTTTTTCTACCCCACTAAAGATGGTCCTCCTAATTTTTTCAAATTTTTTCACCCAACCCAAAAAAAGTCGCTCTTTATTTTCAAACAGCCATAACTTCTTCAAAAATTGACTAATCGGGATGTTTTTTTTCTTCAAAATTTCCGTTTTAGAATGTCCTTTCCAAAGAAAAATACAAACAAACTTTCAGATGTCAAGTTCTATGAAATATCTGACTTTTTTGAGAAAAATCGTCAGTTTTTCGAAGTTCGCCATTTTTAATTTTTTTTTTTTTGATTCCCAAAAAAACTTTGATTTATTCTGTGAATAATGCCACTAGGTCCAGAGTGGGCCGACTTTTCCTTTTATTTTTTTTTAAGGAAAACAAACTTTTCATTTTTTTTCAATTGTTAATTTTTTCGATTTTGAAAACGAAGCTTGTAGAAAGATTGTAAAACGAAGGCTTGTAAAATCGAGAAAATGAACAATTGAGAAAAAATGAACATTTTTTTTTCCCTCAGAAAAAAAAAATAGAAGGAAAAGTCGGCCCACTCTGGACCTAGTGGCATTATTCACAGAATGAATCAAGGTTTTTTGGGAATCAGAAAAAAAAAAATTAAAAATGGCGAACTTCGAAAAACTGACGATTTTTCTCAAAAAAGTCAGATATTTCATAGAACTTGACATCTGAAAGTTTATTTGTATTTTTCTTTGGAAAGGACATTCCAAAACAAAAATTTTGAAAAAAAAAACATCCCGATTAGTCAATTTTTGAAGAAGTTATGGCTGTTTGAAAAAAAAGGAGCGACTTTTTTTGGGTTGGGTAAAAAAATTTGAAAAAATTATGAGGACCGTCTTTAGTGGGGTAGAAAAAGATAAAAAAGTTTCAGCCAAATCGAAAGGGGTCGGGTTCAGAAGTGGTCGATTTGGCATGGAATGCCCCAAATACATTCCAGTAATTCATCCAACAGAAGTATGAAAGGCATACTTAATGAAGGCATTTATTAATAATAAAGAAATCAAATTATAATACTTCGATACATCACGACCCTGTGCGGTCTTCTCTTGTTCGCTTTCCAAAATCAACTGCTCTTTTCTTCAGGCACTCAAGAGCCCTTAGCTTTCCTTACTCTCTCCTACTTCTCAGAATTTTTCATGCATTTTCGCCCACGCATTTACACAGTCGCACTTTTGTTCTCAACGTTGCCATGCACCCGCCTCACACACTGCAGTCACTCGATCCTCAAACTTTCCAGGCGCTCCAATCATAACTTCTCTTCAACACTTAGCCACACATTCATTCTCTTCACACGTACCCTTAGACTATGAACCTTATTTGTCTCTATTTAGTCTATAGCCCACAAACCTGGCGCCAAAACTCTATTCCTTATAGTCTACACTATTCACTTCACTAAATACTTTTCTTGAACTTCAAAACTCATTCTTTAATCACATCCCAATAACTCAAACACTATACATATCAATAGATAGGTCTCAGAACGGTTCAGAACGTCCATTTTTGACTCTTTTCATAGTAAAACTGTTCAGAGTTAGACAGAAATTGTCGCATTTACCTACCACGAGGGAAAAATAAGACGCTACTGAATGGAGATGATCAATGATCAAGTTAAGATTATGCAAGCATCACTCACCGAATAACATTGGCAGTGACAAGTTCACCACTGTGGCTGGAATCTGCATCGATATTTTGAGTGACGTTGTCGACCTGGTTGGGGAAATGAGCTCTACGGCGCAACAAGAAGTCGTGTAAGTTACCGAATCGGCAGAATTCCACGATGACGAATAGTTGACCTGTTCAAACCCCGTCGGAGTGGAATTTAGAAGAATTGGGATTAACGTAGAGAAACTCATGACTAATGGAAGTGATTTTTATGATCCAGGGATCGGTTACATTTATCGCCTATATACTTTTGCACGAACTTTCGCTGAACAATACGAGTCATTACACACAGCAAGACTCACCCAATGGGACGTTTTTGGTGCAGGCGCCGAGAAGGTTCACAATGTTGACGTGTTTGCCAAGGTAGGCGAGAATCTTGAGTTCGCGGGAGAGGGCTGTCATGTGGTTCAGGCTGGCTGTAGATCGGACCTCTTTCACCGCGACTGTCGTGATCGCATCGGGAGGGCAGATTGATTTTGCCTGAGCCATTCTCACTACACCGAACGCACCGCTTCCCAGTACCTTACCTGTAACGTGGCGAGAATATACATGTTATCTGACCTTTGATATTGACGCATCGATCCTGTGAATGATTTTTGAGAAGAATCCTTCGAATATCTTTCGGTCGATCGTTGACTATTGTCAAAGCATCGTCGTGTACACGAGCCAGTACCGCGAACGACGAAATAGTCCCAAATATTTGTAAGTGAATTCAAAGCCATGTGAACGTATCATTCAACCGAGTTGTGCAAATAGTACCCGGTCCAAGGAAGAGTCCGTTTCAACTGTCTTTCACGCAGCTCTGTGTCATCAATTAAACTTCACTGGTTATTAGTAAGCGAATACAAATGCGATATTAAGTTTGATACCAAGCTTCAGTAACTCCCGTGGGAATTCCCATTTCTTGTCGTAAGGTAACAGCTCGGCCTGCTCCGCCATGTCCAGTTCTGGATCCAGACAATCCAGAGCTCCGCCGTTGAAACGCTCGAGGGTCGCTTCTATGAATCTTCTTCTTGCCGCCTGAAAGAGAACATTGTCCAGATTTATGAAAAGATAATCTAACGGCGACGTCAGGATCAAGTATTTTTGTATACCATTTCGCGCCGCTTCCGGATTTTCATCCACACAACCATAACGAGAAGTAAAACAATGGCAACGCTCACGCTCGACCATACCGCGTCCAGTCTCTGTGTTTCTAGATATATCAGATAAAGTTAGTGTATTCATGGGTAATTCACGTAATTTCGAGATGAAAGTACGGCTAGAATATCTAGAAGAAAATATAAACTCTGATGCAAGACTGTTCTGATATTTATGATTCGGCATGGCTTAACTCTGTACGATCACACATGAGCGGCAACACTTAAGCACAGATTTTGAGATTCTACACATTTTAATTGGCAAGTTTCATTCAGCGTGTTCGGCATGAATTGATCCACAGGCTGAATCATTTCGGTATTATTCAGTTGGGGCACGAGTCTCAGGGCTGTTGAACTTATTTTCTTCGCCTGACGACAGCATTGCAGCTTTCGCCAGGGAAATTTTTTTCTACGAAGTACATGTTACTTTAGTTCTACTGATCGCGCTCTAATTTTATACAAGATAATTTTTGCGTGACGGCTTTGTCTCGAGTTGGCTCGATGTTTCGTCGATCGAATATTCCATCGTGTCGACCAATACCTTACCCCTCAGTTTCGGTGACTGCGTATGCGAATCGTCACCGAACACAACCAATTCAGTGGATAAATTCACTTTCTAGACGGAAGAAGGTTGATTCATTGAATCATTTTCAATACCTGTCGGTGATGTCACTACTTCTTGAGTCTCACTCCAGTTACCGCATATCGTCTCGTAATCGCTACAGGCAGCTACCTTTATCCTATAGCTAGTATTCATTCTCAGATGTTTGAAATCGTAAGTGTTCTCAGTACTCGGCAAGTAAACCGGCTCTTTTTCTTCGTCCCGACGATTAGCACTTACTTTGTATCGATGGACATGATCAGACAAACCTAGTGGTGGCTTTGTCCATGCAATTGATATCGAGTCCAAACCCGTTTTCTTGACTTGGACAGTTGGAACGAATTTTGGATCTGAAAAGTAAGAATGTGTTATTTAGTCGGGCACCGACTCCACTACGATACGGTTTTTATAAGGAAAGAATTTCCAAAAAAATTGCGCTACGGAGACGGGCTCCTGAACGTCACTTCGATACCTCTGTCTATCGTGGAAGCTGTGCGCTCCTCACTCCAATTATATCCATCATCTGCAGAATCACAGAGTCCCACTATAAACTTATAATTGGTGCGAGACTCGAGGTTTTTGAATGTGTGGGATGTGTCAAGATATAACATAATCGTATTCATCAGCTCGCCCTTATGAGTAATCATGAGTTTGTATTTCGGCCAAATGGTTACGAGATATTCTGGCGGCTGCGACCATCTTATCGTTATCGAATGTGAAGTCGTTGCCTCGATCCAGACGGTCGGAATATATTCTGCAAAATTAGACTCGTGTAATTCAACAGTTCCAACATATCGTGTTACTAAAGCCAAAAGGGTGTATAAAAAAAAAAAAATTCCCCCAATCAACTTGGGAATGTTCAAAAAGTAGATATCTATGAAAAGAACGAAAAAAAATTTTTCTCATAGATATCTACTTTATGAACATTCCCAAGTTGATTGGGGATTTTTTTTTTTTTTTGATACGCCCTTTTGGTTCTGCAGAGCCAAAATGGCGTATCAAAAAATTTCTTTTGAGATACGCCCTTTTGGCTTTAGTAACGCGATATTTTCATAAACCGTCGAACAGACTATCCTACTCGTAGTCGATAAAAAAAAGCTTTGTTTGTATCAAATAACATTCAGAAAATGCGAAGACTATATCAGCCCTAGACACTTGCACTGGGGTACAAGCCTACCCCGCGAAAATTCAAAAGTTCGCGTCACAGCTAGCCAGCAACATTTTCGGTTCAGGATCGTATCCATGTATCAATTTCACTCTCTGGAAGTAGGGTCTGGCCGGTCCGGGCATCAGTATGTCTTGCGACCGGCTACTCAGTTTAGGGCAAGGGTAACCCGGTACCCGTGCACTTCGGCGTCAATTAATAAAGATAGAAGAATAAGAAAAACTATAGTTGGGCGCCGGACGTTTTCACGTCACTCGAAACACTAGAAAAACTATCAGTATGACGCACAGTGGTCCCAAATCCCAAAAAGCTGGCCAAAAGTCAAAAATGCATTAAATCCGGATGAAATTCTGGACTTGGGGGTTTTCGGGCTCGCTGATTACGAATTCGATGTCGAAATTTGAAAAAACACGATGGCGGATCCAATATGGCGAAAAATTTCTTCAAAAACGTACTCAATTCGGATGAATTTCTGGACTCGGAGGTTTTAAAAATTACGATTGTAAATAAATGAAATAGAAAACGTAAGGACAGTTGACATTCGAAGATTTGGGAAAAATAGGATTGGAATACAGGAATTAATCATTATTACAATGACAATGAATATTCATAATATATTTCTTTCATTATTTTATTTTTAATCGATATAATTTGAGCACTTCTTACAATTAATCGCTGTCCTGCGGACTGTCATTATCGTCCGATGTATCGCTTGTGTTATGTGAAATAATCTGAAAAACTGAAAAAAAAAAAAAAAAAACTGAAAATCTGAAATCATAGATGATAGATTTTCAGAGGGTGTAGGATTAATAATCATTAAGTCAAGATTTGTATTACTCGCGACGTTTCGTGTAATCATTCACACTTCCTCAGGCTCATAATTGTACTCTCGACATTGGACCATGTCGCCCTCACCCTCTGAAAATCTATCATCTATATTTATTCCAAGGATCTCAACCTGAACAAGATGTAATCTGAAATCATTTTCTGTAGAAAATGGAAAAATAACATGCTAAATGAGCGATGCGAGAATTATGAAAAACTGCAGATAGTGCACACTAGGGTGGTCCTTATTGAGGGTATGTTGTTTTTTCTTTTAAAAATGGTGCATAATCGATTTCAAATAAATAAGTAAAAATAAAAATTTCATACAAATTTTCCAAGCGGCATTTTCCATTACACGTATTTCCAATTTAAAACTTTTACTGCGGGGGGGGGGGGGGGGGGGCAGGATACAATTAAAATATCGAACTATAATTTGGCATGAATTTTTACTCATTTATTTGAAATCGATTAAGCACCATTTTTAACGGAAACAAGAACATATCCTGAACAAGGACCACCCTAGTGCACACATCATCGCATAAAAATTATTCCCAAAACCGAAGTCGCAGCCACATGCAGCCAATTTTTGGATATGTTTTGAAGAAATGTCTAAGCAACAGTCTCCATTTAGTTTCCGGGCAGGATTCGATGAGAGTTTTGACTTATTGCTTTTTCTAACACAACTTTTCAGAACATAACCAAGAAAAATACCACTACTTTTATTAATGACTTACTATTTCATACATGGTTAACAATAATTTTGAGCAACACATTCAAATTGTACTTACTTTCCGGAGAAGAATTCATTTTGGAGAATCAAAATCCGTTCACTTTTCGCGATTTTACACGTGTTTGAACTTTGTCTTATTTTCGACGCGCGACGAGTAAAAAATGCAGCTGCTCGCACGCTCACGAACGGAATGCATTCCCAAGCCAGGTAGGGACGCTCCCCCTTTCTTAAGAGTCATAATACATACTAGGGGTACCACTACAACTATTCCAACCATTGAAAGTTCTTAGAAAAAATATTTATTTTTTTTACTTTTGGCCAGCTTTTCGGGGTTTGGGACCACTGTGTGACGGCGGGAATTGCCAGTTAGTTCAGAATGTAATCAATCAAGTTAAATGGTAGAGTGGGTGGGTTGCCAGATCGAACAATGAAATAATAATTACTTATTTGATCGATTTATTTAAATTGCCATGATTTCAGAATTACTAAATGATATTCCGTATTATAGCGGGACAAGATTTGACAGAATCCGTGTTTTCACGGGAAAAACACTATTATTATTACGAACTTGAATGACATGTTTCAGATATATCGGGAATACGGGAATTTACACAATATCATACTCAAGAAAATATAACAGAATAATATCAGAAACTTCAAAGCAGTTAGGCACGATATAACATAATCAATCAATTAATCATCAAGCAAAATACAAATAAGTACAGAAAATATATGAAAACAATTATTACTCAAAGAACTTAAAGACTAAATGACGGATGCTTGCTTCTACGCTCGCTAAGCACTGGGAAATCGTTACGCGACAAGTCGTTCACTCAGAAAGAAAGAATATAATATACCAGAAAGAAAATGATATAACAGAGAAAATAGAAAAGAGAATAGAAAAGCAGAAATTAATAAGATATAAAAGAATCTACAACATGCTATAAGACCAAATATAATCCACAATCGGTAAGCTAATCACGAGTTCACTCGGGAATCCGTTTTTAATAAGACAAAATACTAAATATTATCGGGACGAAGTCTAAAAGACATAACGAACCATAAACGTGACCTACGTTACAATAAATTCGTGGCCTACGCCACACTAGACAAAATATTATACAATACTAAACGGGATTCGTGAGCGAGCTCGTGGTTGTACAAGAAAATAGGTCTTACCTTTTTAGCTGAAGAATCTGTGCGTAGCACTTAAGGGAAGACCCTACAGAAACTGAAAACTTGCACATTTTTTTTATATTCAAAATTATTGATAGATCTTGTGAAACTGTGCTCTAAAACTAAAAAATTCTCACCTTGAGCTTCTAGATTACTTGAGTAATATAGAAGTTACGCATCGTTTAGGGGCAAAAAGATACTGAACTTCAAAATGCTCCCTGCGTCATAATCTTATTCGGATCATACTAATATTTGACTGAGGCTTTCGGTACACTTAGGCGAAAAAAAGTATGTAACGGATTTGAGATTGAATCACTGGTTTTTTTTTACCGGAATTCTAAACTTGTATTCTTCAATTTTTCACATTTTTCATGTCGTACCTATGGAATTTGAAAACTATGTTCCTTTTACAGTAGAAAAAATTGCCTACATACTTATGTGTGTAAGGTATGCATGAATCTACACTGCGAAGGAGAAGTTGATCGAAGCAAAACTATGACGCAAGGAATATTTAGCGTGGCTGAAAATGTAGTTTTGAGTAAATCACCTTTTAATGAAAAATGGTACAAATAGATAAATTTTCAAAATATATGGTCTAAGATAATTCGAAACATCATGTTATCAAACTTTCTCATCGAGGCATCTTAAATTTTCTGTTTCTTCTGCTGTGGCATCTTGAACCGCAGATCTTCTTCGCCCTGCATTCCCAGATTCGACATCATATAAAAGAAAATTGAAAATGATTCTCAGAAAATCTTAGTGCCGATTTTTAATACTCATTTATCTCTGGCTGTTGCTTTAGAGTTCTTTCATATATGTGCACCTATTTAGCAGCTCGACACTGACTAATATCTCATGAAAAGGCATCAGTTTCTCATTTATTGGGGATTTTTGATCTGGCGGTTGATAATTTTGCAACGTAGCCGTATTGGCTTTCTTCGTTTTAGGGAGATTGTTATGTTTCACAAGGTTTCTCTCTGTTTTACGTAATAGCTGTCTTACAGAACGTATTTTCAAAACAAAAAAAAAAAGGTTTAGGAACAAATTTTATATTTCAAGCGCTGCAGCTTGTTATTGCATTTTGGAGCCCTGCGGGACCCATCCCTTTGGCCACGTAGTTCATACTTTGACTTAATATTTTGTGAAACTTAGATTGAATGATAGTTTCAATAGTTTGGTAAGATTCTAGAACTTTATTATGAAAGAAACATTTTTTTTTATTATCAATTTTATCAATAAAATCAGCTACCTGTGAACTAAAAAAAATTGGAGGGCCTTGAATATTTGTCACAAAATAAGGACAGGCCTCTAGAGTATATTTCCGGCAAAAACGCAAAATCGATTTTTTGAACGATTTCAGTCAAAATCTCTGTAGGGTCTTCCCTTAACTAACTAGCAATTTTAAATAAACTATAGCACACAATATCGGGAATGTTTTAGCGAAACTCGGGAAATCGGTACGGTATCAGTAATCTCTCTTTTCAGAGGCGGTACGAAGGTCTTTTCAGAGGCTATGGTCCGAGGGGCCATTCACTCCTTCATTTGGTGTAAAAATGATTTCACAGAATCGTCGATTTCATGTGATTTTGCGTGTGATTTCAGTATTTCAAGCTCTGCATGATTTCAACGGATCGTTTGTAGTTTTTGGTGATTTCATTGAACGAAATCATGATTCGAATCATGATTTTGAAATAGCAGCTATCGAAAAGAAATCGGAAAGAAGGTTTAGTCTACGAATCTTGAAAAATTCACGTGATTTCATGAATGCATGTGATTTCACGTGATTTCATGTGATTTCAAACACTCTAGAGGATATTTTGAAATCAACAATGACAGATGATTTTGAGCGATTTCGAGCGATGTCTTATGATTTCGTTCGTGATTCATTCGATGTGATTGGATGATTTCACTAGTGAATGGCCCCTCGCTGTGGTCGGTAAGATGGTTGAGCGTAGAAGATAGGACGAGTCCTGTGGTGTTGACCATTTTATAGATGCGGGATCCCCGTGCTGCGATGTTCGCCGGTTTTACAAATTCGGTCAGCACAAACTCGGTAATTGTCGAGTTTTTCCGTGACGCCCGCGATGAGTTTCGGGACACGTGGGTCTGTCTACCATGGATTTGGACATTTGTCCAGGCTGGTACTCGTTATCACGTCACGGCGGGAGATTCAAAACGTCGTACAACGGGACTCGTACGATAACTTCTTCCTGTTGACTCCGGCTCTCATCGCCGGACTCCTCACATGCATCATCGGGATGAAGCGCACTCTGGTTGCGCTTTAACAAGAAAAACTGACCAACAGAGGATCTGGCGGAAGTTCTGATGTCCCAATACCCGGATCTACATCCAGAATTCCCCATTTGCGGTGTGGAAAGTTCACAGGCAGACCTGCATCACACGGTTGCAGCTTCTTTACCGATGATTTAGTCCAGCTCGACTCCTGGCCGATAAGTCGTCGGTAACGGAAAGCTTGCAACTACTGTTGTGTTTTCACCTGGCTCTATTCGACCGTTTCCGAGACGTCCGGAAGTTGTAGACGGGATGTGGTCCAGCACCAGGCTGAAAAGTCGACGGGAACGGGAGGAATGACTCATAGAGTCAGCCCCGAGCGGAAATTTAGGTCCGGCTTACGGATAAAGGATCCGGCCCCCATCTGGTATCGGTAAGGCAAGCCTGATCAGGCTAACCAGATCACACCCTGATCTGGACCAGATCACACCCTGATCTGGACCAGATCATTTTTTGGTACGTCGCGGGTCATCAGGCTAGCCTTATATTATCCATATCAGGGACAGATCAGGTGCTGCTAAGGCATACCTGACCGAACAAATGTCGGTCTGATATGGCCAGCCTGATATTGTCCTCATCTGGGACGGATCAGGAAACAGTAAGGCATCGTCGGATCCCAGCGAACAAAAATTGGTATCGATATTAATTTTTCTTCTTCGTTGCAGTAAAACGAATGAGTGAAATTAGCAACTTTTTTTATTAAAAAATAATCGAAGTCGCAATAGCATATACCTATATACGCATTTCTCACTCGTCAAATTACTCCATTTACGATCAGGTTTTATTATTGTTTTATAATTATTTACATAATTACCGTGTTTTCGTTTTCACTATAATCTCATATATTTGAGGCAGAACTACATTGAATTTTATTAGTAAAATAGTACTAATGAATAAGAGAACTGCAGTAAATTTTTTTTTCAGGTATGTTACCAATATCCAAAAGTACCATTTTTTTATGAATACTCTGCAAGGTACAGTCGGGGAACCGGATTCTGAAGCTCCTTATCCCGCGCCAAACGCAACTGAACATACACCTTTAATTTAATTGATGTTTAAGTTGGCATGAGATTACAACGACATTAGCTCAACTGATAAGTTAGCGATCTGCTCTGCTTTTTTTCAGAGAATGTCAATTCGCATAACCTCTTGAATGCACAAGTGGTTGAAAAATAACCTAGTTCTCGTAAAGTGTTCATAGGGTCAAGGGACGGCCCTAATGAAACTTAATGTTGTATTCTTTCATGAAACCGGACCGATTTTTAATCATTTTCAAGTGCTCTTGAAAAATCTGTCACATCGGTTAACCCCAAAATGCGCGTACGTTTTTTCGAATTCGGTTGCTCCTAAAATAACCTAGTTCTCGTAAAGTGTTCATAGGGTCAAGGGAGGGCCCTAATAAAAGCTAATGTTATATCCTTTCATGAAACCGAGACGATTTTTACCGATCATCAGAATGCAATTTACTGACATAGATTTTTAGCAACGCCGTTTGCTCCTTGCATATAATTCGTATTCCAATTAGCTTCCCAAACGGAGCATACCCTTCACACACATGTTAAGCACAAAGTGCGGTATAGATATTACTGTCATATGAAACCTATGTTCCGAATCACTTATGACAATGAACTGTAGAGACTTTGAAATAAAAAATGTTAACTATGCTTTCTGAGTAACGAGACGACCGATATTACATCCGATACTTGGGATTCTTTGCCTAAGTGTTCTGAATACATTGCCAAATTTTGAATAGCCTGCGATTTATCGTTGGTGCGTAATCCTCCTATATTTAAGATTGAATTTAAAATTTCGCAGGCTGATTTTATTAATTTCAGCTAGCACTTTAAAATGATTAAAATTCGATCCGGTTTCATGAAAGAATATAATATTAAGTTTCATTAGGGCCCTCCCTCAACGATATGAACACTTTACGAGCACTAGTTCATTTTAGGAGCAACCTAATTCGAAAAAACGTACGCGCATTTTGGGGTTATCCGATGTGACAGATTTTTCAATCACTTGTGCATTCAAGAGGTTATGCGAATTGACATTCTCTGAAAAAAAGCAGAGCAGATCGCTAACTTATCAGTTGAGCTAATGTCGTTGTAATCTCATGCCAACTTAACCATCAATTAAATTAAAGGTGTATGTTCAGTTGCGTTCGGCGCGGGATAAGGAGCTTCAGAATCTGGTTCCCCGACTGTACATGTTTTAACGTTTTGCATTTTGTTTACTTCCCACATTGAAAAAATTGACGAATCACACGGAAATGTGAAAATAGACCTCTTGATGCTCAACGCTCTTCCTCGAAGTTTAATTTTATCTTCGCCATGCGGCTTGTATATGCTATCAAGTTGCAATATTCTACCATTTCTCAATAGAACGGCGTTATTTGGTGCCTTTGTTGAGATAATGAAATCTTTATATTTAATTTTTTGTATCTGTTGTAATCCATCACGGTCTTGGCATTTTAAAATGATCAATTCCGGTGGCATCGTCACTTTTTCACAATTCGAGTGAAATCTTTCGTAGATCCTTCGGCTCACCTGAGCTAAGGGTCGATTTCCACTTCGAACCAGGCGCTTTATTTTGCCCAAAGCATTTTCGAATGGAAAGGCTGTGAGTTCGGTGAGAGTGCCATTCGTATTTCTCGGATCATCAGGTAAGTGTATCAAGCTGTGCATGTTTAGAATTTGACTCTGTGGCCCATACAATTGAGATGCTAATATAAAAAAATTTTCTATAAATATTTTTGCTTCATCATTGTATGTCAATGCTAATTCTGTAGTACATAACATCCTACAAGCGGTGTGAAAAAGAAGAAAATGGTGATACAGATTAACAGGCAAAATTTTTTGCAAAATGACTGGACCAGCATAAAGTAAAAAGAAACGGAATTTCGTTGCCTTCCATTTTGCAATCTCATTTAACTCTCTTGTTGTGCGTTGAAACTCTTCTGGTACCTGAGACTTTAAACGTTTTAACAATGCAGACAAGCGACATTTGTTATTTCGTCCAAGTCTCGTCGTTACTTTTGGGCCAAGCCAAAAATCGAGAATCATTTTTTTCATTACACCTAAGCAGCATAGGTGCATGAAATCCAAGGAAAATTGAGTCACCATGTTGATGGGAGGTTCGATAGAGAGCAATGGTGATAAATCATGGTGGTGTTGACGATTGCTTTGGTCTCGAAATGATGCATCAGTTCTCCGACGAGCGTTAACTTTACTGTAAACTGTTCGGTTCTGAACGCGTTTTCCTGGATCTTCACACCGTTCGCACGCGAAATATCCGCCGTGTCCAATTATGCATTTCACAAAAGACCGAGCCGGTCTATCACATATAAAATTCTTTATACGTACGCTAAACAACCTGTTGTCTATTTCAATGCCATTTTCCAGTAATTGATTAACCTCAGCGATAAAGTCTTTCATAAATTGATGAACGTTGGGAGGTTTCTGCTTACCGGCATAAATAGCAACAGGAAATGCTTCGTACACATCGGGTTTAAAATATACCTTGCACAAAATTGGCCAAAATTGCATGGAACTCGATTTGTATAAAGGCAATCCATCTATGTTGAAGAGTAACTCGAGTATTGGTTCATCGTGCAGTTGAATATTTATAACTCGTCGAAGATATTTTCCGATACCAAAATACACGAGCTCACCGCCATCCTCATCGTTTTCGCTATCAAGTTTTTGGGTCTCGTATACAAC
Organism: Rhogogaster chlorosoma; assembly: GCA_944452935.1. Taxonomy (NCBI): domain Eukaryota; kingdom Metazoa; phylum Arthropoda; class Insecta; order Hymenoptera; family Tenthredinidae; genus Rhogogaster; species Rhogogaster chlorosoma. The sequence continues at coordinate 3,336,773 of OX101801.1, read as the reverse complement.
TTTGGTCGTATTGAGAAATGTTTTCGCGCTCTTTGGTAATTGTGGCAGTAACCGTGTTCTCAAAATACTCACTAAGCCATCAATCTGGGTAAAAGGTATTTTCGCATTCTGAGCCCATGAACGAAGAGCTTGTATTTCCTCAAACTGCTGATCTTCATCATCGGCATCATCGTCATTGTCTTCATCTTCTGCTTGTCCTTGTTCTTCTTGTTCTTCAACTTCTTCATCATCATCTTCTTCTTCTTCTTGTATTTGTTCTTCTTGTTCTGCATCTTCTTCTTCATCTTCTTCTTCATATTCTCCTTCATCTTCTCCTTCATCTTCTTCTTCATCTTCATCTTCTTCGTCTTCTATTTCTGCTACTTGCTCTGCTACTTCTTCTGCTTCGTCTTCATCTAAAATATTATAACTTTTTCATTTCTGCTAGAAAAATAATTATAATATAATCACTACCTCCACCAACATTATCTCGAAATGTTCTTCGTTGTATGCGCCGAATTTCATCTCGTTCTCGTTTTCGTTTTTCTCGGAATCGCTGTAGACGTAAACGTGTAAGATGTCGATGCACTTGGATTCGATTCTCACTCATTACATAACCTATGGCGTATTATATTATTACAATACGTAATTAATATCTCGCAATTTATAAACAAACAGCTGTTTCGCGTACATACAATATTAACCGCCAACACTATGAAAAAGGATGAAAAGATTGAACCACCACTACGGTTGCCATGTTAACATAACATGTTGTTTTTCGCCACAGCATTACATTTCTCTACATATCAAGAGCAGCAAGACGCGAAGGTAAGAGTTTTTTAAATATTTTATTACGTGTTGTGTTTATGCTATTTCCAAATTTTTCTGAATTTCAGCATATTTTATTTGAACACCATTACAATGGACGATAGATATATGCTAGTAGAGTTTGTGGATGACTGTGGAGAAAAACGAAGCATTGATTTTGTACCAGCGAGCTGGATTTTCTATCATGAAGAACAACAACACTTGGTAACACCATTTATATCGGACGTTTCAAAAACTAATCTACGAATTCTTGAAGATCTTGTAAAGTCTGAAGGCAAACCTTTACAATCATGGCGCTCACACCGTATATCAGTCAGAGGCTCTGCAAGTCTGTATTATATGTTTTACGTAATAGATTTTTCTGTGAATCACAAAAAAACTTGGTGCTGAAATTGTATTTATCTGTCATAGGATCTTATGGCGAAGCAGAGAAAAAAGTAAAGGATCTTGAAACGAATGAGTACGCATTTACAACTGATAACGAGGGACATGTGACTACAAAAAAAAATCAAATAACCGAAAAATATAAGTTAAAAGGGAATAAGTGTAACAAAAAAGAAGTTGCAGAGTTGTTCGCAAAAGCTGCGGTGGATATCGGACATCGTGCCACACCATTGAAAGGTAATCGTTCTAAAATAGTTTCAATTTTATCAAATATATCAACATTTAGAAAAACAATTTAAAAGAAGATTGATGAAAAAATTCTCAAAGTGCGCTCAGCTGATGGTCTTTTTTCAATGGGTCAAACGATGCCACTTACAAACCTTGATTTTTTATTATCGAAAACCAAAAAACAAAATTAAGCTTTCTTGGTTTTACATTCTGTTAACAGCTAAGAGGCTGCTAAAAAAAGCACCAGCCGTCAAGGCAGGCAAACTTAACGTTCGAAAACGCTCGATTTCCCCAAGTATGACCAACAACCTCGGAAAAAATAAAGGTTATCTGTCTGGTGGTGCGCAGAAAAAAAAAACTGCATTGCAGTCAGATACGGAAGAGTCGGACGCTCAAAATTCAGACGCTGAAGAACTCGAATATGCATCAAGTGTAGAAACTCCACTTCCATATTCCAGCGACGCGGAAGTCGCTACCGACAACAGCAACTCACCAAGTTATCCGGAAATCGACAAGAGTATGAATCGCTGCTCTGACCCGATCAAAAAAAAGCTGCTACTAAAGGACTTCGCGATGTGGACGGTTAGTTTCTTTTTATATTATTTTTGAAGATATATTTTTTATGATCGTATCAAATATTATAATCGTTTTCGTACACATATTTACAAATGCAGACGAGTTGAAGTCTTCGGTACTGACCTGTTACCGACGTTTATCCGCACAAATCGGGCAAGTTCAAAGTCAACTTGCCGACCTCAAGATGAGTCTAGCTGAAGGTTCAACTTTAAAGAATAGAACAATAGTCAAGGGCATCGACAGCACCTTGGAAAAATATAAAATTGCAGCGCTGCCATTTGCATCATTGCAAGATTTCTTAGAATTCGACGAAAAATTAAAAACTGACAAGGCATTGAAGAACGAGGTAGTAAGTTGAAATTTATTTAAATACTCTTTAAAATTAGATCTACGTATTGGCGATAATAATTTTAAAATCTTTTTCTAGATTCAGGGTATGGCATGCCTTATCAATGCAGATCCGAAATTTTTAGTCAAATCTGTACGGGACACCGTTAAAAAATTTATGTCGCGAGACGTCCTTTTAAATTTTACTTGCGTAAAAAAAACTGGGGCGAAGATCGTGCTAAAAGACGATACGAGTTTTTATCATTGCTTAAGAGGTATAAATAACATATGTTCACATTTACAATTTTTTGTGGGAATACAGATTTGGATTTTTTGTAAAGATTTTTCTTTAATTTCAGATGCGATCTTAACAGAATTTGCTGAAGGACCGCTGGGCTCGGTCAAAGAAAAAGATATTACGGATGCCCTTTCAGCTGTCATCAACATCGCCAAGGATTGGGGTGCCGCGAAGAGAGGCGACAAAAAAAATAAACCAAAAATTAATCATTATTGCTACTGTGATTTCATATGATTATGAATAAAAAAAAGTCATATAGTACATTTTTCATGGATTGTATAATTATTATTTTATTGCATATTATCGACGCTCTAATTAGCAAATTGGCTAACTCCACTTTTTTTCTAAAATCGTTTTTTAGTATTTATTACTCTCAAATAATTATTTCTGAACAGAAAATACAAAAAAACGATTTTGGAAAAAAGTGGAGTTAGCCAATTTGCTAATTAGAACGTCGATATATAAATATAAGTGAGATCCGACTAGGAATCACGCATGACCAGGGCCAAATTAAGGCCCGATTTGGGCCGGACCCGCCTCGACTCAGGCGTCTGACCCTAGCCGGATCAGGCGCCTGATCCTAGCCGGATCAGAAACTCCGTTACATTTTTGATATGGACCTGATGCGTAGCCTGATCAAGGCCGGATTTGGTTGATAAGGCAGTCTGATATGGGCCGTATCTTAGCCGGATCAAATTTTCTGCTCGGGGCCTTATATAGGTGTTTAAAAGCAGTTTGTATTGGTATTTCATTTGGCATGTTCTTTTCCGCACCGCAGATATTCTTCGACATTTATATGCTCAAATAATTATACTTCTTCGGTAGAGTTCAAAGCTCATAATTTTTTTTCCGATAGTCTAAAATGTCCTCTTCAAAACCCCATTTGAAATCTCAATATCGGTCGAGTACGAAAAGAGTTACGGATTTTTACGTGAACGTTTGTTTACGTAACGTTTGTATTCCTGCAGCGCAAGTATACATGTCACGAAAAATGAGTCTAATTGTCTACGGATAAGCCAGTAACTGTTGGGCTGACATTACAATCAGAGAAGACTTCGGTATGTTATACGGACAATTAGATTGGACCCCTCAAGTTTAGATATTATTCGACGTAGTATTATCCGAATTTTCGAAATCCCGAACGAAGATGCCACAACCATTAGAAATACTTCACACTTTCTGTATTTGTTAGCAAACGAGTCCAGGCAATACTTGCTAATCATTACATTATTCGAAGGCCACTTTTTATTAGCGCCCAGATAACCATGTGCGTGGAAATTTTACAGCAAAATGGCAGTTATTCCGCGGAATATCGCTACCAATATCAGAGTAAGTTGTGTCCTCTATTGCTGTAAAAGCGAAAGCAATATCTGTTTAAGAAAAATTGTCAGTACAATGGAATCAAGCCTTGCTGTACTCTCAAATTTGGAGAACATCTAGGGACCAAATTTTGCTGAAAATTTCTGACATGATCAATGACAATAGTTATTGCTGTATATTTGATGAAAGCCTAATGCATGGAAAGTATTCTCAGCAAGTAGTTGACAAAATGACATCAGAATATGCAGCAATTGTAATGGACTGTTCGCACAGTTACAGTTGTTTGTATGCGAGCTCCTAGTTACAGCATACCCTATCTTCCCACAATATGAAGTAGCTTTCCGTAGTGCCGCAGAGGGGGGATACAAAGCAGAAAAATTTCACGTACTTTATGTCCGCTAGGTGAGACCTGACAAGGCAAAAATATTCGTCTGATATAAGGGAAAGAGGGAGTAGAGTGACCTATAGTATACCTGTCTATGTGTCGCGCTCATGTATACGAGCGCGTTGTGACAAGCGAGCGGAGAACACCACACATTATTGTTTCGCTCGCGCTAATAAGGCGGACGGCGATACGGATTTTAGACAGTCTTCTAAAGATGAACGCTGATTGGTTCGTTAATAAGTGCTTTTACAGGAAAACTAAGTCCTCGCGGAGGTTTTTACTTGGATATTCCGTATCCATTCTTCGCAAGGAATCCGCCCGTATGTAGCACATGCGCGAATTTCGAGACACCCTGTATGTATAAGGGAAAGTAGGAGTGAAGCGACGCCCTCGAAAAATGACGATGTCGCAACCTTTTCCAAGCCATTTTCTGCTTAACAACGATCAATAAACTACCGCATGGGTTCTGTGCAGCAAAATTTGATGAGCAAACGGATCTTTATATTCTATCTGACTTTTTCTGTTTTCCAGGGGGCCATTTTCCCCTACTTTCCCCTCAGCCAGGTCGGATAAGCGCTACCTGTCCGAAAACAATTATTATCCACTCAAGACGTTACCAATTTCATGTGAACGATTCCCTGGTTTCGGAAAAATGTGAGCCAGGCATCTGTAATTCGCGTCGTTGTCCTTTATGATATTCGTCAAGTGCAGGGCCCATGGAGTACCAAAGTAATCGACGATATCCACAATAATTGTCAAATTCGTTGGGTCGACGGCTGCGTTCACAAAATCAAGCAGCCCTGTGATACTGTAGTCATTACACTTCTGCAGAATGGGGCACGACAGAGATGAAAACTTGTTCGCTTTCACGTGAATTTCCTCTCCTTTTAGAGTTATCTCCCCAGGCTCTGAAAACGTGAGATACACACATCACTGAACGTCTAGTTAGATACTCAACAAAACGTCGGTGAATACTTTTTGTATTCAATGCTAGGCCCGGTGCCTGAACAATGTTATCACTTGTTAATGATGTTCGGGCAAAGTATAATTCGGAAGCGCGGAGATCAGCTGGATGGTCAGTGCCTTACGATTTCGCACACACACCATCGTGTGGTGTTGACCTTCGCCAAAGAGGATGGGACCTGACCTAGATAAAGCTCGAGAGTATTATCGTGTACCAAGCGCAACACTATTCAATATATCTAGATGTATGACGCATATGTATGTTTGCAGACTGAATCGAGGTCCATAAAGATAGGTCTGGTTTGAAATTCTCTTTGGTAAAGTCAATTGGCTTCGTAGTTACAGTTTCTATGTTTTTCAAGTTTTCCGAGCATCCAGAACAACCGTGCTTTGCTTATTTTTGGGAAACCTAACTTTATGGAGTCATGTCTTGATATGGAATCAATTTCTCACCTTCTTATTTAATAGTCAAACGAATAATAGTTGGATATATTAACCCGATACATCTGCGTACGTATCTCGTCCCTCTGTAGTGGTCTCCACTTCTTCACCTTTCAAAGTCAACTGACTCTTACCTTCTGACACCCAAAAGCTCCGAACCCCCTTACTTTTTTACTCTTCTCAACATTGCCAGTCCACTTTCACCCACGCATTCACACAGTCACACTTTTGTCTCTCTCGGCGTTACCATGCGTCCGGCACGCACACTGCAGTCACTCGATCCTCAAAATCTCCATGAACTTCGACGATAACTTCTCTTCGACGCTTATTCAAGGGGGGGGGGGGGGGGGGGGGGTAAGGTTATTTCGGTCAGAAAAAAAGCCATGTTTTTAAGATTTTTTTGGCCATGCAGATAGTGTTAGTTGATTTAGTCAATGTCTATACAGGGTGATTCATCTTAATCGCCCCAGGCCGATTTTTCCAAAACTAAGCAAGATACGAAAAAAAGTTTGGTATAAAATATTCAGGGTTCAGAGGGGGACAAAACTTGGTGGTATCAGTATTTCCGTAAGTGGAGCCGCCGCGGTCAGGCGAAGGTCAACTTGGTTTTCTTAAATGAAATGACATATTTTTTTCTCCAGAATCTGAAAGAATGTCAAATTCTGCACTAAAAAGTACTTACATACTGTAACGTGCCAAAATTTGATCAATCGCCCGGCTTGTTCCTTATCGTTTGCCTCCGATCAAATTGGTGTTACGTCTCTTACACGTGTGCGTGTGTGTGTGTTCGTCTGATATGCGGTGTCCGAAATTCCTTGGGGAACAATCACCAACTATATTAGTGTGGTAGATTGCCCAAAGAATCGGTGTTTTTGTGTGAGTATTACTCTAAATTTCTCAGGGAACAACTGCTTGCTGCAATAGCGTGCAAGTTGCCTGAAAAATAGAGGTTTTGTGTATGTGAATGTGTTACTCTAAATTCCCCAGGAAACAACTGCTTGCTGCAATAGCGTGAAAGTTGCCTGAAAAATAGAGGTTTTGTGTATGTGAATGTGTTACTCTAAATTCCCCAGGAAACAACTGTATGCTGCAATAGCTAACCAGTTGCCTGCGAAATAGAGGTTTTGTTTGTGTATGTGCGTGTTACTCTAAGTTCCTCAGGGAACAACTGTATGCTGCAATAGCTGACAAGTTGCCTGAGAAATAGAGATTTCGGTTTGTGTATGCAAGTGTTATATGCAGTCTGTACTGTAAGTGTGTATATGGTGAGTCGAGTAAATCGGTGATCCCAATGGTATTTAATCACAATAATACTGGTATGTTTTATTTCGCTGATTGTAGAGTGTGACACTTGGCAGTCACTCGCCGTACATATGTTCATATACAGGGACTTTCTGTGGTGGCGGCACAGTTAGTTCCATTAGCCACCGCCACTACACACAAGCTCGCTTCGTCCATGTGACAACCGAAGACTTCACGCTTATGGTTGCTATACTCTTTGCTCTGTTCAAGCTGCATCATTCTTTTTTTCGGTTGGTATCCCTGGCACACGGACGAAGCGTGCGTGTGTTTGATGGAACTAGCTGTGCCGCCACCACAGAAAGTCCCTGTATATAGATGCTCTTTGTAGTCGAAAGTTTCCAAATAAAGTGAGTTAAAGAGCTGGGCGACGCGCTCCTTATATATGTCGCGGTCAGCTAATCCCCAGCTAATCCGGGTTAATCCCTAACGTTCTATGAGCTTCTATGCCGTTTATCTTTTAATTGGTCCATTTTATAGCAAAGTTATATAACGGAATGTTGAAGTACTTTTCATTACCTTTAATTTGAGACCTCATTAGCAAAAATCGGACATGGTACGATTTTTAGTCAAAGCTTCTATGATGTTCTATTTCTACCGTGTTCGATGAGTCTCGACGTATCTTTGCTATTTGGGATAGATCTATTTGGTTTCCTCTGGGACGTTAAACGTTTGTTCTTTATAATTATTAATATTTGGCGTTATGCTAATCTGACTACTTTCTCTACTAATCTATCTGTTATATTTATATTTATATGACGTTTTTCTGGGACGTCGTAATACATATGGCCTAAGGTCAATGAGTTCCGAGGTAGAGCCGGTCAAAGCATTATGCCTCGCGGTCGCGGAGCAGCGCCCGCCAGTGTACCGATCTACAGATATCTTGTCGGAATCGTGAGGAGACTTGAGTATCCATGTTTTGAGGGATATGAAAGGGTCAGATTATTTTTTACGTGGAGTTGCTAAGGGTAAATAAAGTGTAACTAGTTGATTCTGATTTTGTTTCGTTTATTAATCAAACAACGAATTATTTCAGAATTATTTCATTGTGTTTTTTATTTTTTATGTTTCATTTTTACGTCAAATTTGCAATGTTCTTTTATTTTTGTCATTTTTAATAATTGAAGTCTACGTCGGAACGCATCTATCGTTTTACGAAGAATAAACGAAACAAAATCAAAATCAACTAGTTACACTTTATTTACCCTTAGCAACTTCACGTAAAAAATAATCTGACCCTTTCATATCCCTCAAAACATGGATACTCAAGTCTCCTCACAATTCCGACAAGATATCTGTAGATCGGTACACTGGCGGGCGCTGCTCCGCGACCGCGAGGCATACTGCTTTGACCGGCTTTACCTCGGAACTCATTGACCTTAGGCCATATGTATGTAAGTACTTTTTGGTGCAGAATTTGACGTTCTTTCAGATTCTGGAGAAAAAAATATGTCATTCCATTTAAGAAAACCAAGTTGACCTTCGCCTGACCGCGGCGGCTCCACTTACGGAAATACTGATACCACCAAGTTTTGTCCCCCTCTGAACCCTGAATATTTTATACCAAACTTTTTTTCGTATCTTGCTTAGTTTTGGAAAAATCGGCCTGGGGCGATTAAGATGAATCACCCGGTATAATAATGCAACATTTGAACAATATTTTCATTAATTTTCATTGCAAAATATTGAAAATTGAGCGAGTGACAGTGAATCTCCGGACGTGCCTCGAAAAAAAGTGGTGTTCATCATAACTCGATAGAGAATCATCTGAAACGAAAAAACCAAAATGCATTTGTTAAAGGAGATGTTTCTCGAGGTAATGACAAGAGGATTTTTTTTTTTTTTTAATAATCATCAATTTTACAACAACAAATTAGCCGATTTTTTCTAGCGAAAATTGGTTGTTTGGCTTCCAAGGGCTACGAAAAATTGAAAAATCGAAAAAAAAAAAAATCCTTTCGTCATTACCTCGAGAAACCTTTCCTTTAACAAATGCATTTTGGTTTTTTTGTTTCAGATGATTCTGTATCGAGTTATGATGAACACCGCGAAACCACTTTTTTCCGAGGCGCCTCCGGAGATTCACTGTCACTTGCTCAATTTTCAATATTTTGCAATGATTATTTTTCCGACCCAAATATCGACCAATAGAATTGCACCATTCGACGTCACGTGGTACAACCTACATGGTATTATACTGATTATTTTTCCGACCCAAATATCGACCAATAGAATTGCACCATTCGACGTCACGTGGTACAACCTACATGGTATTATACACGGAGAAAAATCACTGGCCCAAAATACCATAATCGAGGCAACTTTTACCGAACTCGCAGGTGCGTATATGGATAGAATGTCTGTCCGGTAATTATCACTTATTTTTTACGGTAAGCAGGGAAATCGAAATCTAGTAAGCGGAACTAGTTCCAGCGTCAGAATCCCCAAAATCTACGGCAAACCCATTCGGTTAATGCAGTTCGTTTACTAATTGTGCGGTAACTGGTACTGTATATGAACGAATAATTTACTAGTGCCTGTAGTTGAATAACTTGTCGAAGAGTGGGTCGTAGGGCAAGTTCTAAGAGTCAGAATTACCAAAAACTACGGTAAATTGCTCAATTAATTTACTGGTCGGTGCGGTAAGTGGTACTGGAAATCAATGATCAGTTTACTAGTGCCTGTAGGTCAGATACCTAATTGACTATATACTTTTAACCAAAACATTTGGTACAATTAACTATATGCACACTCCATCCATATAGGCACTTGCAATACAGGTAAAACTTACCGGAATCACACTAAATATTAACTGTACTATGCGAGGTAGGTATAGAAATAATGAAACTGTATATAGTTGATAATTTTATAAATTTATTTATAAAATGATACATATACATGTACTAGCACATTTATTTAAATGATTAAACATTAATATTCATCTGCAAATTGTATGTGGATTATTATCAATCATTTATATTTTGTAACGTGTGGTTACGTAGAGTTTTGAACCCTTTGCAAGTAATAAACTGCACGTACGTCAGGTAACATGTTCAATGGTACCTGTGTGAAGAATACCTTCTCCATCCTTAATGTTAACATTAATTTGTTCCTATATGTTACCCGTTATCATTCTTTAATTAGAAATTTAGAAAATCTGTTTGAATAAGACACACACCAATTCGTTTGTTTTCAATGAGGAGTTTTCACTGCTCAGACAGCCGTCACTTGGACGAGAGAAAGAAAACTTCCCTGTCAAACTCATAGGACGATTTCTTTCACCCCATATGAAAAAAAGAAGAAAGTCGAGGAAACTTCTAGAAGCTTTTTATACCAAATGAAATTTGTAAAATGCTAGTTCTTTTTTATAAATAACAAGAATTGTACAAAAACAAAGAGACGGGAGTCTCAAATAAACCAGAGTAGAGTATAGACGTTTCGTTTGAATTACAAATTTATTTATAAATTATACTTGCACTCGACCGTTCTTAATCTACAATATAAAAGGTTTATTTCAACGTAAAAATAAAGGCATTACATCCGCCGATTATCCCTGAGATTCGGGAGAAATCAACGACCCAAAATTTAGTGGAAGCATTGAGCAGGAGAAGTCGCGAGACGAACTTCGCGCAAACTCATTCAAAATCATACAAAATTAATTAATTCGGAAGAATCATAAATCTAAAGATAATATAACTCAATGACATAACTATTAACTAATGGGGATGATAAGAACTTTAAGTGCCGATCGGATATAACGTTCAAGGCCTGCCTGAAACATAGTCCTTTTGAATAACGAAAAACACCCATAAATAAAAATAAAAGTGTACGAGTAGATCTGGATTAGCCCCACAAGGAAATACCGTCACACCTGCATACTTGTATTCAAGTTAATATTTACGGAGTTGACTATTTCGTAACCCCAAAAATGACGGTGAAATGCGCAAGATTGCAAACTATTAATTTATGTTACTTTGATTATGCGGGTATAGCTATATAAACAAATTAATTTATAAACGACTATTTCTTACCAAAATGTATCCATCTGCGCGTTTCAAGGCTTTGAATTTTTCGAAGTGAATCTGAATACCCACTGTCTCGATGATATCCGACCGATAAGATTGGGTTGTACTCCAATTGTTGACTACTTCTTCACGAGGCTCGTCGTTATTTTCAAGCCATCTTATCTGGTCGACAATTGCAAATGGTGGGCTGATATTTGATGCTGCATAAAGTTTAAATATATGTATAAGAAATACTGTTCGGTTTTACAATGACAATTCAGCAAACGATAATAGTTAACAACAAATCGGAGTAATAATCATATAGGATATGCATGATGACAAAATGAATTAATAATAACTTCACTTACCAGATCCTAGCTGCATAAAAGATCGCACAAGACACGGATCACTATTTTCCTCGTTCTCTGCAGTGATGTTCACACTCGTTAAATCAAACGAATTCATTGTGCTTACACCTCGAACTGGGCACTCTTGCTCGTAGAATTGTGAACTTTCTGCCGATTCAACCACGCTCTTGGGTAAATTTCGCGCCAACGAGCGAAACTTGTAACTGTTACCAGAGCGACGCGTAAGCTGGACAGATGCTACGGTATTCGTACAAGGTTCGCCGGAAAATCAAACTACAAACTATGGTATTTTTCCCGCCAGTGCGTGCAACAAGCTCCAACAGTAAACATAGCCAAAGTAGCGCACAAGCTACACCGATGCTGAAGTAGTCTCACAGACGTAGTTGGTACGATTCGCCATGCTGTGTGACAGAAATTACCTATCTAGGTGGTACTGCATACGCTTCTCCCTGACTGGTAAATTTGACCACGGCAATTTACGAACGATACCAGAATATCGGTAAAATCTACCGTAATGGCATCAGAAATCATGACCTAAACTTTATTGTAATTTTTGCTTTCTCACGAATAATGTGAACTGTACACATCTGTGCCTATAGTCAAAACTGCAGTACCGATTACCGTAAAATCTGTACTGGAGCAGTACTGTAATTTGAACCAGGGGATTTTTCTCCGTGTACTGATAATTTTTTGAAAATTTTCTCTGGTAGTTGCTATATATAAAAAACAAAACATGATCCAGTCAAATTAACCACACGTCAAACTGACAGGTTGAATTCAATTGTGAAAATTGGAGATTTTGCATGAAAATGAGTCGATTTGGAGTTTGTTAACTGTACATTTCGTCTCATGGTGCAATTCTATTGGCCGACATTTGGGACGGAAGAATAATCCCCCGAATACCACACGAGCTTCAAAATTATCTGGCATTTCCCTCAAGGTTCCCTCCAAACAAATAAAATCGTCAAGTTTTTCAGGAAAAATCACTCGCGCTTCGCGCTCGTGATTTTTTGACCTGAAAAACTTGACTCCTTCATTTGTTTGCAACGAACCTATCGGGAAATACCCGATAATTTTGAAGCTCTTGTGGTATTATAAGTGATAATTTTTTGAAAATTTTCTCTGGTAGTTGCTATATATAAAAAACAAAACATGATCCAGTCAAATTAACCACACGTCAAACTGACAGGTTGAATTCAATTGTGAAAATTGGAGATTTTGCATGAAAATGAGTCGATTTGGAGTTTGTTAACTGTACATTTCGTCTCATGGTGCAATTCCACCGGCCGACACTTGGGACGGAAAAATAATCAAACGAATACCACACGAGCTTCAAAATTATCTGGCATTTCCCTCAAGGTTCCCTGCAAACAAATAAAATCGTCAAGCCTTTCAGGAAAAATCACTCGCGCTTCGCGCTCGTGATTTTTTAACCTGAAAAACTTGACTCCTTCATTTGTTTGCAACGAACCTATCGGGAAATACCCGATAACCCCGAAGCTCTTGTGGTATTATAAGTGAAAATTTATGAAAATATGGTTCAAATGTTGCATTATTATATAGACATTGACTAAATCAACTAACGCTATCTGCATCGCCAGAAAAAAATCTCGAAAACATGGATTTTTTTCACCGAATTAACCTTACCCCCCCACCCCCCTTAAACGTTCATTCTCTTCACACTTTCAGATTTTAAACCTTATTTGTCTCCATCTACCTCTTCGCCTATGAAATTGACGCCAAAATTCTATTCCTTGCAGACTACTCTTTTTTGTCTACTGAACACTTTTCTGCAAACTTTAAACTTGTTATTCAATCATATCCATTGAACTCGTGGAATACTTTGTACTTTGTATACATTTCTATTCGGAAATATACCGATGATTTCTCAATGTGAGTGTGAGTTTTGGGAGGAAATACAAGCCTCCGAGGATAATTGATCGATCAAACGAACTTACCTGTAAGTGAAGTTCGATCGCAATTATACAGTGAGGTTCACTGGAAACTGGATGAGCCTGACGTTAGGCAATTCGTGTAAACACGTAAATGGCAACGCTGTCGAACGCATGGAGTGGTGAAACGACATATCCACAAAGACGGACAATTTCAGATTGCAGCTTTCACGTCGTTGGGTCAGAATTAACTGACAGAGTGACATGTTCGAGGTTAATCGCGATATAACTAATAAGACAACGGGAATGGATATTCATTCGTAAGAAATTAGTGGTAATGAATTAGTAAATCGATTGCAGATGCCTATGTCGGTTTATTTGCAACATTATTTGGTTATAACTATCGGGGTGAAATCTACGAATCTAATTGAAATAAAGGTACAGTCGGGGAACCGGATTCTGAAGCTCCTTATCCGGCGCCAAACGCAACTGAACATACACCTTTAATTTAATTGATGTTTAAGTTGGCATGAGATTACAACGACATTAGCTCAACTGATAAGTTAGCGATCTGCTCTGCTTTTTTTCAGAGAATGTCAATTCGCATAACCTCTTGAATGCACAAGTGGTTGAAAAATAACCTAGTTCTCGTAAAGTGTTCATAGGGTCAAGGGAGGGCCCTAATAAAAGCTAATGTTATATCCTTTCATGAAACCGAGACGATTTTTACCGATTACCAGAATGCAATTTACTGACATAGATTTTTAGCAACGCCGTTTGCTCCTTGCATATAATTCGTATTCCAATTAGCTTCCCAAACGGAGCATACCCTTCACACACATGTTAAGCACAAAGTGCGGTATAGATATTACTGTCATATGAAACCTATGTTCCGAATCACTTATGACAATGAACTGTAGAGACTTTGAAATAAAAAATGTTAACTATGCTTTCTGAGTAACGAGACGACCGATATTAGATCCGATACTTGGGATTCTTTGCCTAAGTGTTCTGAATACATTGCCAAATTTTGAATAGCCTGCGATTTATCGTTGGTGCGTAATCCTCCTATATTTAAGATTGAATTTAAAATTTCGCAGGCTGATTTTATTAATTTCAGCTAGCACTTTAAAATGATTAAAATTCGACCGGGTTTCATGAAAGAATATAATATTAAGTTTCATTAGGGCCCTCCCTCAACGATATGAACACTTTACGAGCACTAGTTCATTTTAGGAGCAACCTAATTCGAAAAAACGTACGCGCATTTTGGGGTTATCCGATGTGACAGATTTTTCAATCACTTGTGCATTCAAGAGGTTATGCGAATTGACATTCTCTGAAAAAAAGCAGAGCAGATCGCTAACTTATCAGTTGAGCTGATGTCGTTGTAATCTCATGCCAACTTAAACATCAATTAAATTAAAGGTGTATGTTCAGTTGCGTTCGGCGCGGGATAAGGAGCTTCAGAATCCGGTTCCCTGACTGTACATAACCAACCAATTTGGAACGATATTAATTCGTTATTAAGTCTTAAAGAAGTTATGAATTGATTGCTGATGTCAATTTATGTTCATTTACGACATTATTTACAAGCTGGGAGTTCCGCGATGACTGACTGACTCGTGGCATCACTTCGACAACTACGGTCAGGAACACAGTGGCGTAGATTTGACCCAACGAGCAATCTACGAGCAATCTTTGACGTAGCAGACAGTACTCCGAATTTCTTCAGCGTCACCGCAGCTAAGAAGTCTGAAAGCACAGCCTTGTGGACACCTTACAGCTAACGCTGTAAACCTTACTTGGAAACAGTCCTGCAGAGATTTCCAGTTTGACTATTAATTCGGGTATACCTTTCAGCGAGTAATGAATTAATGAAAAGTATTGCTTATGGTGTAAATTAATGTAATTGTGGTAGGATGATGGACTGTTTGGTGAAAAATATCCTGCGGATATCTTCATCTTCCCTAAGTCAGTTCCGCAACGTCTCAGAGAAGATTTGTCGACTGCCACTATCTGGTGGCTCAAGCTTCTGAGCCGTATCGTACTTGGAGGGTATAACATGTGCGACCTTGACGATCCGTTGTGCCGACAATTCCAAAATCCCAATCTCTCGCGCAACTCTTGAGTCTGGTTTGGATTTCTTCGCAAATTAACCTCCCCCCGTATTGCACACCGTACTTGTTTCAACAAGTCCATGTATAGGCCCTTTTTTCGCATGTAGGACGGAAATTTCAGAAGATTTCATCCTTCATAGAGTTCCCTCTCTTTTGGAGGAAATCGACTCATTACCTAGAGAGGTAATAAAGACAATGCTAGTCATGAGGAATCTTCCATCCACTCTACATGCGAGAAAAAGGGCCTCTACACGCATATGTTGGAAAAAATAATCTTGTATTTTTATTATACATTCGTTTCTTGATCCCCTTCGGGGTTAAAATCTTCCTCATCATAATTCTCGACATTTTCTTACCCTATGCCAATATTGTATTTAAAGACAAAATAAATCATTTTAAATTTATACAAATATTGCGAATGAGCTTATCTTCAGAAACAGGTACCGCTTTATTCTACTCCTCACACGCCACAATTACATTGATTTACACCATAAGCAATACTTTTCATTAATTCATTACTCGCTGAAAGGTATACCCGAATTAATAGTCAAACTGAAAATCTCTGCAGGACTGTTGCCAAGTAAGGTTTACAGCGTTAGCTGTAAGGTGTCCACAAGGCTGTGCTTTCAGACTTCTTAGCTGCGGTGACGCTGAAGAAATTCGGAGTACTGTCTGCTACGTCAAAGATTGCTCGTAGATTGCTCGTTGGATCAAATCTACGCCACTGTGTTCCTGACCGTAGTTGTCGAAGTGATGCCACGAGTCAGTCAGTCATCGCGGAACTCCTAGCTTGTAAATAATGTCGTAAATGAACATAAATTGACATCAGCAATCAATTCATAACTTCTTTAAGACTTAATAACGAATTAATATCGTTCCTAATTGGTTGGTTATGTACCTTTATTTCAATGAGATTCGTAGATTTCACCCCGATAGTTATAACCAAATAATGTTGCAAATAAACCGAAATTGGCATCTGCAATTGATTTACTAATTCATTACCACTAATTTTTTACGAATGAATATCGATTTCCGTTGTCTTATTAGTTATATCACGATTAACCTCGAATATATCACTCTGTCAGTCAATTCTGACCCAACGACGTGACAGCTGCAGTCTGCAATTGTCCGTCTTTGTGGATATGTCGTTTGAGAACTCTATGCGTTCGACAGCGTTGCCGTTTTCGTGTTTACACGAATTGCCTAACGTCAGGCTCATCCAGTTTCCAGTGAACCTCACTGTATGAAGAGCCTCGTTCGAAGATATTACAGAGTGTAGTACCCCTTCTCCCTGGCTGTAGGTGCCGCGTGTTCAGAGTATAGCGAAAAAATCGTCGTCCCTCGTCGTCCGACGCGCCCTCGTGCCGCGCGCGCCGTAACTTGTCATTCTTTTAGCGAGTATTGGATTGAAATTACTGACTGAGGGTGGGATTATTGTTATTATTGTTTTTATCATTATTTTTTATTTTTTTTTTTTCGGGTGAGGTTGTAATATCTTCGAACGAGGCTCTTCATATAATTGCGATCGAACTTCACTTACAGGTAAGTTCGTTTGATCGATCAATTATATTTCATCGCCTCGTTCTCGATATTACAGTGTAGCTATTAAGAGTCTCAGTGATTTCAATCATAATGTGTTTATTTATGTTTTTAATACAGAAGAATATGTTCAAAAGTCTTAATTCTAAAAATTATTTATTCATTAGCGTGTTTGCAAAGTGATTGTTATCTTTGTTTATCGGTCTGTTGTAAAACTTAGCGAAAACCTTTGAGTTACTTGACCAACCTGCCGTTTTCTTAATCACTGATATGTCTACACCCTTCAAAAGGGCTGATGATGTAGAGGCATGTCTAGTTGAGTGTGCCGTGAATATAGACGTGTCAATGCCTGCTTCTGTTAATGTATTTTTAATCCATCTAGAGATGGTTTGTGAACCAACCGGTTTGTATGGCGGTTTTTGAGATATAAACAGGGTGTCTATATCTCCTCTAAGTTTTTCGGTCATTTTTAAATATTGTTCCATACATAAGTATACACATACATTAGGATTATCCCTGAATTTAGGAATGTGGAGTACTGGTTGTGATCTTCCTGGGCCCGATGTTTTTATCGAATCAGGTATTTTAATTTTCAAATCATCCCTTGTCTTGACAATATTACTAAGCTTAATTTTACTAAGGGTTTGTACTCTCTGTGCAGTACTTAAGGCTAGTAGCGTGACTGTTTTTCCCGTAAGAACCTTCAAGTTTAAACTGTCTAGTGGATGTAAGTTCTTCAAATAATCTAAAACCTTATTAGCGTCCCATGTGGTATCGTATTTCGGTTTTGACGGTTTCAATTTGTTTGTCTAATGTGCATGTATTTGTCTCTAGTCTTGACGTGTTTAGGCATGTTTATCGTCAACTCTTGATTTATTTCGGGAATCCGAATATTTTCTATGTTTCCGCATTTTTCGATCATGGCTTTGCGTTGTTCTTTGTTCATACCTTCCTTAAACCAGTGATGTCTTCTATTACTGACTTCGGAGTGTAATTTGACGCTTTGCAGTTTAGATTTGGAAGGGTTTTCTCCGATGACCTCGGATAAATCCGTGTCAAGCGGACTTTCAGTCTCAGAGATAATTGTATTCTTTTCGGCTTCGTCTGATTGCTTTGGTTCTGTTGTGTCTTTTTCATTTTCTTTTTCGTCTGTAATTTGAAATTAGAGAACTAGTCAGAACTAGTCACACTGATCGAATAGATCGTGTTCTTATCTGTGCGTAAACAGAACGTCTAGCGGGTAGCAACAAAGAGCGTATGCATGGCTAGGAGGGGCGGTAGGGGAAGAGTGGCATGAAAGAGCCAGTTTTAAAAAAAGGGACAAATGATATTAAAAAAAATGAATAAATTGGAAAATGTATATAGTAAGTAATTGTTTATTCATTTATGTGCGTAATGACATAAAACATTTTTCAAAATTAACGATATTTTTGGACTTCTAATCATTTATAAAAAGAGTGAAATTCGGCTCTTTCATAACACGTAGGCATTGAAAAAGCCACCCAAAGTTTTGAAAGAGCCAAGTTCTTATTACAGGACTGAAATTGTACATTAACAAAGATATCATCTACTAATAATCTTGAGATATAATTTTATATCTCATATAGTTATAAAGCGTTTTATACAATGCAAACTGTATAAAATATTCACTTGAATCTAAGATATTCTCATAAAATTAGCCGTTTGAGATCAATCATTGCAACCTGACTAGGTATGATCTTTTTAAGAACTAATAAACACTTGAAAACATTTTTGGCAAAAATAATGTAATTTCCCTTTTAAACCACAGGATTCATGTGCCCAACCGCTACAAAAAAGCTGGCTTTTTCATTGCACTGCAGCCCGGCTCTTTCAAAACATATTCTCCAAAGAAACATAATCTCGAAAATTAATATGAAATCAAAGATTTGCCTGCAAAATATATATGTTATTACAAGGCCTAATATATCTATAAGATTATAGTATAATCATATTACTATCAGTTTTGTACGTATAGACGTGAGAAAACAAATAAAATGAACTCAGAAACTTACTTTTTGACGACGAAATCTTCAATACGTTGTTTCGACGCCGTTCATTTTCGATAAACGGTCAAATGTTTGTGGGTGACATCTGGCAAGTGTTACTATCTTAAAATAATAATACATGCATGATTCGTTCAAAAACTACCGCGTAAATGATAATGGCTCTTTCAAAACTTGGCTCTTTCATGCCACTCTTCCCCTACTAAGTCGCCGCTTGATGTGTGTATGCGAATGTAAACATTGTATATACACTGACACTTTCCGTACGAGCGTACGGTCAGGTTTTCCTCTTTTATTTTACTATATTGATACTACCCGCGTGAGTATCTGTCTTCATGTTCTTAAAATCATGTCTTCGTATATATAATTAGCAGTCCTTCCGGCGTGAAGGTGCTTTGTAATAATATTTTTCATACTGTAATAGGCTATCCTTCCAGCGTGAAGGTGCTTTAGGTCAGAAGTTTTCTGTACTGTAATGAGCGACACTCCCAGCGTGGAGGTGCTATTCGACAGTATTTCATATGTTATAATAAGCAACCCTTCCAGCGTGAAGGTGCTTTGTTGTTTCTATTTTTGTTTATTCTTGTTCTTACCTGAAGATTCTTCCTGGGCTTGATATTCCGGCCCAGAGCTTTCTGAGCCCTCGTTTACGTCGCTATCGCAGGCCTCATTTTCCGGTGTCTCGCTGTCGCTGCTGTCCGATTTTTCTGGTTTCGTCTTCTGGTTTTTTGCTATTAATTCTTCTAGCTTCTTCTGTGCTTCTTTAAATTTCTTCTGGAGGTTTCCTATCTGGTCGGTATCGGAATCCTCCTCGCGTTTACGTTTGTCTTTACCCATTGTGTAGGGCAGTATGCGCTCTAAACACACGACTATGGAGTCTAAAAGGTAGGAGACCGAACTCAGTCATCCCCTCCCTTGAAAAACGTGCCCGTTTTTCGCGCCGTATAACTATAGCATATCTAGAACTATCATACGACGCGCCTCTAGTGGCACTGAGCAAACGCTCAGGTTGTCATGGAAACCGCGCCATTTATCTGTTATTTCAAAATAACAACCATATAACAACAACCCATAGGAGAATTTAACAAAGAACTTACCTGGTAGATTTTTTCCAGATAATAAATATTAGCGAGTCGTCAGCTGCTCAATGTTTTATCAACTTTGACGCTGACTGAATATGCTGAATATTCATATTCTGACCTTGATCACGTGATTTTGAGATGAATTCTATACTGTGAGCCTATTGCTTCTGGTGGCCGGTAGAGGCGCGTCGTATGATAGTTGTGATAGCTATATGTTGGAAAGTGACGGAACTTGACATGCTTTTGTGGTACAGAGTTCGGTCTCCTACCTATAGACTCCATACACACGACCTTCCTCACGCGCGCGAAGAGAAAGAATGACAAGTTACGGCGCGCGCGGCACGAGGGCGCGTCGGACGACGAGGGACGACGATTTTTTCGCTATACTCTGAACACGCGGCACCTACAGCCAGGGAGAAGGGATACTACGCTCTGTAATATCGAGAACGAGGCGATGAAATATAATTGATATCCAAAACTGAATGGATCTTCTGGAGTTCACGATTTGCGATACGTAGAAGGGCAATTCCACTTCAAATCAGCCAAGAAATGAGGTCGCATTTTTTTGAATCGTATGAAATTATTTTCATGTGTTAAGAATGCAAAAAAAGTCGACATGTTTTTCAGCATTCGGCCGAAATGTTTTTTTGGCGAAAGTTATAAACTAATGTGTTTTGTTGAAAAACTGACGCGCGGTCGGCTTTAGAAATTATTATCTCTGGTTCTATCAATCGTGGAGAGATGGTCTTTGTCTCATTTTCAAGGTAATGGAATACACTTTTTGAAAAAATTTTGCAAGTTCTAAGAAAATTGCAAATTGCAACCGTTATAAGCAATTGAAATATTTACCGATTTTCCTGGAAAAACAGCCATTTTTTAAATTTTGAAAAAATTTGACCATATTTCTCATTACATTCTACAGAGTGTGTAATTTTTTCAAGATGGCATTATTTTTTTTTTTATGCAATTTTTCACAAAGCGGCGCGCGCGCCTCGCCTGACGCCTCGTGTGTCGAACCTCGCCTCGCCGCTCCGCGCCGGAGTCTGCAAATGGCGCAGCACGTCGACCGGTTCGAAATCAGTTATTGCAGGAGTCTATATCTTTAAAATTTGAAAAAAGACCAACCAAATATTACACTAAGTATTAGTATTTCGGCATTACATGGGGCAATATATTCGGAATTCAGGTTAAAGCAAATAGTTTCCCGCAATTGTTATAATCTAACTGGAAAATTTAGTTTGGGGTTGTACCACGCCATACCATAAATGTATCGTAAGATTTTGGGTCAAATTTTGGGTACTTCCAGGATTTCTAAGTCATAAGTGCACACGTATACGATGGGCCCATGAACTCATTGCACCATTTCGTTATTGTTAGAGAGGATTAAAATTTGACCGCTTGGATTCCCCGTAAAGCTTCGGAACAATAGGAATTCAAAAGTCAATCGCAAAGTCACTGTGCGTGAATATTTTCAATTCTAGGAATTATTCCGCAAAAATATAATACAAGGAAATATAGTCCCTGAATTTTCGAATAGCAACGGCAGAAATTGATTTGATTGGCCCGGCAGTGGTGCAAATTTCGGTATATAAGCAGGGATTTTCAAAGCTGAGGTCAGTCAATGATCGTTTACGAATCGAGTGATACATAGTTATCGTTAAAGAATTGTGGTGAAAAGTTCACTTGAAAAAATCGGATAAATTCAACTGGGCAAAGACGAATGTTCCTATAGCGTAGAATATATGTTTATATTTTGATATCGAGGAATATAACGAACACGAAACAAGTTTAGGGCTAGCAGGTAAGGATAAGGAGTTCTGGAAAGGGATAGAGGACTGGGATGTGATAATAATGAGCGAAACATGGGTAGAAGAAAAGGGGTGGAAAAGAATTAGAGAAAAGCTGGCGAAAGGATACATATGGAGAGCACAGCACGCAAGAAGGGTGAACAGGAAAGGTAGAGCGATAGGAGGGATGATAACGGGGGTAAGGAAAGAGTTAGATACTAGAAAGGACAAGAGAGAGAGGGAAAAGGAAGAGGAAGAGGAAGGGATAGTAAGGAGAAGAATAGAAATAGGGAGGGAAAAATGGACAATAGTGGGTATTTATGTGAACAGGGATGCGGAAAAAAAGGTGAGGAAGCTGAGGGAGATAGTAGAAGAGAAGGGGATGGGGGAAAAGACGATGATAGGAGGGGATTTCAATGCCAGAACGGGGGACAAGGGAGGGTGATACGAAGGGACAGAAGGTGGAATAAGGGGGGAAGAGGAGAAGAGAAAGTCGAAAGACACTAAGGTGAATAAGGAAGGAAGGGAATTACTGGAGTTTATAGAAGAGATAGGATGGTCAATATGGAACGGAAGAACAAAAGGGGATGAGGAAGGGGAGTTTACGTACACAGGGGGAAGGGGAGAAACGGTGATAGATTACGTGATAGGGGATAGTGAGACGAAGGAAAGGGTAGAGAGTCAAGTAGTAAGGGATAGAATAGACTCAGACCATCATCCAGTAGTAGTGAAAATAAACGGCGAAGGAGAAAGGAAAGAGAAAAGGAAGAAAAAAAGAGAAGGGAGAGGGATATGGACAACAGAGGGAAGGGAGAGGTTCAGAGAGCAGATGAGATGGACGGAAACGGATCGAGGAGAGGTGGGAAAGGAAATAAAGTGGGTAACGGAACAAATTAAAAGAGTAATAGGGGTAAACGTGGAAGAAGAGGGGGAAGGGTCGAAGAGAAGAAGAGGATGGTGGGATGAAGAGTGTGCAGAGAGAAAGAGTGAGGTGAGAAGGGTACTAAGAAAATGGAGAAAAGGGAAAGGGGAGAGGGGAGAGGGAGGAGTATAAAAGGAAGAAAGGGGAGTACAATAGGATGTGTGAGGAGAAAAAGGAACAAGAGAAAGAGAAACTGATAAAAGAAGCGGAGGAAGCGAGAACGGAAAGAGAAGTCTGGGACGTGGTGAATAGGGAAAGAAAGAGGAGGTGGAAAATAGGGGAAGGGATAGGAATGAAAGAATGGAATAAATATTTTATGAAGGTGTTAGGGGGAGTACAGGAGAAAGCGGTAGGGCAATGGCCAGAAAGACCAAAGAGGAACGGTGAGGAAGAGGAAGAAGGGGAAGCAAGTGATGAGCTAAGCAGGGAAGAAATAGGAAAGGCAATCAGAAAGCTGAAGGATAGAAAGGCACCAGGGGGAGATGGGGTGACAAACGAGGTATGGAGGGAGGGAGATAGAGGAATCGGTATGAGAGATATGCAATAGGGTATGGAGGGGAGAGGGATGGCCGGAAGAGTGGAAGGAAGGGTTGGTGGCGCCGATACTGAAGAAAGGAGAAGGGGAAAGAGTAGAAGAGTACAGAGGAGTGACATTGATGGCAACGCTATATAAAATATATGCGACGGTGATAGCGGAAAGGTTATACGAGGAAATGGAAAGGAGCGAAATGGTGCCGCAGAACCAGACAGGATTTAGGAAGGGGATGGGCACGGTAGACAACATATATGTGTTGAACTACCCGATAAACAGGAATATAGGGAAAGAGAAAGGGAAAATGGTGGCAACTTTCATCGACCTGAAGGCGGCATTCGACTCGGTAGATAGAGAGGTATTGTGGGAGGCGATGAGGGAAAGAGGAGTGAGCAAAGGACTGAGGGAAAGTATAAAGGAGATGTATAGGGAGACGAAGAGCAGGGTGAAAATAGGAGAGGAAATAGGGGAAGAATTCTGGACGGAAAGGGGCGTAAGACAGGGATGCCCGCTAAGTCCATACCTATTCAACCTGCTGATAGCAGATATGGAGGAGAAAATGGCAAGGATAAAGAAAGAGGGAGGGGTGAGGCTAGGAGAAGGCAGGGTATACACGCTGGCGTACGCAGATGATGTGGTGCTGCTGTCGGAAAACGAGATGGGGATGAGGAAGATGTTGATGAGAATGGAAGGCTATTTGGAGGAGAAAAAGCTAGAATTAAATGTTGGAAAGACGAAGGTGATGAGATTTAGGGTAGGGGGAGGAAGAAAGGAAAAGGTAATTTGGAGATGGAAGGAAGAGAGGCTGGAGGAAGTAAAGGAGTTTTGTTACCTGGGATATATGGTAGCAAGAAACGGAGGACAGGAAGCGCAGGTAAGGGAAAGGGTAAAGAAAGCGAGCGTGGTGATGAAGCAAGTGTGGGGGATTGGAAAAAGGAGATTTGGGAGAGATTGGAGAAGAAGACTATGGTTATTTGATAGGCTAGTGTGGACGGTAGCAGAGTATGCAGCGGAGGTATGGGGGTGGAGGGAATGGAGGAAGATAGAGGCGATGCAGAAAAGGTATTTAAGATGGGTGTTAGGGGTAGATTGGAGGACACCAGGCTATATGGTAAGGTAAGAACTGCAGAGGGAATAGATGAGAACAAGGGCGGGGAGGAGAGCGTGGAAATACGAGAAGAGGTTAGAAGAAGGCAGAGGGAGCGGGCTTGCGAAGGTATGCTGGGAGGAGATAAAGGAAAGGGTAAAAAGGGGAGATGCGTTGACGAAATGGGAAGAGGAAAGGAAGGAATTTATGAAAGAAAGGGGGCTAGACACAGAGGAAATGATAAGGAGGAGAGACAGAGGGGAGGTAGAGTACGAGGAAATAGAAAAAGAGGACAGAGAGCAGCAAGAGGGCGAAAGATGGGCGAAGATAAGAGAGTCTAGGTTCAACAGGTGGTATAGTTGGATAAAAGGGGTAGGAGTGCCGGAATATCTAAGTAAGGGATGGGGGGAAAGCAGGTGGAGGAGAATGGCAAGGTTTAGGTTAGGGAATGAAATGAGGGAAGCCTGGTATTGGGAGGAAGAGGAAAAGAAAAAATGTAGGATATGTGAAGTAGGAGTTGAAACATGGGAGCATGTATGGGAAGAATGTAGAGAAGCGATAGGAGAAGGAAGCAGATGGAGAGAGAAAATAGGGATAGTGCTAGGGGAGGACGGAAGGAGTGAGAGATGGTTGAGAGAGATAGAGGAAATAAGGGAGAAAGTGAAGGAAAGAAAGCAAAGAGAATGGAGAGGTGTGAACGAAGGAGAGAGAGGAACACACACGGCCACACAGAAAGAGTGGAATAAAGGGGTGAACAGAGTACGAATGATAGTGAGAGAGGAGTGGAAGGGTAGAGCGGAGAGGAGAAGATGTGTGATGGAAAGGGATAGTAGTGAGGACGGAGAGAAGGGAGGAAAGAGGAGAAGGCAGGAATAGGAAAAGTAAGGAGAGAAAGTAAGGCAAACAAGGCTAATACATAGCACGAATTAAATAGGAGATTTGGAAAAGAGGCAGAGAGAGGAGAGAGAGGAGAGAGAGGTTGAAAAGAGAAAGGATAGGCAAGGGAAAGGAATAAAGGAAAAAGAAACAATGGAATAAGTAGGTTAAGCAATAGATACACGGAGAGAATTTTTCTAGGAGAGATTACCATACTTGCTGGTAACTCAGGTATATACTAGTCATCGCACGAAATTTGATACAAAGTATAGGAAAAAGTAGAAGAAAAATCGTTGACATACCATTAAAAATATTACTGTTTTCAATACTCGGTGAGACCTTTTCCCATACTTTCTATCAAATTTCGTGCGATGACTAGTATATACCTGAGTTACCAGCAAGTATGGTAATCTCTCCTAGAAAACTTCTCTCCGTGTAGAGTTAAGTATAGAGTTAAGGATAGCAAGTAAGGAAATGTTTGTAAGATGTTTGTAAGATGTTTGTAAGATGTTTGTAAGATGTTTGTAAGAGGTTGTAAAATGGTGTATCCGGAGCGGAAGCTCTTTGTAACCCCGAGGGGAACCAATAAAGAAACATTACATTACATGAAACCTATGTTCCGAATCACTTATGACAATGAACTGCAGAGACTTTGAAATGAAAAATGTTAACTATGCTTTCTGAGTAACGAAACGACCGATATTAGATCCGATACTTGGGATTCTTTGCCTAAGTGTTCTGAACACATTGCCAAATTTTGAATAGCCTGCGATTCATCATTGGTGCGCAATCCTCCTATATTTAGGATTGAATTCAGAATTTCGCAGGCTGATTTTATTAATTTCAGCTAGCACTTTAAAATGATTAAAATTCGATCCGGTTTCATGAAACAATATAATATTAAATTTCACTAGGGCCATCCCTCAACGATATGAACACTTTACGAGCACTATTTCATTTTAGGAGCAACCTAATTCGAAAAAACGTACGCGCATTTTGGGGTTATCCGATGTGACAGATTTTTCAATCATTTGTGCATTCAAGAGGTTATGCGAATTGACATTCTCTGAAAAAAAGCAGAGCAGATCGCTAACTTATCAGTTGAGCTAATGTCGTTTTAATCTCATGCCAACTTAACCATCAATTAAATTAAAGGTGTATGTTCAGTTGCGTTCGGCGCGGGATAAGGGGCTTCAGAATCCGGTTCCCTGACTGTACATACGAGGCGTAGGGCGAGGCGCGCGCGATACTTTATGAAAAATTGCATAAAAAAAAATAATGCCATCGTGAAAAAATTACACACTCTGTAGAATGTAATGAGGAATATGGTCAAATTTTTTCAAAATTTTACAAATGGCTGTTTTTCCAGGAAAAATCGATAAACATTTCAATTGTTTATAACGGTTGCAATTTGCAATTGTCTTAGAACTTGCAAAATTCTTTCAAAAATTGTATTCCATTACCTCAAAAATGAGTCAAAAACCATCTCTCTACGATTGATAGAACCAGAGATATTAATTTCTAAAGCTGACCGCGCGTCAGTTTTTCAACAAAATACATTAGTTTATAACTTTCGTAAAAAAAATATTTTGGCCGAATGCCGAAACACGTGTCGACTTTTTTTGCATTCTTTACACGCAAAAAATTTTTTATACGATTTAAAAAATAT
Source organism: Rhogogaster chlorosoma (assembly GCA_944452935.1). Lineage (NCBI taxonomy): Eukaryota > Metazoa > Arthropoda > Insecta > Hymenoptera > Tenthredinidae > Rhogogaster > Rhogogaster chlorosoma. The sequence continues at coordinate 3,309,843 of OX101801.1, read as the reverse complement.
GACGTCAGAAAACACCCAAATCCGACCGATTTGAGGTGGAATTGCCCAGAAAGGTCTTGATACATCGCAGCAATTTATCTATCTTATCAGCATGAAAGAAAAAAAAAAAGCAGATTGGTATCCAGCGATATTGCTATTTTTCAAAAAACTTTCTCAGCAAGTATGGAATAAATAATGCAGTGCATTTGAACTTTGATGAACAAGCTTGAAATGAAATCAATATTTACTTGGTCTGAAGAGCAAAAGATGACACCGTACATCATTCGTCTACCTCATATCTATCCTATTACCTATTTTAACGTAGAGACGTCCTGTGTATGGAATTAGCAAATCTGATGTGTATGCCTGGCAAGCATAATTTCCAGAGTCGTTTCCGTTGGCATCGTGCATCTTACAGGTCGAATTGACAGCTGAACCGATTTCGGGACACATACTGTCCGGGCCCGTTGTTCCTTGATCTTCTGAATCCATTTTTGAAATATAAGCGTAATTAGAACAGACAAGAAATAAAGTTGATGGGGAAATCTAGATTTGGAACATCAAATCGTCACCAGAATATCCGCAAGCCAGCAAGTGGCGCATCTATAGCTGAAGTGAGTGCATGAAAATTGCTGTTCGAACTCAAACAGTTTTTGCATAGCCGTGTAAGATTCAATTTCATCACAGGTCGATAAAAAGCTCTCACGTACGAAAAGTCATGCCGATAATTAAAGGAAAACAACAATCCGCAGTTACTCTCGTGATGATCCGAGTTAGGGAGAGTTGGATATGTTCGACAACCGGGTTGATGACACGGTTTGACTACACACATTTTTTCCATCCACAAGTCTTGTTTCAAACTTGTCGACGACGGACTTGGACTGAATTCTCAAAGATTTGCCTTTTCCCGAATTTATACATAGCTGAGAAGGAAGTTTCTTATTTACCTATATGAGCATTTTATTCAGCTGTTTAAATGAGGAGATAATTTTTTTTATTGACCAGCTAGAAGCATTTGGCCTGATTCATCTCATGATGGATAAAACAAGATCAACATTGACTATCTAATTTTTTGATAACTCGAGGTTTATATTTGTTCTTGGCTGGTAGATTTCCCTAGATTGAAAATCGAGATTCGAAATGGATGCGTGATATCTGCTTTCTCCAGCGAATTTTCCGGACTGCGGAGCGCCAGACGGAGGGTCGCGAGTAAGAAATTTGAGACAAAATAGTCGAGTGAAATGTGCATGAGTTGATCAGAATCGTAAAACAATGATCATTGAACAATCACGAAATTAACTGGTTTTAATTTGGTCCATCGATTTTAGTTTGCTGAGGTAGAATCTTCAATGTATCAAGAAACCTGGAGTAAAGGCCCGAACATACGAGGTCAGAATTGAGTTATGGAAACTGCTCAATTTGTTGTTTGTCGGAAAGTCAAGACATTCAGTGACTACTATATCAGCAATATACAGGGTGATTCACTGCTACCGAGTCATCTCAGATAGGCGGATTCCTGAAAAAATTCTGAAACTAAAAGTCCTTTACCAAAAGTTTCACAAACCCACAGTTCTCGAGCTACGGAGAATATAGGTCAACCAATCACAGAGCGCATACATGTATCGGGCAAGGCTGTCTAAATATCATAAATTAATAGAATGTGAGTTTTACTTCGTCATGAGTAACTTGGGCATCATTTGTAACTGAAACGTTTACGATGTCCTGAAATTGCTGCTGGGCCTGGTTACGTCGTCCAGGTCATCCAAGTTATCCTTCTCGTGATTCAGATCGTCCGCTTCGTGGTCTTCAGCGTCCAGGTCGTGTGCTACATAGTTTTTGCTGTACATGCCGTCTAGTCGTAGTTGTCGTAGTCCAGACCGTTCGCAACGTGGTTTTCATCGTCTAGGTCATGCAATTCGTAGTTTTCGTGGTCCTGGTTATACGCCTCGTAATTTTCGTTTTGCAGGTCGTATAAGTACTATGCCTCGCCAAGGTCGTACGCTTCATAGTTTGTGAAGAACTATTAAAAGCGCATGACCTGGACTACGAACACTACGAAGTGCATGACTGTGACGACGAAAACTATCGATGGGCGACCTGGAACACTAGAAGGAAAACCTGGAGGATCTGGACGACCTAACCAGACCCAGCAGCGATTCCAGGACATCGTGAATAGTCCGGAAGGCAGCGTTACATTTTAGCTAGTGATTTTATGCCGATCAATAGTTATTATTTTCGATAGATCCGGTATGACTAATGAGTGAATCAAGCGTCAGCTGAGGCACCCGCGGTGGGTGTGGATGTGGGAGACCGCGAAAGTGGTAAAAAAAATAAAATAAAAAAATAAAGTAATAGTAAGACGGCCTTAGAGAATATCCCGAGTAGAAATTTGATCCGGTTCGGATCAGGTGTCGATCAGGCTTGCCCTAACATCAGATCCGGTACTGATCGGGCAACATTAGCGGGCCCCTATCAGGAATGTAACGCTACGTAAGAGCAGGCCCTGAAAGTGTTTGCCGCGTCAGGGCCTGCACGGGAAAATACGTCAGGTCCTGAAGGGGCTAGACGCATCGGGGCCTGAGCAGGAAAGTACGTCAGGTCCTGAAGGGGCTAGACGCATCGGGTCCTGAGCAGGAAAGTACGTCAGGTCATGAATGGGCTAGACGCATCGGGTCCTGAGCAGTAAAGTACGTCAGGTCCTGAAGGGGCTAGACGCATCAGGGCCTGGCGTGGATCAGTAAATTTATCAATGAAAAGGTTGCAGGGGGCGGCAGGAGCCATCTTGGGTGAGTACATCAGGCCCCGAAGGGATGGAACGCGTCAAGGCCCGGACGGGTTGGTATAAGATGTCCTGAAGGGCCACGACGCGTTGAGACCTGGGAGAGTTGAGGTATAATTACAGATCTTAAACAAATCCAGTACTTCAAGCCCGGTGAAGGTGAATAAGTCAAGCTGAAAAGAACCTGATACCTCAAGACTCTGAACAACAGTCCTGTCCACAGACTTCAAATATCTTCTCAACAAGGCCAGCGCGCATGTATAACGTAACAACAGATTGCTGAAACCAGTCGCTAGCCCAGCTGTTGAGCCGTTACTTGAGGCTTGTACTATCTAAAAATTCAAGTAGCCACTAGTAGATTTAATTTTGAACAAGCTAGAGCATCCCATCCTAATCGGGCTTACAGTGAAACACAAGCCCTAAAACAATTTAACTATCCCCGTTCAATCTAGACAGCATATCTTCCGTCTTATGACTAATGTGATAGCACTATAGGTAGTTGCGCTAATGAAATAACAATAATTACATGAGTTTTCTCATTTTTGTATTTTAAATGTCAAACTGATAATACAACCTCGGATACGAAGTAGAGTAATGCTTAATATTTTAATACTTTTGGTAACAGATTAAGGATAATATTGTACTCATGAACAAACTATGGTGAAGGACCTCGAGAATTGATACTCATATGAAAGTCACTGATGTGTATTGCACACATACGATTCACATAGCGTGAATTCGCAAGGAAAGTGCACGATTACACTGAACTATGCCTGTAACTTGTTTTTTTTTTTTTTAATACATCGAGCTGATAATTTTGAATTGTTCTCTCAACGAAATGACAAATCTGACTCTTTTTTTATAATACGATCTTGGATACGAAATAGAGGATAAAGGTGAAATCTTAATACTTGAGGTAATAGATTAATACTGAAATTATACTTTCGAACAAATATGCATAATCGGCGTGCGTTGGAAAAGTTATAGTTCAGTCGTCGTGCACTCGTCGCGAATTCACGGTATATGTTGAATATTAGAATACGTCAACAAGTCAACGTTACAGTTTTGAAGTAGTCAGGTATTAAGTAGGCTCACTCTCAACTGCTTTTCGTTTTCTATACACCCTTTGACCCTCCCAATCTTTTGCGTTATTAAGGACAGTTCCCAAAGCACATGTTCACATGTTCTTAAGTATGAAGAATATTTTTTCTTTTTAATTAAAATTATTATGCATTAGTTTTCAGGGTACAAGCAAATAAAAAAATATTAACACAGAGAAAGGTTGAACCGATGATATATTTTTCACCATGCCAATAAGAATACAGAAACATTTTAAAATTAATAACAAATTACTGAATGTTTGTCAGCTATTTTTCACCACGCCAATAAGAATACAGAAACATTTTAAAATTAATAACAAATTACTGAATGTTTGTCAGCTATTTTTCACCACGCCAATAAGAATACAGAAACATTTTGAAATTAATAACAAATTACTGAATGTTTGGTAGCTTCGTGGCGTGGTGAAAAATATATCATCGGTTCAACCTTTCTCTGTGTTAATATTTTTTTATTTGCTTGTACCCTGAAAACTAATGCATAATAATTTTAATTAAAAAGAAAAAATATTCTTCATACTTAAGAACATGTGGTATCTCTCGTAGTCGCAATGGCTTCGAATAGTTAATTTTTCCTGGCAACGGAACGACACGTGCTCCGCTAAAAAAACATCTTTGATTTTTTTTTTCCCCTCCGTACAGTAGTTGGGGAAGATCACAACGATAATATTCTCATTTGATTTCACCCAAAAGTTGAGTAAAAAACTGTGTTAAAATTTTTTTTTAAAAATGATCAATAAATTTGGAGGTGGATTTTCGATTTTTCGGAATTTTGAATAGCGGAATCATACTCAGCGGAAAAAGTTAGCCTAGATAAAAAAAAAAAACAACTCGATAAGTTGATTAGTTCCGGAGATATCGCATGTTGGTGGAATTTGAACGCGCGAATTCACTTTTCACGCGAGCGCGCGCGAGCCGGAGACGGCTACCCCCACTCTGCCGCCAAACGCTACGTGAAATTTGGCCTCCCATTAAGCCGCTGAAATAAACAATAAATTTACATGGGATTTTTCCACCGATTTTTCTCCGGGTAGCATAAGCCTTACCCTGTACGCTGTCCAATTTTCAGCTCTCTATGTTGAAATGAGCAGCTGCAATAATTATTAAAAAATAAATTTATTTATCCCCCCTTAATTAACTTTACGCATTTTTTTTTTCTTCTAAATTCGTATAAAAATAACCGCTTTCGAATAATGTCACTCCCGACTCTGTAACTTGGAAATTCGCGATGGAATTCTAATTGTTCATGAGTAAAAATCGTACCCCATTTTTGGAGCCGTTTTTCACCCCCTTAATTATAAAAAATCGATTTGCCCCAAAGTGTACATGGTAGTTTGATTCTTTCGGAATGATTTCGTTCTGGTTTTATTGCGCTGTGACCCCCTCCCGGTGTAGAAATTCCTTGCAAGAACAGTCGGTTTTTTAATAACAAATGGATTTTCTCAAAAACTATCCATCCGATCGAGCTCAAATTTTGCACACTTGTTTAGTGTACCAAAGGGCATATATTCTGAGATTTTGAAGGCTGCACATACATTTTTGAACTAATAATTCGTTATAATAGAAATGGCCATTTTAGCTGGTTTTTAATTTTTTGCGGGCGAACTAATAAACCGATTTTAACTTGCGACCCGCCAAATTGTTCGTTTTTCTAATATCTACAAATAGTTACTGAACTTTTTTCTTCTCCGATCGATAGTTTCGGCGCTATCTCGCAAAAACATGGTTTTGCCAACTTTGACCGCGTGCCAAAAAAAAGCCTCCCAAAATCTGTGGTTGGAAACTATCAGGCCTTTATCAGGGACTTGGGCCCTACACGAATCAGTCGGTTAGAATCGGTCTGGCTCCGTGTCACGAAAAGAGCTTATTTCATACCCGGTTCCTGGACTAAGTATCTAATAATCTGTTGTGACATAACACCGGTTATCTTTCTTATAGAATTTTTTTTTATATTTGCATTTACAGAAGACAATTTAAATAATTTAAAATATGATATCAATATTATTATTATTATCAAATTATGCCTATGCAGGGCTCCGAAAAATGTGTGTAGCCCCAGGCCCCTTACACGCTAAATCCGGCGCTGTTTAGAACAAAAAGTTATCAATTCCTTACCATTCAACCTGTCTATAAAAGATACGTCGATGATATCCTCATATGCGTTCATAAGGATAACGTAAATTGTCTTGTACAAGCCTTCAACAATTTTCATCCTAAACTTATTGTTAGATTCACATACGGACCGGAAAAGAATAAACAGATTAGCTTTCTTGATACATCAATCATCAATGACAATGATCACATAGTTACTAATTGGTACTAAAAAGACACTTGGTCTGGTAGATATATATGCTCCAAGCTCTAACCAGTCCCTGTTTTGTTTGTACTTCCTCGGCGCGTAGCGGCGCTCTTATCGTTCTTGTTGAGCACGTATCTTTGAAAAGTGATTTCTTAGCTTGTCTAACAGCAGTCATTAAATATCGATTATCGCGAGTAAAAATCAAGCTCAATTTTTAATTGAAAGACAAAAAACGTGACGCTGCCTCCCGGACGAAAACGTTTCAGTTACAACTGATGCCGGAATTACTCATGACGAAATAAAACTCACGTTCCATTGATTTACGATATTCAGATAACCCTGCCCGAGGCACGTTTGAGCTCTGGGATTGGTTGACTTGAATCCTCCGAAGCTCGGGAACTGAGCGTTGCCGAACTGTTGGTAAAGGACTTTTGGTCTTAGAATTTTCTCAGGAAGCTGCCCATTTAAGATGACTCGGTAGCTGCGAATCATCCTGTATGATACTTATCTCTTCTATAGTTCAGTTGTTGAATAAATCCTCATAACGAGTTATTGATGTGTTATTGTGTCATTATATTCATGGTCCAACCCATTCACATAATTCTATATTTCAACATTGTGGCATATTCTTGCAGCTCGTACCTTTTCTCAATGTCTTAACCCATCTCGAATACGCAGTCTGTGAATCACACAAAGGTCCGATGGCAACTAATTTGAACTTATAGGCAGTGGCACTTTCCAGCCCGGTCACAATTCTTCCAGCACTTTCAGTGCAGCGTACCTCCGTGTGAAAGTACCAGTGTTCTGTACCACTTTTGATGTACAGTAGACGAAGCCAGGATAAACTATCACATGTTGTAACTTGCCAGTCCACATAAATGCTATTCGACCCAATAGGACAACTTGTGTCGAATTTGATAAAGATATTGAGCAAACTCTCCGGAACTCTTGAGTAAAAAGCCTCACAAAGGATGACAGACTTAACGTAATTCCACACGATTCTTTTCACGTTCAGGGTAATTGTGAAGCAACTTCCGATGACATACGCGGTGATTTGCAAATTGGTAAAGTCCACGCCTCCATCGGCGAACTCGAGTTGCCAGATCAATTTCCGGTATTCAAACTTTTCCTTGACGGTGCAGTTCAGAGTTGATGTGAATCTGGTCGCTTCTAAACCAGTTTCATTTTTTCTTTCGGTCATTTCACGCAGCTCTGAAGATACAAGCGAGTCATGAAATAGTATATTGTGTACCAAGGAGGCAAAGTAGGTCTTTTAATGCCGAGCGTAAGTTTGCAGATCGAGTCGTAGACGAGTCAAAGACGAGTAATGCAAATATGTTGGGGTAAAAACCCTTGCCTCCTTGGTGCATGTTCTACAAGTTCATGCTCAATGCGGTACACAAAGTGGACGGCCTACACACAACACAACACGGGTCGAAAGCTACGGCGCATGCGCAAAGTACGTCAGAGACCACTTTTAAGGTGAAGTGAAACGTTTGTCAGCGCCTCGAAAACGGGAATGATCAATTCTCCGAAACTACTCATTCAATCGCAATGAAACTTTGGCGAATCACACATTATTTTGGCAGAAAGGGCCTGATTACTTTATTTTTTCAAAATTTTGTAAAAATTTCTGTAGAATGACTTACCAACCACATATATCGTTCGCTTATTCACTATTGCCGTAGATCATCGCATTCTCATGATAATCAGGCCCTCCGCAATGAAAACCCGAACACTTTGAGACCAAACCCGTGTCATTTGATGAAGAAATGGCGGAGAATTGACGATTCTCCGTTACTCATAATTAAAAAACCGACATTTCGTTGAGGTGATACTTTCTACCGACATCACGCCCCGTACACTTATAAACCGAGCGGTGGCGCTAGTGGAGGTTTCTTCTGTCACTTTACACGAAGTGTGCATGGCTGCTCCCGCTCGGGAGAAAATACAAATGATCGATATCGGATCGCAGACGGCTGATCTCACTCAAGCAACAGCTAACCTAAAATACGAACGAATGAAAAATCAAATCGTGTTTGGAATTGACGTTAGGAGAGAACATTATTGCTCGTTTATCTCCTCTATTCGAATTTTCGATGACTCCCGATGTGAAAACGTAAAAAAATCCGAATCACCAACGTCAGCTAACCGAGCTTCTACTATTCAAGCCGATTAGAAGACGCGTGCTACGCCATCTGGCGGTATGCAGAGGCAGCGCCGGACTTAGAAATTTGCCGCCCCTAGGCCACTCTCCTGCGCCGCTCCGATAGCAGGAAAATCGCTGGTTATCATAGTAAATTTTAAATAATACATTTTACGTCTATTGTTTTTTTTTGCCAATCATGAACTTTCCCATGAGCTATCACGTACTTCTTGAATATTTAATATTAATAATAAATTTAAAAAAAATCGAATGCCGCCTTACCGAAGTGCACCGCCCCTAGGCCATGGCCTAGGTTGGCCTAGGCAAAAGTCCGGCGCTGTGTAGAGGTATCAAACTGTGTACCTCTGCTTTACCGCGGTGAAAGGGAACCCGGCCGTGGCCTTGAAACGTTTCACTTCACCTTAACTCCTAGGATATAAAAGTAGTTTCATTTCGCTTTTAGGAGCTAAAAGTAAACTCTGCACATGTGCATTCGCAAACCCACTCAGCTGTCGCTAAAACGCCAACTTTGTGTACCGAAATCGAGCATGAAAAACGCGTAAGACATGCTTGCGTTGTATAAACATTATTTGTAAACTAGATGGTTACTGAAAATTTGTTGACTTCAGTGCCGGGCTTCGATGTCCGAACAATAATATCAGTCACTAATGATTAATGGGACAAGTTTGGAAAACAACGAAAAAAGTTGATCCAGTATATTGCGTGGATTTTCAAATGTCCCGAGTGTCTAGAACAATTATGCATTGAAAATCTCTGACAAATTGACTGTTGAGTGTATGATCGAAAGACCAAAAAGATATATCGAGTGTCCATTACCTGATAAACAAATGAATTTTAGGTTTCCATATTTGTGTATTATACAATGAATTCATAATTGTACTATTAATTTGATATTTGACTGGAATGGGGGCATTTTCCTATCCAATGCTTAAATGAGTTGTTGGAAATATCGTCATAAATATCATTAATAAATGAGGGAGAACCATTTTCATTTAGTGAAGACGAGATCCATATAGTTTCAGCGATTAATTTTTGGAAAATTTTGACCAGCTTTGGGGGAAGCCATTCTTTCTCACACTCTACTATTATTTCGAAAATAGTTTGCTACCGTTTCCGCTTAAACGAAACAGACTTGCGGTCTGATAGCATAAGTGACGCAGTCGGTAATTGAAAGATCGTCGAGATAACACTGTCGCCTCGCGTGAAATGTAGCCTACACATATTACCAAAAAGATTCGATTTAGTCCCCCTTTGAGACTTAATACGTCACTCGATTTCGACAGGAAGTAGCTGTGCAACTATACTACGGGTGTACCTTAGGGTGGTCCTTAACAGGGGTGTTTTTGAAATTCTATGCTCCCAGAGGCTTAAACGCTTCCAAATGGATAAAAACCAATCCCCTGAAAATTTAAGCTCTTAATATCAACTCCTTGATAGTCCGCATTCCAACCAACGTTTCTTATGGAAATAACATGGTGTTATAATCAAATCAATCAAAATCAATATTTCATTTTAACTAAACTGCAAAAGAGTATCGGGAAGTTTTGCCTTCTATACCGAAGACAAAACATCGCGATACCAATAATTCTCCATTACTTTATTCTCATTAATCTTTGGCTTCTGCGAACTACAGTGGAGAGTAGTTCAAAATAAGACACCTTGCCTTTTTCGCTCACGCCTTTGAGACTCTTTTATGGCGTACTATACGCCAATGCTGAAATACCCAGCGTCAGCATATGACTGACGATGGGTAACAACCATAGGGTTGCGATAGAGACACTTCACTCTTCTTTCGAGCTTCTCATTAACCATACCATATTATTAATAAAAGGTCTAAATTCGAAATCGTTCACGCTCATTAAGAACCCAACAATGGGAAAAACTTATTTTGCTCTTTAAAATTTTACAACTTGCAGACAAATGAATCTACAATAATGAGTCATAGATATTTTTGTAGAGAATTTAACGCTTCAAAAAAAGGTCTTGTATAATTTTTCGCTAAATCTACTAGTTCGAAAGTTATTCGACGTCGAAATTGAACTTTGACCTCGAATAACTTTTGAACTAGTAGATTTAGTGAAAAGTTATACAGGACCTTTTTTTGAAGCGTTAAATTCTCTACAAAAATATTTATGACTCATTATTGTAGATTCATTTGTCTGCAAGTTGTAAAATTTTAAAGAGCAAAATAAGTTTTTCCCATGTTATTTCCATAAGAAACGTTGGTTGGAATGCGGACTATCTAAGAGTTGACATTAAGAGCTCAAATTTTCAGGGGATTGTTTTTTATCCATTTGGAAGGGTTTAAGCCCCTGGGAGCATAGAAATTCAAAAACACCCCTGTTAAGGACCACCCTAGTGTACCTACTAAAAGATTTTACCATTTACCAAACAATTTACCGAGTGTCTGTAAAACCAAAAAAAAACGGTGTATTTCTATGGGTGTGAAACCTGCGATCACGGATCACCATCACAATGCCTCCGGAAAAACTTGAATCCAGATGACCGAGGATTTCGCCTCGAGCCGGTCAATTCCTACTCATCATTTATTCATTTCGTATCAATCACATTACCTGTTACTTCGATGTGCATTTTCTGGTTGAATAGAAAAGTCCCCTTGATTGTACTCGCCGCGCAGGTGTAATTTCCAGTGTCGTTTTCGCTGGCACGGGGGATCTTACAAGTCAACAACATATCTTCCAAATCTCCAAGCTCTTCAAACCAGCTGTCCAGATCAGGCGGTTCTTGATCTTTTGCGTCTATTTTAATTATTTGGCAATTAGTATTTGGAAAAATGGTACTGATATCGAGATGAAGATTCGCGACAGCGAGTGGTCGCGATTTAGATAACCGTAGGTCGGTAAGTGACATATCGTTATATCATAGCTGATCTACTGACATGAAAATTGCAAACTACAGTGCGACCTCCCAATAGAGCCCCTCCATAGAGCCGCATCCCTGCTTCTTCGTTCGACGACGACCCCGCCGTCTTTTTATTAGAATTGAAATTTCGAGACTCTACTTCTGAATAATGCCGCGCATTTGCTACGTCGAAATGAACAAAAGAGTCGAGAGAACAGCTGGCTCTTTTGAGAGGTGGGTGACTTTTTCACGCGACGAGGCAACAATGTCGAGTTGGTGAGAGGCCACCGATTCTTGTAAAAGTTATTACCCTGTGGTCCCATCGCGGACTTATTGAGAGGTCGCACTGTATTTCATGGCAACTAGATAAAAAACGGTGCAGGGTTTTTGATGATTACTCAGTAGTGAATTATTTTTGGATCTTTTCAACTGCTTGCAGAGTTATAGGCATATGTATGTCGACAAAAATAATGTCGCGTGTGAAGAGTGAAATAATTGAAGGGTCTCACCATTTTCCTTGAGAATATATAGGTACCCCATAAAAATGACTTCCGGTGCAAAAACCTTCCGTCGAATACATTAATGTAATCATTTACCACAAAAACATTCAGTCCCATGCCAAAAACCATATTCAATTATTATTTCATATGACAATTTCTTTCTCGCAATAAAAAAAAAAGATTCGAAAACAGAATTGCTACTGCCAAACACCGTCATCACATTTAGTTTGTATTAAATTGATACCTAGGCGATTGACGCTTCCGTTGGTGGTAACAGAGAGCACAGAAGAAAATGAAAATAAAGAAATAATCGAATAAGTTTGGAGGTATTCGGCGGGCCTACATCTAATCTCACTATATGATTATTGACATGGTTTAATTGTTGATTGCTTGAACGTCTTGTCGATAGAAGGCCCGTCAAGTGCCACTACCTCCAATTTTATTTTCCATTTCGTTATTTCTATTTTTTCATATTTTCTGGTCTAATTATTAATTTGATAAGAAGTGAATATGATGTAGGTACTTGGCAGTAACATCTGATTTCGGACCTTTTTTTCCCCGCAAGAAAGAAATTTTTAGATGAAATAACAATCCTATACGTTTTTTCGCAAGAAAATATATTTTTGGTGTAAAAAGTTTTTGCACCAGAGGTGCTTTTTGAGGAGAAGAGATGGTTACACCCGTATGAAATTCAGAATATGAGCGAACATTACGCGTTATATTTGTTGTTTCGTGACGTAATAGATTAGCAAGTAAGGTGAGTATTCTACAAACCAGGATAACGACGTAGGATATAAGTGGGCATAAAATTTGTTGAACAAACACTCGAAGCTACAGGACCGTGGGACTCGCTGCGAGGGCTATGGAAGTATAGGTCAGACGATTGCTAGATGGCCGCAAGCGACGGATGGTTGCAAAGTTTGGCCAGAAAAAAAACAGGGGTAGATTTCAACCGATCAGCAACGCGTAAAGACGTGTAGCATGAACCTGTGTCTCTAAGCAGTTTTTTTTTTATTGAGCCTGTACTGCAGTTTTACTCCATTAGAATCGCAGGCATTTGCGCTCGCTTCTCATATCCTTTCCATCTTCGTAGATCACATATTTTCCCACATATTAGTTCAGTTCTCTTTGAATTTCCATCAAAACGTGATCTTATTCGGTTTCTGTGACATGAAATCGACGACGTGCTAGAAACTGGTGACAGGTAGTAGAAGAACAAGTCCACGTAGCCACAAGATACTGTTACCACCGCAGATGAAATCGAATGTGTTATAACTCGACGAATTGTGTTTTTGAAGCTGGAAAAATGTGTTGCTGACACATCATATCACGAGACAAGTGCGAGGATCACGTACGCGTACGCCTGTCGTATACTATTTTTCCAAACGGCAGACACAAAGTGCGATTTTTTGTCCAAACGCAGTGTTTGCGAAGTGCTCAAATCCCACACGGCTTGGATGGGCGTGCTGGAAAGTGAAGTCTGCGGCCGAGTCAAGTGCGCGGGAAAGTACAGTTCAGTCGCCTCTACGTATGTTGCCACTCTCTATGTTGCCGCTCCCCTATATATATGCATATATGCACGCTCGAGCTCTGCTTTGTGATTAACCTGTGCTGTAGCGCATGGCAACATAGACAGAGAATGAAATAAATCGCATCGGGAGCCGGTTGCGCTCAAGAGTGGGGGAACATCGTGTCCAAGAAAAATACTCCCCTACGGTCCCAAGCGTGGCAACATACTGTATATTATTTGTTCATTGCTTGTCTTACACAATTTCATCGTCAAAATAGTATGTGTGACAAGTGCGCATTGGCGATTTCCATACAAGTGTGATTATCGCCTTTCCTTTACTCGGGCGACAAACTTCACGCTCGTCTGGAAATCGTCGAATTTGCGTCCTACTTGCACAGTGTACTATTTCTAAGCTTGGTGTGCGAAATTTGATTTCTTATATCTAATATTTGATAGATTTACTTCCTATCATGTACAAAGTAGTTATCTTCCATACCGCGTGTCGAAATGCACGAATCGAGCACTTTGCATACTGCCAACAGGCATGAGAATTCGAATTTCGCACATGGAGTTGAAAAAAATGTGTTATATAAGTAGGTCGAAGCTGTTTGCTGAATCGGGTATATTCTGTGTTACTTCATTTACAGACAAATTCTTGACGCTCCACATTTTTCCAATAAAACCAATTCATATGACCCAGGATTCGAATTATGTAATCTATCACAATTTTGATGGCAGTTCAAAGTCATTTTTACATTTTACAACGTATTTTTCACACTTTCTAGAACATTCGAGCTGTTGAAAGCACGTTGTGGATTTTCCGGAAATCCCCAGCATTCTTATACTTACGACGCGAGAAAACGAATTTGTCGGATGACAACGAGAGAAAGAATTTGTGCAACAATACTCAACAAGGAGGGAGCGCAAATACCATTTTTTGCCGTCTGTCTGACCTCACGTGAATCTAGCTATATGAGCTCCGTGTTGCGGTACCGGGACTCGAGATGGGCAGATAGAAAAAAGGTGGAGAAATAATTCGGCGACTTACGATAGTTTTTTCTAGCATGAACGATGGCGAAACCAGCATACAGCAGTAATAGCTTCATCGCCAGGTTCAATCGAATTCGTAACATTGCGTAGCCCATTGACTCATCCAACCCTTCGGGCTCGCCAAATATTCGATTTTCCTCCGAAGTATCCCAAAGACGAAATTACAGAACTTACGTGCTCGCCAAACTCTTTCAGCATAGGATCACAAGATTCATCCACTTGAGACTTTTGAATGTGAGTACGCAACTATTGCCTTGGCAAACGCGTCAAAACACTTCTAATTCATTCTTGCAGACTTCCGGAGGTCCTGCACACAATATTAGACTCATCCTTGAGAAGGGTAGAATCGTGATTTCAATGGTTGCACCCCTCGAATTGATTCGGATTAATTCAAAAGAAATGTCAAATTTTTTGCAATTTTTTCCGTCGATATCTACGCACTCCTAGGAAGCTTTACTTCTGTTAACGACAATTGATTGAGATCATTGATTTTTCGTGGTTTTTAATCCTTTTCATTTTGCCATCAACCTAATCATAAGCTGGACAATCGAAAACGTCCAGAAAATGTTGGTAGCAATAATATCTTTCTGTCAGATGTTCATGAATTCGACAGAAAAATCTATGGGCCAGATCAATCACATTTTTCTTCTCTGCATGCTGCTTTTCTTATGAGAAAGAGCAAGGAAACCTAGGGGCGGGTAAATATCGACAAAAAAAAAGTGGAGAAATATTTAACGTTTTTTTCGAATTATTTTCAACCAATTTGAGGGGTGCAATCCTTCGAATTCGATTTCTCCCTGTTCGAGGACAGGTCTGATACAATATACATATGACAAGAACAAGGTTTCACATACTGCGACTTGTGGACGAGCTTACAAGGTAGAGCAGGTCCCGAGTGATATCTGAGTCACACGATTTTCCCGACTATAGATATTATGCCGTGGCGCACAGATCAACAGCTAAAGTCGTGTCTCGTTTTGTGTAGACGAAATCGAATGTCCAGAAGAAGTGAGGGAACGGATGTATTCTATACCTCGGTTACAACAAATTACTGGCAGTCGATTCGCGCCTGAGCCTTTTATACTGTTACTTGTTATTAGCTTGTAAGTATGGTCTCTCTATACAATGCAGCTGTGCAGGAAGCATGCGGTGACTCGTGGTTTTGATAAAGTAACGCGCGTGACGGTAGTTTAGAATCATGCGAATTCCTCAAAAGTTTCTACGAAACCCACCCCGCAGTCGATTTGCACAAATTTTTCAATCCGGATTGTTGGATGCAATTATGGGCCGCTCCCGAAGACAGCTACCAGTCAAGCTGCTCGTTAGACGACCGGACACTAACTTTGAATGCAGAATAATGTTGATTCGAATTTCCAGAATTAGTCTCCTTGGCTCAGCCACTTCAAATGAATTCGTCGAAAGGCTGGATTCGCCAAAGCACACTACAGCTTACCGAGTATAGTCCCAGAAATTCCGGGAACTGAATATCCCAAGTATTCATTATTAAGGGTAATGATCAGAGCCTGAATTTCTGAGTGTTCGAACATGCATATCGAAATCATCATGTAACAAAGCTCTCATTCTGTGGGATGGACACCGAGTTGCATTGATCCTGCTACGATCAAGGCCTTCCGAAGTAATTTACCACATTTCCTCTAGGATGGACGGAGTTTCCTAAAATCAGAATTTAGGAAAGTATTTCAGCAGTATTTCACCTCGGAATCCTGGGATTAATCAACTCATCATATGTATAGAGAGGCAAGGCGATTAATCCAGATTCGCAACTCCTGCACGTGTGAGACTTTTTTTTATTCTTACACCGATTAGTTTTCCCTTAGGGCGCGGTTCTATTTTTACCTTTTTATGCAAATTTATCTGCACCCCAAGGAGCAGAATATTTTTTTCGTGATGGTCATGAAGCTTATTGTGGAACTGTAATAAATCAAATGAATCCCACTGAACACAACAAAATGTGTCTTAAGCTCATCTTAAGTAAATGAATCCAAGAGGCCGCATATCCCCTGGTTAATCATATTTTCAATCATCATGCAATCGCGAAACGAGCCGAATATTCTCAACTCGAGGACGAAAGAAAAAAACACCCGCATTATTATCAGACCTCGCCTAATGATGTATTTTTTACAAAGTCTGAAAGGCAAACCACCGAATGTCGCCACGAGTCGTAAACATGGGCGTTCTCGGATAACTGAACGTCGCCTTCGTACAACGTCCGCTATTATTTTCAGAGGATTTATAATTGTTAACATCAAACGTAATGACGTAATGAGAAAAAAAATTACGAAAAAGGAAAATAGATTGTTGACTAAATTCTTATAAGTTTCAAAATGCTTGAGCGGCCTGTAAAATTCTTCTAATTTGATTGGAGAGGGTTCTTAAAACATGTGAAACTAACATATTTTCATGTGCGGTTGAAAACGAATCGGTTTTTTGTGCCACCCTGATATAGATACTCAATTCATAACCGAGAATGAGTGATCTTTAAGGGATTCGATCGCCATCCATTTGAATCGACGAGAGTATCTTCTCATAGTTCCTGTCCGTATGGAGGGTAGTTGCTCATCCAAAATCATGTATTTCTTGACGTTTGAAAGTGCCTGGACCATCATATTTGCGTTACACATGACATGCCTGTGATATTCACAGAACCAAGTGTAACGTAATCGGTATATGCTTGTTACAAATTCGTGTTTCCTCGGCTAGTATCACCGGAGTCAAGAGTCCCTTCCAGGCTAGGCAGCCTCCGTCGTACAATTTGATCAGAATCCAAGCCGTACAAACTCTTCTTCTTCTTTTCCCCTATTGGTTACACCCCCCTACGTGCATAGCACTGGGTAGAAAATTTAAAAGCTAAGTAGCTCAAGCCTCATAGGCGAATGCGCATATGATTGACAAAGTCTTGCGCGTGTGCCGAGTCCTCCGTAGTTAGGCCGAAGTGGGGATAACTTGTTGTGAATGAAATTCAACGACTTCTGATACGACGAAGATGTTTATACGGAATAACCGAACCAACAAAATTATAAATTGGTTGGAAGAGGTGAGGTATGTGAGGGATGCCGTGTATACCACACGCGACATAATCAGCATCGACAACTCCGAGCATGGTTGTCATAACAGGACGTAGGAAACCCACAGGCTAACCACTTCTGACGCCTAATTGTTTTTCAACAAATACCCAAATAAGTGGCAAATTAGTTCAGAGATAAATACAAGCGGTACAGTTATCAATGTTTTTTTGTAGATAAGGAAATGTTAGCGAGGTCACCACGGGAAAATACTCGCCGTTATCAGATGTCTCGAATTTCAAGCGCTAAAATAGAAACCACAAATTATCGTCACGACTTGTCACCGACGGTTCTCAGATAATTGAAACTTTCTGTCCAACCAAATTCTAGATCCTAATGATTTGAAGAGTCTAAACGATATACACGAAAAATAATTTCTGATGTAGTGGGCGTAAAACGCCTATATTAATAAAGCGGGCTTAATCACTAATGCTATGCTTGCTATAATTCATTAAATGAAAACGTCAAAATTCTGCCACAGAAATAGAAAACGACGATTTATAACAACCCTGTGCATCGGGATGGTTAAAAAGAGTAGTGTCATTCGTATACAGGAAAAATTAGTTTCCGCAGCAAACGATCACTTCCAAATATCTGTGTGTTTAAAGATTCAACTGCTCACCGAGACACTTGTTCGTTACCCTCAGTGAAGCAGGTTTTGCCGAAGTAGAAATCAGTGGAATGATATTTAGTACTGCCTCATCGAAATTAAAATTCCGAAAAGTGCGGATGTCGTCTTTTTTCAGAATTGAGATACAGCGCTGCTTATTAAGTACTCTCCGTGATGTGCCATCCTTCATAAATATATTCCAAAACATAAAATATAAGTATCTGACGATGTGTTGAAAGAAAAGACTGGAAAGCCGTGATTATATCAACTTTATTGATTCGGGGTTCAACTTTTCAAATTGTTACATCGAAAAAAAGATATTTATCGAACCTGGTGATTATGGAATGAAATTCTCACTAGTTCCAAAATCCGAAAGTTCCGAAATTTTAAAAGCGCCAAACAGTAAAAATTCTGAATTTGTTTCAGACGATTTAAAATTTTCGAAAACGTTGAAATTCCGAACATTGGAATCCCCGGAAGTCCAACAATCCTAAAATTTCGATGTCATAAATGATTGAAAGGATTTTGAAATTTTTTCCCAAAAAGTAAATTTCAAAACGATTAATTTGACCACTTATTGGTCTCGATACGATCGATACAGCCCGAGTAATTAAACACTGAATGAATATATGCACGAATTTCAAGATCCAGAGGTTTGGCCTTCCGGGTCTTTAGCTCTCGGAATATCGAACCTCCGGTGTTCTTCGTTCCAGATATTTTCAAATTGGCTAGGTATGTAGAATTCCGGGGAAATACTCTTTTTAAAATCTAGTAAGTCGGTAATATTCAAATTTGACATTCTGACAATTCGGACCTATTGTGAATCTTTCTCATACTGAGACGAATTTTTGGAAAAGATCTTTTTTTTTTTATAAAATAATAACTGTATAATGTTTTCTTGGCATGAGAATGTATTTTTTGTGGGTGACTATCACATTTACATAACTAGGCGAAAGGTTTCTGCACCAAAGGTGCTTTTCATGGGGATATCATAATAATAAAACAATGCACAGCTTTGGAACAACGAATCGAGCCATTCTGAAAAAAATAGGTGTTACTGTACACACTTCAGAGTATTTTCTGAAATTTTTTGAGAAAAATCGAAAGTGACATACCGTCCGAAAAAAAAGATTTTTGTGTAATTTTGGCAAAAATGGGCATTTTTGAAACTCGAAAAATTCGAAACAAAATTTTTTCTTAAAGTTCATGTAAAGCTGCAACTTTTTTGTCTGAAACATTTTACTGTTAAATCAAATGCTCGCGAGATATAACGGTATTTTGAAAATATTGAAATGTTGAAAAACTCGAGAAAAAGCAATCCAAAAATTTTGAAATAATTCACACTGTTTTTTTTCATAGAATCAAACAATCTGACAAAATTTCAATTTTTTTGAGAGTCGACAACTTTTTGACCGTTCGAAACGGCGTGGAATACCTCAGATATATTAATAACGGCAAAAACATTGTAAATGTAAAAAATTACAGCCGAGTTCCAAAATGGTTTCCCCAGCCAAAAACTCGAGAACATCCATACTCTTTTTCAGCGTCAGATTACAAACATCATTTCCTTACAAAAATAGTACAAAATAATACGTGAAATCAGGCATCGAAGCCGAGCGTTCCCTTCGTTAATTTTCAGACTTCAAATTATGTTCTTCAAATGCTAATCAATGGAAATGAATGGAAAACCAATAGAATCATTGATAAAACCTGTGATAAAACAGCATATTGGCGACGGAAAATATTGCTGAAGGAAGTTAGCTCGTATGATGATACGAACTCGGCGGGCATAGATTGTTCTGAAAATTATCAATTGCACTCTTTTTTTTTAATTATTTCTTCCAGTCAATGTGTAACGATCACACCCACAAAATTGTCGGGAGCATGATCAAATACTGTTAGGATATTCTTGGCATTGATAATATATTTATTATTGTAGACTGAATCTGCGATATAATAGTAGTTTATATGGCAATGGCGCAGAAAGACCTCATCTTCGAATCGTGTGGCACTTTCACACTCCTCATAAAGTCCTTTTCAGTGCCCGTGCCCTACATACTATCCTTTTTTTCTTCAAATTTAAAAATCAGAAAACATTTTCCACGCACTAGTGCTTCATGGTTTTCGCAAGAGGTTGTGTTGAAACAAATGAATGAAAGGAATGAGTAATCCGTTGAAAATAGAAGTTAAAAAAATACCTATAGTGTGTTCATAACAAGAACTAATGGTCCAGGCACGGTGATTTCAGTAATTTAAATTCGAATGCAAGTTTTGAAGAAGAGTTCAATTTCATTCTGCATCTATCGTTTACCGATTTTCGACTAAAGTTATAACGCCATGCTACAAACATGTCACACTCATAAAACGATACATACTTATACTGGACGTACCCATTATCGGTACACTTCGGTGATGCTCTTGCGACGTCTCTCTTTCTATTCGACTGACAGTATAGGTACACATATTCTGCATTGAAAGACGCACTAATTGCTGATCTTACCTCACACTTCAGCAATTGATAATTTTCAGAACAATCTATACCCGCTGAGTTCGTATCATCATACGAGCTAACTTCCTTCAGCAATATTTTCCGTCGCCAATATGCTGTTTTATCACAGGTTTTATCAATGATTCTATTGGTTTTCCATTCATTTCCATTGATTAGCATTTGAAGAACATAATTTGAAGTCTGAAAATTAACGAAGGGAACGCTCGGCTTCGATGCCTGATTTCACGTATTATTTTGTACTATTTTTGTAAGGAAATGATGTTTGTAATCTGACGCTGAAAAAGAGTATGGATGTTCTCGAGTTTTTGGCTGGGGAAACCATTTTGGAACTCGGCTGTAATTTTTTACATTTACAATGTTTTTGCCGTTATTTCATTACTTTTCGTATGTGCAAACGGGTCAGCGCTAAGCTGACTTTAATGTATTCTACATATTACACATATACAGGGACTTTCTGTGGTGGCGGCACAGCTAGTTCCATCAAACACACGCACGCTTCGTCCGTGTGCCAGGGATACCAACCGAAAAAAAGAATGATGCAGCTTGAACAGAGCAAAGAGTATAGCAACCATAAGCGTGAAGCATTGACTAAAGATTTGTAAAGACGGCCAGGCTAATGGGGTCTGTTGAAGCTCGATTTTTCAGTGGTGCACGACTGCCCTCTCGATGACCTCGAGCAGTTTTAGCCGAACTACGTTAACCGTCCCGGTTCAATGAATAAAACAGTTTCCTGATAATAACCTTACCATTCGGGCACACAGGGTAAGGCAGTTTAGAGCTTGAGGTCTGATATACTGACTTATGAATATATGGGGCATTCGGCGATTAGCAAACGCTCACCATCGGCGACCTTTTTTCCGATTTTCATTTTCATGCTACATTTGCTCCGAAAAGATTTAATTTTTTTTTCCTCTCTCTTACACCGGGACACAAAAAAAAGTGGTCTGTATATTTAATCAGACCCATATATCTATATGTATTTCGATGCGCTGAATCCGAATCCAGTGTCCGTTTTGCCCGTGCACCCTCACATTTTTTATTAAATTGCAAAAAAAGCCTAAAAATCGCTGAAAATTGCAGCTATGAAAATGAAACAAATTTATTTTATTTAATACTATGTGTAAATTTTCGTAAGTCTCTTTAGTTTGGTCGAGTGAGCTATTGGAATAGATGCATATGTATTACCGTTATGAAGTAGAACAGCTTTTAGCCCAAAAATGTGAGGGTGAACGGGCAAAACGGACACCGGATTTGGATTCAGCGCATCGAGATACATATAGATATACGGGTCTGGTCAGATGTACAGACTACTTTTTCTATGTACCTACCTGTATTATTAAGTTCGGCAGTGATGCATTCTGTACACAGAATATAGGCTTTTTTTTCTTTAATTCTGAAAATATTCCCCGAGGTTCGCCAACAAATTACGATCATTTTAAAATTGATAAGAAAACTGGATGAATTTTCTTCAAATTGTTTAACACATTTTAAGAGAAACTTCACGAGGAATGAGTATGGTAACGTATGGCACGCCGTTTTACTATTTAATCCTAGTATATTATTTTTACGGAACATGAAAAATAATTCATTATTTATAAATGAATAAAAAATTGTTCTAAGCGACTTTTCATCATATACCTACATAATAAAAATACAATACTATTATGTCCCGACATAAAATTAAATGCTTATGCAAAAGAAGAGATACAGAAAACCACGAATTATAATTATGTTGTGACATAATTATAGTTCGAATCATAATTATGTGGTGACATAATTATAATTATTTGAGATTCATTTCTTACAATGAAAAATATATTTTTATTATCTTGTGAAATAATAGTAATCAAAAATAATTTCATTATGTATACAGATGATATACCCTATTTTCATTAAACACTACTATAATGAAAAATATTAAAATTATGCCACTATATAATAAAATAGCAGTCAATTTAATTCAAACCAGAACAAAAAGTAAATTCACAATTTCATTTATCATTTATCACAATAATAATTCATGAAATTCGATTATGAATGAAGTGATAATCAAAATTTAAAAAGATTTATGTCACTAGGTATATAATAACAATTTAAACAATTTTTCTTATGTACCGCCATAATGAATAACTTCAATAACGAATTTTAATTATGTACTAACATAATTCTAATATGATTCATTTATCATGAAAATAAACCAAATGGTAACGACAAATAAAAATTATCCTAGTATATATTAATATGAGTGATGATTTAATATTATCTCAGTACATAATTTTAATTCAAACATTATTATTATGTACATAATTTTAATTTCAATTTCAATCAAATTTTAGGCCTAATAAAATCGAAATGTCATAAATATTAACTTCAAAAATATAAATGCTAATAAGCTAATTTCATTTATGTCCCCGCATAAAAAAAATTGTTGATTGAAATTATGTTAATTATTATGATAATTATTATGCTGATATTTGTAGTTATCGTGAGACATAATAACAACTAAGGTTTTATATGTAACTTGACCAAAAGTTTTAATTCATTGTTATTCTATTATCTCACTACATAATAATTATTCTAAAAATGTGCTATTTTGATTATGTAGTTACATAGAAAAAATAATCATAAATAAATAATTGTCATTAAATAATTTGATGACAATTTTCCTTCTGCTATTGAATAGTAAAACGGCGTGTTATAGCTAACTCAATATTCGTTCAATTTCTACAAAGCTTTCCGCAACAAAGTGAAAAGAATGAAACACTTGATTATACAGAGATGATCTGTGGAAAGTTATAAGCCGTGTGGGTAGGCAACCGGTGATACACTACGAAATGGCAACGCTGTCGATGCGAGAGTCGAATAAGTCGAATGACCGTATCTACAGACGACGTAACGGCAGCTGTCATTCTGCGGCTCTCATGTTGTTAGGTTAGAATGAGAGTTATAAATAATTGTCAGATTTAGATTTTGTAATCACAGTTCCTTAATACAACGGTAAATATTCTTTCTTAAGAAAGTGTAATGGGTTATTCAGGTAATTGCGGATGTCAATATCGGTTTATTTCGAACATTATTAGGTTATAACCGCGCAGAATGACAGCTGCCGTTACGTCGTCTGTAGATACGGTCATTCGACTCATTCGACTTATTCGACTCTCGCATCGACTACGTTGCCATTGCGTAGTGAAACACCGGTTGCATACCCACACGGCTTATAACTTTCCACAGATCATCTCTGTATAGGTAGGGGAGACCGGGGCTACAAGTTCCACGGGGAAGTTGTTCCGACGACTCATTATTTCTAAACTATGGAAGATGGAACTACGAGCTAAACGAAAGAAACAATGTTTCAACGTGACAAACACGGTGCATGGTACAAGGTACGCGGTATCTTCCATAGTTTAGAAATAATAACCGTCGGAACAACTTCCCCGCGGAACTTGTAGCCCCGGTCTCCCCTATACGTATACCGTCGGCCATGGGTTGTTGTTGTGAACTGAATAGAAGTTTTCACTCGGCACTCGCGAGGCATACGGCCGGTGCATATCTGCGCGCGTAAACATTCTTCAGTCAACGCTGTGCAGCAGCTCCCCGGTTAGGGTTTATGAATATTTATCTATTATTTGTGAATTTCATACATGTATATTAGGGTGGCCCAAAAAACCATTTTTTTTTTTTTTCAAGTCTTACCAGCTCAAAAGTTTCTTTTAGGTATGAAAAATATTCTCAATTCAATTTCAAGCCTGATAACTTTTTACCTATTAAGATTACAAGAAAACCTTATGAAACCTATTTGTAGAGAGGTGAATTGTGCATTAAAATTGGAATAAAAATTTTTTGCGGAGTTTTATGCGGAAAAAACGAAGAAAGAAATTTTTCATGTGCTATTTATATTGGAAAACGGAAAATCGTTGAGCTTCTCGTAGACTTGAGATATCAAGCTCCGCTTTCAGGAGAATTTTTTTATACCTAGAAGAAACTTTTGAGATGATAAGAAAAAAACTTTTTCTGGACCACCCTAATATATGTACATATGAGGTGTTCCATACCATTTCGAACGGTCAAAACGTTGTCCACTCTCAAAAAAATTGAAATCTTGTCAAATTAGTCAATTATATGAAAAAAAAACAGTGTGAATTATTTCAAAATTTTTCTAGATAAGTATAAGGAAACTGCGATTGAACCATGTTAATAATCCTAACACAGTCCGACCCCGGAATAAGCGTGCCTAGACCCGCAAGGGGAAGAATTTTACCAAGAATCGCTATACCCCCACCACCCGGTATTCCCAACGTCTCTCTGCTTGTTTTGGCTCTTTCTTTATTTTGATGCGCGACCTCTCAATAAGCTCTCAATAAGTTGAGCTCGGCGCGCTTATTCAGAGGTTGGGATACAAAGTTCAGCCCGAGCTGAAGTCTCAGTTGGAGTGGGGATACACTGTTCTTGGAATTCACCGAGAAACGGAGATAACGCGCTTATTGCGGGAGCGCTTATTCCGGGTGATACGAAATATTGGCCCGCCTAGTACTACTACCTCCAATTTTTATTTTTTTTATTTTTTTTTATGTTTCCTGTTTTTAGGAAGGCTGTCAATATGTACCGTGTTATGAAAAGCCTAATTATCAATTCGAAAAAAGTCAACGTGATATCGGTACTAGGCAATAGCATCTGATTTCCAATCTTTTTTTTACGAGGAAGGAATTTTTGTTCAACATAATAATTGTATAATGTTTTCTTGACATGAGAATGTATTTTTCGTGGGTGACTATCACATTTATATAACTAGGCGAAAGGTTTTTGCACCAAAGGTGTGCTTTTTATGGGCATATCATAATAATAAAGCAAAGCACAGCTTTAAAACAACGAATCGAGCCATTCTGAAAAAAATAGGTGTTACTGTACACACTTCAGAGTATTTTTTCAAATTTTTTTAGAAGAATCGAAAGTGACATACTGACCGAAAAAAAATATTTTTGTGTAATTTTGGTGAAAATGGGCATTTTTGAAACTCGAAAAATTGAAAACAAAATTTTTTCACAAAGTTCATGTAAAACTGCAACTTTTTTATCTGAAACATTTTTCTGTTGAATCAAATGCTCACGAGATATAACGGTATTTTGAAAATATTGAAATTTTGAAAAACTCGAAAAATGCAATTCAAAAATTTTGAAATAATTCACACTGTTTTTTTTTCATATAATTGAATGATTTGACAAAATTTCAATTTTTTTGAGAGTGGACAACTTTTTGACCATTCGAAATGGTATGGAACACCTCATATATACTATAAAACCAATGAACACAAATCAAATAATAGATATTTACGGTGATCATCATTTTCGGGTGAAACGAATTTAACCCCCCCCCCACCAAATCTGTTCAAATTCTTGGCTGACAATGTTCCTGAAACATCAGGACCTTAGCTCAATGGGAACACGTGCACCACCGAGTTTCAAACGTTCTATTTAGATAAAAAATAGCCTTCACCACACAGCTCGTTTTCAGGAGAAAAAAGAAATTGTGGTAAAAAACGAATATCTTCTATGACGTGGTTCAAATTTTTCGAATAAAAGTAGAAACAATTCGTAACTAATAATTGTGCTCTTCTCGTGGTTTCTCTGCGGGATGAAATATGTAACGAAAAATATTTCTCAGTTGTAAATTGTTATTAGTTTCGTAGAAAAAAATTAGAACTTTGCAATAATAAATATGTGTATTTATTATACCCATTATAATTAATATGAACCAGCGGGTGATTTGGTTGATCACGATGGGCCAACCCTCGATCTTCCCGCCCAGAGAATATTCTTTTATCGGTCACAATATATTTTCTACGAAATATGATTGTGTTAATTATCATGATTATGATGGATCGTTCAATTTTTTCGAGAAGTGGATTGATGGATTGATTTCAAAATTCAATCAAATCTGATTGGAATTTTCGTGACCTTGGAATCAGATCTGAGTTAGCGCGACTCCTATCGATTGAGACCATCATCTAAATCCGTTGATCCATTCTCGAGATCATCATTGAAAATTTTGTTTCTTGACCAACTCAAAAGCTACTGAACGATTTGGAATCTGATCAATTCCATGTTGGGAAAAACTACATCGAGTTGAAAATATAAAAAATATGAAATGGGTTGAAAAATGATTCGTAGCAAAAAAACATGAAAAATGCTGGAACGGATATTCTCAACATGCATATTCAGTTCAATACATTCCAAAAATTGTTAAGAAACCAGCCAACGTAATTGGGTATTGATGGAAATGCCCTATATAATACAGTTGGTATAAATGACTCCATTCTTGTAGGCTGTGGTGGTCAAACAGTCGCACGGTCGATATATAGCAGACCTACTTATTGGCACAGCTAATCATAACCAGCCCATTATACGGTCCTTCCGTACCGACAAGACCGGTCATTTGGAAATCTGCCATTACCCTCATGCCCCGCGGTGCCCCCGGACCGGGCTTCAAAAAATTGCCCGTGGCTGGCCGTCTTTACAATCTTTAGTCAATGCGTGAAGTCTTCGGTTGTCACATGGACGAAGCGAGCTTGTGTGTAGTGGCGGTGGCTAATGGAACTAACTGTGCCGCCACCACAGAAAGTCCCTGTATAAAGATCAACTTCCGATCATTCGTGATGGAATGCATGTGCTTCAATGAACAAGTGTATTTTGGAACTTGCGCAAAAGATACGAGCTATTTTATTCGGCCAAGAAATTTCATCTTGAGAATTATACAATAGCTTGTTCCGATCATAGTTTATGCTTCCCATGATCCCATTTTATTTAGACAAAGCAACATATTTAGATGTCGTACGAACATAGAATACGGAAAATGTTCTACAATTGTTCGATTGTGAAACTCTTAAGTAAAATAGCCATGTCCAATCGAAACAGACCATCATGAGATTCTATAATATTTTTCAAGTTGATCTAAAAAATATCTACATTAGACTGTTTCAGAAAAAAAATTCTATAATTTTTTTGGAATAAATGTATCTCAAAAGTTTCTTTGTCATGGAAAAAAAAATTCCCTCAAAATTTCCGCTCGATATTTCGAAAATTTAGTTGGCGCAAGGAGGGGTCCCCTTTTCCATTTAACACGTACATGTAAAAATTTGTTTCTCTTATTTCTAAAATAAATGGGTGTAAAATTTTTTTTCCGGATTTTCGTTTCCATAATCTTGTAGGAAATTTATTTCTCTACAAAATTAGTTCTTCAATTATATGAAAAAAAAATTTTTTTCACGATAATTTTATCATATAAAATTATATCAAATTATACGTAATTATATATGATTATATAGAAAAAAAAATTGCCGGATGAATGTTATTATATCTCAGAAACTGCGCAGCAGATTTTGTCGGAATTTCACGAACAAGATTAAGTGGGCAGAGTCTTACGCCCCTAGAAATTTTATAAAAAAACTACGGAGCGGTGGACATAGACACCGGAAACTACGGAGCGAAGGACCTGGATACCGAAAACTACGGAGCGAAGGACCTGGATACCGAAAACTACGGAGCGAAGGACCTGGATACCGAAAACTGCGGTGCGGACACATTACTGAGTACAAATTTTTTTGGGGAGCACGAGTTGACGTGACGCATCAATAATAATGACAATAATAATAACAATGATAAATGAAATATGATTATAAA
This sequence comes from Rhogogaster chlorosoma, assembly GCA_944452935.1. Lineage (NCBI taxonomy): Eukaryota > Metazoa > Arthropoda > Insecta > Hymenoptera > Tenthredinidae > Rhogogaster > Rhogogaster chlorosoma. Next base: position 3,281,704 of record OX101801.1, on the reverse strand, counting down.
TAATACTATAATAATATAATAATATTATATTATAATTATACTGGCACGCGGCCGCGATTTGCTGCTGCGCATGCGCATTTTGTAAATCAGGCATCGATCAATAATTCTGCGCATGCGCATTTTGTAAAATAATTAATATTATTAATAACTCAGTTATGCGTGGTCAATTATTGCTCAAAAACAATAGGGGGCGAGATTTCGGTGACGAGAACACTCCTTCCAAATGGCAAGTTCATAAGTGCAACGGTTCGACAGATATCGTGGTCTCAAGAAGAACGGTCTGCAACGAAGAAGGAGAAGGAGAAGAAGAAGAAGATTGTGTTTTTCGATCAACTTCGACGGTCAATATCTCAGGAACCACGCGGTAGATTTTGTCGAAATTTCGCGAGCAAGGTCAAATGGCGAGGGCCTTACGCCCATATAAATTTCATTAGGAAATAATCAGCGATTCAGAAGATATCGTGTGACTAAAAGCAGAAGGGCGTATACGCCAAAAAGCTCATTATTACGCCAAAACTGCGTATACGCCACCCATAAAAGCAAAAGGGCGTATAATCTGGCGTATACGCCGTTTTGATATTGAAAATAATTACCATGACTAAAGGTAAAAGGACGTACCCGCACAGCACACAATATCGCAGCAACATTGCAGTAATATTGCCATATTGCAGTTGCGATTGCAGCGTTACGGACACATTGCAGCAATATTACAATTCACTGCTTTCGAACGAAGCATTGCAGGTAGATTGCTGCAATATTGCAATTGATGCACCTTGCACGTCATAATTGCAGAAACATTACAGCAACATTACAGCAATTTACATACTCACGAAAATTGATGTTTCAATTATATCTATTTCAAAATGGAATAGAATAGAATAATCATACAATTGTCTTGGGGCATTTCAGAATTTTTCGGATGTGTCACGAAAATCCACTCAAATTATCAACATAAAGTCACCCAATGAATAATTCTTGTACACATCCAGAATAAATTCAAATGTGTTTGAAAAATGCATGCTCTATAATAATCTTATAATATATTATTTTCGCATACGCGCGGCCCCGGGCCATTTTAAAGAGGTGGATTCCTGATAAAATTCTAGGACTTGCAGAACCCGGGAAAAAATTTTTATATATAATAATATATAAGTCATATATAAACATATATGATTACATATTATTATATATGATCATATATGAAAAAATATCAAGAGACTCGGTAGAGTCTCGCGCCTAGTTATATAAAAAAAAAAAAATTTCACACGCGCCGCGCGAGACTCGACAGAGTCTATATACCCGAACGGCAACTGAGCGACCGTTACGGCAATTTATGATCGTTAATATCTTTCGTCTCGCTATAAATACGGAATTCTAATATTTATTGTAGGATGTGGCCGAGGAGAGCTTTCATTCAAGCTCTATTGCGATCAAATCGGTGACCGTAGAGCTGAGATATGATTATTCGAAGGTTTCGATGCAAGTAATTTATACGTGTCTTCGACGAGACTTTATTTTGTTCATCATCTCCTCCGTCAGTCAGTGACGTCACTCACTTGTGCCAGATTTCCCAGGTGTATAGAAATTAGTATAGAGTTGCCTTCGCTAGGCTACGTAGAGAGCAGAGACTTACCAAATACGGACGTAGCCAGATGGCGCTTTGGTTAGTTCTTTATTTTCACCAACTACAGTGCGGTATCATACCGATCATGCGGAGTATGATGTATCATGTCAATTTATTTTTGGTCGTATAATATGAGATAAATGCAAGTTTTTGATGATTCTACAGACTTCTACAGACGCTGTGGCCATAGCTGTCATGTCGTTAGGTTAGAATTAACTGTCAGAGTCAGATATGGTTAATAAGAAAACGGGAATCGATATACATTCGTGAAGAAGTGGTAATGAATTAGCGAACTGATTGCAGATGGCAATTTCTGTTTATCTGCAATATTATTTAATTATAAACAACTATATAATGAAGTTAATAAACCAATGTCAAACGATATTAATTCGTGAATAATATGTAAGAAACTAATGAATTGATTGCAGATGTAAATTTCTGTTCGTTTACGACAGTATTGACAAGCTAGCAGTTCCTCGAGGACTATAAACTGACTCATGGTATCACTTCGACGACGACGGTCAGGAATGAAGCGATGTAAATTTGATTCAACGAGACAATTTGATTCTGAGACATCTCTAATGTAGCAGATAATACTCGAAATTTCTTTACAGCGTAAGAAGTCTGAAAACATAGTCTTGCGGAAATCTCATAGCCGACGCTGTAGATATGCACAGCGTTGCCAATTTTGCAAAAAACCGAATCGCCTACCGTTGTAGTTTTGGGTTTACCTCGGGGTTTACTCAGAGTCTGTCTGTATACATTCTATTCGAAACCATGCCGCCAAATTTGAACATACTATCGGCAATCAATTACAAATTGAAGTTAAAATCTTTTTTCCAGTGCGGCGCGAAACTTGACCGAGTCTCTTTCATCGCAGAGGCAATAGGGAATGGAGGGATAATGTTACCCATAGCTTTCCATATCAGAGCGTAAAGTGATAAAAGTTGTTCAACTGTACCAAGGGCTGTCAGCAATTATTCAACAATATCTTTATCTTCGTTAACAGTATAGGGTATATATACAGTATAGGGTATTATATTCAGTGTTATATAATTCAGCACACGACACTTTCCAGTACGGTTGCATGGGTATATTTTTATAAAATATATGGTTGAATAATTGTTATATGGTAACCTGTGGCTCAAATTTTTATTCGATTGATGATGAGCTGTAATCTATATATTAAAGTACAGTTCGGATGTGCGGATGTCACAAATGACGTCACAGATCGTAGATACGTGTTGTGTGTTTCTTACTGTATACTTTACTGTACTCACTGTACTGTACTGTATACATAGGTAAGGGTTTCTTATTTCATCTGTATATCTATCTGATACGATATCGAGAAGTACTGTGTTTCATGATATTGGTTCTTAGTGAGCTATCCGTTTTCGGACTTGACACTGGGTAGCCACGTACACATACACACACATCCCAAAAATTGAATAACGCAAAAACCACCAATAACCGAACGAGCGTAGCGAGTGAGGAATAACGCAAAACCAAACGAGGGAGCGAGCGAAGCGAGCGAACGAGGACAATTAACAGCTTGTAATATTATATTTCTTGGATTCATGTGGAATTAATTTAGAAATTTTCTAGCGTTACGGTTACAGGGCGATTGACTTCTGCCTCGCGGGATCTAGTAGACAATAGAACGCTAGACGCGGTAGGAAATTCTTGATTCTATGTATACCTTCCACATCGAGAGTGGTCTACAATTTATGCAATTTATTATCGATACGAGAATGATTGTACTTGATTGATCTAATTCTACAAAAAGTAGCGATATCCTCATAAAAAGCACCTCTGGTGCAAAAACCTTTCGCCTAGTTATATAAATGTGATAGTCACCCACAAAAAATACATTCTCATGCCAAGAAAACATTATACAGTTATTATTTTATAAAAAAATGATTTGAAATCAGATGCTATTGCCTAGTACCGATATCACGTTGACTTTTTTCGAATTGACAATTAGGCTTCTCATAAGACGGTACATATTGACAGTCTTCTTGAAAACAGAAAACATAAAAAAATTAAAAATAGAAAAAAAAAAATTAAAAAAAATTTGGAGGTAGTGGTACTAGGCGGGCCTTTTCTAGATAAGTACAAGGAAACTGCGATTGAACCATGTCAATAATCCTAATATAGTGACACGAAATACTGGCCCGCCTAGTACCACGTACTCCAAATTTTTTTTAATTTTTTTTTTTCTATTTTTAATTTTTTTATGTTTTCTGTTTTCAAGAAGACTGTCAATATGTACCGTCTTATGAGAAGCCTAATTGTCAATTCAAAAAAAAGTCAACGTGATATCGGTACTAGGCAATAGCATCTGATTTCAAAGCATTTTTTTATAAAATAATAACTGTATAATGTTTTCTTGACATGAGAATGTATTTTTTGTGGGTGACTATTTTCCATACACGGAATTCGATCACTGCAAACCAAAATAGTCTGAAGACGTATCCGAGATCGACTATAACACAAAAAAGGCTCAATAGCATCGCTGTATTGCGGGAAAACTGAAAAAATTGTAACCCCCCCCCCTGCCAAATCCACCACACACGGAAAATTCATAACTTGCCGGCACTGCTCGGGTAATTTTACTGCTTATTTAATATTAGTATCGCGAACTCAGTGAAAGCATTTGATGTTAGTTTTATAAGTTTGAAAAGCATAATATTTCACGATAGACCGTTGGGAGTAGGTGGATGCCGGACCGCAGCTGATCACGATAGTTAAGCAACAGAAGCCGCAGTCAGTATTCGGATGGGTGGACGGGATAGAGGACCCATTGGCAAAAAGACCAGATTCGGAAAACAGAAGAAGTTCTATGACATCAACTTCTGTTCAATTATATATAATCATATATAATTATATATAGACAAAATTCATATATGATTATATGTGGACAAAATCCATATATAATTATATATAATAAAATTAGATATGACTATATATAAAAAAATTTTCCCGGGAAGTACGAAAGAATCGAAAGATTTCTGAAATGTTGCATGGACAGATTACAGCAATGTTACACTGCAATAAAATTAGAGGACATTTCAATGATGCTGTAATATGTCAGCAACGTTGCCCGCAATATTACAAATCTTGCATGTTACATTGCTGCAATGTTGCTGCGATATTGTGTGCTGTGCGGGTATGCGCCATAAATTGGCTAGTATACCAAAAGGGCGTATACGCCACCCGTAAAAGCAAAAGGGCGTGTAATCTCGCGTATACGTCCTTTTGGTATTAAGAATATTTTGTTTCGTTTTAAATCAATAATGCCAAAAGAGCGTATTGGCCTTCTTTTCGTTTTCCATCAAAACAGGTCGTGTCTTGAAGAAAGTTCTGACTTTCAGCATAATATAATGAAAAAAAAAGTGGCAAATATTCGTAGATAAAAGCAGAAGGGCGTACACGCCATTTTTTTCGAACCATTTTGATTTCGATGAAAATGCGTATTTCGATGGGTTTAAGGAGGTTGGGGCTCGTTTGACTCGAATGCCAACTTCAATTCGTTGAATAATAGGCCGCATTTTTATTGATAATATTGACTTGTATCGATTTATTAGGTATAATATTAATACCAAAATGCATGAAATGTACTTGAAAATTAATATTTTCAATGAAAACAAATTGTTATGGCTCAATGAAGTACTCGATAAATCGCTGGTAAACGTGGCAACGTTGTCATATTCCGAGGTTGTCAACACTGACATCGGCACACAAGGCGCGCGCTTGAGAGTTTGTTTACAACGGTAACATAACCCTCAAATAGTTCGCGATGGAAGACGAACCAGGTGATACCCGAATGCCAATACGGCACAAAGGGCGTTTTATTAGCGCAAAAAATCTGCATAATACCGCAATTAAAAATGATATCTAATTAAATAATAATTATTTCAATTAGATATCGAAGTGAAATAAGTTTCACTAGTGCGTTAGCAATAACGCGTCATTAAAATGTGCTATACCGACGAAATAATACTTCTCTATAATAAGAAAATAAATAAACGTTTATGATAAGGGAGAATATTCATTCATCCCGCAGAACTATACGTCCCTACACAAGAGTTGAAAACTCGTTCATAGCGCGCCAACATAACCATCTACTGTACTATTCGAATCGCGCGCCCCCTGTGAAGATACGACGTTGCCGGGTTACGGTCGAGCGTCCCCGCAGAACCACTATTTCTCTCATAAAATGATGATTTTCTCTTGAACTGGTCGGTTAAATCCGTCAAATTTTCGTTAAAATACTCGTAGGAGTCTATACTATCAGCTGCGAGGTTTTTTAAATTTTTATCTTATATGCGAGTAGGTTGAATCAAGTGAAATACATACGATCGTGTACCTTTTCCTATACTGGACGTGGTAAATCGAGCAACTTTCGAATTTTTTTACTGGGAAACAGTTCGGTGAAATGAGCTGAATTTTTTTTTACAAATTCTCCGTACACAAATGCTGATTTCACTAAATTTTCAAGTCTTTATCTTATATTTAACCGAACGCCCCAACCTCCTTAATTGACTGTGACAAAAGTTAGGATTCGTTACTAACTTGTACTAACAAGTGTGATTTGTAATTGAATCAAACTTGGTTCGTATTCAGTTTCTACGTTTTTTCCACTTATTCACCAAGTGAATTAACGCCTAATAATACTTACCTAGTCATAGTATTGGGTGCATATTTGACGTACGCTATAACATTTACAGTCGTTTTCATGATTGAAACATTTTCAGATGCCTTTGTAACAAGGAAATGCCAAAAAGGCGAAAATGGCGTATACGCCCTTTTGCTTTTAGGTGCAGTCGGACCTCGTTATAAGACTAGTTCGGGGCTGTAGGGGAAAAAATTCTTAGAATTGAGGTTCCCCCACTATTGTGCTTAACAGTGTTTGCGCCCAAGCCTCGCTATAAGACTATCGCCGTTTTGCGTTGTATTTATGTACACATAGGGTCAATCAAAGTGTCGCACCTAAGATATGCAACTGAACATACACCTTCATTTAAGTTGGCAATACAAATTTGACTTGAGAGCCCCCGCGACGGAGAGCTGCGGAAAAACGAAGCTCGTATCGCTTCATCTGTCAAAACGTCAATTGACAAATAATTTCTTGATCTTAACCACAAATTGACATAACCTGATATGGCACAGATGATCAGTAAAATTCTGTTTCTCTGAAGAAAAACGTGATATTTGCGAGGTGTACAAGGATAAGGTTGATTCGGGTATATCCAAGAAGCTGCAAGAGCATTCAAATTATTTTTAAAGATGATAATTTTGTTACGATATTTGCCGCATTTTTCCACTCTCTTTGTGTAGGTTGATTACGTTTCTTGAAATTGAGAGGAAGAAGCAGAAATTATAACGTAGCAGTGAGATGGGATACCTGTAACGTTGTGTTTAAAATCATCACAATAGAACGAACGCATACGCGATCTGATTAACACATTTATTCATCCATTACGCCGATGACAATCCTCGAGATAAGTATGCTTCACAGCTAAGCAGTTCTTTGGACCATCTTCTATGAGTCGTCTTTCAATAGATCGGTAAACTTCCATGTATGTTTTTTATTCTATAGAAAATCAGCATCGTCAAATTTGGTATCCTGTCCCAGTGAAGATTTCTACTCCTACGTATTATAACGTCTTCAATGCGTCGTTTTTCGATGTATGGTTTGCTGAGGTTATTATCTACTTCCAGATCAAGAGTAGCTGTGATCTTTAATGTTTCGTCTGGCAATGGAGTAATTTTAAATACGGAAAAATCGTTGCTAAAAAAATTTCACCCAAAGCCCCACTTAATAAAATCTAGCTTGGTCACGTCAGTTCTACGAGCTTTATGAGACTTTGCTGATGCTGATATCTTAAGCTGAAATTGTCTTACGATTATGAAATCCGTGCATTTCAATTCGATTGATTCGCTGTGCTAACTAAGTTAACAAAACTAAGCTCATAAAAATAAGTGTAAATGAAGAAGAAATAAATCAAATGACCACTATTTGAGTTTCTATGTGTTACTTATATTCAATTACCATTTTAAATAATTTTTCAAAGTTGTATAAGCTATTCGTTTTATTTTTAGTCAACGTAAAATCTTTTAAAATCGCAACCATGGGCTCCATAGGTCTTCGTTGTGGAGTCTCAGAATCATGGATGGTTCAAGATTTCATCAAATGCTATGATAATCGAATCTAATCATTTTTTTACAGCAGAAGACTTCAAGATTTATTGAACACAACCGAAGAAATGAAAATAAAATAATTAACACAAATAAATTAAGCGACCTATATTTAAGTTACTGTGTTACTTCTATTAAATTATCATTTTCAATCATTTCTCAGCGTACCAATAAAACGAATGCAATAAGGTATCTTATTAACATAATTTTATTGAACATAATGAAAACGAAACATTGAATATAAACTATAAATAACACGGAAATTGAGGCCCATCAGAATTAATGGAAGATTATGTTATTGAATGTTTATGTCTTTCAAGATCATATTGACGAATTCTATGATGTCATACTTTTGGTTAATTAGATTTTTTCACGTAGTGACTTTAGCGTTCGTATACTTTACATTCATAACACGTGAATTTATCAGACAAGACGAGCCACATAAAGACAATCCGAAAATTCGCTCGACCCGGGTTTTTACTTGAAATGATTCAGAATGTTCTTTTCAGTTTTTGCTTCAGTTGTAGACACTTGCATTTAATGTGTATTAATTTGGTGCGTCTTGTATACGTTCGTTTCATTGTGATGATTTTAAACACAACGTTACAGGTATCGCATCTCACTGCCACGGGATGATGTCTGCTTCTTCCTCTCAATTTCAAGAAACGTAATCAACCTACACAAAGAGAGTGGAAAAATGCGGCAAATATCGTACGAAATTATCATCTTTAAAAATAACTTGAATGCTCTTGCAGCTTCTTGGATATACCCGAATCAACCTTATCCTTGTACACCTCGCAAATATCACGTTTTTCTTCAGAGAAACAGAATTTTACTGATCATCTGTGCCATATCAGGTTATGTCAATTTGTGGTTAAGATCAAGAAATTATTTTTCAATTGACGTTTTGACAGATGAAGCGATACGAGCTTCGTTTTTCCGCAGCTCTCCGTCGCGGGGGCTCTCAAGTCAAATTTGTATTGCCAACTTAAATGAAGGTGTATGTTCAGTTGCATATCTTAGGTGCGACACTTTGATTGACCCTATGTGTACATATGTATACATTTTATCTCGCTTTTAGTCGTAGGGTAGGGCGGGGCTAGTTGAGCAACTTTTCGCTCGACCTCGCATAACTTTAAGAAGATGCATCGGATTCAATTGATTCCTTCTCTGTTACGTTCATAATTTACTCTTCTTTAAATCGTCTAGCGACGCAAAAACGATTCGAGTGCAAGTTTAAAAGTTATTGTTGGAAATCCGAGAGCGTTCCAAGTTGCTCAACATGCCTCACTAGTGGGGCTAGTTGAGCATAGGTATGGGGCTAGTTGAGCAATGGCTAAAATGGACTCAATGGCTGTGGAGAATGATCTGAATACACAATAAAATTGTTATTAACAAGGAAATATTAATTTATTATGATTATATCTCTGAAATATTTATTTATATTGTTATTATATCTCTGATAAAATAAAATTAAATTCTAACAGAAGTAAATGAACTCTAATTAAACTCTAACTATCGCAATCCACACAGATGTAAGTCAGATCAACGCTTGGCACTCTTGAGGTTTTCTTTTTATACGTACGCATCCTAGAATGTTATAATAATTATTAATACAATTATCGATATAAATTATTTTAGATAGTACACGCCGTGTACAGTCATCATATGCACAAATTAATAGATTGTTATTAATTTATCAAAGAAAAATTAAATTTTTCACTATTAATATCGCGTTGCTCAACTAGCCCCAAACGAGGCAACGGAATAAAAATTGGGTTATAAACAAATGATAGGAGTTACAAATAAATAACCATTTATAATTGAGAGAGCAATAATTAAGTAATCGTTAAATACTTACGTGATCACAAATAAACGTTTTCATAGGAGTATAATAGACAAATTATAACGACCTATTTTTTTTATTTTGAAGCCGAAAAAAAAACAAAGGGTTCTCTTATGTTATTGAAGCACTGGACGGCAATTGCCAGTCGCGCGATGTGTTAGCCTCCCACAACCCCTTCTTTTCGCCATTTACACTTTTGTTGTAGTATGCTTAGTTTTTGAGATATTTCGATTGCTCAACTTGCCCCATTGCTCAACTAGCCCCGCCCTACCCTACTGTTCGTTAGTCTTATAGCGAGGTTTCGGCACAAAATTTTCATTGAATTGTTGGTAGGGGAAGCGTTTCGAGCGAGTTTCAACAAATTGAGGGGAAGAGTCTTATAACGCGTAGTCTTATAACGAGGTCCGACTGTATTTGTGAAAACCTTGAGAACTCTACGTGCAATAAGGGCGTATCTCGACGCATATACGCCCTTTTGCCTTTGGATACGACAAAAATGAACAATCGTAATTGCAAGTGCATATTTCTCATAGGTTATCACGTTGACACTGTTTTACGTGATTTTTAATTTTTATACGCCCTTTTGGCAGGGCCGTGCTCAAAGGACGTATAACGGCGCATACGCCCTTCTGCTTTTAGTCACACGATATATGGGTCATTCCACCAAATAAGATCATTTTACGGAGCGACCCCCGCCGATTTTTTTCAAACTTCGTAAATATCGTCTGTACCTACATTATAAAGAAAAAGTTCTGAAAGTTTGGGCCCTTATCATGCAGCCATTTTGAAGTAATGATTTTATGAATTCTAAGAAATTTTTTTTTCAACTTTCACAATAATTTTTTTGACGTAAAAAACGTTGTAAAAAAGTTCGCGTGCATAAAATCCAATTTAACGTGCGTTGTATCGGAAAACAAAGTCCAATACACGTGCGAAAGATGATTCTCGACTTTCGCACAGGTATCGAAAAGTACTATTTCATAACGCATGTATGGCACTCTTTACTTTCTCTTCGTGTAAACAGTGCAGAAAATGAGTCGTTGAAGAGCATGATAAAATTTTTGCCACACTAGCATGGCGTCGGAAGCGAAGGTTGCCATTTAGTTGTCATGAAACCATTATTTCTCGACAACCCGATTGTCGGACAGATTTTTGTCTTCTCAACTATCAGAGACCCAAGTATCTGAGGTCGAATGAAGGGTTCGTCCAAACTCTGACATTAAACGCTTTTACTTCGACTACGTTTAACTTTGAGACCCGACGACTCATAACTCCTAACTTTCACTTGATTATGCCTCAAACTATTGTTCACCTACTGCAATAAGACTAAGTGATCAAAGGACAATTTGTCACATACCAGTCGTTCCAAAATACCCCTTTGCGTAGTGTAGGAATGAACTGTAGATCTTGTTAGTAACGTGACTTGGGACCGGCTATGAAACAGATGGCTAAGATCTGTCACATTTTCACTTATCATAGTCCGGCACTACCGAGTCAACATGAATGAGTGCAAAATAAGAGAGCAGTAACGATAGCTTCATTATCAGAGGCAACTCAATTTTTATTCAGTGCTCGACTCGAAAGCTGATAAAACCAGCGAGAAATACTTTGCTTTTCTCACTGCTCGATCATAGTTACTCTAATATTCGGAGCGAGACGATATCTGAACCTTAACGACCACTCGATGTAAAGACAATACGATTTCCATTTAGAGGCCACAGCAAACTTTGTTCAAATTTCTAAGATGGAAACTTACAAGGCAACGCCAGCTGCTATCTGCACCAGTGCCGGAAAGTTACCGAATTCTGGTGTGTTGTCAAGTCACGTCGGCGGGGGGGGGGGGGGGGGGGGGGGGGCCGATTTGGTTTTTTTATGTTTTTAATTCGTCCATGGCGAAGGTCGCCCTCCTGATCGCATTTCGAGAAACAAACTCATCAATCAGCTCTCTGTAATCCAGATTTTCCGTCGATTCTTTATGGACGTGCAAAACGGCTACATTGTTTAGCCGGTTTTGAGTCATGGTTGATCTTAAATAAGTTTTCAACCTTTTGAGTGCGGAAAACAACTGTTCAAGAATAACAGGAAAAATTACAAAAAAAAAAAAATAATAATTGGTTCAAATTCATGAATTTTCAGTTGCAATGATGAAATTTCGTGTATTGTAATTCCACACTACTAGGATTATGTGTGTTGTCGTGACAACACAGACAAGACAAAACTTGCCGGCGCTGATCTACACGTATGAAAATAAGAATCTATAACGCTCGTGCTTCGTTGTGGTTTGTCCTGCTATCGCCACTTTGTTGACACATCGAATGCTACGTATGACAATTCTGTAGGTTGGAATGTGAAATTAATTTATTCAAATAAATTGTACAAAGCTTTTTACTGATCAAGACTGATTCATAATTGCTTATTGAATTCTAATAATAATTTCATTGTCAGAGACATTAGACGGAGCTCAGTATTTTCGATCGAAAATCCGAACCCTTCATCAAATAAAAAAGTTGACGGAAGCAGATGACAGCGAGACGATTTTACAAATTTGAACATTGATTATGCACAATGTTCCATTCCTGAGCTCACCAGTCTCATCCTTAAGCTTGTTCAGTCGCATTTGATGTGACTTCTGATGTTCTCATTGTTAAAAAGTCCTTCTCGCCATTTCCTAAAGCTTCGGCGTTCATTCGTGCGTACGTTGCATCAAAATTGAAGTAATGCTGAAATACATTCGTAAATAATAATCATGGTAAGATTTCTTCAAACATGTAATCAGTAATCCTTTCGACTGTACGATAGCACACGCTTACGAAGCTCAAGAACAATCGACTCGACTAAGTTTAATGGTGAACCTCGTATAGGTTCATGATGATACGAATTCAGAAAGTGACGAATACGTCATAGAACGATCCGGCTTACCGTCTTCACACTATCTTCCAGCAAGTCACCAATACTCTGGGTAAGCTCTTTGAACGATGGCCGTTTAAATGGCTCTGCATGCCAACAGCGCAGAATCATTTGGTATCTGGAATAAGTATAGGAATTTATGATTATAGTGTCAACGGGATGAAATATACTTGATGTGTATTCTATATAATTCTACAAGTACTCACATTTCCCGGGTTGCGAGCTTAGGGCGTGCCATGCGGAATCCATCGGCCAGCTTCTGGCAAAGAGTTTCGGGTCGTATTCCGGGATAGGGAGTTTCAGCGAGGCTGTAGAATTCCCACAAGACGACTCCGTACGACCAGACATCCGAGTGAACCGAGAAGACTCGATCTCTCAGAGATTCAAGCGCCATCCATTTGAAGGGGAGAGGCTCGTGCCCTTTCTTCTGATAATTGTCGTCCGTGAGGAGGGCCCTCGCCATTCCAAAATCACATATCTTTACGATATTGTCTCCCGTGAGAAGGATATTCCTCGCTGCCAAATCGCCATGCAATATCTGAAACGCGAGCGACGGCCACTTTATTGTTCTACTGAAATTATCAATCCTGAAACCTTGAAGTCAATCTCAAGTCGGGTTGCACGTATGAATTGGACCGTCAAGGCCTCTGGGCGAAGCGATTGGGGTACGAAATTTCATATCGGTACCATCAACGACTGAGTTTGGATTTCGGAGTTTGGATTCAAGAACTTCTTCTTTCTTGAAGAGATTGTTGAAAGTGAAAAGCCACGTATTTCGGACGGATAGGCAAATTTCCAGTGGCATCGCCAAAAAACGGTGTGGATATTTTGTTTGCATTTTGTAGGATCATTCGAAGTCACTTCGTGTTCCGGAAAGCGTAAAATGACTAAAGCGGGGCTAATGGGTGAATGATGAATCATAGTAAGATCACTCGTGACGGAAGAGAGTTATAGAATGCTACCCACCCTTCTGAAGCCAAGAAACTGCATACCACGCGCAACCTGCCAGGCCCAGCACAACAAGTCTCGTTCAGATATCGGCTCCAAATCCTCGTCTGTGTAATCCCCCTGGTAAATGGATTGTGGATCGGGTCCAAGCGTATCCGTTTCGGGAACACCGTCGTCGGCTGCTATGCTCTCAGAATCCGTACGATCTATGCTATGGTATGTGACTGTTGTCGCAGAACTGAAAAATAGATACATATCAATAGATAGGTCTCAGAATGGTTCAGAACGTCCATTTTTGAGTCTTTTCATAGTAAAACTGTTCAGAGTTGGAGGGAAGTTGTCGCATTTACCTACCACGAGGGAAAAATCAGACGCTACTGAATTGAGAGGATCAATGATCAAGTTAGGATTATGCAAGCATCACTCACCGACTAACATTGACAGTAAGAAGTTCACCACTGTGGCTGGAATCTGCATCGATATTTTGAGTGACGTTGTCGACCCGGTTGGGGAAATGAGTTCTACGGCGCAACAGGAAGTCGTGTAAGTTACCGAAGCGGCAGAATTCCACAATGACGAAGAGTTGACCTGTTCAAACCCCGTCGGAGTGAAATTCAGAAGAATTGGGATTCACGTAATGAAACTCATGACTGATGGGCGTGATTTTATGAGCCAGGGATCGGTTACATCTATTGCTCATATACTTTTGCATGAACTATCGCTAAACAATACGAGTCATTACACACAGCAAGACTCACCCAATGGGACATTTTTGGTGCAGGCGCCGAGAAGGTTCACAACGTTGACGTGTTTGCCAAGGTAGGCGAGAATCTTGAGTTCGCGGGAGAGGCCTGTCATGTGGTTCGAGCTAGCTGTAGATCGGACCTCTTTCACCGCGACTGTTGTGATCGTATCGGGAGGGCAAATTGATTTTGCCTGAGCCATTCTCACTACACCGAACGCACCGCTTCCCAGTACCTTACCTGTAAGGTGGCGAGAATATACAATATTATCTGAGTTTTCATATTGACGGACCGATCCTGTGAATGATGATTGAGAAGAATTGGTCAAATATCTTCCGGTCGATCGTTGACCATTGTCAAAGCATCGTCGTGTATACGAGCCAGTACCGCGAACGACGAAATAGTTTCAAATATTTGTAAATGAATTGAAAGCAATGTGAACGTATCATTCAACCGAGTTGTGCAAATAGTAGCCAGTTCAATGGAGAGTCTGTTTGAACTGTCTTTCACGCAGCTCTGTGTCATCGATGAAACTTCACTGGTTATCAGTAAGCGAATACAAATGCGATATGAGGTTTGATACCAAGCTTCAGTAACTCCCGTGGGAATTCCCATTTCTTGTTGTACGGTAGCAGCTCGGCCTGCTCCGCCATGTTCAGTTCTGGATCCAGACAATCCAGAGCTCCGCCGTTGAAACGCTCGAGGGTCGCTTCTATGAATCTTCTTCTTGCCGCCTGAAAGATAACATTGTCCAGATTTATGAAAAGATAATCTAACGGCGACGTCAGGATCAAGTATTTTTGTATACCATTTCGCGCCGCTTCCGGATTTTCATCCACACAACCATAACGAGAAGTAGAACAATGGCAACGCTCACGCTTGACCATACCGCGTCCAGTCTCTCTGTTTCTAGATATATCAGATAAAGTTAGTGTATTTATGGGTAATTCACGTAATTTCGAGATGAAAGTACGGCGAGAATATCTAGAAGAAAATATAAACTCTGATGCAAGACTGTTCTGATATTTATGATTCGGCATGGCTTAGCTCTGTACGATCACATATGAGCGGCAACACTTGAGCACAGATTTTGAGATTCTAGACATTTTAATTGGCAAGTTTCATTCAGCGTGTTCGGCATGAATTGATCCACAGGCTGAATCATTTCGGTATTATTCAGTTGGGGCACGAGTCTCAGGGCTGTTGAACTTATTTTCTTCGCCTGACGACAGCATTGCAGCTTTCGCCAGGGAAATTTTTTTCTACGAAGTACATGTGACTTTAGTTCTACCGATCACGCTCTAATTTTATACAAGATAATTTTTGCGCGACGACTTTGTCTCGGGGGGGCTCGATGTTTGGTCGATCGAATATTCCATCGTGTCGACCAATACCTTACCCCTCAGTTTCGGTGACTGCGTATGCGAATCGTCACCGAACACAACCAATTCAGTGGATAAATTCACTTTCTAGACGGAAGAAGGTTGATTCATTGAGTCATTTTCAATACCTGTCGGTGATGTCACTACTTCTTGAGTCTCACTCCAGGGACCGCATATCGTCTCGTAATCGCTACAGGCAGCTACACTTATACCATAACTAGTCATGTTTCTCAGATGTATGAAATCGTAAGTGTTCTCAGTTCTCGGCAAGTAAATCAGCTCGTCTTCTTCGTCCCAAGTCCGAGCACTTACTTTGTATTGATGGACATGATCAGACAAACCTGGTGGTGGCTTTGTCCATGCAATTGATATCGAGTCAAAACCCGTTTTCTTGACTCGGACAGTTGGAACAAATTTGGGATCTAAAAAGTCGGAATGTGTTATTTAGTCGGGCACCGACTCCGCTACGATACATTTTTATAAGGAATGAATTTGTAAAAAAATTGCGCTACGGAGACGGGCTCCTGAACGTCACTTCGATACCTCTGTCTATCGTGGAAGCTGTGCGCTCCTCACTCCAATGATATGGACCATTCAGTACATCACAGAGTCCCACTGTAAACTTATAATTGGTGCGGGACTGGAGGTCTTCGAACGTGTAGGATGTGTTAGAATATACCGTAATCGTATTCATCAGCTCGCCCCCACGAGTAATCATGAGTTTATATTGTGGACTGCTGGTTACGAGATGTTCTGACGGCAGCGACCATCTTATCGTAATCGAATGTGAAGTCGTTGCCTCGACCCTAACGGTCAGAATATATTCTGAAAAATTAGACTCGTG
Source organism: Rhogogaster chlorosoma (assembly GCA_944452935.1). Taxonomy (NCBI): domain Eukaryota; kingdom Metazoa; phylum Arthropoda; class Insecta; order Hymenoptera; family Tenthredinidae; genus Rhogogaster; species Rhogogaster chlorosoma. The sequence goes on along the minus strand of OX101801.1, from coordinate 3,265,209 downwards.
TAATTCAACTGTTCAACATATTTTCATAAACCGTCGAACAGACTATCCTACTCGTAGTCGATAAAAAAAAGCTTCGTTTGTATCAAATAATATTCACGAAATGCGAAGACTATATCAGCCCTAGACACTTGCACTGGGGTACAAACCTACCCCACGAAAATTCAAAAGTTCGCGTCACAGCTGGCCAGCAACATTTTCGATACAGGACCGTATCCATGTTCCAATTTCACTCTCTGGAAGTAAGGTCTGGCCGGTCCGGGCATCAGTATGTCTATAGCTGCTGAATCCGACATGGGGTACGTTTGTACCCTAGTGTAGGCGTTACGTTGGTGTTTTGTGCAAGTAAGTAACTTTCACTTTTTCTTTCAGAAATAGTAGATTTCACTTACATCTACGTAATTTGAATGTTCAGAGTTTTATAAATTGATTCATGATGAGATTTTCGAATTTTATCGGATAAATCGGTCGAATAAGCATGTTCGTATTTCGTACTTAAATTATTGATACATATGGGTAATTCCATGCCAAATGGACCACTTCACTGAAACCGACCCCTTTCGATTTGACTGAAACTTTTTTATCTCCTTCTACCCCACTAAAGACGTTTTTCAAAATTTTTTACTCAACCCAAAAAACGTGGCTCTTTTTTTTAAATAGCCATAACTTCTTCAAAAATTAACTAATCAGGACGTTTTTTTCTTCAAATTTTTTGTTTTTGAATGTACTTCTCGAAAAAAAAAATACAAATAAATTTTCAGAAGTCATGTTCTATGAAATATCTGATTTTTTTTAGAAAAATCGTCAGTTTTTCGAAGTTCGCCACTTTTATTTATTTATTTATTTATTTTTTTTGATTCCCGAAAAAACTTCGATTCATTCCGTGAATAATGCCACTAGGTCCAGAGTGGGCCGACTTTTCCTTCTATTTGTTTTTTGAGGAAAAACAAAATTTCATTTTTTCTCAATTGTTTATTTTTTCGATTTTACAAGCCTCGTTTTTACAAGCTTTTTACAAGCTTTTACAGCTAGCAAGCCTTGCTGTACTCCCAAATTTGGAGAACATCTAGGGAGCAAATTTTGCTGAAAATTTTATGACATAATAAATGAGAACAGTTATTGCTGTACATTTGATGTAACTTCTGTAAAATCTGGCTACGGGACCCGTGATTTCATCTGATTGAATTGAATAGAAACAGTTCGAGACTGAAGATTAAATGACTTGATATTTCCAGTTTCTGACCATTCAGTGTTGGAATAACTAAATGATAACGAATCTATCTCTGGTGCTGGACTCCATCAGACTTTGAATCGAGAATCGGGATGATGCGATATGTTGATTTTCACACGAGGTTCCGCTAGGCGGTCAATCGATTGCGGTGTGCTGGCATGAACAATTGGATGTCGTGAGAAACCTAGAGTTCACGAATATATTATGTATTATGAGGACATAATTGAGTTTGGAACACTGCTCGATTCAGTTATCGTGTATTTCTGAAGCTAGTGCTATTTTCCGCATCGCAACCCATCTCGAATATACTGCCGATGAAATACTGAAAGAACTCTGTTAGAATTTGAGCCATACCGCTAGACTGTTTCCAGAAGAGAACATCAATGTTCCATTAGGTACTTTATGTCCGCTAGACGAAACCTGACAGGGCAAAAATATTCGCCTAGTATAAGGGAAAGTGGAAGTGATGTAACACCCTCAAAAAATGATGATGTCGAAACCTTTTCCACGCCATTTTCTGCTTAACAACGATTGATAACCGTACCGCATAGATTCTGTACGGCAAAATTTGATGAGCAAACGGAACTATATATTCTATTTGACTTTTTTTGTTTTCCAGGGGGCCATTTTCCCCCACTTTCCCCTTAGCCAGGTCGGATAAGTCCTACCTGTCCGAAAACAATTATTATCCACTCAAGATGTTACCAATTTCATGTGAAGAATGCCCTGGTTTCGGAAAAATGTGAGCCAGGCATCTGTAATTCGCATCGTCGTCCTGCATGATATCCGTCAAGTGCAGGGCCCGTGGAGTACCAGAGTAATCGACGATATCCACAATAATTGTCAAATTCGTTGGGTCGACGGCTCCGTTTTTAAACTCAAGCAGCACTGCGATCTTGTCGTCACCACAGCTCTGCAGAATGGGGCACGACAGAGATAAAAACTTGTCCGCTTTCACGTGAATTCCCTTCTCTTTTGCAGTTATCTCACCAGGCTCTGAAAACGTGAGATATACACATCACTGAACGTTTAGTTAGATACTCAACAAAACGTCGGTGAATACTTCTTGTATTGTATTCAGTGCCTTACGATCTCGCACACACACCATCGTATGGTGTTCACCTGCGCCAAAAAGGATGAGACCTGACCTAGATAAAGCTCGAGAGTATTATCGTGTACCAAGCACAACAACTGTTCAATATATCTAGATGTATGATGCATGTATGTACCGTGTGATTCCTTGCTTACGCCTCAGTATGTCCGGTAGCGAACCGACAGGTATAGTTTTTAACCCGTGATCGTAGCCGCGAAGTTCTATAGTCCCGATCGAGAAACAAACAAACAAACAAACAAACTGATCAACCGCGCTCTTGAATTTTGACAGCTACAGCGAGGTGAGTGTGACAAATTATTACTGAAAATAATTATTACACCCACAAAATGTTCTTTGCGCACCGGATGATCGTTATCCAGGGGATTGCGACTGATTGGCGTGTCGACGAATGGGTAAGTAAAACTGTTTTTCATAATTACGAGTGCATCTGAAAGAGCGTAACCTCAAAGCGACATTAACCCTCAATGCGCACGCTATATTTTTCGAGAAACTGCGTCTTTTATGGAACAGTCAGGGTTTCAGGGTTTTATTGGCTTCAGAAAAACCTTAAACAACTCACGGTTACTATTCTTATTAATTATACACTTATTAATTATTATTTCAGAGAGCGTGCAGCAGCTTCGGATTTTACTTGACCTGGCGTCTTCATAGCTAGATCCTCGGCTAGACCCGTACTAGCATAGGGTGTTTAATGCTGCCAAACCGTTGTGCGGATTGTATGCAGGAATAACCGGAACACTATACTTAACGAGAAGACCAACAACCTGAGACATGGATTGCACAATGCTGAAGAATAGGGTCATAGGGGATTTTGATAATTTTTGATGATATTAATGCGAAAAATGATTGAATAATATCGAGGAGTGGATATTCCCACAACCTCAGAAAATAAAAAAAAACTCAATTTAGTGACAGAATTCCGAAAATACCAACAATCATGAAAAGTTGTAGAAACATTTTGCTCACAACGATGAAAATTGTTCATTTTTGATCCGATCTCGAAATTTCAGGGTTTGTTATACTCAGTGATATAATCTCTACGAATGCCCTGAAAAATGTCCGCAAAAACTTTCATATTTCAGTAAAAATTCAGTTAGTAGCAATATTCCACTGACTAAACCTGTAATTGGACGTTCACTGTTAAGTCTATGTATTTATTCCGAATAAATAAATTAAAATAATCAAATATCTTACCTATACCTATAAATATCCCAAATGTACCTATATTACTTTGTAATAAGAATAGAAAGTTAAGTATGTTAGGGCTGATTAGAGCGACTACGGAACGATTGATTTTCCGTGGAAATATTGGGGAACCAACAAGAATTTGGAACACAGCTGTTGATTGCTTTAATGTGATTTAATTGCAGACTGCACGAGGCTTCATTAATACAATGATTATACATGATGTATTTTAGAATTTTTAAACTCTGACCTGTTCTGTTAAACCAAGCTAGCTCTATTGTACTGTATGGTTAGGAAATAGGATTGTGCTTAAGGATGATTTGTAGGGTACAATCGGCATCAAAACAATAAGACAGACAAAAACCGAATTTGATAATATTGGATGATATTAATGCGAAAAATGATTGAATAATATCGAGGAGCGGATATTCCCGCACAACGTCAGAAAATAAAAAAACTCTCAATTTAGTGAGAGGATTTCTAAAATACCAACAATCATGAAAAGTTGTAAAAACATTCTACAAGTATTTGCTCACAACGATGAAAATTGTTCATTTTTGATACGATTTCAGAATCTCAGGGCTTATTATACTTAGTGATAAAATCTCTACGAATTCCATGAAAAAGTTGTGCAAAAACACTTATATTCGAGGCAAAAATGTAACAGTATATGTATAATATGAATCTCAGAATGCATTCGGATTGCGAAAAACTGAACTTTTACTAAAATACGAGTGTTTTTGCAAAACTTTTTCAAGGAATTCGTAGAGATTATATCACTGAGTATAACAAACCCTGAAATTTCGAGATCGGATCAAAAATGAACAATTTTCATCGTTGTGAGCAAAATGTTTCTACAACTTTTCATGATTGTTGGTATTTTCGGAATTCTGTCACTAAATTGAGTTTTTTTTTATTTTCTGAGGTTGTGGGAATATCCACTCCTCGATATTATTCAATCATTTTTCGCATTAATATCATCAAAAATTATCAAAATCCCCTATGACCCTATTCTTCAGCATTGTGCAATCCATGTCTCAGGTTGTTGGTCTTCTCGTTAAGTATAGTGTTCCGGTTATTCCTGCATACAATCCGCACAACGGTTTGGCAGCATTAAACACCCTATGCTAGTACGGGTCTAGCCGAGGATCTAGCTATGAAGACGCCAGGTCAAGTAAAATCCGAAGCTGCTGCACGCTCTCTGAAATAATAATTAATAAGTGTATAATTAATAAGAATAGTAACCGTGAGTTGTTTAAGGTTTTTCTGAAGCCAATAAAACCCTGAAACCCTGACTGTTCCATAAAAGACGCAGTTTCTCGAAAAATATAGCGTGCGCATTGAGGGTTAATGTCGCTTTGAGGTTACGCTCTTTCAGATGCACTCGTAATTATGAAAAACAGTTTTACTTACCCATTCGTCGACACGCCAATCAGTCGCAATCCCCTGGATAACGATCATCCGGTGCGCAAAGAACATTTTGTGGGTGTAATAATTATTTTCAGTAATAATTTGTCACACTCACCTCGCTGTAGCTGTCAAAATTCAAGAGCGCGGTTGATCAGTTTGTTTGTTTGTTTGTTTGTTTCTCGATCGGGACTATAGAACTTCGCGGCTACGATCACGGGTTAAAAACTATACCTGTCGGTTCGCTACCGGACATACTGAGGCGTAAGCAAGGAATCACACGGTATGTTTGCAGACTGAATCGAGGTCCATAAAGATAAGTATGGTTTGGAATTCTCTTTGGTAAAGTCAATTGGCTTCGTAGTTGCAATTTCCACGTTTCTACGATGTTGTTGTCTACATTTCTTTAAATTGGTGATGGATCTGGTTTATCAAAGTGTACATTTCATGGCTTCTTTACTCTAACTAGTCCCTATTTCGTTCCTGCCTCTTCGGCGCGTAGCGGCGTTCTTATCGTTGATGTTGAGTGCGTATCTTTAAAAAGTGAATTTTCAGCTTGTGTAACAACAGTCATTACATATCGATTATTGCGAATAAGAATCATGCTGAAATTTCAATTGAAAGACAAGAAACGTGTCTGCCTTTTCCAATCATTCATACCGCAGATCACTCAACCTGAGCCTCTTTCGTGCTCATTCGTTTATCCACATCATACGAACTTCTCTAACGTTGCTCACGTCAAGTAACTGATGGAATAACTTTGTGCCAGTTGACGTCGTTTCGGACACTCAATGTCCGTGAAAAAAACAAAGAGAAAAAAACAATTATTCGGATACCTCAAACTCTTTCGCAGTTTGAGAACTAATCTCACTGACTTATTCAGTCTCAGTTTCGAAGAACGAAGCCTTCAAACTTTGCAATACGCGACATTGCTGAGTCGGGCGATATGGTCCGGATGCCGCGACCGCAAACTTGTTGCTTCGAAGATCTGTTGTTCACGTATCTTGAGCGCATTAACAATCTGGCGCTGACTTTGAAGTGTATACTAATATTTTCTCCAGTTTTCCGAGCACCCAGAACAAACATGCTTTGTTTATTTTTGGAAAACCGGACTTTATGGAGTCACGTCTTGATATGGAATCAATTTCTCACCTTCTTCGCGTGGACCGAAAGGAAGCACCGGCTCCACATCAATGTAGAAACATTCCAATAACCAATCCCAGAAGCATTTATGATAATCAGTAGAGGCATTTATTTGATAATTAAACGAATAATAGTTGGACATATTAACCCGATACATCTGCGTACGCATCTCGTCCCTCGGTGGTCTTCACTTCTTCGCTTTTCAAAGTCTGACAAAACTGACTCGTAACTTCTGACACCCAAAAGCCCCTCGACCCCCTTACTTTTTTACAAAATCTGCAGGCACTCCGACCATAACTTCTCTTCGACACTTAGTCAAACATTTGTAAGAGTATTTTTAGGGAATGATGTTTAGAAAGTAGGCCTGGCGTAAACACAGGCAATGCCATAAATTAAGGGCACTTGTGTGCCAAGTGTTTGGGCCCGGGACCCCTAGAGGCTGGGCCGGCGAGGAATATATCCAGCAGTAAGTGGTAAGAGAGGAGACTGAGAAGATCTCCTCGAAGCGTAACAGATAATGTAGTCTTTTATTTTTTTGTACCATTTAATAAATTCATATATATATTTTGCATCAGTAATCGATTGAAGTCAATAGTATGCCAACTTAAACACCCCCTACCCTTACAAATTCAGAAGTGGGATTATGATCCAAATGAGATTAAGTGAACAGTGATGAGTTGTTAAGAATAAAAAATAGTGTGAACAATTTTCCATTAAAGAGGAGCTGAGGAATACGTCCGAAAGTGCTTAATTTATTGGTCAATTGGATATTAAGTTAAATAGGAGGAAAAAGTGAAGTTAGAAATATTAAGTAATTAAGAAACATTCAAGATGCCTAAAGAAGCAAGTGATTTCACAGTTGTGGAGTTAAAAGAAATCCTGAGGAAAAAAAATTTGGCAACATCGGGGAGCAAGAACGAATTGATCGCCCGTTTAATGGAAGCAGATCCGGAATGCCGGTGGATAGTTGAAGATGATCCAAACTTAGAAGATAATGAAGAAATTTTGCAAAATGAAGGAAGAGTACAAAATGCAACTCGAGATGAAGAATTATTAAGGCAAGAGCTTGATCTGATGAGACGAGAAAGGCAGTTGCTAACCGATAAGGTCGCGTTATTGGAACGTGAGAGAGAATTATTACAGCGTGAAAGAGAGTTGGGGGTTCCACAGCAGCCCACCGAAGCTCCTAATCAAATGTTTAAGGCAAGTTTTAAGACAATCGGAGAATCATTAGCGGAATTTAGTGAAGGAACTGATTTCGCTGAATGGGAAAAGCAAGTGAAATATGTAGTGCGGGTGTTTAAACTTGATGAACAGATGGGACAATTATTGGTGACCACGAAATTAAAAGGTAAAGCGGCAACATGGTTTCACTCGAAGGCCGAAAATCGAGAATTGAGTTTGACGGAATTATTAGAAGCTATGAGGACATTTTTCGATCATCGCCCCACTAAACTCAACAGAAAGAAGGAATTTGAGAATCGGAAATGGCAACAAAGTGAAAGTTTTGACTCTTATTTTTATGACAAAACAATTTTAGCAAATCGAGTACCTCTCGATGACGAAGAAGAAATAATCGAGTATATTATTGAAGGTATCCCAGAGAGAGGATTAAGAAATCAAGCGAGAATGTTACGTCTCAAAGCTAAGATGGATTTATTGACAGCATTTAAAGATATAACTCTCCAAAGTGAAGTGAAAAATCAGAGTCGGAAGGAAATAAGTGGAACGAGCACAGCAAGTGCTTCCGGTGCATATGCAAGACCAGAAAATAAAGTGCAAAGAACAGAAGTGAAGTCTGAAAAAAATGAGGCTAAAGATAGAGAACTCCCGAAGTGTTTTAATTGTAACGGCCGTGGTCATATTGCTAAAGATTGTAAGAAGCCACCGAGAGAAAAGGGAGCATGTTATATCTGCTTCAAGATGGGACACCAGGCACAGGACTGCCCCGACAATTGGAGGAACAAGAGGCAAAAATCCGAAGAACAGAAGAAACCACCTGAAGTCACAAACATCTACGACGAACCAGCAGTTAAGGAGGATTGTCGTGAGATCGTTATTTTTGAGATTGATAATGTCGGTACGCGAAGAGTTTTGAATTTAGATACGCAACTAGATACGGGAAGTCCAATCAGTTTGATTAAGGAGAGATTTATCGCGAAAGAATCGATCCATCCGATTGATTCCAGTTGTTTGAAATATACAGGCATAAATAAGTCACCTGTAGAAATTTTAGGAATAGTAAGGGCTAAGGTCACTCTTTATAATAAGGCCGTGGAAGACGTTCCGATTTTTGTGGTAAATGAAAATACAATTAAAGTGTCTGCGTTACTGGGCAGAGATTTATTGATGAAAAAGTTTAAATTATCGTTGAGCCCAACAGTCGAGTATGAAGTAGGGACAGAATTACTAAACATTCAAGTCGATGACAAGTTCGAATTAACAGATGAGTTAAATATAAACGAAGATATTGACGTTAAGACGCAGTTTGAATTTAAGAGTTTATTTAAGAAAGATTATTTGATGCCTAAGAGACCAGTCGAACCAAATATCAAACAAGAGTTGAAGCTTAGACTAAATAATGACAAACCCTTTCATTCCACACCACGACGCTTATCATATGAGGAGAAAGAAAAATTAAGGGTACTTCTAGACAGTTTGCTTGAAAAAAAATATATTAGGAATAGCGCCTCAGAATATGCCTTACCAATTGTATTGGTTAAGAAGAAGAATGGAGAATCACGTATGTGCATCGACTATCGGGTATTGAACGAGATGTTAGCAAGAGATAATTATCCGTTGCCGTTAATTGAAGACCAGCTAGATGCACTGGCAAATAAAAAATATTTCAGTTTATTAGATTTGAAGGACGGTTACTATCACGTAAAGGTTTCTGATGACTCAGTTAAGTACACGTCATTTGTGACTCCCCTAGGGCAGTTCGAATGTTTAAAAATGCCTTTCGGGATAAAGACGGCTCCTGCCACATTTCAGCGTTTCATTAACACTGTCTTAGAGAAAGAAGTTAAAGCCGGAAATGTCATCGTTTATATGGACGATATTTTAGTAACAACGGAAACCCTAGAAGAGCAATTTGAGGTTTTGAAACGCGTATTTAAATTGTTAGTTGAGAACAAACTTATATTAAGATTAGATAAATGTTATTTTTTACAAACGGAGATTGAATATCTTGGGTACTATGTTACGGCGAAGGGTATACAGCCCACAAAGAGCGGTATTGAAGCTGTCGAGAACTTCCCAGTTCCAAGAACAGTACGTGAGGTTCAGAGTTTTTTAGGACTTTGTTCATTTTTCAGAAAATTCATTGAGTCATTTGCGACAATTGCTAAACCGTTATATGATTTGTTAAGAAAAGGTATTGAGTTTAAGTTCGGGGAAGAACAACTAGAAGCATTTAACACTTTGAAAACAAAATTAGTTAGTTCACCGATTTTGGCTATTTACAGCCCGAAGGACGAAACGGAATTACATTGTGACGCAAGTTCAAAGGGATTCGGTGCGACCCTCATGCAACGGAAATCAGATGGAAAATTCCATCCCATATTTTATTTTTCGAAAGTAGCGACAGAGACAGAAAGTAAATATCATTCGTTTGAATTAGAGACATTGGCAATTATTTATGCATTGAAGAGATTTCGAATTTATTTACAAGGATTGAAATTTAAGATTGTTACTGATTGCAACTCGTTAACATTAACTTTGAAGAAAAAAGAATTAAACCCGAGAATTGCTAGATGGGCATTAGAGTTAATGAATTATGACTATACAATTGAGCATAGAGCAGGTATCAGAATGCGGCACGTTGATGCATTGAGTAGGAAAAGTTCAGTTATCATGGTAATTGAAGATAACCCTCTTGAATGGAATTTACTGGTTTGCCAAAGTCAAGATCCTATTATTACAGAAATACGTGAAGGTTTAGGATGTAAAGAGGATAAGATGTATGAATTGCGTAATGGTTTGGTTTACCGAAAGAAAGAAGGTAAATTATTGTTTTATGTGCCACGTCAGATGGAAGCGAATGTGATATATAAGTATCACGATGAAATGGGACACTTAGCGAGAGAGAAAACATGCAGTGTAATTGTGGAGAACTATTGGTTTCCGAAAATGAATGAAAAAGTGCAAGTGCATATAAAAAACTGTTTGAAGTGTATTGCGTTCTCCCCTGCGTCGGGAAAAGTAGAAGGTTATCTACACATTATTCCTAAGGGAAATGTACCTTTTGCGACAGTGCATGTAGACCATGTAGGTCCAATTGATAAGAATCGAGCGTGTAAACAACATGTATTAGTAATAGTTGATGGTTTTACAAAATTTGTCAAGTTGTATGCAACAAAAACGACGTCAAGTAAAGAAGCAATCAATTGTTTAACGAGCTATTTTCAAAGTTACAGTAGGCCAAATGTATTAGTGAGTGATCGTGGGTCATGTTTCACGTCTAGCGAATTTGAGGAATTTTTGGAAGAAAAGCATGTAAAACACATTAAAGTAGCTACTGGGTCACCCCAAGCAAATGGTCAGGTCGAGAGAGTGAATAGAGTGCTGGTACCAATGTTAGCGAAAATGAGTGATAATGAGATTGGAAAATATTGGTATAAAGTGGTTGGAGATGTAGAGTTTGCGTTAAATAATACGGTTAATAAGTCCACGGGACAGACACCGAGTGTGTTATTGTTTGGAGTGAAACAGAGAGGAAATGTTATCGACGATGTGAAAGAATATGTTGACAGTTCGGTGACGGAAGATAAACCGTGCGACGTAAGACTAGCACGTGAGCAAGCGGCGGAAAAAATTGTAAAAGCTCAGGAGTATAACAAAAAATACGTAGATCAAAAAAGACGCAAACCGAATGAGTATGAAGAAGGTGATTTAGTGGTACTGAGGAATTTTGAAAGTACCCCTGGAGTTTCTAAAAAGTTGATTCCACAATTTAAGGGACCGTATGTTATTCAAAGAAAATTAAGAAATGATAGATATGTAGTTGCAGATCCCGAGGGACTTCAGAATTCTCAGAGACCATATGAAGGTGTATGGGAAGCAAAGAATATGAGAGCATGGAAAGACATGAATCTCGAAGATGAAGTTGGACATGAGAATCCAAAGATTTAGTTGTCATATTTAGATGTAATTAACTATTGTACGAGTTTATTGAGTTAAATATCGAAAATTTCATGTTTTATGTACCCTATTATGTTATATGCTCCGAGGACGGATCAAAGTCAGGAATGGTCGAGTTGTAAGAGTATTTTTAGGGAATGATGTTTAGAAAGTAGGCCTGGCGTAAACACAGGCAATGCCATAAATTAAGGGCACTTGTGTGCCAAGTGTTTGGGCCCGGGACCCCTAGAGGCTGGGCCGGCGAGGAATATATCCAGCAGTAAGTGGTAAGAGAGGAGACTGAGAAGATCTCCTCGAAGCGTAACAGATAATGTAGTCTTTTATTTTTTTGTACCATTTAATAAATTCATATATATATTTTGCATCAGTAATCGATTGAAGTCAATAGTATGCCAACTTAAACACCCCCTACCCTTACACATTCATTCTCTTCACACTTTCAGATTTTCAACCTTATTTATCTCTATTGACTTCATCGCCCATAAACCTGACGCCAAAACTCTATTCCTTACAAACTATATAATATCGTGACTATAGAATACAGACTATACAGACTATAGAAATATCGTGAAATAAGACTATTTGTTTTGAAAGAAATACTAATTATGCTGAGTGGCGCTTTGCCGACTCGCTTATAATGTGAAATTTATATATCAGGATTTATTTGTGAACTTAATATATTTATATATCAGGATTTTAACTTTGGATCTGAACTTGCTAGAGGAGATGTGTTTTGCTTAGTGGCGCTTTGCCGACTAGCGTATAAACGAACTTTAATAATTATATTTTGAGGTAGAATAATAAGTTGATTTGAATTGAGTGAATCTGGATTTGGTAGGAGAGATGTGTTTCGCTTAGTGACGCTTTGCCGACTAGCTTGCTCTGCCTAGCGTGCCGCGGTCATAGACTTAAGGTTGTTGGATAGGGTGGGCTAATCCGCATTGTTCTATCAGCTTCTATGTTGTCTAAAATTGCAACGATGCATTTTTTTGATTTTAATGTAATATATGGGGAGTTCCATATGAAATGTGCAATTGGTTGTCCACACCCCTTTGATTTGTCTCAAACTTGGTCAAGTTGAGTAATGGGTTGAAAAAAAAATTACTTTAAGTAATGAAAATTCTACCTTCTACAGATCGCAAGTAACACCGAATTACAAATTTTGAATTATGTTTTTCAAATCGCCGTAGCTTCCAAACTACATGTCCGCGCCTCAGACTTCAGTAAGTCAAGAGTTTCGTAATTTGATGAACTTTTCGATGGTACTGCAGAACAAAGTCGATTTTCGATTCCAGGTGTAAAAAACGCGAAAAACGCCATATTGATCTCGTTCCCCAAACTTTTTTGGGGTCCAACTTTCATCATAAAATGCGGCCATTTTTCCCGCAAATTTTCGTGTAAAGAAAAGTCACGGGACGGGTGGACAACCAATTGCACATTTCATATGGAACTCCCCATATACAGTCGGCGCTCTCAGTAAAGCCGATCTTGGGACTGTAGGGGAAGATAATTGCGCTCGGTCCGCTACCCCCTCCACGCACCGCTGATGAATTCATTTCGACAGCTCTCAGTAAAGCCGCCGTTACTTGCAACTAGAATACATATGTGACGTGCGCCGAGGAAAGGGGTCTTACGCTGCAAATCGAGATTTTACAGGGCAAGCGTTGGAACTCGAGCGGATAGATGTGACTTTTAGGAGAGAGGGAAGACTCATGAATTCTTCCCCCTCCACTTTCTACTACATTCTCACGCATTTAGCAGCTCTGCTGCCGCGTATTTCTTTTCTTTCTCACGGACGGGGTATCGAAGAGACGCGGAGATGTAGTGGTAAGTGGTGGGAGGTGTTTCACGGGGTCTCGAGTTCTCGAGCGGCAGACCGATTTCTCGCGTACCCAACAACCCAATTATTAGAAAAAGTAATGCTCGGATTTTTTTTTTTATGGTTTCATTAAAAAGAGCAACTCAAAAACTATCCAAAAGTGTAAAAACCTCAAAATCGAATTTTGCAGCGTTAGACCCCTTTCCTCGGCGCACGTCACATATGGATTTCTCCACGGTCTTAGTGAGAGCGGCGAGTTTGAAATAAAATGAGCGTCGTGACAGGTCTAGAGTGGGGGTAATGTTCGAGGATGGATTAGGGGAAGTGGCTCTACTTGGAGCGGTTTTACTGAGAGCGCCGACTGTATTTCGTCTTCTAATTTTCTGACCTTTCGTTTCATGCAAGCGGATTTATAATCCGATGACTTTAAGACTTTATGGTGTTGTTCCATGCGTTTCTATGGTGTCTACTTTTGGTATTTCTCGTGGTAGAAATTCCATGAGTAGCTCATAGGAAAGCTTGGGTTTTTTACTTATGATCTGTGCTTTTGGAAATTGAAATATATTAATATTTAGTCAGTCTTCTCTACATTTAAATAAATGAGCGTATGTTAAGCGTGGGCTCATGCTGTATTTGTGTATACTCGGTGTCTCTATGTTTTAAATGCATCGTTACTTTTCTGATGGTGCGTTTTTGAACGTCACGTGACGTTACAAAACTACAATACAATACAATACAATACAATACTTTTTTATTTACTGATCATTTTTCTGGAAATTTTAAATTTATTATTCAATCATATCCATTGAACTCGTGGAATACTTTGTACTTTGTATACTGTGACGTTGCAGGCTAGCTGCTAGGGATGGTGAAATCGACTTCGATTTTAATCGAAAATCGATTTTTCACTAAAAAAAGTCGATTTTTCAGAATCGAACTGTAGTCATTAAAATCGATCGATAATCGACTTTGGGCTTTCGACTTTTGTACGATCGAGGTCGCAACAGTCAGCTGATAGGTTAGTCAGGTTATAATTTCAATTACGAAAACTTCAAAAATGACTGTAAGTAATAATAACAAAAAACCAAATTTATAAACATAATTAGTATAAAAAGAGATATTATAATTGTTGTAGTATGGTAAATATTGATTATATTGATTATACAGAGCGATTCTGTGGAAAGTTGGGAGCCGTGTGGGTAGGCAACCGGCGTATTTCACCGAAACGGCAACGCTGTCGTAGGGACAGTTGAACGTCTGCACCTACTGATGACGTAGCGACAGCTGTCACTTCGTTGGATCAGAATCAACATACAGTGTGACATATTTGAGGTTGATCGTAATATAACGAGTAAGACAACGGGGATCGATATTAATTCGTAAAGAAGTGGTAACGAATTAGCGAATTGATTGCAGATGTCGATTTCTGTTTATTTGCAACATTATTTGGGTCCAAACAACCCTCGAGGTGAAATTTACGAATCAAAGATCACCTGTTTGCCTACCGATAATCTTGTAGTGGTCTCAGCGAGGAATGAATTAATTGAAAGTATTGTTCTGTAAATAAACGTAGGTAATTGTGCCTTTGATAGCTGAGTGGAATAAAGCGTCGCATATTTGTAAAAATGATTACATTACAATGAGTTTCTATCATGTAATAACATTTTTTATTCATTAAACGTAGTACAATAACAATAAACTAAATGCGTTGTGCCGACGACATGCCGACTTCTTGAGCAACTTTCGAGATAAGCTTCTGACCGTCTTCTGGAACTAAGCGCAGTATTTCCGCAAAACTGTGCATTCAAATTATTAGGAGGTGAAAAAATTTGGGGTTTGCTGCTACGTCAGAAATGCCTCGTAGATTGCTCGTTGTATCGAATTTACATCGCTGTGTTCCTGACCGTAGTTGTCGAAGTGATGCGACGAGTCAGTCCATCATCGAGGAACTGCTAGCTTGTAAATAATTTTGCGAATAAACATAACTCAGAATCTGCGATCAATTCGTAACTTTACCACGACTTTATTACGAATTATTATCGTTTGACATTTGTTGGTTACCTTTATTAGAATGATTCGTAAATTTCACCCCGACGGTTGTTTAGACCCAAATAACGTTGCAAATAAACAGAAATCGACATCTGCAATCAATTCGCTAATTCGTTATCACTTCTTCACGAATGAATATCGATTCCCGCTGTCTTACTAGTTATATTACGATCAACCTCAAATATGTCATTCTGTCACTTGATTCTGACCAAACGACGTGAAAGCTGCCGCTATGTCATCTGTAGATGCAGACGTTCGACTGTCCCTACGACAGCGTTGCCGTTTCGGTAAATATGCGGGTTGCCTACCCACACGGCTCCCAACTTTCCACAGAATCGCACTGTATATAGGCAAAATGGCTCCTAGCGTAGTATGGACTTATTTTAAAAAAACTTGTTATATATAGCTTGTTAATTATAGCTTGTAAAAAAAGCTATAATTTACACTATCAAATTTTTAATTTCATTGAAGTTTTTTATTTATTTATTTAAACTAAGCCATAGTAAAGCCTGGCTGGGTCAACTAGTAAACATATAAGTCTTAAATTTTCATAAATTATTGCAATATAAGATAGAATCTGCAATGATTTGTGTAAATTGTAAATTAATTGAAAAAAATCGATTAAAGTCGACTTTTAATAACGGTTAATCGATCTTTGTAATCGTAACTATTACGATTAATCGAATAATCGAAAGTCGATTTGTTTCATTTCATTTCCATCACTACTAGCTGCCGTCACAGCCGCCCTTCTGGCGGACATTCTTTTACCTCAAAACATACCACGAGAGAGACAGGACTCGTCTCGACCCTCAGGAAAATAGTGACACACCTCAAATAGGGAACCAGCTAGAATCAGACTAATTTGATGTGTTTTTTTGTTAATGTGTAAAGAGAGAGAAAGAGAGAAAAGGAAAGAAGAAGGAGAAGACATCCGCCGCTCCGAGAATCTCTGCAACGTGAACTTCCGCCCGAGTTCCGCCGACGAGATGACCGTTACTACCATTACTAAGGCATCCACGGTACGAAGCCCAGGACATGTACCTCAGAAAGTACCGAGGGAAGTACCGCAACAATCGGAGGGAAGGACGATGATCTTGGATAGCATCTCGCTGACAGTGAATAGGGCTCGCATACAGCTTCCTGTCAGTCGGCATCATTTGCCACCAGCGTCTGGCCTGCGACGACGGAGTGTAGGGCCGTGCTCTGGCGTATAGCCTCCCGTCACAGCACCAGCCACCATCTACCGCTCCTGTCATCATTACCGACGTCGTGTGACGTAACGTTACCGCCACCAGGACGAACCATGCGAGCGTGGGCGAGAATAGCGCCCCGCATGCTTCCATCTGGTCTACCGCAATGGTAGATCCGGTCCAGGGACACTTCAATCCGGATGGAAGGCTGCAGCGAGGTCGGCTCCGAGTGAACCGGCCGCTGCAGAGGAAATCCTGGAGGGGTTGCTGACGCAAGGACGGTACCGCAACGTAAAGTACAAGATCACGCCTTCCCGCAGTCATCTCGCCCGAGTAACGCACGATACGGCAAAACTGCCGATAAAACAGGGCAGGACCTTCCGCCTAACGGTCTGCAAGGAGCTGATAGTTCGCACGCACCGATTGACGAAATGGTCGTGCGAACACCGAATTCGCATGAGCCAATCAATTAATGAGTAACGTCTCATAGGGTCTCCACCCCACCGTAAGGTCTCTATGAATTATCGTTGTAAGGCCACGAATTTCCGCTAGATTTTCAGTTGGTTCTCTTTCTCGCTTGTATAGCACGTGCCTGCAGGCCGTGTGATTAGTAAAATAGTTACGAAAATCTAGGAAAGGACTAATTGAGGCCAGTTTTAGTACCTCTTCACTCAGTATACTAATATTTTCTCTATCGCTTACCTATTGTTCTCTTTTGATAAGGGGCCATTCATTAATTACGTAAGGTGATTTTGACGATTTTCGACCCCCCCCCCCTCCCCACATGTAAGGATACATAAGATTTCTCGACCCCCCCCCCCCCTTCCCCTTCTTACGTAAGATTTCATCTGGTTTTAGAAAAGGATCAATTGCACTGAAACTCACTATGTTAGAAATCGCACATTTCTACTTATAAAATATTACGTAAGAATGGCATTTACCCCCCCCCCCCCCCAGATAAGGGCATGTAGAGATTTTGCGACCCCCCCCCCCCCCCCCTCGGAACCCTT
Organism: Rhogogaster chlorosoma; assembly: GCA_944452935.1. NCBI lineage: Eukaryota > Metazoa > Arthropoda > Insecta > Hymenoptera > Tenthredinidae > Rhogogaster > Rhogogaster chlorosoma. The sequence continues at coordinate 3,247,922 of OX101801.1, read as the reverse complement.
ACGTAATTAATGAATGGCCCCTAACTTTTAACTGGCTAAATTTTTGCATGATATTTATATGCTATATCGCATATCTAAGATTCCGTATCCTGCTCTTGGTAAACTCTGTGCAATTTCTCTGTGTTATTTGGTGTGGTGTGCCGCTAATCCATTTTCCGACTCCCTGACGGTTGGCTGGGCGTAGTAGTCGTAAGTTAAATCGTTTAATCAAGTTATAAAAGAATTAAGTCTTTCTCTGAGTACGCTCTCGCTGATGATCCGCTGTTCATCTAGTATTTCTTTATTATAAATTCTTTCCGTCAGTCAGTTATCGAGCCGTTATATCGCAAATAATTTCATAATACCGCTAGTGTGTCGCCTAGGTTGATCATTTATCTGAGTAGGAAGAGTAATATAATCCCTTGCTATGTATCGCGTCATAGCGCACACTAGCTAACCGGCGTGTTATTGCTTTTTCTTCATTATCGCTGTATTTCGGAAATCAGGCTCTTTAAAATTATACCTAGGCTGTAAGAAAGTATTATCTCAAAGTATTTAACTCAGACTACCGCAATTTCTCTTGAATACCTGTAGCTATCTGTAATACCGCACCATTATAATAGAATATACGAAATTGTCCATTGAAAGCTATATCTGGTGTTCTCGAATTCATTTATCTCCTTAGTTAAGGTGAACCCACTGTGCCATCGAGGCCTTCGTTCCGCTATTTTGTTATTCTAGTTTGTTAAAATTGGTTTGCTTGGCTATCGCTGTTTCTTTTGGATTGACGCATTCGTGTCTGGCGCCCAACTAATTCTTTCTTTTATTGCTAAAAATTCTCAAAGAATAAGGAACGCCGTAGGGTACGGTGGTATACTTTGAACCATCGTTACAATACATATATTTCTATTCGCAAATATCCCGATGATTTCTCAATGTGGGTGTGAGTTTTGGAAGGTAATACAAGTCTCCGGAGACAATTGATACGCGAAACTGAATGAATCTTCTGGAGTTCACTGATTTGCGACACGTAGAATAGTCTTGATACATTGCAGTAATTTATCTATCTTACCACCATGGAAGATGAAAACAGTAAGAAAATGTAGATTGGTATCCAGCGATCCTGCTATTTTTCAAGCAACTTGCTCACCAATTATGGAATAAATATTGCAGTGCATTTGAACTTTGAAGAACAAGCTTGAAATGAGATTAATATTCACTTTGCCTGAAGAGCAGAAGCTGATATCATACATCATTCGTCTATTACCTATTGACAATGAGTATCCTATTACCTATTGTTACGTAGAGGCGTGTTGTCTCTTGAATTAGCAAATGTGATGCGTATGCCTGGCAAGCATAATTTACAGAGTCGTTTCCGTTGGCACCGTGCATCTGCAGACAGGTTGAAGTAACAGCTGAACCGATCTTGGGACACATACTGTCCAGGCCCGTTGTTCCTTGATCTTCTGAATCCATTTCTGAGGCAGAAGCGTAATTAGAACAGACAAGATATAAAGCTGATGGGGAAATCAAAATTCGTAATAGCAAATCGCCACCAGAATATTTGCAAGCCAGCGAGTGGCGCATCTATAGCTGAAGTGAGTGCATGAAAATTGCTGTTGGAACTCAAACAGTTTTTGCATAGCCGTGAAAGAGTCAATTTCATTACAGGTCGATAAAAAGCTCTCACGTACGAAAAGTCATGCCGATAATTAAGGGAAAACAACAACCCGCAGTTACTCTTGTGACAACTCGAGTCAGGGAGAGTTGGATATGTTCGACAATCGGGTTAATGACACGGTTTGTCTATAGTCATTTTTCACGCACACCTTTTTTCCACACTCAAGTCTTGTTTCAAACTTGTCGACGACGTACTTGGATTGAATTCTCAAAGTTTTGCTTTTTTCCGAATTTATACACAGCTGAGAAGGAAGTTTCTTATTTACCTACACGGCGAAAAACAAATGGGAGATTCTCCCATTTTCGCATAGGGAAAATTCCTATGTTGACATAGGAATTTCTACTATGTCAACATAGGAAATATTCCAATGCAACATAGTAAAATTTCCTATGTTAACATAGGAATTTTTCCTATGTTGGCATGGTAATTTTTACCATTTTCCCATGGGAAAAACTCCCATTTGTTTTTCTCCGTGTATGAGCATTTTATTCAGCTGTCTAAATGAGGAGATCATTTTTTTCATTCACCAGTTATTTAAGCGTTTGGCCTGATTCATCTCATGATGGATAAAACAAGTTCAACATTGACTATCTAATTTTTTGAAAACTCGAAATTTATATTTTTTCTTAGCTGCTAGATTTCCTCAGATTGAAAATCGAAATTCAAAACTGATGCGTGATATCTGCTTTCTCCAGCGAATTTTCTGGACTGCGGAGCGCCAGAGGGAGGGTCGCGAGTAAGAAATTTGAGACAAAATAGCCGAGTGAAATGTGCATGAGTTAATCAGAATTGTAGAACAATATTCATTCAAGAATCACGAAATTAACTGGTTTTAATTTGGCCCATCGATCTTAGTTTGCTCAGGTAGAATCTTCAATGTATCAAGAAACCTGGAGTAAAGGAATGAACATACGAGGTCAGAATTGAGTTATGGAAACTGCTCGATTTGTTGTTTGTCGGAAAGTCGAGACATTCATTGACTTCTATATATCAGCAATATACAGGGTGATTCACTGCTACCGAGTCATCTCGGATAGGCGGATTCCTGAAAAAATTCTAAGACTAAAAGTCCTTTACCAAAAGTTCGTCAACTGATTTTTTCGGTTCCTCGTTGAAACTTAAGTGTATTCAATACTAAATGTATAGAAGGGGCTTCTGAATTGAAATCAATTGTAACTTCAGCAACAGAAGCTAATTATTACAAATTATCAAACAAGAAATTAAATTTTCAAATTGTTTCATATGTGAAATTAGTCATCAAAATCAATAGTTTTTAATACACCCACCAAAGAATGGACTTTCAACTTCAGGTTAAACAACAAATTTCGTATATTTGGAATCAATTGTAACGTGTATGTGCTCAGGAAATTGGGCTTTTTGATCATTTTTTATTTGGAATTTCTGGTTAAGATTCAATTGTAGTCAACTGCATAAACCAAAAATTAAAATTTTCAAGAAGGCTCCATTTAGAAATTAATATAAAAAATCAACACCTGTGGAGTGAGAAATCAGTGGATTTTTATGATATTGTTACGAGAAGTGAAACACCCCTCATGTGTAGTTTGCATGCTCTAGTAGTCCTCTTAAAAAAATGATGTTCAGAGATACCATTAATTTGTTCTCGGTAACCAATTGCTGTCCAATTATTGTAATTAACAGTGTCGTTCTAGACCCTAAACTGAACACACTTATTTTTTGATACAACCAATTCCTCCCAACATATTATCCACTTCTTGTGTATTCTTTCGTGTTTACATTTATTACTGCTGCGGAGCCCACAGATCATTCAAGGCTTCCACGAAACCACCCGCCGTAACAATACCTATATATGTTTATATAAATCTGTAATATATGATACACAGTGCGATTTGTCCGAAGTTTCAAGGTAGTATAGTATCGTGAAATCAACAGCTGACAAGGGGACTATACGGACGACTGATTTTTGTAATTTTTCATACGTATAGTACAGAAAGGTCCAGGCCCAAATAACAAATCCCGTAAGCCTTAGGGCTAGGCATCCAAAAGTTTTCGAAAAAATGAATTTTGAAAAATTACAAGCGATGCATATTATACGCTGAAGTTAAAATACTTAACAGCGAGGCTCGTGGGTCACCCGGTAGCGCGCCAGTCTAGCATCCCGTAGATCGATGGGTCGGATTTTTTTTTTGTTTTTCGTCTCAGACTCTTTTAACGCCTATACCTACACCACATACCTGAGAATGTTTATAATGAATGAACTCTTTTGTCCAAAAATCGAGAATGTAATACGAAAGACATTTGTTTGTTTTATATTTTTCCTTAATTCCATCCAACTTACAGTACAAAAATAATCGTTACATATATGGTGTTCATTCTTCTTTATTACATTATAGTTTTTTTTACAATCACGTAACCTATTACTCTTGCTTCAAAGTTTCATAGGAGCCCGAATGATATTCGTCACAAAAGCAAGGAAAGCAAAATGTTTTACGGCACCCTGCACACTGTATCAAGGATGAATTTTTGCAACTACATTTTTTTTTTCATGATGTGGGTATAGGCGTTACAAGAGGCGTTGAAAAAACAATAATCATCTTTTAATAATGTATGGCAAAGATTATTTTACCATTGCGTTAAGTTTTTACCAAATCTGTCTCGTAATTTTTTTTTTTCTTATAGTAGAAAGTCTGATTTCGGCCATGACAGCGCGTGTAAAAAAGTGGTTTTTTAATAATTAATATCTCGACTTCTGAACGGTGCAGCCCCTCCAAACGAAGGCAACTTTTTTATAGCACTCCGAAGATTATCTATGAAAATTCGCTTGAAAATCTATTTAAAAAAGTGTTGGCGAGACTACGAGCTTAAAACTCGAATACTGACGTTCGTATTCATTTCCACAGCTGTCAAGTTTTTTGTTCATAGCATCAATTGTCATTTTCACATTGAATCCGATTAGGATTGGTGTTCGGAAGGCACGTATTCGATCCAATTGGTATCCAATTAAGAATTTTCAATTTGCGTTAATACATGCGTGGATACAAACAGTACGTATTGAAAACTATTGATGTTCAAATCGTATTTTTTGATTCATGCCTGGTTTCATAAACGCAGGGATCCCCTCGATCACTGGAAAAATTTAACCCATGGGTTTTCTGTCAAATGTTACGTAATAATTGTATCCGCTCTATAGCAGCAGAATTACGCCTATCTTCAACTGTACACGCATCTTACAATAAATTGATATAGGTAGATTGATTGCTGGGAGTCATGTGTTCAAATTCAGGGCCCTCGGAATTATTATTATCGGTTTATTCGGAATTTGTAAGGAGATTTCGCCTGAGTAAAGCTACGGCTCAAATATTATTGGAAATTGTTGGCCCTGAACTTGAACACCTGACTCCCAGAAGTCAATCTATATTAATTTATTGTAAGACGCGCGATTTTGCTGCTATAGAGCGGATATAATTGCCATGAAACTTTCGACAGAAAACCCGTGGGTTAAATTTTTCCAGTGATCGAGGGGCTCCCTGCGTCTATGAAACCGGGCATTAGTCTCTTCCACGGTCTTATACACAGGTCTGGGCACTCTATACCTCTTGCCGTAGAATGTCGCGTGCCACAACTGAGTCCAATTATAGTTACTTTTTCAACCACAGTCTGGTGCGCTGCGCAGTATGACAAGCCTGGCATACGCTATGACAGGCCTCCGAGATAACTAGAGACCTCTCGTGGTGTAGCCTCAGATGCCGCACGGATTTCACATCGAAGTGCTCAGACCTGTGTATGAGACCGTGGTCTCTCCCAATATTCTCGAATAGTTGCGAATGATTAGAACTCATTCACAACGTATTGTATTTCCACAGTGAATTCTGTTATATGCCAAATGTAGTAGTCACACAATTCAGGTCAAACGAAAATAGTTGAATACCAATTCGCAATTTACTACAGAAGACATTTTACATATATTAAAACCGATAAAATCCGATTCAATTTCAATACATGAAAAGCAAATTTTCAGTCCAAGCGGACGACCTGAATCACGAGAAGGATAACCTGGGGGACCTGGATGACGTAACCAGACCCAGCAGCAATTCCACGGCATTGTAAACGTTTCAGTTACAAGAGATGCCGGAACCACTCATGACGAAATAATTCTCACATTCTATTGATTTATGATATTTAAGGGTGTAGTCTAGTTGAGAGGCCCAAAAAAAGCGTATTTTTGTTAATTTTTTGTGAGAATGCTAGGAAAGATATCAATATGAAAGTTGTTGGGTGTGATTATTAAGGTCTTGAACTACGAAAAAAAAATTTTTTTCATTAACTTAGACCATTTTTATACATGTGATTCGTGGAAGAACGCGAGCCCTCGATTTCAACGCAAGTTGGTAGCCACACGCTAACTCGGGAACGGCTTATCTGAAACCAAAAAACCAAAGCTTTTTAGATTCGGTATGCCAGTGGCTACAGATTAACCTACGGATATGAATTTTCAACGAATTTTGTAGATTTGGTTTAAAAAAAACCAAAAATTCGAAAAAAAGTCGTTTTTTTTCTCTGTTTTTCGTGAATTTAATATAGTAAAAATTAATATTTTGACTCGATCGTAGTTCATTCTGTGACTCTACAAGTGTAGAATATGTGGTTAAAATTTCAGAAGGATCGGTCAACTGGTTTCGGAGAAATCGTGTGGCGCGCATGTGAAAACGTCGTTTCGAGAAAAATGCGTTCAAAGTTTTGGCAGTTTCGAGGTTTGTTTTGCTCCGAAAACTAGCAGGTATACGAATATAAGGCAGCAAGAGAGAAACTAAATTCACAAGAGAATACAGAGATTCGTGTAAGATATAGGAACAACTGCTCCAATGAATAGAAAAGGGACCGGAGAGGGGATTAGAGCAGATGTAACGGTCGAGCGCGCTGAGAGCTCAGGTACGCGCGGTCAGGTAGTGACGCTTGACTTGAAAAAAAATACACTTACACTATTCGGATCTTCATAAAAATTTAACACAATACTCTTACATATATAAACTTTCGAAAAATGTAATAAAAATAAAATCAATTTTTTGAAACTGCTCAACTAGACTACACCCTTAAACAACCCTGCCCGAGTGATGTATGAGCTCTGAGATTGGTTGACCTGGATCCTCCGTAGCTCATGAACTGAGCGTTGCTGAACTGTTGGTAAAGGACTTTTGGTCTTAGAATTTTCTCAGGAAGCTGCCTATTTAAGATGGCTCGGTAGCTGCGAATCATCCTGTATGATACTTATCTCTTCTATAGTTCAGTTGTTGAATAAATCCTCATAACGAGTTATTGATGTGTTATTGTGTCACTATATTCATGGTCCAATCCATTCACATAATTCTATATTCCAACATTGTTGCATATTTTTGAAGCTCATACCTTTTCTTAATGTCTTAACCCATCTCGAATACGCAGCCCGTGAATCACACAAAGGTTTGATGACAACTAATTTGAACTTATAGGCAGTGTCACTTTCCAGCCTGGACACAATTCTGCCAGCATTGTGCGTTGAGCGTACCTCTGTGTGAAAGTACCAGTGTTCTGTGCCATTTTTCATGTACAGTAGACGAAGCCTGATTGAATTATCATCGAATGGAGCATCCCAATCCAGATAAATGCTATTCGACCCGATAGCACAACTTCTATCAAATCTCATAAAATCGATAACCTGAAATTCCGGAACTCTCGAGTATAAAGCATCACAAAGAATGATAGACTCAGCGTGATCCCACACGATTCTCGTCACGTCCAGGGTAATTGTGGCGTCACTTTCGATGACATGAGCGGTGATTCGCAAGTTAGTGAGAACCACGCCTTCGTCGTCGAACTCGAGTTGCCAGATTAGTTTCCGGTATTTCCTCTCTTTCTTGACGGTGCAGTTCAGAGCTGATGTGAATCTGGTCGCTTCTGAACCAGTTGCATTTCTTCTTTCAGCCATTTCACCCGACTCTAAAGATACAAGCAGAGTCATGGAATAGTATATTGTGTACCAAGGAAGTGAAGTAGGTCTTTCAACGCCGAACATGATTTTGCAATTCAAGTCGTAGACGAGTCAAAGACGAGTAATGCAAATAAGCTCGGCGTAAACGACTTTTGCCTCCTTGGTGCATGTTATACAAGTTCCTGCTTGATCCGGTACACAAAGTGGACGGCCAAAAGCTACGGTGAGTACGTCGAAGTAAAGTGACAGTACGTCGAAGACCACTTTCAACTCCTCGGACATAAAGGTAGCTTCATTTCGCTGCTAGGAGCTAAGAGTAAACTCTGCGAATGCGCATTCGCAAACCCACTCAGCTGTCGCGAAAACGCCAACTTTGAGTACCGAAATCAAGCATGAAAAACACGTGAAACATGCTAACGTTGTATAATAGTACTTTTTGATACCCGTGCGAAAGGGTTGATTCTCGGTGAAGTGTGAAGTTTTTCGCCCGAGCGAAGCGAGGGTGAGAATCACACGAGTCAAGAATCATCTTTCGCACGTGTATTGGACTTTGTTTTTCGATACAACGCGCGTTAAGTTGGATTTTATGCACGTGAAACGTGCGCAAAATCGAACTTTGCGCACGCCGTGTGGAAAACATTATTTGTAAACTAGATGGTTAGTTAAAATTTGTCGACTTCAGTGCCGGACTTCAATCTCCGAACGATAATATCATTCACTAATAACTAATGGGACAAGTTTGGAAAACAACGAAAAAAGTCAATTCAGTATATTGCGTGGATTTTCAGACATCCCGCGCGTCTGGAAAAATGATGCTTTGAAAATCTCTGACAAATTGACTGTTGAGTGAATGATCGAGAAACCAGAAGGATATATCGAGGGGCCATTACGTGGAAAACAAATGAAGTCTAGCTTTCCATATTCTCCTATTATACAATGAATTTATAATTGTACTGTTATTTTAATATTTGACTAAAATTTTCCTACACAACACTCAAATGAATTTTTGGAAATATCGTCATAAATATCATTCGTAAATGAGGAACAAGAAGTTCATTCAGTGAAGACAAGGTCTTTATAGTTTCAACGATTAATTTTTGTAAAATTTTACCAGTTTGGGGGAAGCCGTTCTTTTTCACATTCTACTATTATTCCGAACATAGTTTGCTGCCGTCTCCGCCTAAACGAAACAGACTTGCAGTCTGATAGCACAAATGACGCTGTCGGTGATTGAAAGATCGCCGAGACAACACTGTCGCCTCGCGTGAAATGTACCCTACACATATTGCCAAAAAGATTCGATTTAGTCCCCCTTTGAGACTTACGTGACTCGATTTTGACCAGGAAGTAGCTGTGCAAGTATACTATGGGTATACCTACTAAAAGATTTTACCATTTACCAAACAATTTACCGAGTGACTGTAAAACCGAAAAAAAAAAAACGGTGTATTTCTATGGGGGTGAAACCTGCGATAAGGGGCCATTCATTAATTACGTAAAGGTCCCGAGGGGGGGGGGGGGGGGTCGCAAAATCTCTACATGCCCTTATCTGGGGGGGGGGGGGGGTAAATTCCATTCTTACGTAATATTTTATAAGTAGAAATGTGCGATTTCTGACATAGTAAGTTTCAGTGCAACTGATCCTTTTCTACAACCAGATTAAATCTTACGTAAGAAGGGGGAGGGGGGGGTTCGAGAAATCTTATGTATCCTTACATGGGGGTAGGGGGGGTCAAAAATCGTCAAAATCATCCTTACGTAATTAATGAATGGCCCCTAACGGATCACCATCATAATGCCTCCGGAAAAACTTGAATCCAGATGACCAAGGATTTTGCCTCGAGCCGGTCAATTCCCATCCATTATTTATTCATTACGTATCAATCACGTTACATTACCCGTTATTTCGATGTGCATTTTCTGGTTGAATAGAAAAGCCCCCTTGGTTGTACTCCCCACGCAGGTGTAATTTCCAGCGTCGTTTTCGCTGGCACGGGGGATCTTACAAGTCAACAACATATCTTCCAAACTTCCCCAATATCCAAGCTCTTGAAACCAGCTGTCCAGACTGGGCGGTTCTTGATCTGTTGCGTCTATTTTAATTATTTGGCAATCAGTATTCGTAAAAATGGAGCCGACATCGAGATTAAGATTCGTGACAGCGAATGGTTACGATTGAGATAACTGTAGGTCAGTGAGTAACACATCGTTATATCATAGCTGATCTACTGACATAAAAATTGCAAGCTACAGTGCGACCTCCCAACAGAGCCACTCTCTATAGAGCCGCTTTTCTAGTTCTTCGTTCGACCACGACCCCCCACTCCACCGTCGTTTTATTCGAACTGAAATTTGGAGACTCTTCGTCTCAATAATGCCGCGCTTTTGATACATGAAAATTAACAAAAGAGTCGAGAGAACAGCTGGCTGTTTCGAGAGGTGGGTGACTTCTTCACGCGACAAGGTAATAATGTCAAGTTGGTGGGAGGCCATCGATTCTTAGAAAAGTTATTCCCCTGTGGTTCCATCAGGGACTTATTGAGAGGTCGCACTGTATTTCATGACAACTAGATAAGAAACGGTGCAGGGTTTTTGATAATGACTCAGTCGTGAATTATTTTTGGATCTTTTGAACTGCTTGCAGAGTTATAGGCATATGTATGACGACAAGAATAATGTCGCATGTGAAGAGTAAAATAATTGAAGGGTTTCGCCTTTTTCCTTGAGAATGTGGGCACTAGGTGGGCCGAAAATCCGCTTTTTTTGAATTTTCATTATTACTACCGAAAATATTGTTCAATATGCATAAAAAAAAAATCTATGCAAAAGGAAAACATTTTAGGTCGATATCTAAGGCTCGCCAAATCCCGTTAAAGTTAGAAGTCATTCAAAAAAAAAGTTTCTAACTTATTCTGATCGGAAATTTAATTCTCTACAAAAAAGGTCCTATAATAAAATTACGTAAAGTTAATAGTTACTGAGATAATTGCAATTTTGCTCTAAAAAATGAAATTTTTTCAAGATATTATCACATTTTCAGGGTAAAAAATGAATTTTATCATATAAATTTCATGAAAAATTGAATTAAAAAAACTAAAATTAAAAAAATTAAATTAAAAAAAATAAAGAAATAAAATAATTTTTTTGATTTAATTGATTTTTTTCATTTTTTTGTAATTTTTATTCCTTTTATTTGATTTCCCATGAAATTTATACGATAAAATTCATTTTTTACCCTGAAAATGTGATATCTTGAAAAATTTCATTTTTTAGAGCAAAATTGCAATTATCTCAGTAACTATTAACTTTACGTAATTTCATTATAGGAGCTTTTTTGTAGAGAATTAAATTTCCGATCAAAATAAGTTGGAAATTTTTTTTTAAAATAACTTCTAACTTTAACGGGATTTGGCGAGTCTAAGATATCGACCTAAAATTTTTTCCTTTCGCATAGATTGTTTTTTACGCATATTGAACAATATTTTCGGTATTAATAATGAAAATTAAAAAAAAGCAGATTTTCGGCCCACCCTAATGGGCACCCCATAAAAATCACTCCCGTTGCAAGAACCTTGCGTCGAATACAATAAGGTAATCAGTTCCCACAAAAACATTCATTCCCATGACAAAAACCATATCCAATTATTACTTCGTATGACAATTCTTCCTCGCAATAAAAAAAGATTCGAAAAGAGATGCTACTGCTAAACACCTTCATCACATCTATTTTTTATCAAATTGATACCCAGGCGTTTGACCTTTCCATTGGTGGAAACAGACAGCACAGAGGAAAAAAATCAATCAAGTTTGGAGGTACTTGGCGGGCCGACATTTAATCTCACTATATGATTATTGACATGGTTTAATTGTCGATTGTTTGGACGTCTTGTTTATAGAAGGTCCCCCAAGTGCCGCTACCTCCACTTTTATTTTTCATTTCGTTATTTCTATTTTTTTTTATGTTTTCTGGTCTAATTATCAATTTGCTAAGAAGTGAATATGATGTAGGTACTTGGCAGTAACATCTGATTTCGGATCTATTTTTTCTCGCAAGAAAGGAATCTTTAGATGAAATAAGCATTCTATATGTTTTTTTCGCAAGAAAATATATTTCTTGTGCAAAAAGTTTTTGCACCGGAGGTGCTTTTTTAGGAGAAGAGATAGTTACACCCGTATGGAATTCAGAATACGAGTGACCATTACGCGATATATTTATTGTTTCGTGAAGTAATGGATTAGCAAGTAGGGTGAGTATTCTATAAACTAGGATAACGACGTAGGATATAAGTGGGCATAAAATTTGTTGAACAAACACTCGAAGCTACAGGACCGTGGGACTCGCTGGGAGGCCTATGGAAGTATAGCTCATACGATTGCTAGATGGCCGCGGGCGACGGATGGTTGCAAAGTTTGGCCAGAAAAAAAACAGGGGTGGATTTCAACCGACCAGCAACGCGCAAAGACGTGTAACATGAACCTGTGTCTCTGAGCAGTTTTTTTTAATCGAGCCTCTACAGCTTTACTTCATTAGAATCAGGCATTTGCGCTCGCTTCTCATATCCTTTCCATCTTCGTAGATCACATATTTTCCCACATATTAGTTCAGTTCTCTTCGAATTTCCATCAAAACGTGATCTTATTCGGTTTCTGTAACATGGAATCGACGACGTGCTAGAAACTGGTGACAAGTAGTATAAGAACAAGTCCACGTAGCCACAAGATGTTGTTACCACCGCAGATGAAATCGAATCAAGATTCGCGGCAGCGAATCGCCGAGTTCCCCCCCCCCCCCCCCCCCCCCCCCGCCCCTCCGACAGTGAAAACTCGGCGCGCCAGCCACGAAACATTTACCCGAGCCAGCTCTTGTTCTTGTAAAAAATCTGTCATATCTTTTGAACCGCTGATTATTTCCTAATAAAATTTATATGGGCGTAAGGCCCTCGCCATTTGACCTTGCTCGCGAAATTTCGACAAAATCTACCGCGTGGTTCCGGAGATATTGACCGTCGAAGTTGATCGAAAAACACAATCTTCTTCTTCTTCTTCTCCTTCTTCTCCTTCTTCTTTGTTGGAGACCAATCTTCTTGAGACCACGATATCTGTCGAACCGTTGCACTTATGAACTTGCCATTTGGAAGGAGTGTTCTCATCACCGAAATCTCGCCCCCTATTGTTTTTGAGCAATAATTAACCACGCATAACTGAGTTATTAATAATATTAATCATTTTACAAAATGCGCATGCGCAGCAGCAAATCGCGGCCGCGTGCCAGTATGATTATAATATAATATTATTATATTATTATAGTATTATTTATAATCATATTTCATTTATCATTGTTATTATTATTGTCATTATTATTGATGCGTCACGTCTACTCGTGCTCCCCAAAAAAATTTGTACTCAGTAATGTGTTCGCACCGCAGTTTTCGGTGTCCAGGTCCTTCGCTCCGTAGTTTTCGGTGTCCAGGTCCTTCACTCCGTAGTTTTCGGTATCCAGGTCCTTCGCTCCGTAGTTTTCGGTATCCAGGTCCTTTGCTCCGTAGTTTTCGGTATCCAGGTCCTTCGCTCCGTAGTTTTCGGTATCCAGGTCCTCCGCTCCGTAGTTTTCGGTGTTTAATTTAACTTCATCAATTCAAAACTCAATCTTTATACTCATAAATTTTTAGAAGCTTGTCTGTTTTCTTGCAACAAAATTGAAATATTATTGTACATATACGCATATAACATATTATACATTCCAAATCAGTTTAATCGTTTATATAGCTGTTGAAATAAAAGGCATGTCTCTACCAAAGATTATTAAAAATAATAACGTGTAATTATGTTGGTAATGAAGTATTATATCATATCATAATAAAAGGTAAATCATTTTTTTTAATTTTCAAAGTCGTTTATTCACATGTTTATAAATTTACAGCTTACAGTTCTGTCTATAAACATTATTATTATACAAAATTGGTCCACACGTCTTTTATTCAAACTTAACAGGGAAATGGTTACAAAGCGTCGAAAAATAGGAAAGAAATGAAATTTTCAATTAGAAAATTATTGGAATTTTTTTTTTTTTTTATATATAATTGAAGAACCAATTTTGTCGAAATTAGTGTACGGAAAAAAATTTTTTACACCCATTTATTTTAGAAATAAAAAAAATTAGCTCGTATCTTTTGCGCAAATTCCAAAATACACTTGTTCATTGTAGCACATGCATTCCATCACGAATGATCGGAAGTTGATCTTTATACATGTGTAATATGTAGAATACATTCGAGTCAGCTTAGCGCTGACCCGTTTGCACATACAAAAAGTAATGAAATAAACGCAAAAACATTGTAAATTTAAAAAATTAAAACCGAGTTCCAAAATGGTTTCCCCAGCCAAAAACTCGAGAACATCCATACTCTTTTTCAGCGTCAGATTACAAACATCATTTCCTTACAAAAATAGTACAAAATAATACGTGAAATCAGGCATCGAAGCCGAGCGTTCCCTTCGTTAATTTTCAGACTTCAAATTATGTTCTTCAAATGCTAATCAATGGAAATGAATGGAAAACCAATAGAATCATTGATAAAACCTGTGATAAAACAGCATATTGGCGACGGAAAATATTGCTGAAGGAAGTTAGCTCGTATGATGATACGAACTCGGCGGGCATAGATTGTTCTGAAAATTATCAATTGCACTCTTTTTTTTTAATTATTTCTTCCAGTCAATGTGTAACGATCACACCCACAAAATTGTCGGGAGCATGATCAAATACTGTTAGGATATTCTTGGCATTGATAATATATTTATTATTGTAGACTGAAACTGCGATATAATAGTAGTTTATATGGCAATGGCGCAAAAAGACCTCATCTTCAAATCGTGTGACACTTTCACACTCCTCATAAAGTCCTTTTCAGTGCCCGTGCCCTACATACTATCCTTTTTTTCTTCAAATTTAAAAATCAGAAAACATTTTCCACGCACTAGTGCTTCGTGGTTTTCGCAAGAGGTTATGTTGAAACAAATGAATGAAAGGAATGAGTAATCCGTTGAAAATTGATGTTAAAAAAATACCTATAGTGTGTTCATAACAAGAACTAATGGTCCAGGCACGGTGATTTCAGTAATTTAAATTCGAATGCAAGTTTTGAAGAAGAGTTCAATTTCATTCTGCATCTATCGTTTACTGATTTTCGACTGAAGTTATAACGCCATGCTACAAACATGTCACATCCATAAAACGATACACACTTATACTGGACGTACCCATTATCGGTACACTTCGGTGATGCTCTTGCGACGTCTCTCTTTCTATTCGACTTACAGTATAGATACACATATTCTGCATTAAAAGACGCACTAATTGCTGATCTTACCTCACACTTCAGCAATTGATAATTTTCAGAACAATCTATGCCCGCCGAGTTCGTATCATCATACGAGCTAACTTCCTTCAGCAATATTT
This sequence comes from Rhogogaster chlorosoma, assembly GCA_944452935.1. NCBI lineage: Eukaryota > Metazoa > Arthropoda > Insecta > Hymenoptera > Tenthredinidae > Rhogogaster > Rhogogaster chlorosoma. The sequence goes on along the minus strand of OX101801.1, from coordinate 3,232,859 downwards.
TCCGTCGCCAATATGCTGTTTTATCACAGGTTTTATCAATGATTCTATTGGTTTTCCATTCATTTCCATTGATTAGCATTTGAAGAACATAATTTGAAGTCTGAAAATTAACAAAGGGAACGCTCGGCTTCGATGCCTGATTTCACGTATTATTTTGTACTATTTTTGTAAGGAAATGATGTTTGTAATCTGACGCTGAAAAAGAGTATGGATGTTCTCGAGTTTTTGGCTGGGGAAACCATTTTGGAACTCGGTTTTAATTTTCTACATTTACAATGTTTTTGCGTTTATATGTTATAACTCGACGAATTGTGTTTTTGAAGTTGGAAAGATGTGTTGCTAACATAGCATATCACTAGACAAGCGCGAGGGTCACGTACGCGTACGCCTGTCGTATACGATTTTTCCACACGGCGGACGCAAAGTTCGATTTTATGTCCATACGCAGCGTTTGCAAGGTGCCCAAATCCCGCACGGCTCGGATGAGCGTGCTGGAAAGTGAAGTCTGTTGCCTAGTCAAGTGCGGGAAAGTGAAGTATATTATTTCGCGTCACTAGAGCCAAAAGGGCGTATCGAAAAAAAAAAAAAAAAAAAAAATTTCTCCAATCAACTTAGGAATGTTAAAAACGTAGATATCTATGAGGAAAACCAAAAAATTTTTTTTTTTTTTCGATACGCCCTTTTGGCTTTAGTAACGCGATTTGTTTATTGCTTGTCTTACACAATTTGATTGTAAAAATAGTATGTGTGACAAGTGCGCATTGGCGATTTCCACACGACTGTGATTATCGCCTTTGCTTTGCTCGGGCGACAAACTTCACACTCGTCCGGAAATCTACGAATTTGCGTACTACTTGCACAGTGTACTATTTCTAAACTTGGTCTGCCAAATTTGATTTCTCATATCCAATATTTTATAGATTTACTTTCCATCGTGTGCAAAGTAGTTATCTTTCATACCGCGTGTCGAAATGCACGAATCGAGCACTTTGCATACTGCCAACATGCGTGAGAATTCGAATTTCGCACACGGAGTTGGAAAAAATGTGTTATAAGTAGGTCAAAGCTGTTTGCTGAATCGACTACATTTTCTGTTACTTCATTTACAGACCAATTCTTGACGCTCCACATTTTTCCAATAAAACCAATTCGAATTATGTAATTTATCACAAGTTTGATGGCAGTTCAAAGTCATTTTTACATTTTACAACGTATTTTTCACACTTTCTAGAACATTCGAGCTATTGAAAGCAGTACGTTGTGGATTTTCCGAAAATCCCCAGCATTCTGATACTTACGACGCGAGAAAACGAATTTGTCGAATAACAACGAGAGAAAGAATTTGTGCAACAATACTCAACAAGGAGGGAGCGCAAATGCCATTTTTTGCCGTCTGTCTGACCTCACGTGAATCTAGCTATATGAGCTCCGTGTTACGGTACCGGGACTTGAGATGGGCAGATGGAAGAACCTTGGAAAAATAATTCGGTGACTTACGACAGTCTTCGCTGGCATGAACGACAGCGCAACCAGCATACAGCAGTAATAGCTTCATCGCCAGGTTCGATCGAATTCGTAACATTGCGTAGCCCATCCAACCTTTCGGGCTCGCCAAATATTCGATTCTCTTCCGAAGTATTCCAAAGACGAAATTACAGAACTTACGTGCTCGCCATACTCTTTCAGCATAGGATCACAAGATTCATCCACTTGAGACTTTTGAATGTAAGTACGCAACTATTGCCTCGGCAAACGCGTCAAAACACTTTCAATTCATTCTTGCAGACTTCCGGAGGCCCTGCACACAATATTAGACTCGTCCTTGAGAAGGGTAGAATCTTGATTTCAATGGTTCCACCCCTCGAATACATTCGGATTAATTCAAAAGAAATGTCAAATTTTTCGTAATTTTTTTTCGTCGATATCCACCCACTCCTAGGGAGCTTTACTTCTTCTCGCGAGAATTTATTGAGATCATCGATTTTGAGTGGTTTGTGATCCTTTTCATTTTGCCGTCAACCTAATTATCACCAGCTCGAAGATCGAAAACTTCCAGAAAATGTTGGTAGCAATGATATCTTTCTGTCGGATGTTTATGAATTCGACAGAAACATCTATAGGCCAGATCAATCACATTTTTCTCCTCTGTATGTTGCGAAAAATGCTGAAGAACCTCCTGAATATCTAACAGAAAGGTATCATTGCTACGAACATTTTCTGAGAGTTTTCGATTTCGCAGCTGATAATTAGGTTAACGACAAGAAAAAAATATTAAAAATCACGAAAAATCAATGCTTCTCTTATGAAAGAGAGCAGGGAAACCTAGGGGTGGGTAAATATCTACGAAAAAAAAAAATGAAGAAATATTTAACGTGTCTTTCGAATTATTTCCAACCAATTTGAGGGGTGCAATCCTTCGAATTCGATTTCTCCCTGTTCGAAGACAGGTCTGATACAATAAACATATGATAAGGACAAGGTTTCACATACTGCGAGTTGTGGACGAGCTTACAAGTTAGAGCAGGTCCCGAGTGATATCTGAATCACACGATTTTCCCGACTATAGATATTATGCCGTGGTGCACAGATCAACAGCCAAAGTCGCGTCTCGCTTTGGGTAGACGAAATGGAATGACCAGAAGAAGTGAGGGAACGGATGTGTTCTATACCTCGGCTACAACAAATTACTGGTAGTCGATTCGCGCCTGAGTCTTTTATACTGCTACTTGTTATCAGCTTGTAAATATAGTCTCTTTATACAATGCAGCTGTGCAGGAAGCATGCGGTGACTTGTGGTTTTGATGAAACAACAAGCGTGACGGTAGTTCAGAATCATGGAAGTTCCTTAAAAGTTTCTACGAAATCCACCCCGCAGTCGATTTGCACAACTTTTTCAATCCGGATTGTTGGATGCAACTATCGGCTCCTCTCGAACACAGCTACGAGTCAAGCTATTCGTTAGACGACCGGGCACTAACTTTGAATGCAGAATAATTTTGATTCGAATTTCCAGAGTTAGTCTCCTTGACTCAGCCACTTCAAATGAATTCGTCGACAGGCGCGATTCGTCAAGGCACACTGCAGCTTGCCGAGTATAGTCCCCGAAATTCCGGGAACTCAATTTCCCAAGTATTCATTATTAAGGGTAATGATCCGAGCCTGAATTTCTGAGAGTTCGAATATGCACATCGAATTTATCTTGTAACAAATCGTTCATTCTGTGGGATGGACACCGACTTGCATTGATCCTGCTACGATCAAGGCCTTCCGAAGTAATTTACCACATTTCCTCTAGGATGGACGGAGTTTCCTAAAATCAGAATTTAGGAAAGTATTTCAGCAGTATTTGACCTCGGAATCCCGGGATGAATCAACTCATCATATGCGTAGAGAGGCAAGGCGATTAATCCAGATTCGCAACTCCTGCACGTGTGAGACTTTTTTTCATTCTTACACCGATTAGTTTTCCCTTAGGGCGCAGTTCTATTTTTCCCTTTTTATGTAAATTCATCTGCGCCCAAGGAGCAGAATACTTTTTTCGTGATGGTCATGAAGCTCTGTGGAACTGTAATAAATCAAATGAATCCCACTGAACACAACAAAATGTGTCTTAAGCTCATCTTAAATAAATGCATCCGAGAGGCCGCATATCCCCTGGTTAATCATATTTTCAATCATCATGCAATCGCGAAATGAGCCGAATATTTCTAACTCGAGGATGATAGAAAAAACACCCGCATCATTATCAGACCTCGCCTAATGATGTATTCTTTACAAAGTCTGAAAGGCAAACCACCGAATGTCGCCACGAGTCGTAAACATGGGCGTTCTCGGATAACTGAACGTCGCCTTCGTACAACGTCCGCTATTATTTTCAGAGGATTGTTCTTAAAACATGTGAAACTAACATATTTTCATGTGCGGTTGAAAACGAATCGGTTTTTTGTGCCACCCTGATATAGATACTTAATTTCTAACCGAGAATGCTTGATCTTTAAGGGATTCGATCGCCATCCATTTGAATCGACGAGAGTATCTTCTCATAGTTCCTGTCCGTAGAGAGGGTAGTTGCTAATCCAAAATCATGTATTTCTTGACGTTTGAAAGTGCCTGGATCATCACATTTGCGTTACACATGACATACCTGTGATATTCACAGAACCGAGTGTAACGTAATCGGTATATGCTTGTTACAAATTCGTGTTTCCTCGGCTAGTATCACCGGAGTCAAGAGTCCCTTCCAGGCTAGGCAGCCTCCGTCGCACAATTTGATCAGAATCCAAGCCGTACAAACTCTTCTTCTTCCTCTTTTCCCCTATTGGTTACATCCCCCTGCGTGCATAGCACTGGGTACAAAATTTAAAAGCTAAGTAGCTCAAGCCTCATAGGAGAATGCGCATATGATTGACAAAGTCTTGCGCGTGTGCGGGGATAACTTGTTGTGAAGGAAATTCAACGACTTCTGATACGACGAAGATGTTTATACGGAATAACCGAACCAACAAAATTATAAATTGGTTGGAAGAGGTGAGGTATGTGAGGGATGCCGTGTATACCACACGCGACATAATCAGCATCGACAACTCCGAGCATGGTTGTCATAACAGGACGTAGGAAACCCACAGGCTAACCACTTCTGACGCCTAATTGTTTTTCAACAAATACCCAAATAAGTGGCAAATTAGTTCAGAGATAAATACAAGCGGTACAGTTATCAATGTTTTTTTGTAGATAAGGAAATGTTTGCGAGGTCACCACGGGAAAATACTCGCCGTTATCAGATGTCTCGAATTTCAAGCGCTAAAATAGAAACCACAAATTATCGTCACGACTTGTCACCGACGGTTCTCAGATAATTGAAACTTTCTGTCCAACCAAATTCTAGATCCTAATGATTTAAAGGGTCTAAACGATATACACGAAAAATAATTTCTGATGTGGTGGGCGTAAAACGCCTATATTAATAAAGCGGGCTTAATCACTAATTCTATGCTTGCTATAATTCATTAAATGAAAACGTCAAAATTCTGCCACAGAAATAGAAAACGACGATTTATAACAACCCTGTGCATCGGGATGGTTAAAAAGAGTAGTGTCATTCGTATACAGGAAAAATTAGTTTCCGCAGCAAACGATCACTTCCAAATATCTGTGTGTTTAAAGATTCAACTGCTCACCGAGACACTTGTTCGTTACCCTCAGTGAAGCAGGTTTTGCCGAAGTAGAAATCAGTGGAATGATATTTAGTACTGCCTCATCGAAATTAAAATTCCGAAAAGTGCGGATGTCGTCTTTTTTCAGAATTGAGATACAGCGCTGCTTATTAAGTACTCTCCGTGATGTGCCATCCTTCATAAATATATTCCAAAACATAAAATATAAGTATCTGACGATGTGTTGAAAGAAAAGACTGGAAAGCCGTGATTATATCAACTTTATTGATTCGGGGTTCAACTTTTCAAATTGTTACATCGAAAAAAAGATATTTATCGAACCTGGTGATTATGGAATGAAATTCTCACTAGTTCCAAAATCCGAAAGTTCCGAAATTTTAAAAGCGCCAAACAGTAAAAATTCTGAATTTGTTTCAGACGATTTAAAATTTTCGAAAACGTTGAAATTCCGAACATTGGAATCCCCGGAAGTCCAACAATCCTAAAATTTCGATGTCATAAATGATTGAAAGGATTTTGAAATTTTTTCCCAAAAAGTCAATTTCAAAACGATTAATTTGACCACTTATTGGTCTCGATACGATCGATACAGCCCGAGTAATTAAACACTGAATGAATATATGCACGAATTTCAAGATCCAGAGGTTTGGCCTTCCGGGTCTTTAGCTCTCGGAATATCGAACCTCCGGTGTTCTTCGTTCCAGATATTTTCAAATTAGCTAGGTATGTAGAATTCCGGGGAAATACTCTTTTTAAAATCTAGTAAGTCGGTAATATTCAAATTTGACATTCTGACAATTCGGACCTATTGTGAATCTTTCTCATACTGAGACGAATTTTTGGAAAAATCTTCAACGCCTACGTCCAAGGTCGTGACTTCTTGTTCGGCAGTCCTATCACCGCATTGCAAAGTATAACGGTTACAGGCAGCCGCTACGATCTTGTAACTGGTATTAGGAAACAGATCTCGAAGAACGTGTATTTCTGACAAAGAGGCATCTCGGTCCACGATCACCGTCTGGAAGGCAGTAGCCACCACTGAGTAGTAAGGTATGATATCTTCCAGCTCTGGAGGGGGCCTCGAAACTCTGATCGTTATCGAACGACTGGTCTTGCAGACGATCGACATCGTTGGAATGAAGTCGATATCTGAAAACACCAAAGTTCACGTACCTAATCCAGAATTTTGGAAACTCGCCGGTTGCAAAAAGCTGTCCAAAAATCTGAACAATACCAAGATTCCTAAAAGACTTCCCTAACATCACTTCAGCTTGCTTTCCAAAGCTCGTACATACCTTTTTCCAACGTTCTAATCCATTCCGAATAAGCAGGCAGTGAATCGCCGACGGAATTGAAAGCGACGATTCTGAACTTATATGCAGTCCCGTTTTCTAGTTCCTCTAAAACGTCACCTCCGTTTATTCTGCTAATTCTTCCCGAGTAGTCTTGCCATTGCTCTGCACCTTTCTTGATGTACTGGATTTTTACCATCGAAACGAGATCGCTATCCGAGTTCCATTTCATGTACACGCTGTTCGCTCCAATGGCTGCGATTTCGCTGATCGTTAAATGAGGCACGGCGTCGTTGACTGTTAAAGAAAAGTGAAGAATCAGGTAATAATGGTTCAAAAATCAGCGAATTGAATCCTGCCTCTCAGGAAGCGACAGGATTTTCTCCCGTGACTCCAGACGGGATGGAAAAACTCCGTGACAAGAAATTTTCCGAATTTCGCGGGATTTTTACTCACCAGGATCAACGGGATGAGCGTGAATTGATACGACACAGGCCAACAGCAGTGATATCTTCATTATTAGTGCCATCTGGAATTGCAGCTTGACGTATTTAGTTCTGTCAATATTTAATTTCTCACCGAAATACTGAGAGCGATCGGTTCCTGACCGTCAACAACCACTTTTTGAATACTATCTCGTCAGCACTTTTTTCTGCCCCAATCTTTGGCTAAAACTAATTACATATTTGCTATGACTCGTCGAGCAAGAACGTCGTTAATCTACGATAAGGATAGAAAATTAGTTTTCCATTAGCCATATATTTTGTATTTCATGTTGCCAGGGCCGGATTTGAAGTTGTTGTGACCCTAAGCTACAACAAGAATGAGGCCAGTTTTCCTCATCAAATAATAATAAATGTGAAGTTTATTCAGTGAAATCTGGTCAAAAAATGCAAGTTCCGTTGGTGAATATTATTTTCATCATATTCACTTGTCTGTAAAAATATAAAAATTTCAAAAATATCATTTTTTTCACATTGTGCGAGGCCCTACCACGACCCGAGGCCCCAAGCTGAAGCTTGTATAGCTTATATCTAAATTCGGCCCTGCATGTTGCTCAGAATCTTAGATACTCTGCAGTCCACGAATTAGCTGAACGATAGAACAAACGGACCCTCGACGATAGTTATGAGAACTGAGGATCTTTGTGGAAGAGAAAATACAAATTTCCTCTCAGATATGGGCGTGAGGGTGCAAAAATGCCATTTCTCTGTCTTTTATCTGTAAAACTCGCCCCAGAGTTTTAATCTTAGAAAATGCCTTGCAAACGGGGATCTCCGGCAACTTATTCTAAAGGGTTGCGCATTTTTTGGTATAAAATACGAATATACAACCTCGTAGGATTTTTGACGGGCCTCTCTTTACGCAAGGAATTTTTTGGAATTTAAATACATATACTTGCGTGTGGTGAGAGTCAAAAAATAAAAATAGAAATTCGAAATGAATCACCCTAATGTACACAGGTTTCATTTTTTCAAGAACAAATCTATAACAATGATTGTCCATTAACTGGAGAACTGCGCGCCTGAGACCAGGCAGTCCACATTCCAGTTAAGTGTAGTTGGCTGCCTAAAAGCAGGCGCCGCGGAGACTGAATCGCTCTCGAGAAACTTCTGGCATTCAAAGAAATACAATTCAAATAAAAGTGTTTTTTTTTTTCTTTTTTGAAAATAATAATTTATTTCTCTAGGTGTACGTCACACGCAATTTTGAACATCGTCTTTGGTCATTGGGTGAGAAAGAGAAGAAGCAGAATTTTCTTTTGCTACGTTTGGATAGTTTTTGACTGACCATCTTGACCAGAACTGACAGAAATCAATAGGATAGAAGCGAATAGCAACGATATCTTCGTCGTCGAAGCAACTTGATTTCGTGACATGATTAGAGCTTGCCCGGACTTTTCACAAACTACTCAATTATCCCCGTCAACAAATACGACGAACGGTTAATCACGAAACGTTTATGACCCGTGCTCAAACGTTGTGAAATGGCAATGGTCAGTGCAGGTCAAATGCTGTTTGGTCAGCTCTCGTCGTTTTAAATCAACGCAACAGAAGCTTTTGAAAGTGCCGCATACTGGCCGACCAACCACGGCTTACCAATGTTTTCCTGGTGATATCGCGAGGCCTCGGAGTTGCGCGCGCACATGCGGAATTCTCGTCTCAGTTTCGAAAGGCAGTTTGCATCTATCAGGCGGTAGATTTTCCAAATCTGATTACCTTGACTGAGTATCCTAAAGACAGCACTCTCTGGGACTTGAAGTGGGCTTGGGGATTGAAGAGTACCCGAACTTAGCGTCCGAACCACCATTGGAGCATATCTATACAGATATGATCTGTGGAATGAGTTATAAGCCTGATGGTAGGCAAACCGTTTTTTTTTTTTCCTAAAATGACTACGCAGTCGAATGACTACATCTACAGACGACGTAGCGGCGTAACTGCCAAAGTGACATATTTGAGGTTTGAGGGCCACTCTTTTCCGCGTGATTATAATTGCTAAAATAATATTGTATTTTATAAGGGGCAAAATAGTATCCTCTTGGTCATTTTTTCATCAAATTGGATGAGATAGTGCTCAAAATGTTTGGTTCGCCTTCACCGCCGACCCGTGTAGAAAATAGTTAGGGATGCCCTAATAATAATCGGGGCCCGAGTCGGTTTAAATGTGGAATCCCTAATATGATTTTCCCGGGTACAGCCTGAAAAGGCCCCGATAAGGCAATTGCAGGTTTTCCAGTTGAAAATTTGATAGGGCCTTGATAGGTAAATCAAGGCAGGGCCCGGTCTGGTTTGAATAGGTTTTCCAATATATATTTAAACAAGGGCTTGATAGGTAAATCAAGACAGGGCCCGGTCAGGTTTCAATAAGTTTTCCATTATGTATTTAAACAAGGGCTTGATAGGTAAATCAAGACAGGGCCCGGTCAGGTTTCAATAAGTTTTCCATTATGTATTTAAACAAGGGCTTGATAGGTAAATCAAGACAGGGTCAGGTCAGGTTTCAATAAGTTTTCCATTATATACTTGAACAAGGACTTTATAGGTAAATCAAGCTAAAGCCCGGTTAAGTTCGACAGGGATTCCCAACAATTAATTTAAATAAGGATTTGATAGGATAGCCAGTACGAGACCCAGTGTGGTGCATTTAAAGAGTAGATAATCAAAATAAAATTTAGTACATATATTCAATATGATACCCGGGAAATTTTTTTTATATATAATAATATATAATAATATATAAGTCATATATAAACATATATGATTACATATTATTATATATGATCATATATGAGAAAATACATAATCATACATAACTATATATGGATTTCGTCCATATATAATTATATGTCGTTCATTTTATATATAAATATATATATACGTATATATATATTCAAAGAGAAAAATTAATTTCATTCGAATATTAACCCTCTCAGACCGAAACCTATTTCCCGTTGAATGAAAATCATTTCCTTCACGATTTTGATGTAAAATACGTTCTAGTTGATGAATCCGCCGCGAAAAAAAAATTTTTTTTTGTTGTTATTTATTGTTTCTTTCTCCTATTTCATATATTGCACCTTCAAGATTGCAGCAGCGTTACTGCAATATTTCAATAGTTTCTGTTTCGATAGGATACGATTAAAATAAGTAAATATTTGATCACTCGGGTAATTTTACTGCTTATTTGATATTAGTATATCACGAACTCAGTAAAAGCATTTGATGTTAGTTTTATAAGTTTGAAAAGCATAATACTTCACAATAGACCGTTGGGAGTAGGTGGATGCCGGACCGCAGCTGATCACGAAAGTTAAGCAACAGTAGCCGCAGTCAGTATTCGGATGGGTGGACGGTACAAGGACCCATTGGCAAAAAAACCAGATTCGGAAAACAGAAGAAGAAGTTCTATGACATCAACTTCTGTTCAATTATATATAATCACATATAATTATACATCGACAAAATTCATATATGATTATATGTGGACAAAATCCATATATAATAAAATTATATATGATTATATATGACTATATATAAAAAAATTTTCCTGGGTACACGTACACAGAAGTTAACAACATTTTACAGACAATACATAATACAAGTTATCATAGGGATGTTTCGAGGGCACAATGTGGTTATGCTCGGGATCAAATAAGGAAACAATAATATTTAAGAGTCCTGAGAGGGCTTCCCTAAAAGGCCCCGATACGGCATCTTTTAAGGGCCCCGCTTAAAAAAGTGGGACAATCCCTTATGGGACCTGAACGGGCTTCCTTATCGGGCCCCTGATTTTTTTCGGGAAAAATAATCGGGCCCCTAGGAGTCCCCTAACAAAATTTCCACACGGAGAGTGTCTAAGTATTTGAAAATTGCAATAAATCTAGCAGACTTGTCAATAATTCCACGATTTTTTTCCGCCTATGTGAAACCGCATAACTTCGGTATGTGGTACGACGAAGTAAAGATAAGCTCCACTCCATTCCCGAGTAATTATTTTCCTAGCTACGATAGTACAATAAATATAGAAAGTAGGAAAAGAAAAAAGAAAAAGATGCAACTCTGTTTTGTGATTTATTAGCGAACCACAATATTATCAGTTCCTTGTACGATAAAAATAATCACATGCGGATAGAACTAATTAACGAGTTCCGTGGCGACAATTTAAGATTGCTGAATTCTCGGCCAACTATGTAAACATCTTACCCGTTTGGATTTGCATTAGATTATTTGATATGTGGAGAGAATATCAGTATTTTCGAAAATCGTTATTTCAAACAGTGTCTGTGATGTAAAATTTTCACTATTCAAGATTTCCGTTGACCATCGCATACTTATTGTCATTATCGGCTTCAACTTTCAATGGCCGTATCGAATCTTTCAAATTGAGAAAATCAAATTCTTTGAGTTGACATGTCTGCGACAATGGAATTGCGTTCGAAAATATGGCAAATAGATTTTCACAAATTATGACTTTCGGCATATCTGAGTCAGTTTATACCCAAAGCGGGACGAAATGAATTAAAAACTGGCGCTTGTGCCTTTCGTTCAGATACTTTCAATCGACTTGTAGCTGGTCATTGATCTTATTCGCTCTTGATCATATTCGGCTCCGATACTAGCTGGTCGTTATTCATCGTTATTTTTGCAATATAATACGAGAGACACGAGTACGATAGACTTTTTTACTATTACTACATGACCTTTGACAAACATTTCTTTTCCTAGTAGCGTACGGCCTTCAGTCGCAGAATCTAGAAGATTCTGTAAAAAGATTCTTCACGAGGAGATATTGCAGATCGAGTGCAGACCTCCGGACATCAGTATCGATATGTTTGGTGATAACAGCATGGCTAAGACCATGCAGCCAAAGCTTACAGTTCTCTGTATCAATTTTCACTGGCATAATATATCTACGCGGACTTATCGTAGCCATAAGTAGGGCCTAGTCGAATAAAGTATTCTGCATTTTTATCGTGTCATGTCACGTTTCCGGAGAAGGTTCACCGTTATGAAGATATGAAGTTTGAAAAGTACAGACCCTCACGAAACGGGCCACGATCTTGATACTTCAATTTCGGGAGACGATTGAAAAATAGCGCTTGATACCGTGCCGTTGGAAATAGTGGTCTTCGTCGTGCCGTTTGCGAGATGCAGGTCATTTTTGAAATCATGCAAGCACCTGCATTCAGGCAGCCAACTACACACCAACGGACAGCGGACTATTTGGTTTCAGGCGCGCACGACCACTGAATAAGTCATAACGCTTTGCTAGTTGATGTTCTTCATAGTTGTGATCGAAGAATGTTGAGTTTCATGGCCATGGAGCAAACACAATATTATTTTCACACCGTTGTTTTTGTTACACCTATCGTGGAAGAAGATAATAGAAACCAACAGCAAGAAATGACCAAGAAACTGTAAGAAAAAGGTACGAGATAAGAAGATGGTCCAGCTGGATGCTTCGGTAATAACTTCCAAAGAACTAAAGTGTGCATTCACAGTAGGTTGGGATGTGAAATTAATTTATTCAGATAAATTGTACAAAGCTTTTTACTGATCAAGACTGATCCAAAATTGCGTATTAAATTCTAATGATAATGTCATTGTGAGAGAAATTAAGAGGAGCTGATCATTTTTAATGGAAAAACTCAACCCTACACTAAGTGAAAAAGTTGACACAAATTTGAACTTTGATTATGCACAATGTTTCCACTCGTGAAGTCACCAGTCTCATCCTCGAGCTTGTTCAGTCGCATTTGACGTGACTTCTGATGTTCTCATTGTTAAATAGTCTCTCTCGCCATCTCCTAAAGCTTCGGCGTTCATTCGGACGTACGTTGCATCAAAATTGAAGTAATGCTGAAATACATTCGCAAATGATAATCATGGCAGAATTCCTTCAAACAGGTAATCACTAATCCTTTCGACTGTACAATAGCACACGCTTACGAATCTCAAGAACAATCGACTCGACTAAGTTTAATGGTGAACCTCTCATAGGTTCATGATGAAACGAATTCAGAAAGTGAGGACTGCGTCATAGAACGATCCGGCTTACCGTCTTCACACTATCTTCCAGCAAGTCACCAATATTCTTGGTAAGCTCTTTGAACGATGGCCGCTTAAATGGCTCTGCATGCCAACAGCGTAGAATCATTTGGTATCTGGAATAAATATAGGAATTTATGATTATAGTGTCAACGGGATGAAATGTACTTAATGTGTATTCTACATAATTCTACAAGTACTCACATTTCCCGGGTCGCGAGCTTAGGGCGTGCCATACGGAATCCATCGGCCAGCTTCTGGCAAAGAGTTTCGGGTCGTATCCCGGGATAGGGAGTTTCAGCAAGGCTGTAGAATTCCCACAAGACGACTCCGTACGACCAGACATCCGAGTGAACCGAGAAGACTCGATCTCTCAGAGATTCAAGCGCCATCCATTTGAAGGGGAGAGGCTCGTGCCCTTTCTTCTGATAATTGTCGTCCGTGAGGAGGGCCCTCGCTATCCCAAAATCACATATCTTTACGATATTGTCTCCCGTGAGAAGGATATTCCTCGCTGCCAAATCGCCATGCAATATCTGAAACGCGAGCGACGGGCACTTTATCGTTCTACTGAAACTATCAATCCTGAACCCTTGAACTCAATCTCAAGTCGGGTTGCACGTATGAGTTGGACTGTCAACACCTCTGGGCGACGTGATTGGGGTACGAAATTTCATATCGGCACCATCAACGACTGAGTTTGGATTTTGGAGTTTGGATTCAAGAACTTCTTCTTTCTTGAAGAGACTGTTTAAGTAGAAAAGCCACGTGTTTTAGACGGAAAGGCGAATTTCCAGTGGAATCGCGAGACAACGGTGTGGATATTTTGTTTGCATTTTGTAGAATTATTCGAAGTCACTTCGTGTTCCGGAAAGCGTAAAATGACAAAAGCGGGTCTAACGGATGAATGATGAATCATAGTAAGATCACTCGTGACGGAAGAGATTTATAGAATGCTACCCACCCTTCTGAAGCCAAGAAACTGCATACCACGCGCAACCTGCCAGCCCCAGCACAACAAGTCTCGTTCAGATATCGGCTCTAAATCCTCGTCTGTGTAATCCCCCTGGTAAATGGATTTTGGATCGGGTTCAAGAGTTTCCGTTTCGGGAACACCGTCGTCGGCTGCTATGCTCTCAGAATCCCTACGATCTATGCTATGGTATGTGACTGTTGTCGCAGAACTGAAAAATAGATACATATCAATAGATAGGTCTCAGAATGGTTCAGAACGTCCATTTTTGAGTCTTTTCATAGTGAAACTGTTCAGAGTTGGAGGGAAGTTGTCGCATTTACCTACCACGAGGGAAAAAGAAGACGCTACTGAATTGAGAGGATCAATGATCAAGTCAGGATTATGCAAGCATCACTCACCGACTAACATTGGCAGTAACAAGTTCACCACTGTGGCTGGAATCTGCATCGGTATTTTGAGTGACGTTGTCGACCTGGTTGGCGAAATGAGTTCTACGGCGCAACAAGAAGTCGTGTAAGTTACCGAATCGGCAGAATTCCACGATGACGAAGAGTTGACCTGTTCAAACCCCGTCGGAGTGGAATTTAGAAGAATCGGGATTCACGTAATTAAACTCATGACTGATGGGCGTGATTTCATGAGCCAGGGATTGACTACATATTTTGCCTATATATAATTTTGCATGAACTACCGCCGAACAATACGAGTCATTACACACAGCAAGACTCACCCCATGGGACGTTTTTGGTGCAGGCGCCGAGAAGGTTCACAACGTTGACGTGTTTGCCAAGGTAGGCGAGAATCTTGAGTTCGCGGGAGAGGGCTGTCATGTGGTTCAGGCTAGCTGTAGATCGGACCTCTTTCACCGCGACTGTCGTGATCGCATCGGGAGGGCAGATTGATTTCGCCTGAGCCATTCTCACTACACCGAACGCACCGCTTCCCAGTACCCTACCTGTAACGTGGCGAGAATATATAATATTACCTGAGTTTTGATATTGACGCATCGATCCTGTGAATGATTTTTGAGAAGGATCCTTCGACTATCTTTCGGCCGATCGTTGACTATTGTCAAAGCATAGTCGTGTATACGAGACAGTACCGCGAACGACGAAATAGTCCCAAATATTTGTAAGTGAATTCAAAGCAATGTAAACTTATCATTCAACCGAGTTGTGCAAATACACTCTTAACAAAAATTAGCGGGCCACCCAATTTTTGTTTCGAAAAATGTTCGATTCGAAGTCTCGTAATTTGGCGAAAAATCGACTCAGCCAGTCGTTCGTAGAAGCATTTTGAAGCTTGAAGCTTCATCTTTCAGATGTTCACTTTTGATTGCGTTTATGTTTTTGTTGTCTTGAGTTATGGTCCCTTGAACCATCTCGTGTCAAATTTGTGTACCGATGTTTCAACTTCAAAACAACGCACGGAGTCGATCACGATTGGTGTTTTGATTTCCAGATAGTCATTTTGAAACTTGGAATGTCCTCTTCAAAACCCTTTTTTTGAATTTGCTCTATGATTTTTTTTCGTAAATTTCGATGTAACAGTACCTCCGGCATTAGCATTACTTAAAGCGGCGAAATAATCTCGAGATCGGCACGACCATGCATGGAAACTGCACCCCAGACCATTACAGAGCCACCCCCGTATTCGTGAATTTCCGTACAATGCAATTTTAAGAGCTGTATTTGACCATTTTTGCTTCAGCGACGCATAACTCCATAAAAAAATATCCTACAGCAATTTCAAAAAAAGGGTTTCGAAGAGGCCGTTCCAGGCTTCGAAATGACTATCTTGAAATTGAAACTCCATTCGTGACCGACCCCGTGCGTTGTTTTGAAGTTGGAACATGGATAAACAAATTTGCCACGAGATGGTTCAAGGGACCATAACTTAAGACAACAAAAACATAAACGCAATTGAAAGTAAGCATCTGAAAGATGAAGCTTTAAGCTTCAAAATGCTTTGAT
The DNA here is from genome assembly GCA_944452935.1 of Rhogogaster chlorosoma. Classification (NCBI taxonomy): domain Eukaryota; kingdom Metazoa; phylum Arthropoda; class Insecta; order Hymenoptera; family Tenthredinidae; genus Rhogogaster; species Rhogogaster chlorosoma. The sequence goes on along the minus strand of OX101801.1, from coordinate 3,216,893 downwards.
GAACGACTCGCTAAGTCAATTTTCCGCTGAATTACGAGACTTTGAAATCGAACATTTTTGTTAGGAGTGTAGTAACCAGTTTAATGAAGAGTTTGTTTCAATTGTCTTTCACGCAGCTCTGTGTCATCAATGAAACTTCACTGGTCATCAGTAAGCGAATACAATTGCGATATTAGATTTGATACCAAGCTTCAGTAACTCCCGTGGGAATTCCCATTTCTTGTCGCTCGGTAGCAGCTCGGCCTGCTCCGCCATGTTCAGTTCTGGATCCAGACAATCCAGAGCTCCGCCGTTGAAACGCTCGAGGGTCGCTTCTATGAATCTTTTTCTCGCTGCCTGAAAAAGAACATTCTCCAGATTTATGAAAGGATATAATCTAACGGCGACGTGAGGATCAAGTATTTTTGTATACCATTTCGCGCCGCTTCCGGATTTTCATCCAGACAACCATAACGAGAAGTAGAAAAATGGCAACGCTCACGTTTGACCATATTACCACGTCCAGTCTCTCTGTTTCTAGATATCGTGTGACTAAAAGCAGAAGGGCGTATACGCCAAAAAGCTCATTACTACGCCAAAACGGCGTATACGCCACCCATAAAAGCAAAAGGGCGTATAATCTGGCGTATACGCCTTCTTGGTATTGAAAATAATTACCATGACTAAAGATAAAAGGGCGTATACGCCACCTGTAAAAGCAAAAGGGCGTATAATCTCGCGTATACGTCCTTTTGGTATTAAGAATATTTTGTTTCGTTTGAAATCAATAATGCTAAAAGGGCGTCAACACCATTTTTTTCGAATGATCTTGATTTTGATGAAAACGCGTATTTCGATGGGTTTAATAGACTGTGACAAAAGTTAGGATTCTTTACCAACTTGTACTAACAAGTTTGAATTGTCATTGAATCAAACTTGGTTCGTATTCAGTTTCTACGTTTTTTTCTCTTATTCACCAAGTGAATTAACGCCTATATAATTTTTTTTCACACTTCTAGCCGTGGCGAAAATACTTACTCACAATTAGTCATAGTATTGGGTGCATATTTGACGTACGCTTTAACATTCACAGTCGTTTTCATGATTGAAACATTTTCAGATGCCCTTATAACAAGGAAGTGCCAAAAGGGCGTATCTCGACGCATACACTCCCTTTTGCCTGTTACGTCCCAACTCTACCAACTTCCAATGATCACCCGATTCCACCTTCTCCCAACGATCATCCGATCCACTACACTAGACGCTCGTTAGTACCCATCTCGTTATTGCCCGACCTTGGCTAGCGGGAGCTCCAGGCGCAGGGACGTCGCGATACAGCGCTCTTGCGGCGGAACTGAAACACGTTTGAGCCAAGCTCGGTCTCTGTGGAGCCGGCACTGTTGTCGCTCCTTATACGGAGGTATTAGCTCGCGCTCGTTAGTACCCGTCGGGTCCCGAAACTCGGGTAATAACGAGCGTCTAGTGTACTTCCTTTCTGCTAATTTATGGGTAATTCACGTAATTTCGAGGTGAAAGTACGGCTAGAATATCCAGAAGGAAATATAAACTTTGGTGCAAGACTTTTCTGATATTTAAGATTCGGTATGGCTTAGCTCTTTACAATTACAGTCGGACCTCGTTATAATACTACGCGTTATAAGACTCTTCCCCTCAATTTGTTGAAACTCGCTCGAAACGCTTCTCCCACCAACATATCAATTAAAATTTTGTGCCGAAACCTCGTTATAAGACTAACGAACAGCACGACTAAAAGCGAGATAAAATGTATACATATGTACATAAATACAACGCAAAACGGCGATAGTCTTATAGCGAGGCTTGGGCGCAAACACTGTTAAGCACAATAGTGGGGGAACCTCGATTCTAAGAATTTTTTTCCCTACAGCCCCGAACTAGTCTTATAACGAGGTCCGACTGTACACATAAGCGGCAACATTTGAGCACAGATTTTGAGATTCTGCACATTCTAATTGGCAAGTTTCATTCAGCGCGTTCGGCAGGAATTGATCCACAGGCTGAATCATCTCGGTATTATTTAGTTGGGGCACGAGACTCAGGGCTGTTGAATTTAATTTCTTCGCCCGACGACAGCATTGCAGCTTTCGCCAAGGACATTTTTTTCTACAAAGTACACGTTACTCCAGTTCTACCGATCGCGCTTTAATTTGATACAAGATAATTTTTGCATGACGGCTTTGTCTCGGGGGGGGGGGGCTCGATGTTTGGTCGATCGAATATTCCATCGTGTCGACCAATACCTTACCCCTCAGTTTCGGTGACTGCGTATGCGAATCGTCACCGAACACAACCAATTCAGTGGATAATTTCACTTTCTAGACGGAAGAAGGTTGATTCGTTGAGTCATTTTCAATACCTGTCTGTGTTGTCGAAACTTCTTGAGTCTCACTCCAGGGACCGCATATCGTCTCGTAATCGCTACAGGCAGCTACCTTTATCCTATAACTAGTCATGTTTCTCAGATGTACGAAATCGTAAGTGTTCTCAGTTCTTGGCAAGTAAATCAGCTTTTCATCTTCCTCCAAAGCCCAAGCACTCACTTTGTATTGCTGGACATGATTAGTCAAACCTGGTGGTGGCGTTGTCCATGCAATTGATATCGAGTCAAAACCCGTTTTCTTGACTCGGACAGTTGGAACGAATTTCGGATCTAAAAAGTCAGAATGTGTTATTTAGTCGGGCACCGACTCCGATACGATACATTCTTTATAAGGAAAGAATTTCCAAAAAATGCTTTAATTTGAGTGTTGCGTTCTGATTGCAGTTCGTGCACGAACAAGTTTTTCTATCCGGGATGTTACTTTAGTTCTACCGATCGTGCTCTAATTTATTATACAAGATAATTTTTGCATGACGGCCTTGTCTCGGGGGGACTCGGTGTTTGGTCGATCGAATATTCCATCGTGTCGACCAATTCCTTACCCCTCAGTTTCGGTGACTGCGTATGCGAATCGTCACCGAACACAACCAATTCAGTGGATAATTCCACTTTCTAGACGGAAGAAGGTTGATTCGATGAATCATTTTCAATACCTGTCTGTGATGTCACTACTTCTTGACTGTCACTCCAGTTGCCGCATATCGTCTCGTAATCGCTACAGGCAGCTACCTTTATCCTATAAGTAGTCATGTCTCTCAGATGTACGAAATCGTAAGTGTTCTCAGTTCTCGGCAAGTAAATCAGCTTTTCTTCTTTGTCCCAAGCCCGAGCACTTACTTTGTATTGATGGACATGATCAGACAAATTTCGTGGTGGCTTTGTCCATGCAATTGATATCGGGTAAAAACCCGTTTTCTTGACTCGCACAGTTGGAACAAATTTCGGATCTAAAAAGTCGGAATGTGTTATTTAGTGGGGCACCGACTCCGCTGCGATACATTTTTTATAAGGAATGAGTTTCCAAAAAAATTGCGCTACGGAGAGGGGCTCCTGAACGTCACTTCTATACCTCTGTCTATCGTGGAAGCTGTGCGCTCCTCACTCCAATGATATCCCTCATCTAGCGAACCACAAAGTCCCACTGAAAACTCATAATTGGTGCGAGACTCGAGGTTTTCGAATGTGTGGGATGTGTTAGAAACTACCCGAATCGCTTTCATCAGCTCGCCCCCATGAGTAATCATGAGTTTGTAATGTGCCCGATCGTGTACCATATATTGTGGCGGCTGCGACCATCTTATCGTTATCGAATGTGGAGTCGTTGCCTCGACCCAAACGATCGGAATATATTCTGAAACATTAGACTCGTGTAATTCAACAGTTCCAGAATATTTTTATCAACCGTCGCACAGACTATCCTACTCGTACTCGACAAGAAAAGCTTCGTTTGTATCAAATAACATTCAGAAAATGCGAAAACTATGTTATTATTAGTTCTAGGCACTTGCACTGGGGTACAAACCTACCCCACGAAAATTCAAAAGTTCGCGTCACAGCTAGCCAGCAACATTTTCGGTTCAGTTCAATGTCACTCTCTGGAAGTAGGGTCTGGCCCGAGGAGCCATTTACTTTTCATTAAGTGTAAAAATGATTTCACAGAGTGGTTGATTTCATGTGATTTCACGTGTGATTTCAGTATTTCAAGCTCTACATGATTTCAACGAATCGTTTGTAGTTCCTGGTGATTTCGTTGAACGAAATCAGGATTCGAATCATGATTTCGAAATACCAGCTATTGAAAAGAAATCGGGAAGAAGGTTTAGTCTACGAATCTTAAAAAATTCACGTGATTTCATGGATGCATGTGATTTCATGTGATTTCAAGGTGATTTCAAACACTGTTAAGGATATTTTAAAATCAACAATGACCACTGATTAGTATATAGAGTTCAGTGACAATGACAGATGATTTCGAGCGATTTCTCATGATTTCGTTCATGATTTCATTCGATGTGATTGGATGATTTCACTGGTGAATGGCCCCTCGGTCTGGCCGGTCCGGGCATCAGTATGTCTGTAGCTGCTGAATCCGGCGCGGGGTACGTTTGTCCCCTAGTGTAGGCGTTACGTTGGTGTTTTGTGCAAGTAAGTAACTTTCACTTTTTCTTTCGGGAATAGTAGATTTCACTCACATCTACGTAATTTCATTGTTCAGAGTTTCATAAATTGATTCATGATGAGATTTTCGAATTTTATCGGTTGAATCGGTAGAATAATTAAGTATGTTGGTTTTTCGTACTTGAATTATTATTACATAAATAAATCAATAATATATATACATTTTTATATATATATATATAAAATATATATTCTATATGCAATATGATTTATATATTCATGTACGTTGATGTGAAAATATAGGTAAATACATAGGTATACGAAGGATTCTTCGTAAAGTGGGCCACCCACGGTTTCCAGTGACGAATTCGGTAGGTGAATTTCTATTCTCTCATCTTCGAATGTATGCAACCAAGATATCTAAAATAATTCACAAAATATTTTCTCACGTCAGGTGACGCACTCAAATTATTTCAGAATTTTCAGAGATATCGAAAAACGTAGGTGGCCCACTTTACGAAGAATCCTTCATAAATATAGGTGTTTAAAAGCAGTTTGTATTGGTATTTCATTCGACTTGTCCTTTTCCGCACCGCTGATATTCGTCGACATTTATATGCTGAAAGAATTATACTCTATCGAGAGAATCTGAAGCTTCTCATTTTTTTCCGATAGTATAAGATGTCGCGTTAGTAAAGCCAAAAGGGCGTATCTCAACAGAAATTTTTCGATACGCCCTTTTGGCTCTGCAAAAATCAAAAAAAAAAAAAATTTCTCCAATCAACTTGGGAATGTTAAAAACGTAGATATCTATAAGAAAAACGAAAAAATTTTTTTTTTTCAGATACGCCCTTTTGGCTTTAAGATTTTTTTTCTTAAAGCTGCACGGAAAGAATTTTTTTTAAAATATTACCGTTAAAATCACAGTAAACGTAGGACGCCCCGCAATTCCTTATCTAATTACAATTCTTTCAATAATTATTCACAAATACAATGTAAAAAATACAGAAGAGTACGATTAATTTTTACTGTAGTGTCCGGTAAAAAGTAATAATTATAACTGAATAATAACTGAAACTACTGACAAAATTACCGGAGTCTTCGGTAAAATAAGCAACGGTATTGTCCACAAATTCGGAGGTGGCGGTGCGATAGTCTCGTCTTGATTGAATCGATCGAATCGTCTTGCGATCTCGATTGTCCGAAAAACCTGAATGTATCAGTCGTTTTCAGTCGTCTATTTCTAAATGTCACAAACAGCGAAAGATTGAAGCGAATACTTATTCTTTCTTCTAAGATATTTCAATACTATTAATAACACAAATATGAGTAATAATAACTTAGAAGTAAGTCGATTAGCTGAATATAATTTGTACATACAAATTTAAATTAGATTTTTTATTTTTTTGTCACTGAATGTATTGTAAATAAAAAATGTAAAGTGACATATAACCTAATAAAATTTTCAATAAATAAATTCATGATAGAAAATAAAATATTTAATAAAATTTACAATAAATTTATGACACTTGAAATTTTTATAAGAAATCAAAGTTTAATTTTTACTGTGGGCTACAGTAAAAATTTCGTAAGAATCGCCTGTCTAGAAAATTTACAGTAGTCTCCGGTAAATTTTACTCACACAACTTTAAAAAGTATTTTTGTTAATAGTAAATGGTAAAGCAGCGCCCTAGCGTCCCACGATTACAATACAGTCCGGTAATTTTTCTCGTTAATTTAACAGTACATTTTAAAGAAAATTTCTTTCCGTGTGTAAAAGCGAGAGCAATATCTGTTTAAGAAAAGTTGTCAGTACAATGAAATCAAGCCTTGATGTATTCCCAAATTTGGAGAACATCTAGGGAGCAAATTTTGCCGAAAATTTTCTGACACACTCAATGACAACAGTAATTGCTGTACATTTGATGAAACTTCTGATGCATGGAGAGTATTCTCAGCGAGTAGTTGACAAAATGACATCAGAATACGCAGCAATTGTAATGGACTATTTGCACAGTTACACTTGTTTGTCTGCGCGGTCGTAGTTACAGCATACCCTATCCTCCCATAATATGAAACAGCTTTCCGAAGTGCCGCAGAGGGGGGGATACAAAACAGAAAAATTTTACGTACTTGTTAGGCATAGGGTTTTGAATGAACAGTTGGTAGGACTAAAAGAAAGAAAAAGGTATGCGTGCGCAGAGGAGAGAGAGGAGAGAAAAGGAGGGAGGTAAGAGAACAGAGAGAAGAAGGTAGGACGAGAGTGAGAAAGGGCGGTCAGCCGCAGAGAAAAAAAAAGTAGTAGAGAAAAGCTTTTAAAAAGAAGACACAGAATTAAAAGAAAGTATTGTAACAAAGGTGGTGTTGGGTTTTTAATGAGCGTGAACGATTTCGAATTTAGACCTTTTATTAACATATGGTATGGTTAATGAGAAGCTCGAAAGAAGAGTGAAGAGTCTCTATAGCAACCCTATGGTTGCTACCCATCGTCAGTCAGGTGCTGACGGTGGGTATTTCAGCAGTGGCGTATAGTACGCCATAAAAGAGTCTCAAAGGCATGAGCGAAAAAGGCAAGGTGTCTTATTTTGAACTACTCTCCACTGTAGTTCGCAGAAGCCAAAGATTAATGAGAATAAAGTAATGGAGAATTATTGGTATCGCGATGTTTTGTCTTCGTTATAGAAGGCAAAACTTCTCGATACTCTTTTGTAATTTAGATAAAAATGAAATATTGATTTCAATTGATTTGATTATAACAGTGGCGAGCCACGTAAGGTAGATAAATAATGCCCGCTAGACGAGACCTGACGAGGCAAAAATATTCGCCTGATATAAGGGAAAGTGGGAGTGAAGTGACGCCCTCGAAAAATGATGATGTCGCAACCTTTTCCAAGCCAATTTCTGCTCAACAACGACCAATAAACTATCGCACGGGTTCTGTGCGGCAAAATTTGATGAGCAAACGGAACTTTATATTCTATTTGACTTTTTCTGTTTTCCAGGGGGCCATTTTCTCCCGCTTTCCCCTTAGCCAGATCGGATAAGCGCTACCTGTCCGAAAACAATTATTATCCACTCAAGATGTTACCAATTCTAAATGAACGATGCCCTGGTTTCCGGAAAATGTGAGCCAGGCATCTGTAATTCGCGTCGTCGTTCTGCATGATATTCGTCAAGTGCAGGGTGTATAGATTGTCATAGCGATCGAGGATATCCAAAGTAATTGTCAAATTCGTAAGGTCGACGGCCACGTTTTCAAACTCAAGCAGCCCTGTGATACTGTTGTCCTCACAGTCCCGCAGAATGGGGCACGACAGAGACGCAACCTTGTTCGCTTTCACTTGAATTCCCTCTGCTTCTGCAGTTGTTTCACCAGGCTCTGAAAACGTGAGATACATACATTACTGACGTGTTCATCAGATACTCAACAAATAGTCGGTAGTTATGCTTTTTGTAATCAATGCCAGGCCCGGTGCCTGAACAATAATATCATTTGTTAATGATGTTCGGGTAAAGTATATAATTCGGAAGCGCGGAGATCAGCTGGACGGTCAGTGCCTGACGATCTTGCACATAGACCACTGTGTGGTGTTCACCTGCGCCAAAGAGGATAGGACCTGACCTAGATAAAGCTGGAGAGTATTATCGTGTACCAAGCGCAACAACTATTCAATATATCTAGATGTATGATGCATATGGGGGATTCCACGTCAAATCGAATGAAAAAACGAGATTATTTCCCTGACCACTCTTGATGTTCTCGCCCTTTTAGTCCGGTCACCTTAGGCCATATTTTACCAAGTTCTATTCAAGAGAGCCACCCTCTTGCCAATTTTTTTACAGGTAGTTTGGACCTACAAGAATATAGTCCTGAGTTTTCTTACATTTTCAAGGTACATTTTAGCAATAAAAAAACATTGAAAATTAAAAAACGGCTATTTTTGGGATAACTTTGTTGGAACGCGTCCTATCGAAAAAAGTTTCGAATAAAATTTGTACATCATAACGTCCTTTGTAAAAAAGGTCCTGAGAAAAAAAGTGCTAACATTATTAATTAAGCGGTTAATGGCAAATGAAAATGAAAACTCTACATTTCGTTTTTGCAACCGCAATCGGGTATTTATCAACATATCGGTTTGAAACTCGTACGAGATGTAAAGGAGCCAAACCCCAAGAGAATCGTGCAAGATTTATCGATCTGCGAGGTATAGTTTAGCAACAATCTACGATCATCGAAAAATCTTTGCCCTTCAATAGAATTTCCCGACGAAGGCCCACAGGGTTGAAAAAAATCGAGGAGCTTCGTATAATCATGCACGAGCGATTTGAAAAAAAAAAATTTAATTTGTTGAAAATAGACACTGCTTTTCGATTTTCGATTTTTGCTTATAAACAAATAACAATTCTGACCAAAGTTGCAAAGATATCTGAAAAATTCTTTGGCCATCGAACGCGTTTTGGAAAAACGAACAAATTAAAAAAAAAAATTTGCAATATTTTGATTACCGCCCGAGATATGAATGTTTTTACGTTTGTTCAATTTTCTATTGTTGTAATAAAGATTTTTGCAAAATTCGAGTTCCTCAGCAATCCCTACGCTTCCGGCCATGAGATTCAATGAAAGTATTCCCTTTACGAGCAAGTATGCCATCACAGTTGTCGTTGTATTTCGATCGACGGCTCGCCGCCGAGCGCGCGGCGTCGATCGCGGGGCCGGGCGGCGCAGTGGGGATGCCTCCTCTCACTCCGCAGCCCCGCGCGAGCGGCTTAGTTAACAAATATAATAACTTCCTCAAAAATGGCCGTAGAACAATTTTTTTTTTTCATTTTACGTGATTTTTTCTTACGAACGCGATGGTGCTGTTGAAAATTATGTTCAACGCATAGCAGACCCGCATGACCATGTTTCCTACCAATTTTACATTTACACATGCTTTAAAATTATGTACCTGTGGATGGGAAAAGGTATCAGAAAGAACTCTTTTCTTAGACACTGTTTCATTCATTACAATAAGCTAGCAATGCATTTAAAATTTAGTTTTGAAGGAATTAATCATACTTAAATTAATCTTGCTTTTGCTCAAGAGAGGAAATTGGAAAGTATGATTAATTCCTTCATTTGCCATTAACCGCTTAATTAATAATGTTAGCACTTTTTTTCTCAGGACCTTTTTTACCAAGGACGTTATGATGTACAAATTTTATTCGAAACTTTTTTCGATAGGACGCGTTCCAACAAAGTTATCCCAAAAATAGCCGTTTTTTAATTTTCAATGTTTTTTTATTGCTAAAATGTACCTTGAAAATGTAAGAAAACTCAGGACTATATTCTTGTAGGTCCAAACTACCTGTAAAAAAATTGGCAAGAGGGTGGGTCTCTTGAATAGGTCTTATGCTAAGGTGACTGGACTATTTTACCCATCTGAAGTTTGTATTGAAAGCATCAACTCTGAATTTTTTCAGATTTTTCTCACCAAACATTTTTTCACCACAGCTGGTGAAATAATTAGCTTTTAACGATTTTTCGATTTTTCAAGTTAACATAGTTTGAAATCCAGATGTCACATGGAAAAAGTTCTGATACAAAAGTTTCACATCTATCTATGAAATTTCTGAAAATAATTGTTAGTGGTTTTTCATGTCCCGTTAAAGTGTAGTTTTGATGAAAAATCTTCGAAAATCTTTTGTTGCAAGAAAGTGCCCCAATCGAATTGGCTGAAATTTTGACACAGCATGTCTTCTTTAATACCAAAGATTGTCTGTAAGTTTCATAGTGGGCCAAACATTAGTTCACAAGTTACAAGTAATAGTTTACACGGAACTGTGGAATTTTTCAGCCATCCATATGGCGGTGTAAATGTTAAAAGTTATACAATCAGTATTACGATACGCAACGCCTAGTTGAATCCTTACCTTGATGAATAAGCTCAGCGCCGGATTTACATATGGGCACGTGGGGCACGTGCCCCAGGGCCTCCACCAGAAAAGGGCCCCCACAAAGTATATCTAATTTTTCTATCGCTCAATCAATTAAAAAATTGGGATTTATAGCTGAATAGCTCTTGAGAATCATATATACAAAAATTGGTATGCATAACTAAGTAGTTGATAACTAAAACACATTTCACGTCATTACGATTTCTTAAAATTATATTATAGTAATTTTAAAATATTTTATCAAGTTTACAAGACAAATTGATCATTTTCAATTGATTGTGCTTGTCTGCAGTCTACAGTAATATGTCATATTAAACTTTCGCCGAGAAAAAGGCGAGAAAACGCTTCATTTAAGGGGAGGCACTAGTCGAATTTGACCGACCCATCTAATTACTCAAATATCTCCGAAACGAGGGCATCAATCGGATTGTCCTTTTGGCAGCCGATGTTTGAGAAGGAATGAGATCGAGCGAATCTAAAATTAAAGAAATTGTTGTTGTTTTTTTTTTTTTTTCCTGTCGCAAAGTGTGGGCATGCCACTTATTTCGACTTATACCAAAGCCTATGCATCGAAGATGCAAACGCGAATGAGCATGCCCGATTCTGTGAGGAGTTCCGAACACAACCATCCCAAAACATCTTCGTTTTCGACAACGATGTAGCCTGTAGTTGTATTCTACTATTTTGTGGTAATTCTCGATTGTAAAACGGCTGGGAACGGCCATTAGTATTTATTATATATCGCGTTACTAAAGCCAAAAGGGCGTATCTCAACAGAAATTTTTCGATACGCCCTTTTGGCTTTGTAGAGCCAAAAGGGCGTATCGAAAAAAAAAAATTTTTTTTTTCTCCAATCGACTTGGGAATGTTAAAAACGTAGATATCTATAAGAAAAACGAAAAAAAAAATATTTTTTCAGATACGCCCTTTTGGCTTTAAGAAAAATAAAATTTAAAGCCAAAAGGGCGTATCGTTATATTTTAAATTATTATTCATTCTCAGCAAAAAAAATGATTAAATTTAATAATGATGATAATGATGAAATTTATAATGTATTACCATCGTCGAAGACTAAACTTTCGAAATATCGATGTTATTTCCTTGGTACTGTGCCTGACGTACAAAAATAAGTCGAATCATTGAATTTTGCACGGGATATTGGAAGTTTAGAATCATAAAGATTCTCAAGATCGACATCTTTTTTGAATGCTTTATTCAAAATAATTTTGAAATGAGAATTAATAATAATTTTATATACAACGATACGCCCTTTTGGCTTTAAAAATTTTTTTCCTTAAAGCCAAAAGGGCGTACTGAAAAAATATTTTTTTTTTTGCGTTTTTCTCATAGATATCTACGTTTTTAACATTCCCAAGTTGATTGGAGAAAATTTTTTTTTTTTTTTTTTCGATACGCCCTTTTGGCTCTACAACGCCAAAAGGGCGTATCTCAAAGATACGCGATATATTAGTTTCCAGAACGGCCGCAAGATATCGCCACGCGCGAGTTTTCTGCTTCTTCTTCTCCCGCCGCTGTTACGTTGGTACACCTGGTTGGTACCACGTGACTCAGCACCGTGCCTAGTTGAAATGGCACCTGGGGCAACAGTTTCCCATGGCGCCCTGGTTATTATTGATTTGAAAATATATTCATATTTGGTCGAAGTTCACTTTTCTCGCTTCTATTTTCGCTAAATCATCTTCAATATCACTGTAGCAAATCGAACTGCACAATTCATGTTCGATTGATATAGTTCCTAATCCTACCAACCGTTCTTGGCTCATCCATGATCTTAAATAATTTTTTATCAACTTTAATTTTGAAAAACTGCGCTCTCCAGGAGCCACTTACCTCTGTGAAGTTGGCCGAAGAATTCCGATTAAAAAAAAAAAAAACTCCACAAAACGTTTGTTGGTCGTTTGTTGGTGATTGTTGGATGACTAAAATCGTTTGTTGGATTGTAGTTTTTTAAATAAATCAAAAACAAATTTTGGAAAAAAGTTAGCCGGTTGATTTCTTATTTTCATTTTTTTTTGCTCTAATCGATGCGCAATCGTTTGTTGGTTACGAATTGGGCAATTAAATCGTTTGTTGGATCACGATTCGCTCAAAATTGCAAAAAAAAAAAAAACATTTCAGCCGCTCAGCCGGGGGATCAGCACGTCTCTAACATAGACCTAAGAATTATATCTTAGAGCATATAGACCTGGAGGGAGCATTCTCGGCGAAAAGTGGCCCGACAGAGAGAGAAATAGTAACAGTACAACCTGTCTCTTTCTACGCCAGGAGCGTGACACGATGAATCGGGCGCCCGCACCAGCGACGCGCAATTGTGAAAAAATGAGTTTGCACTCTATGTATGTATGTACATACGGGGCACCCCGACGTGCTTAGTACGGATTTTACTGGTCACGTGACCAAAATGTACCGACCAATCAGGTCCTCCGAGACAGAGAGAGAATGTACTGTTACTATGTCTGTCTCCTTGCCATTTTCCACTTGTGGGAAAGATATCGCATGCTCCTTCCAGGTCTATATGCTCTAAGAATTATATGGACGGAGTGTAAGCTTACTATATGGGTGCGGGGGGCTCACTGTTAGCGGTAAGGGGAATTCAGGGTCCGCGCCATTTGCAACACCTCACTCGTAGTGCTGCCTGGTGAGCAAACTGTAAACTTCAGAAGACATTCAAAGGTAGACACTTAAATGAGTATTAAGGATTTTAGAAATTTAATGTAAAGTAATTGTTCAGGTGCAATCAACTATTTCTTATTAAATATAACACTCAGAACAATAATCTACTTTTCGTTTACATCAATAACGTCAGCAATGACCACTAGGTGACACTACGAGTGAGGTGCTCAAAATGGCGGAACCAATCAGAACACACCAGTCCCCTTCCGTCTTACGTCGTTGCCACGCACAGCTAATGCTCCGTCCATCTAATTCTTAGGTCCATGGTCTCTAATCAGTCGGAATCCGGCGTAAGCTTAGCCGGTTGACATATACGGTGGACGTAGTTGCTGTATTTGAATTTTGAATCAGTTTCATCCATGGACCTAAGAATCAAATGGACGGAGCATCAGCTGTGCGCGGTAACGCCGTAAGACGGAAGGGGACTGGTGTGTTCTAATTGGTTCCGCCGTTTTGAGCACCTCACTCGTAGTGTCACCTAGTGGTCATTGCTGACGTTATTGATGTAAACGAAAAGTAGATTATTGTTCTGAGTGTTATATTTAATGAGAAATAGTTGATTGCACCTGAACAATTACTTTACATTAAATTTCTAAAATCCTTAATACTCATTTAAGTGTCTACCTTTGAATTTCTTCTGAAGTTTACAGTTTGCTCACCAGGCAGCACTACGAGTGAGGTGTTGCAAATGGCGCGGACCCTGAATTCCCCTTACCGCTAACAGTGAGCCCCCCGCACCCATATAGTAAGCTTACGCTCCGTCCATATAATTCTTAGGTCCATGTTAGAGACGTGCTGATCCCCCGGCTGAGCGGCTGGAATGTTTTTTTTTTTTTGCAATTTTGAGCGAATCGTGATCCAACAAACGATTTAATTGCCCAATTCGTAACCAACAAACGATTGCGCATCGATTAGAGCAAAAAAAAATGAAAATAAGAAATCAACCGGCTAACTTTTTTCCAAAATTTGTTTTTGATTTATTTAAAAAACTACAATCCAACAAACGATTTTAGTCATCCAACAATCACCAACAAACGACCAACAAACGTTTTGTGGAGTTTTTTTTTTTTAATCGGAATTCTTCGGCCAACTTCACGGAGGTGAGCCACTTGTACGAGCAATGTTAACAAAACGCGTAACGCGACGACTACATTCGGGAAAACAGTAATCAGATCGGTTTTTTTCAAATAATTCAGAACTTCAACTCGCTTCAAGCGGCTTCATGCTGCGGATCAGAATGGTAGATAAGTTCATCAGCTCATCACATAAGTCTATGCCGTTGATATCCATGGTCTCTCCGTTGGTCAACAATGTATGTAAATCCTTGCAGCTTCGCATCGTATTTTCTTTGATTAAAGATTTTAAACCAAATATGTCATATAGAAAATCAAAATTGTTACTGTGGGCTTGTAGCAGCGCGAACCATTCTTTCAAAGATGCTATAGCTGTGTCGACAGCGAAGTAGAAGAAGTTCACTTTATAACTATGTTTTGGATCTCTAATCGATTCGTCTGGCGCTTCGTAGTCGAATTGAAGAAAAATAAAATACAATTTTCTACTTTTATGAAACGTGTTATTTCTTGCATGTTTTATCAGAATAAATTGTTATTTTTTCATTTTCGGCCGGCAGAAATTGATTTGGACTAACTGTGCGGCGCCCCATGCGAGGTGGCGCCCTGGCGCAGTTGCCCCATTGCGCCGCCCGTTGGCACGGCGCTGACGTGACTCGATCTGCAGTCAGAGATAATTCGAAGACTAAGAAACCGTATATTCGCGATATAATACTTTTCAATAATTTCAGCATTGTCCTGGTAAGTAAAAATGTTATAATTGTATCGAGAACCCATGGAAAAATTGTAGAATAATGGAGATAAATGAACAAAATGCTCAATTATGCATCGAATATATATTTTTACTTACCAGGACAATGCTGAAATTATTGAAAAGTATTATATCGCGAATATACGGTTTCTTAGTCTTCGAATTATCTCTGACTGGAGATCGAGTCACGTGGTACCAACCAGGTGTACCAACGTAACAGCGGCGGGAGAAGAAGAAGCAGAAAACTCGCGCGTGGCGATATCTTGCGGCCGTTCTGGAAACTAATATATATAATAAATACTAATGGCCGTTCCCAGCCGTTTTACAATCGAGAATTACCACAAAATAGTAGAATACAACTACAGGCTACATCGTTGTCGAAAACGAAGATGTTTTGGGATGGTTGTGTTCGGAACTCCTCACAGAATCGGGCATGCTCATTCGCGTTTGCATCTTCGATGCATAGGCTTTGGTATAAGTCGAAATAAGTGGCATGCCCACACTTTGCGACAGGAAAAAAAAAAAAAACAACAACAATTTCTTTAATTTTAGATTCGCTCGATCTCATTCCTTCTCAAACATCGGCTGCCAAAAGGACAATCCGATTGATGCCCTCGTTTCGGAGATATTTGAGTAATTAGATGGGTCGGTCAAATTCGACTAGTGCCTCCCCTTAATCGATCGCGTCGGATAAATAACGAGTGTCGAACGATTTGTTCCACAAAAATGCTTGTATTTTCAGATAGTCGAAAAAAAAAGAAGTAGGCGGTAGCGTAATGCCATACTTCTCGGGTGTGACTTACAGCCCGCCATACCGACGCGAATACATTAATTTAAATAAAACAATTCAACCATTTGTACCAGGCTAATTTTTGCATAGCTAATCATCGTCGAGTAGCCATTCACGAAAATCACCTTGCCATACTTTTCCGACAGTTCCCAATGGCCGCCATACCACTGCAAAGGAGTAAATTTTTTTTTTTCAATTTATGGAAAGTACTAGTAATGAACTGACACCATGAATTTTTTGCAATCCGTGGGCCAAGATGGCCAGAAATGACAGCCAGTCTACGGATTTTGGCTTGTCGTGGATTGTTGCTCAACAATATGATACAGGCAAAAAAGCTTTGCACCGTTCTCTGGAAGACACTTTATATTACCTGTAACTTGAGTTTCAAAGCCATTCGTTGTTTATTCATCGATTGATAACAATAAATGAAAATTCTCAATTTCCATGGTTTTTTGCATTTTGTAGCTAAACGAATAATGATAATTGATCGCACAAGGGCTTGTTTTTTCGAGAATAATGAGACGAACAACTTTTGTTTAAACACTTTTTGCGTATAGCCCATAGAAAAATGGTTAATCTACGAAATGTTACTTTTGAATTGTTTAACCATTTGTTACGGACAAACCCGGACCTAACTTTCCGTACACTTTTTAGGGTATGTTCGTGGGGCTCTAATGAACTTAAAAAAAAATTGGCCAACCTATGTTATTCCAGAATAGAAGTCGGTCTATTTCATGTCTAATTCGACTGGACTAAGGGTAAAGAGATGACTATCACTGAAGCTGTAAAGCATGAATTTGCATCGTGTTTACATTTTGGAGACGAGATTGGTTTAAAAAAGAAGCACAAATATTACGGATAAGTACAACTAGGAATGGCAATTCTGAATCTCGAGAACGCTGTATTTTTTGTTTATGCTTCATTCGATAAAAGCTTCATTGCGATCGACGTAAATTTCGATGAAGAGTTTGTCACTGAAATGATTGCCAGTTTAAAAAGCCTCTATTACAATATAATTTTGCATGTTTAAGGAGTGATAACGGAGAGAATACTGACATTAACATTAATGGCGCAAGCTGAAAGTCAGCTAGTCAATTTCGTGATCAAATTTATTTTTCCGAAGAGATGTCGTGCATAAATTTATCATCTTTTATGATCGGAGAACTTAAATTCACGGTTGCACATATTACTATAAAAATATCTTCAAACACTGGAATAAGATTACTAGGCATTGTTTTCCTATTATTTTAAACGTTTCAATTCTTTGATTTGATCGCTCTATATGCACTCGAGCTTTCGCTATTTTCGATGTTAATATCACTTGAAAATCACTTTGCACCTGGACGCCGAACTCTTTTGTCGTTACACTTTCGCGAATTTCCTCATCAGGTACTGCAGGGTCATCGATATTTTCGTTGTTCTCCGATAAATCATCTTCATGCTGTTCCTGACTGAGCTTTGCTCCTGGGATGTTTTGGTTTCCCTTCCTCCTCCGAGCTCTTTCTGCTCGAGCTTTACGAGCCTCCGCATTGCCAGACATGGGTAGATTACACGATGGCACTGCGATAGTTTTTAAATATCGTCTTTTCGCGGATACATCTATAAAGAATTATGATACATGATGAAATTGAATAAATAAAATTTAAATAAATAAAAGATGCTTTATTCCGTTTTTTTTTTTTTTTTTTTTTGAGGTAATACGTACTCGGTAGTACGTAATCGTCTTTGCGAAAATGCAGTGAGCATATTTTCCTGCCTGTATTCACGTTTTTCATTTTCAACCTCTACCAAGCCTCCAATTGATCCAGTTTTTGCTGATTTCCAAAATCATTTTTTATGTACACCATACGTTTTCCTTTTATGGGAAAATTGTGGAAACACACCTCCAAATTCTTCCTCGAAGTTGTATCGCAACCTTTGACACAACACTGAACTTCTTTCTTTTTTGCTTTCGCAGAAAACGTCGCGGATCCCATTTTCACCGATATTATACCAGATACACCGAAGTTATAGCTTATACTGGATATAATTGTAAGTTATAAATGGAATTTTTACGGCGTGGTACGTATGCTGATCACTCAAAGCTGCCCTAAGTATAATTAGTTTTTCCGCCACCAGATGTCATATCGCCATTCGACAGATCCCAATTGATAATTTTCAGAACAATCTATGCCTGCCGAGTTCGTATCACCATACGAGCTAACTTCCTTCAGCAATATTTTCCATCGCCGATATGCTGTTTTATCACAGGTTTTATCAATGATCCTATTGGTTTTCCGTTCATTTCCATTGATTAGCATTTGAAGAACATAATTTGGAGTACGAAAATTAACTAAAGGAACGCTCGGCTTCGATGCCTGATTTGACGTATTATTTTGTACTATTTTTGTAACGAAATGATGTTTGTAATCTGACGCTTAAAAAGAGTATGATGTTCTTGAGTTTTTGGCTGGGTATCGATTATCGCGAGTAAGAATCAAGCTGAAATTTCAATTGAAAGACAAGAAACGTGTCTGCCTTTTCCAATCATTCATACCGCAGATCACTTAACCTGAGCCTCTTTCGCGCTCATTCGTTTATCCACATCATACGAACTTCTCTAATGTTTTTCGCATCAAATAACTGATAGAATAACTTTGTGCCAGTTGACGTTGTTCCAGACACTCAACGTCTGTGAAAAAAAAAACAAGAAAAAAAAAAATATTCGGATACCTCAAACTGTCTCGCAGTTTGAGAACTAATCTCACACTGACTTATTCAGTTTCAGTTTCGAAGAAAGAAATCTTCAAACTTTGCAATACGCGGCGCCGCTGAGCGGGCGATACGGTCCGGATGCCACGACCGCAAACTTGTTACTTCGAAGATCTGTCGTTCGCGTATCTTGAGCTCGTTGACAATCTGGCGCTGACTTTGAAGTGTACACTAATATTTTCTCCAGTTTTTCGAGCACCCAGAACAAACGTGCTTTGTTTATTTTTGGGAAACCTGACTTTATGGAGTCATGTCTTGATATGGAATCAATTTCTCACCTTCTTCTCGTGGACCGAAAGGCGGCATCGGCTCCATATCAATGTGGAAACATTCCAGTAATCAATCCCAGAAGTATTTATGATAATCACTAAAGGCATTTATTTAATAATCGAACGAATAATAGTTGGACATATTACCCGATACATCCGTACGCATCTCATCCCTCGGTGGTCTTCACTTCTTCACTTTTCAAAGTCTGACAAAACTGACTTGTACTTTCTGACACCCAAAAACCCCTTGATCCGTTACTTTCTTACAAAATCTGCAGGCAAAATCTCCGACCATAACTTCTCTTCGACACTTGGTCAAACATTTATTCTCTCCACACTTCCAGATTTTCAACCCTATTTATCTCTGTTGACTGTATCGCCCATAAAATTGACGCCAAAATTCTATTCCTTGCAGACTATACTTTGTTATCTACTGAACACTTTTCTGGAAACTTTAAACTTATTATTCAATCATATCCATTGAGCTCGTGGAATACTTTGTACTCTGTATGCATTTCTATTCGCAAATATCCCGATCATTTCTTAATGTAGGTGTGAGTTTTGGGAGGAAATACAAGTCTCTGAGGATAATTGATATGCAAAACTGAATGAATCTTCTGGAGTTCACTGATTTGTGACACGTAGAAAAGTCTTGATACATCGCAGCAATTCATCTATCTTACCACCACGAAGAAAAAAAAAGCAGATTGGTATCCAGCGATATTGCTATTTCTCAAGAAACTTGCTCAACAAGTATGAAATAAATCATGCAGTGCATTTGAACTTTGAAGAACAAGCTTGAAATGAAATTAATATTTACTTGGCTTGAGGAGCAAAAGATGACACTGTACATCATTCGTTGATTCAGCTACTTCATATCTATCCTATTACCTATTGCTACGTAGAGATGTCTCGGGTATAGATTCTCAATTCTTGATGTGTGTGCCTGGCAAGCATAGTTTCCAGAGTCGTTTCCGTTGGCATCGTGCATCTTACAGATCGAATTGACCACTGAATCGATTTTGGGACACATACTGTCCGGGCCCGTTGTTACTTGATCTTCTGAATCTATTTTTGAAATATAAGCATAATTATAACAGACAAGAAGTAAAGTTGATGGGGAAATCTAGATTCGTAACAGCAAATCGTTACCAGAATATCCGCAAGCCAGCAAGTGTCGTATCTATAGCTGAAGGGAGTGCATGAAAATTGCTGTTCGAACTCAAACAGTTTTTGCATAGCTGTGAAAGACTCAGTTTCATTACGGATCGATAAAAAGCTCTCACGTACGAAAAGTCATGCCGATGATTGAGGGAAAATAACAACCCGCAGTTACTCTTGTGATAACTCGAGTTAGGGAGAGTTGGATATGTTTGACAACCGGGTGAATGACACCGTTTGACTATGGTCATTTTTCACGCACACATTTAATGTTTACTCCTGAGCATTTTATTCAGCGGTTTGAATGAGGAGATAATTCTTTTCATTTACCAGCTATGAGCGTTTGGGATACTTCATCTCACTATATACGATGAATGAAACCAAGTCTAAATTGATTTTCTAATCTCTTGATAACTCGAATTTCATATTATTTTTTGGGTGGTAGATTTCCCTACATTGGAAATCGAGACTCGAAACGGATGCGTGATATCCGAGGTGATATCTGCTCTCTCCAGCGAATTTTCCGGGCTCCGGAGCGTCAGAGGGCGGGTCGTGAGCTTAGAGCATATCGTATATGGCGGAAGCCCTCTGGCTAAAAAGCGTGAGGACAAAGACGGGAACAGTAACCTTTTTCTCTCTTTGAGCCAAGAGTGTAGTGTGGTAAATTCAGTGCCTGCGTCGGTGAATTCAGAATTTGCATTGTATTTTTTTTTAAGACCGTTACCTTTATATACACTGTGATACTACAACATATTATGATATATTATGTTATTAAATTTTTAATATGGAATCATCATTAAAATATACTACGTTTAAGCATTTGTTATAATTTGAATTGTAACATGGAAGAAAGATCGAAAGAAAGATAATTTCCGTTTTGAAAGAAAACTGCTTCGGGTTTAAAAATGTCTTCGATCAGCTGTGATATCAAGAATTATAGCTTTATTTATACACATAGGCACAGGGCTATGCAGTATGCGGGTACTTTACCGCTTGGCACAGCTCTGACGTAGTCACGTGACTGGTTTGAACCGACCAATCACATTTGGCGAGAGACAGAAAGGTTATCATGCTACTATGTCTATCCTTCCTGCACCTACCGCTTATGGGATAGAATAGGACGGGCTCCCTCCATATACTATATATGCTCTGAGGTCACGAGTAAGAAATTTGAGACTGAATATTCGAGTGAAATGTGCATCAGTTGATCAGAAATGTGAAGCAACATCGATTTGAAAATCACGAAATTAACTGGTTTTAATTTGGTCGATCGATCTTAGTTTGCTCGGGTAGAATCTTCAATGTATCAAAAAACGTGGAGTGAACGAATGAACATATGAGGTCAGAATTGAGTTATGGAAACTCCTTCCTTGATTTGTTGTTTATTGGAAAGTAGAGACATTTATTGACTACTATATCAGCAATATACGGGGTGATTCACTGCTACCGAGTCATCTCAGGTAAGCGGATTCCCGAAAAAATTCTAAAACTAAAAGTCCAGTACCAAAAGTTTGACAAACCCACAGTTCCCGAGCTACAGAGGATATAGGTTAACCAATCATAGAGCTCATACGTGGATCGGGCAGGGCTGTCTAAATATCATAAATTAATAGAATGTGAGTTTTATTTCGTCATGAGTAATTTCGGCATCACTTGTAACCGAAACGTTTTCCGATGTCCTAGAATTGCTACTGGGTCTGGTTACGTCGTCCAGGTCCTCCAGGTTATCCTTCTCGTGATTCAGGTCGTCCGCTTCGTGGTCTTCAGCGTCCAGGTCATGAAATTCGTAGTCTTCGGAGTCCAGGTTGCGCGCCTCGTAGTTTGCGTGGTTCTGGTTATTTTTGTTTTGCAGGTAATACGAAACTACGCAGGGACGACGAAAACTACGGACGGGCAACCTGGATCACGAGAAGGATAACCTGGGGGACCTGGACGACGTAGCCAGGCTCAGCAGCAATTCCAGGACAACGTAAACGTTTCAGTTACGAGAGATGCCGGAATCGCTTATGGCGAAATAAAACTCACATTCTATTGATTTATGATATTTAGACAACCCTGCCCGAGTCACCCATGAGCTCTGAGATTGGTCGACCTGGATCCTCCGTAGCTCAGGAACTGAGCGTTGCCGAACTGTTGACAAAGGACTTTTGGTCTTCGAATTTCCTGAGGAAGCTGCGCCTATTTAAGATGGCTCGGTAGCTGTGAATCACACTGTATGATACTTATTTCTTCTACATGTATATAGTATACCTTTTCTCAATGTCTTAACCCATCTCGAATACGCAACCCGTGAATCACACAAAGGTGTGATGACAACCAATTTGAACTTATAGGCAGTGTCACTTTCCAGCCTGGACACAATTCTGCCAGCATTGTGAGTTATAGAGCGTGCCTCTGTGTGAAAGTACCAGTGTTCTGTACCGTTTTTCATGTACAGTAGACGAAGCCTGGTTGAAATATCACCGAATGGAACAACCCAATCCAGATAAATGCTATTCGACCCAATAGCACAAATTCTATCGAATTTGGTAAAATCAATGTCCTGGAATTCTGGAACTCTCGAGTAAAAAGCATCACACCGGATGGTAGACTTATCGTAATTCCGCATGATTCTCGTCACGTTCAGGGTAATTGTGGCGTCACTTTTGATGACATGAGCGGTGATTCGCGAATTGGTCAGAACCACGTTCCCGTCGTCGAACTCGAGTTGCCAGATTAGTTTCCGGTTTCCCCACTTTTCCTCGACGGTGCAGTTCAGAGTTGATGCGTATCTGGTTGCTTCTAAACCAGTTTCATTTTTTCTTCCGGTCATTTCACCCGACTCTAAAGATACAACCAGAGTCATGGAATAGTTTATTGTGTACCAAGGAAGCGGAGTAGGTCTTTCAACGCCGAACGTAAGTTTGCAATTCGAGTCGTAGACGAGTCAAAGACGAGTAATGCAAATATGTTTGGGGTAAAAAACCTTTGCCTCCTTGGTGCATGTTCTACAAGTTCATGCTCAATCCGGTACACAAAGTAGACGGCCTACATACAACAACACGGGTCAGTAGCTACGGCGCATGCGCGAAGTACGTCAGAGACCACTTTCAACTCCTAGGACATAAAAGTAGTTTCATTTCGCTTTTAGGCGCTAAAAAAAAATTCTGCGCATGCGCATTCGCAAACCCATTCAGCTGTCGCCAAAACGCCCACTTTGTGCGCCAAAATCGAGCATGAAAAACGCGTAAGACATGCTTGCGTTGTATAAACATTATTTGTGAACTAGATGGTTACTGAAAATTTGTCGACTTCAGTGCCGGGCTTCGATGTCCGAACAATAATGTCAGTCACTAATGATTAATGGGACAAGTTTGGAAAACAACGAAAAAGTCAATCCAGTATATCGCGTGGATTTTCAGATGTTCCGAGTGTCTAGAACAATTATGCTTTGAAAATCTCTGACAAATTGACTGTTGAGTCAATGATCGAGAGACCAAAAGGATATATCGAGGGTCCATTACGTGGTGAACAAATAAATTCTAGGTTTCCATATTTGCCTATTAAACAATGAATTTATAATTGTACTGTTATTTTAATATTTGACTAAAATGCAGGCATTTTCCTACACAACACTTAACTGAGTTTTTGGAAATACATATCGTCATAAATATCATCGATAAATGCGGAAGACGAAGTTCATTCAGTGAAGACAAGGTCTATATAGTTTCAACGATTAATTTTTCAAAAATTTACCAGCTTTGGGGGAAGCGGTTCTTTCTCACACTCTACTATTATTCCGAAAATAGTTTGCTGCCCTTTCCGCCTGAACGAAACAGACTTGCAGTCTGATAGCATAAGTGACGCAGTCGGCAATTGGAAGACCTTCGAGACAACACTGTTCCGCCTCGCGGGAAATATACTCTACATAATATATCGCCGAAAAAATTCGATTCAGTCCCCCTTTGAGACTTACGTGACTCTATTCTGACCAGAAAGCAGCTATGCAAGTATACGATCGGTGTACCGACTAAACGATTTAACCATCATCAGGAAATTTAGCGCGCGATTGTCAAACCATGAAAACGGTGTATTTCTATGGGTGTGAAACCTGCGATCACGGATCACCATCACAATGCCTCCGGAAAAACTTGAATCCAGATGACCAAGGATTTCGTCTCGAGCCGGTCAATTCGTACCCATCATTCATTCATTTCGTATCAATCACATTACCTGTTATTTCGATGTGCATTTTCTGGTTGAATAGAAAATTCCCCTTGGTTGTACTCGCCACGCAGGTGTAATTTCCAGTGTCGTTTTCGCTGACACCGGGGATCTTACAAGTCAACAACATATCTTCCAAATCGACTGTCCAATCTCTCTCAACTTCAAGCTCTTGAAACCAGCTGTCCAGACTGGGCGGTTCTTGATCTGTTGCGTCTATTTCAATTATTTGGCAATTAGTATTCGTAAAAATGGAGCCGATATCGAGATTAAGATGCGCGACAGCGAATGGTTGCGATTCAGATAACCGCAGGTCAGTGAGTAACAGATCGTTATATCATAGCTGATCAACTGACATGAAAATTGCAAGCTACAGTGCGACCTCCCAACAGAGCCACTCTCTAGGTATAGAGCCACTTTTCTGCTTCTTCGTTCGACCACGACCCCTCACTCCGCCGTCGTTTTATTCGAACTGAAATTTCGAGACTCTTCCTCTCAATAATGCCGCCCTTTCGATATATGAATGAGCAAAAGAGTCGAGAAAACAGCTGGCTGTTTTGAGAGGTAGGTGACTTCTTCACGCGACAAGGTAACAATGTCGAGTTGGTGGGAGGCCACCGATTTTTAGAAAAGTTATTCCCCTCTGGTCCCATCACGGATTTATTGAGAGGTGGCACTGTATTTCATGGCAAGTAGATAAGAAACGGTGCAGGGTTTTTAATAATGACTCAGTCGTGAGTTATTTCCGGATCTTTCAACTGCTCGCAGAGTTATAGGCATATGTATGACGACAAAAATAATGTCGCGTGTGAAGAGTAAAATAATTGAAGCGTTTCGCCTTTTTCCTTCAGAATATCGGCACCCCATAAAAATCACTTCAGGTCCTTGCGTTGAATACAATAATGTAATCATTTCCCATAAAAAATTTCATTCCCATGACAAAAACAATATCGAATTATTATTTCGTATGACAATACTTTCCTGGCAATAAAAAAAGATTCGAAAACAGATGCTAGTGCCAAAAACCTTCATCACATCTAGTTTTTATCAAATTGACACCCAGGCGTTTGACCCTTCCATTGCTGGGAATAGAGAGCGTAGAAAAATAAAAAAATAATTAAACAAGTTTGGAGGTACTTGGCGGGCTGACATTTAATCTTACTATATGATTATTGACATGGTTTAATTATTGATCGTTTGGACGTCTTGTCTATAGAAGGCCCGCCAAGCGCCACTACCTCCAATTTTATTTTTCATTTCGTTATTTCTATTTTTTTCATATTTTTCTGGTCTAATTATTAATTAGATAAGAAGTGAATATGATGTATAGGTGCCCTGCAGTAAGAAGAAAGAAAGGAATTTTCAGATGAAATGACAATTCTATATGTTTTTTCGCAAGAAAATATATTTTTTGTGCAAAAAGTTTTTGCACCGGAGGTGCTTTTTGAGGAGAAGAGATAGTTATACCCGTATGAAATTCAGAATATGAGCGAACATTTCGCGTTATATTTGTTGTTTCGTGAAGTAATAGATTAGCAAGTAAGGTGAGTATTCTGTAAACCAGGATAAAGACGTAGGATATAAGTGACCATAAAATTTGTTGAACAAACACTCGAAGCTATACAAAACCGTGGGACTCGCTGCGAGGCCTATGGAAGTACACCCAGAGAAAAGATTTATTTGATTTAAATAAAATTTATTTACCGCGAATAAATCTTCTTATTCGTATATGAACCCAATAGGCATTTATTTGACACAAATATTTAGAAATATTTGGATTTGTTTATTTCTTATTCAAATTTTTTTATTGAATCCAAAGAAAAATTTATTTAGATCAAATAAGGAATTTTCGCGGCATGAAATAAATTGTTTTAAATAAATTACAAAATTTATTTGGATGAAATAAATTGCTTATTCGGTTGTAATAAACTTTTTATTTGATCCTAATGAATAATGAACGAAAGGTAAGTCTTTATTCGCCATGAATAAATTATTTATTAGGATAATTGAATATTTGTTTTATTCAAATCAAATATACAATTTACTTGATTCTAATATAAAAATAATTTTTGTATTCGATTCACCAAAATTGATAAACTGATGGATGAATCGCATCACGTATCACGAATAGCAGGTTATAAGACAAGCAAGATTAATAATCATACGAATAAAATTCTACACCAGGTACAAGTTATTATTTTATAAGATACTTTACGGAACAGCACGTGGCGTGTGGATTTCGCCATTCAGATCACCAAGCAACAATGCAAGTTACAACGCGTAGTTATAACAGCAGCGAAATCGCGCATGCGCGTTAACCAATCAAGTTTAATTTTTTATTAGAAACGAATATGCCACTTCTTTGATTCAAACAAGAACATATTTGCCCGAATGTCGTCAAATAGAAGGCTTATTCGATATCTAATATATTGTTTGTTTAAATGCTTGTTCAAATAAACATTTATTGCTAATAAATAAAAGTTTATTTGCAGGTAATAAATAACATCCTTCTTCATGACATTTCAAATAAATAAATTGTAAATAAATGAATTTCTTAGAGACAAGTAAGTCATCCCATTTGATGCAAATAAATACTTCTTTGGTTTAAGTAAATATTTCTTTGACCCAAATAAAAACATTACAAATATGGTAATTTATTTAATTTGAATAAATCTTTTCTCTGGGTGTAGAAACTGGCGACAAATAGTAGAAGAACAAGTCCACGTAGCCACAACATGCTGTTAGCACTGCAGATGAAATCGAATATGTTATAACTCGACGAATTGTGTTTTTGAAGCTGAAAAAATGTGTTGCTGACATAGCATATCACGAGACAAGTGCGAGGATCACGTACGCGTACGCCGATCGTATATTATCTTTCGCACGTGTATTGGACTTTGTTTTTCGATACAACGCGCGTAAAGTTGGATTTTATGCACGCGAAGCGTGCGCAAAATAGAACTTTGCGCACGCCGTGTGGAAAAGTACTATTTCCAAACGGCGTACGCAAAGTTCGATTTTCCGTCCATACGCAGCGTTTGCAAAGTGCCTAAATCCCGCACGGCTCGGATGAGCGTGCTGGAAAGTGAAGTCTGCGGCCGAGTCAAGCGCGCGGGAAAGTGAAGTATATTATTTGTTTGTTGCTTGTCTTACACAATTTGATTGTAAAAATAGTATGTGCGACAAGTGCGCATTGACGATTTCCACACGAGTGTGATTATCGCCTTTGCTTCGCTCGGGCGACAAACTTTACACTCGTCCGGAAACCGTGGAATTTGCGTACTACTTGCACAGTGTACTATTTCCAAACTTGGTGTGCGAAATGTGATTTCTCATATCTGATATTTTATAGATTTACTTCCCATCGTGTGCAAAGTAGTTATCTTCCATATCGCGTGTCGTAATGCACGAATCGAGCACTTTGCATACTGCCAACAGGCATTAGAATTCGAATTTCGCACACGTAGTTGGAAAAAATGTGTTATAAGTAGGTCGAAGCTGTTTGCTGAATCCGGTACATTCTCTGTTACTTTATTTACGGACAAATTCTTGACGCTCCACATTTTTCCAATAAAACCAATTCACATGACCCAGGATTCGAATTATGTAATTTATCACAAGTTTGATGGCAGTTCAAAGTCATTTTTACATTTTACAACGTATTTTTCACACTTTCCAGAACATTCGAGCTGTTGAAAGCACGTTGTGGATTTCCCGACAATCCTCAGCATCCTGATACTTATGACGCAAGAAAACGATTTTGTCGGATGACAACAATAGAAAGAATTTGTGCAACAATACTCAACAAGGAGGGAGCGCAAATACCATTCTTCTGCCGTCTGTCTGACCTCGCTTGAATCTAGCTATACAAGCTCTGTGTTACGGTACCGGGACTCGAGATAGGCAGATGGAAAAAAGGTGGAAAAATAATTCGGTGACTTACGACAGTTTTTGTTAGCATGAACAACGGCGAAACCAGCATACAGCAGTAATAGCTCCATCGCCAGGTTCGATCGAATTTTCAACATTGTGTAGCTCATTGACTGATCCAACCCTTCGGGTTCGCCGATTATTCGTTTCTCTTCTGAACTATTCCAAAGACGAAATTACAGAACTTACGTGCTCGCTGTACTCTTTCAGCATAGGATCACAAGATTCATCCACTTGAGACTTTTGAATGTAAGTACGCAACTATTGCCTCGGCAAACGCGTCAAAACACTTCTAATCCATTCTTGCAGACTTCCGGAGGCCCTGCACACAATATCAGACTCGTCCTTGAGAAGGGTAGAATCTTGATTTCGATGGTTCCACCCCTCGAATACATTCGGATTAATTCAAAAGAAATGTCAAGTTTTTCGTAATTTTTTTTCGTCGATATCCACCCACTCCTGGGGAGCTTTACTTCTTCTCGCGAGAATTTATTGAGATCATCGATTTTGAGTGGTTTGTGATTCTTTTCATTTTGCCGTCAACCTAATTATCACCAGCTGGAAGATCGAAAACTTCCAGAAAATGTTGGTAGCAATGATATCTTTCTATCGGATGTTTATGAATTCGACAGAAACATCTATAGGTCAGATCAATCACATCTTTCTCCTCTGTATGTTGCGAAAAATGCTGAAGAACTTCCTAAATATCTAACAGGAAGGTATAATTGCTACGAACATTTTCTGAGAGTTTTCGATTTCGCAGCTGATAATTAGGTTGACGGCAAGAAAATAATATTAAAAATCACGAAAAATCAATGCTTCTCTTATGAAAGAGAGCAGGGAAACCTAGGGGTGGGTAAATATCTACGAAAAAAAAAATGAAGAAATATTTAACGTGTCTTTCGAATTATTTCCAACCAATTTGAGGGGTGCAATCCTTCGAATTCGATTTCTCCCTGTTCGAAGACAGGTCTGATACAATAAACATATGATAAGGACAAGGTTTCACATACTGCGACTTGTGGACGAGCTTACAAGTTAGAGCAGGTCCCGAGTGATATCTGAATCACACGATTTTCCCGACTATAGATATTATGCCGTGGTGCACAGATCAACAGCCAAAGTCGCGTCTCGCTTTGGGTAGACGAAATGGAATGACCAGAAGAAGTGAGGGAACGGATGTGTTCTATACCTCGGCTACAACAAATTACTGGTAGTCGATTCGCGCCTGAGTCTTTTATACTGCTACTTGTTATCAGCTTGTAAATATAGTCTCTTTATACAATGCAGCTGTGCAGGAAGCATGCGGTGACTTGTGGTTTTGATGAAACAACAAGCGTGACGGTAGTTCAGAATCATGAGAGTTCCTTAAAAGTTTCTACGAAACCCACCCCGCAGTCGATTTGCACAACTTTTTCAATCCGGATTGTTGGATGCAACTATCGGCTCCTCTCGAACACAGCTACGAGTCAAGCTACTCGTTAGACGACCGGGCACTAACTTTGAATGCAGAATAATATTGATTCGAATTTCCAGAGTTAGTCTCCTTGACTCAGCCACTTCAAATGAATTCGTCGACAGGCGCGATTCGCCAAGGCACACTGCAGCTTGCCGAGTATAGTCCTCGAAATTCCGGGAACTCAATTTCCCAAGTATTCATTATTAAGGGTAATGATCCGAGCCTGAATTTCTGAGAGTTCAAATATGCACATCGAATTTATCTTGTAACAAATCGTTCATTCTGTGGGATGGACACCGACTTGCATTGATCCTGCTACGATCAAGGCCTTCCGAAGTAATTTACCACATTTCCTCTAGGATGGACGGAGTTTCCTAAAATCAGAATTTAGGAAAGTATTTCAGCAGTATTTCACCTCGGAATCCCGGGATGAATCAACTCATCATATGCGTAGAGAGACAAGGTGATTAATCCAGATTCGCAACTCCTGCACATGTGAGACTTTTTTTTATTCTTACACCGATTAGTTTTCCCTTAGGGCGCAGTTTTATTTTTACCTTTTTATGCAAATTTATCTGCACCCCAAGGAGGAGAATATTTTTTTCGTGATGGTCATGAAGCTTATTGTGGAACTGTAATAAATCAAATGAATCCCACTTAACACAACAAAATGTGTCTTAAGCTCATCTTAAGTAAATGAATCCAAGAGGCCGCATATCCCATGGTTAATCATATTTTCAATCATCATGCAATCACGAAACGAGCCGAATATTTTCAACTCGAGGACGTAAGAAAAAAACACCCGCATTATTATCAGACCTCGCCTAATGATGTATTTTTTACAAAATCTGAAAGGAAAACCACCGAATGTCGCCACGAGTCGTAAACATTGGCGTTCTCGGATAACTGAACGTCGCCTTCGTACAACGTCCGCTATAATTTTCAGAGGATTTATAATTGTTAACATAAAAAGTAATGACGTAATGAGAAAGAAAATTACGAAAAAGAAAAATAGATTTTTGACTAAATTCTTATAAGTTTCAAAATGCTTGAGCGGCCTGTAAAATTCTTTTAATCGTGCTGATGTTTGGAGAGGGTTCTTAAAACATGTGAAACTAACATATTTTCATGTGCGGTTGAAAACGAATCGGTTTTTTGTGCCACCCTGATATAGATACTCAATTCATAACCGAGAATGAGTGATCTTTAAGAGATTCGATCGCCATCCATTTGAATCGACGAGAGTATCTTCTCATAGTTCCTGTCCGTAGAGAGGGTAGCTGCTAATCCAGAATCATGTATTTCTTGACGTTTGAAAGTGCCTGGATCATCACATTTTCGTTACACATGACATGCCTGTGATATTCACAGAACCGAGTGTAACGTAATCGGTATATGCTTGTTACAAATTCGTGTTTCCTCGGCTAGTATCACCAGAGTCAAGAGTCCCTTCCAGGCTAGGCAGCCTCCGTCGCACAATTTGATCAGAATCCAAGCCGTACAAACTCTTCTTCTTCTTCTTTTCCCCTATTGGTTACATCCCCCTGTGTGCATAGCACTGGATACAAAATTTAAAAGCTAAGTAGCTCAAGCCTCATAGGCGAATGTGCATATGATTGACAAAGTCTTGCGCGTGTGCGGGGATAACTTGTTGTGAAGGAAATTCAACGACTTCTGATACGACGAAGATGTTTATACGGAATAACCGAACCAACAAAATTATAAATTGGTTGGAAGAGGTGAGGTATGTGAGGGATGCCGTGTACACCACACGCGACATAATCAGCATCGACAACTCCGAGCATGGTTGTCATAACAGGACGTAGGAAACCCACAGGCTAACCACTTCTGACGCCTAATTGTTTTTCAACAAATACCCAAATAAGTGGCAAATTAGTTCAGAGATAAATACGAGCGGTACAGTTATCAATGTTTTTTTGTAGATAAGGAAATGTTTGCGAGGTCACCACGGGAAAATACTCGCCGTTATCAGATGTCTCGAATTTCAAGCGCTAAAATAGAAACCACAAATTATCGTCACGACTTGTCACCGACGGTTCTCACATAATTGAAACTTTCTGTCCAACCAAATTCTAGATCCTAATGATTTAAAGAGTCTAAACGATATACACGAAAAATAATTTCTGATGTAGTGGGCGTAAAACGCCTATATTACGCCTCCTTTCGCGGGCTTAATCACTAATTCTATGCTTGCTATAATTCATTAAATGAATACGTCAAAATTCTGCCACAGGAATAGAAAACGACGATTTATAACAACCCTGTGCATTGGGATGGTTGAAAGGAGTAGTGTCATTCGTCTACAGAAAAAATCAGTTTCCGCAGCAAACGATCACCTCCAAATATCTGTGTGTCTAAAGATTCAACTGCTCACCGAGACACTTGTTCGTTACCCTCAGTGAAACAGGTTTTGCCGAAGTAGAAATCAGTGGAATGATATTTAGTACTGCCTCATCGAAATTAAAATTCCGAAAAGTGCGGACGTCGTCTTTTTCAAAATTGACATATATCGCTGCTTATTAAGTACTCTCCATGACGTGCAATCCATCATAAACAGGCCCGTTTCTAACCGGGGTGCAGCGTGTGCACCGCACACGGGCGGCCGTTTCCAGGGGCGGCCATGGCGTGTTTTTTTTTTTTTTCATGTAAAAGGAGCAAATCATTTCACAATAGTTGAGAGCACAATCGAATGCAAAATAAAATGCTCCCCTTCCCCATAAGGGGGGGGGGGGGGGGGGGGGGGGGGGGGGGCAGCGATTAAAGCTGCTGAACACGGGCGGCCATCTATGTAGAAACGGCGCTGATCATAAATATATTCCAAAACATAAAATTATAGGTATCTGACGATGTCCTGAAAGAAAAGACTGGAAAGCCGTGATTATATCAACTTTAATGATTCGGGGTTCAACTTTTCAAATTGTTACATCGAAAAAAAGATATTTACCGAACCTGGTGATTATGGAATGAAATTCTCACTAGTTCCGAAATCCGAACCGAATAAAAATTCTGAATTTGTTTGAGACGATTTAAAATGTTCGAAAACGTTGAAATTCAGAACATTGGAATTCCCGGAAGTCCAAAAATTTCGTTGTCATAAATAATTGACAGGATTTCGAAATTGTTTTCCAAAAAGTCAATTTCGAAACGATTAATTTGACCACTCATTGGTCTCGATACAATCGATACAGCCCGAGTAATTAAACACTGAATGAATATATGTACGAATTTCAAGTTCCGGAGGTTTGGCCTTCCGGGTCTTTAGCTCTCGGAATATCGAACCTCCGGTGTTCTTCGTTCCAGATATTTTCAAATTGGCTATGTGGAATTCCGGGGAAATACTCTTCTTAAAATCTGTAAGTCGGTAATATTCAAATTCGACATTCTAACATCTCCAACCTATTGTGAATCTTTCTCATACTGAGACGAACTTGTGGAAAAATCTTCAACGCCTACGTCTAAGGTCGTGACTTCTTGTTCGGCGGTTCTATCACCGCATTGCAAAGTATAACGGTTACAGGCAGCCGCTACGGTCTTGTAACTGGTATTAGGAAACAGATCTCGAAGAACGTGTATTTCTGACAAAGAGGCATCTCGGTCCACGATCACCGTCTGGAAGGCAGTAGCCACCACCCGTGTGGAAATTATTGAACGGCAACTGGTTGGGCCGATGTTGGTCTTCGCTCTTCAGCGATCGGTCCAAGCCTGGCAATTAATCTTGGCCCAGCATTGTAATGTATCGCCGTGACAGGTCCTACCAATATTGGCCAACCTAAAGCTTCCCGTGCTTGGCAGCCGTCCCTGGACCAATATTGGCCAACATAAAGCTTGCCGTGCTTGGCTACCGTTCATGGACCAATATCTGCCAACCTAAAACTTGCCGTGCTTGGCTGCCGTCCCTGGACCAATATTGGCCAGCCTAAAGCTTGCCGTACTTGTCTGCCATTCCTGGGCCAATATCGGCCTATCTAAATGGTGCCATATGCTTGGCTGCCGTGCATGGAGCAATAATATATACTATAACTCGATATTATACAGACACACACACACACACCATATGTATGATATAATTCAATATATGGATTTATTCATTTATTTAATACACATTTATTTATTTAAGTATTGAATCAGGGATTCTTTGCGGCTGCCTTCGCCTTTCTGCCGCCCTTGCGGTCGTCTGCCCGCGCTAGCCACTTCGTTGTGCACTGGCGTATATAAACGGTGGTGCACTTTACGTCGTCTTTGAAGCGATCCATCAGAGTGACTATGAAAAAAATAAATAGAATTCAGTCAAATTCAATGCAGTTTTAGCAGGAAGGGGTGCGAATGCATCGTACAACTATTATTATTTTCCTCTAGAACTGAATTGATGATAGATGACGTGGGGCAATTTCGAATCGGGTGTTGAGATATCATCTGCAGTGTATCTAACGCAAATTCATACTCACTAGGCCTTATTCAAGCTATTGGAGATACGAAGAAAACTTACGAGTCATGCAATTGAAGCATCGCGTTGCTGAAAAATTTTTTTAGCCTCCATATTTTTCGCGTTTTCCAGCTCCACTAAATAGTAATTGTACCTCCTTGTCCAATAACATTGACATTATGCTGGCAATAGCATCTCCCGCACTTGTTGATGAGCACCATGTGCTCATTAGGTGTATCTAAAATTAAAATAGAAATCAAGGTAGTATGTAGTATGTATGTATGTAGTGTTCTATACTCACTATTAATTTTTCTCGCGACTCTTCCATCAAGCTTTCGTCGAACTGAAGGAATCTTTCGTAAGACGCCAGCGGAAATTCCACATTCAGTTCCCGTTGTGCGTTTAAAACCGGCTTAATCCCAGCTTGATCGAGGCGTTCCGTCAAAAAAGATTGCATCCGCTTAAAGCCTTTCCTAATATCATAGGCAAGGCTCTCACGTGCAGATTTCAGTTGTTCATTGAAGGATTTTTCAAGTTTCTGTATGGTAGTCGTGCAGTTGAGACAGCAATCTGAAATCGGAATTCATGTACAAACATGAAGGTTAAGAAATATGAAGGTGAGAGTCCGTCCATCTACACTGCGAAAAAAATATTATTGACCCAATGAAATATTCTTTTCAATAGTCGTGATTGAATATTTAATCGGTACAACCAAATTACAATAGATATAATTAAGTAAACCGATTTTTAATTACACTAATCGAAATGTCGTTGTACCAATTAAATATTTAATTGCGACTATTGAAAAAAAAATTTCGTTGGGTCAATAATATTTTTTTGTCAGTGTGAGGTGACAATTTTTGAAATCGCAATAGCCCTAAAAATTTATTCAAAACGTTTTGCAACTTATTGACCTGATGTGCTTGCCGTTTGACGTTGGGGATCTTGTGTTTTTTTTTTTTAGGTACTCCTACCGGGTCTGTAGCTGGTGCTTTATTAAGATGGCTGTTTTGCAATAATACACTTGTCTCAGAATTTTCATTTTGAATGCCCAACTGTACAGCGTCGTCAGCAAACTTATTCTGCGATGATGAAAATTTCGTACGTTTCGGTGTCGGATAATAACTAGCATCCGACTCAGAGCCTAGAGCAAATCATTACGTTATGTTATTCAATTTTGATTTTTTTAAGCATATGTAAGTGATCTCAACGGAAAAAGCAGAACCATAAAAAGTTCCCAATTATTCTTATAGAATATTATTTACGTACGAATTCATCACATGTGAAATAAATGCGTTAGAAAATGATTAATTCTTCCTATGTTTCATTTACCTGAATTTTCTGCTGAGGTGCTTGAATACTGTACGTCTGGAAAGCCTGGTATTTTAAACAATTCGTCTTCATCGTCATCGCTTAGGGGAATCAAATGCGGCACATTGGGGTCGACGTTTTCATCATCAGTACTCACTACAGCCGTTGCACTTGTTTGCAATCTCCCTAGTCGCCTTATGCCCTGGTCGTAATCAGCTGTAAAAATCAACGATTCATTGAAATCAGCAGATTCACTTTCGACGGGCGCGCATCCGAAAATTATATTATATTATATTATATTATTTCCAATCTAGGTGAACATTTATGGAAAAAATTATTCTACTCACATGCTTCCTGTAGAACTTTGACCTCGTAATGTTTCCAGATTTTTTTCGGACTATCAGCTTTTTTAATTATTTCTCTCAAAATTCTATATTCGTTTTTTTCTGGGAATTTAATCAAAATTTTTCCTTTAATTGTCATAACCCATTTGCTGGGAACCAAATCAATAAGTTTTGGGCGGTAATTACCAATAAACTCTATTATTGAATAGGCTATCCGTGCAGATGAAGTGAAAATTTCAGCCATGGTCGGTATATTTCAGATTGGTCGGTATATTACTGCTGCCTGAAATGATAGAATTATCAATTGTCGTTAGATAAAGATCAACGTCAATCAACATACAAGCCAAGGAATAATATAGGCCATTATAGAATAATCAATAATATATATATTAATGTATTGTTACACGGGGTGCGTCCACCCCTTGTATTGCTTTATATTCACTCATTTCATAGCCACCCGAACTCCCATGTATTAAACATAGCAGTAATAATTATCAAACATCTTTTCACAAAACAACCAACTGATGTTACCATAGGACTCTTGTTTATAACAGTCCTGTCTCAGACGTTAAACGAGACACTTGTATCTTACTGAATATAATCTAATCTGCTTTTCCCATTAATTTGCACCTCCACGTCTCCTTATTTCGCTCAGGGACTCACTGCTCAATTAAAAAGGTAACTCCT
The DNA here is from genome assembly GCA_944452935.1 of Rhogogaster chlorosoma. Lineage (NCBI taxonomy): Eukaryota > Metazoa > Arthropoda > Insecta > Hymenoptera > Tenthredinidae > Rhogogaster > Rhogogaster chlorosoma. The sequence goes on along the minus strand of OX101801.1, from coordinate 3,180,576 downwards.
AAAGTTACAGTATCTTACTTCGATCGTTAGAAGTTGATCACGACGTAATCCTTGTGGCTGCTTCTCCTCTGGCTTGGCTTTTTTAGACAACTGAGATTTGTGTATCGTAACAGTACATCGTTATGGTAACGTTGAAATGAATTGAATTGAATTTTTCATGACGTCATAACAAAGGAATCAACACTTTGTCAAAACTTCCATGTTATAATTAATTAAAGGCAAACAGATTATGCATGATGTTCGGTCGTTCACACCGAATCTCCAGGTCATCCATATCGTAGTTCTTGTTGTCAAGGTCATTCGCTTCGTAGTTCTTGGTAGCTAGGTCAACTGCTTCATAGTTCTCGGCGTCCAGGTCATCCGATTTTTGGGTATCGGTGCACAGGTCATCCGCTTCGTAGTTCGTGATGGCTAGGTCATCCGAATTTGACGATGTCCAGGTACTCCGCTCTGTGGTTCTCGAAGTACAGGTTTTCCTCTTCGTAGTTCACGGCGTAAAGAACAGCCAGGTAGTAGTTTATGATGTCTAGGTCATGCGCTTCGTAGTTTTTGGTAGCTAAGTCATCCGCTTTATATGTTTCGGCGTCCAGGTCTTCCTCACCGTAGTTCGCGATGTCTGTCAAGGTAATCCGCTTCATAGATCTCGGCGTCCAGATCTTTCTCACCGTAGTTCTCGGTGTCCAGTGTGAAACTGAATTCACTCGCAGATTCAGTCAGTTATAGGCACGTGTAAGCACAGATATCGATACACAATGGCTGAAGGTACTGTAGGATGCACGCTCTCGTGTCCGTCTTCCGCTATATGTTGGACCCGCCGTTTTAAACAGCATGGAGCATACAAGCAGCGTACTCGATATTACGTTTTCCTTGTAATTTCACAAGTTTGTTCGAAATTGAGGAGCAGGGATATTTTGTCGTGTTGTTTGACCGACGTCCTAGCTTGACGATCCCCATATTTGAAGATTTGCATGGATAGTTGTATAATTCACCTGCTACTTCTCGCTGAAATCCTTCAATAAAAACTTCATGCTGATCTTTGTGCACTTACTACTCAGTGCACTAAGTAGTAAGGTATGATATCTTCCAGCTCTGGAGGCGGCCTCGAAACTCTGATCGTTATCGAACGACTGGTCTTGGAGACGATCGACATCGTTGGAATGAAGTCGATATCTGAAAACACCAAAGTTCACGTACCCTAATCCAGAATTTTTGAAACTCGCCGGTTGCAAGAAGCTGTCCAAAAATTTGAACAATACCAAAATTCCTAAAAGACTTGCCTAAAATCACTTCAGCTTGCTTTCCAAAGCTCGTGCATACCTTTTTCCAACGTTCTAATTCATTCCGAATAAGCAGGCAGTGAATCGCCGACGGAATTGGAAGCGACGATTCTGAACTTATATGCAGTCCCGTTTTCTAGTTCCTCTAAAACGTCACCTCCGTTTATTCTGCTAATTCTTCCTGAGTAGTCTTGCCATTGCTCTGCACCTTTCTTGATGTACTGGATTTTTACCATGGAATCGAGATCGCTATCCGAGTTCCATTTCATGTACACGTTGTTCGCTCCAATGGCTGCGATTTCGCTGATCGTTAAATGAGGCACGGCGTCGTTGACTGTTAAAGAAAAGTGAAGAATCAGGTAATAATGGTTCAAAAATCAGCGAATTGAATCCTGCCTCTCAGGAAGCGACAGGATTTTCTCCCGTGACTCCAGACGGGATGGAAAAACTCCGTGACAAGAAATTTTCCAAATTTTGCGGGATTTTGACTCACCAGGATCAATGGGATGAGCGTGAATTGATACGACACAGGCCAACAGCAGTGATATCTTCATTATTGGAATTGCAGCTTGACGTATTTAGTTCTGTCAATATTCAATTTCTCACCGAAATACTGAGAGCGATCGGTTCCTGACCGTCAACAACCACTTTTTGAATATTATTGTGTCAGCACTTTTTTCTGCCCCAATCTTTGGCTAACACTAATTACGTATTTGCTATGACTCATCGAGCAAGAACGTCGTTAATCTACGATAAGGATAGAAAATTAGTCTTCCATTAGCCACATATTTTGTATTTCATGTTGCTCGGAATCTTAGATACTCTGCAGTCCACGAATTAGCTGAACGATAGAACGAACGAACCCTCGACGATAGTTATGAGAACTGAGGATCTTTGTGGAAGAGAAAATACAAATTTCCTTTCAGATATGGGCGTGAGGGTGCAAAAATGCCATTTCTCTGTCTTTTATCTGTAAAACTCGCCCAGAGTTTTAATCTTAGAAAATGCCTAGCAAACGGAAATCTCCGGCAACTTATTCTAAAGGGTTGCGCATTTTTTGGTATAAAATACGAACGCACAACCTCGTAGGATTTTTTGACAGGCCTCTCTTTACGCGAGGAATTTTTTTGGAATATAAATACATATACTTGCGTGTGGTAAGAGTCAAAAAATGAAAATAGAAATTCGAAATGAATCACCGTAATGTACTGTGACGTTGCATTTTGCAAACGTCACGAAGGACGCGAATTAAGCTACGGATCGGGAAGACGGACGGCGCCAGGGAAGTCAGCGACAAGTACCAGGTTTCAATTTAGTTATATTTTAGGGATATTTATTTAATGTTTTGCTTTTCTTTTATTCTTTTATTATATTCTGTCACCGGCGAAACTCGGAGGTCAACGCAAGGACGTCGAGGGAATCCTGAAATGTCCGAAGCGGCGATCTCCACGGATCATCAGCTGTTGCTAGTCTGAGTCATCTTACTTCCGTCGTACTCTCGGCTGTGGATGCCGCAGGAGCGGTCGAATAAGGCTGACTTTAAGAGTCTTCCTCCCGTTCCCGCCGACTTTTCAGCCTGGTGCTGGACCACATCCCGTCTACCGATTCCGGACGTCTCGACAGCGGTCGAATAGAGCCAGGTGAACACACCAAAGTAACCGTATGCTTCCCGTTGTCGAAGACTCATCAAGCTGGACCAGATCATCGGCTTTCTCGCCATCATCCCGGACACGAACTGCAATCGTGTGATGCAGGCCTGCCTGTAAGCCTTCCACACCGTCCATGGGGAAGTCTGGATGCAGATCCGGGTATTAGGGGCATCAGAACTTCCGCCAGATCCTCTGTTGGTCAGTTTTTTCTGTTAAAGCGCAACCAGAGTGCACTTCATCCCGATGATGCATGCGAGGAGTCCCGAGACGAGAGCCAGAGTCGACAGAGAGAAGTTATCGAGTACGAGTCCCGGTGTACCGCATTCGAAATCCCGCCACGCCGCCATAATGAGCCTGGACAAATATTCAAACCAGGGTGGACTGGACAACACGTCCTCAAACTCATTTCGGTCGGTAAAGGTAGACGTAAAATTCGACTACTTTGCGATCGCCAAAGTCTAATGACGAACGTCGCAGCGCGGGAACCCCTTGCCTATAAATTGGGTAACGCCGCAGGACTCAGCCTACTTCTACACTTAGCCGTCTTCCCGACTACACCAGCATAGAACACCAATTACCCTAGCATGGGTGACACCCGGGGCGGATATCAATGGTGTTACCCCAAAAATGAAAACTGTTGAAAGCAATAAAAATCCGATAAACTCCAAGTATGATTTTATTCAAATAATACAAATGGAAGATCAATAATAATCAAATTGGAATGTTATCATATTCTTTCTTATTGATGTATGGAAGTGAAAGAATGAGAGGAGAATTAACTCAGTGGAATTGCATTCCCTGAGAAGTATGTGTGGTTTAAAATATATGTACGAAAACTTAAAATCTCTTCTTTCTAACTTCAACAGCTGTAAACTCGGAAATCACATCTTCAAAATTAATATTTCGTGTTGCCTCGTGTTCTATTGTCAATATGCAAAGATTGTTAAGGGAACGTCACAGTGTAAAATTAAAAAAAAAAAATTTTTTTCGTTCATTATCCAATAGTATACTCGGTTGTCAACATTCTCCCCAATTTGGAAATCGAAATTCGAATTATTTCGGTCGCTACAGCCTTTCTCACAGAAAGAGATTGGATTGTGAAATCAGCTAGCGCGTCCAAACTTTAAACGCGTTTTCCTCGAAATGGTGTTTTTCAAAACGGTGGCAACTCTCAAAGGAACAGTTTTCAAGTGATCCCTTTGAAATTTTGACAGAACATTCTTCACGTCATCCTTTGTGCTCCTATGGGAGCTTTTTTTTTTTAAATCTTCTTCATTTTTTTACGAAAAACTGTCGAAAAAATAGGCTAAATTCGATACTTCTTGTTCAAACCGCCACCATTTTTTAAAATTTCATTAAAAAGAAGCCTCCGTAGAAGCATAGCGGCTTGCCTACAGATTAATAATCTTATTGAAATTTTTGTTTCCGATCAAATTTGCGGCCGCAATCCTGGCCATCATACGGGACCTTATTTTTGTATCAGTATTTTCAGTAAAAAAAAATATGTGAATAATAAATAAATCCAGTAAAAAAAAAAAAATCATTTATATTCTCCATTAGTGCTTTAATTTGTAAAAAAAAATCAGATCGATTGGCTCATCCTAACCATGAAAAAAAAAATCGCGAAAACCTGCTGTTCTTCAGCGGGTCACACTGTGACGTTCCCTTAAGTCTCGCTTGGGTCATTGTTGCCCGTAAGTAATTTTTTAATAATTTCAGTTTGCTGAAAATCCTCTCACACGAAGCAACTGATACGCAAATTGTCACTTATAATACCACAAGAGCTTCGGGGTTATCGGGTATTTCCCGATAGGTTCGTTGCAAACAAATGAAGGAGTCAAGTTTTTCAGGTTAAAAAATCACGAGCGCGAAGCGCGAGTGATTTTTCCTGAAAGGCTTGACGATTTTATTTGTTTGCAGGGAACCTTGAGGGAAATGCCAGATAATTTTGAAGCTCGTGTGGTATTCGTTTGATTATTTTTCCGTCCCAAGTGTCGGCCGGTGGAATTGCACCATGAGACGAAATGTACAGTTAACAAACTCCAAATCGACTCATTTTCATGCAAAATTTCCAATTTTCACAATTGAATTCAACCTGTCAGTTTGACGTGTGGTTAATTTGACTGGATCATGTTTTGTTTTTTATATATAGCAACTACCAGAGAAAATTTTCAAAAAATTATCAGTATAATACCATGTAGGTTGTACCACGTGACGTCGAATGGTGCAATTCTATTGGTCGATATTTGGGTCGGAAAAATAATCATAAATAACTTTAGTGCGATTATAAGATTTGGAACAGATTCTGTAAAATCCCATTCCACGATGACGAAATTTATTTTTCGCGCTTACGATTTTATGGCATTCGTCACGCGATATCGTTCAATTTTAGCGGTAATTTCATTTTATAGCATTTTTGTAAATTTTTTTTTCTCACCGTCGGGTGTCACCCCCAAACGGGTGACACCCGGTGCGGGCCGCACCCGCCGCCACCACCTAGCTACGCCACTGCGGTAAGACCTATTTTCTTGTACAGGGTGGAAAGAAATTATTGGTCGCCACTTGGCCAGATGATTTTCCAGCTCGAGATCGGTGGAGATCTATCAAAACTTGTAGCCGCAAAATCGACCTTGACTATGCAATTCAAGGTCAAATTTTTTTATTGTCTACGAAAATTCTACTTATCAAGAGGAACCAAAGTCCCTGAGAAACCATAGGTCGAAAATGCGATCTTCTTGGTGGAAAGACAGCTCAAAGACGAAAAAAATCTTGAAGATTATATTTTTCTAAATATTGTTTGAACGGGCTCAGAATAGATGATGAAATCATGAAAAAAGCTCGTTATCGCTTAGCCGTGAACTTTTATTGGAAATAATGAAGAAAAGGAACCGTTGCCCGACTCTGACTGCAGAAATGTGGATGGATAAGTGCGTAACGGGTAGATTTTTCACATTCTCGTTCGATGGTCCAGAGTCCTGTGAGTGTGTGTGTGTGTGTGTTTGTGTTCTTGTGTGCAGAGATTAGGTCTCCACGATTCGTCACTCCCGCGGTAATTAATGACTCCAAACACTCTTTGCTGACTGTTTGTGCTTTAATCTTGGTTGCCTCGTTGTGTTCGCGAGGGCAACGTGGACGAGGGGCCCAAAGAATCGCACCGTTTGCTCTCATCGTTATCAACATACGAGCTTGGACCCCCGCTTCAACATGTCGTCCGCCATTGCGCAAGCACCCCCGTAGTCTTCCCTCGAAATTTGTCCTAACACGGGCGAGAAGGTCTTGGTTTCACATTAGTCTTGCTACGCCCTCGTCTACCCGGCGTCGCAAATCAGCTACCGTCCTCATCGCCCTACCAGATCGGTAAACGATCGCCTTCAAAGCTCCCCAAAAGAAAAAATCTAATGGATTGAGATCCGAGGATCGAGGGGGCTATAAGTGTGGCGCAGGACGTCGTCCTATCTATCGGGTACCAAACATATTGTTACGCCGGGTATAAATCCCCCATAGCTATTTAAACCATTATACGAACCCATCTAGTAGCCTGTATGATAAAAGATACCTTTAAAATATAAGAACCTCAGTTGCTAGGTAAACAAACATTATTGTAAAACAAGTCAGTCTTGCTCTAGCTCTGAACTAGACAAGACGTGTACGCATTTTGATTGAATACAACCGATTTTGTCAGTTTCATTTGATTTCGTGTCTGCCGTCCTTCATTACTCTCGAGTACCCATTGCCCGCTTAATACACGCAAGCATCTTTTGCAACAATATCATTCAGGAAAGCGCGGACCCGGAGACCCCAGTGTGGTGGTGCCCCATCGTGCATACAATAAATCCTGTTTCGGCGTTTTGGCGGAATCATTTGATGTAGCCGAGGCTCCGCAACAGGATTTCGGATTACGGCGAAGCGATGAAGAGCTTTTTTTATCATTTTATCATCTATTCTGAGCCCCTTCAAACAATATTTAGGAAAATATAATTTTTAAGATTTTTTTGTCTTTGAGCTGTCTTTTCACCAAGAAGATAGCATTTTTGACCTATGGTTCCTCAGGGACTTTTGTTCCTCTTGACAAGTAGAATTTTCGAAGACAATAAAAAAATTTGACCTTGAATTGCATGGTCAAGGTCGATTTTGCGGCTACAAGTTTTGATAGATCTCCAGCGATCTCGAGCTGGAAAATCATCTGGCCAAGTGGCGACCAATAATTTCTTTCCACCCTGTACAACCACGAGTTGGCTCATGAATCCCGTTTAGTTCTATTTTATATTATATTGTGTGGCGTAGGCCACGAGGTATTTGTGACGTAGGTCACGTATATGGCTAGTTCTTACAGTGAAGGAATTTTGATGCGCTCAACTAATAGCTCCTTTGTTTTTTAATATTTTTGATTAATTTCAAATCTGGAATAAGAAACTAATTGGCTTTTATTTGGGCACTGAAATTCAGCGAGGTCAGAAAATATCTTTTTCGAGAAAAATGCCTAAACATGAGCAAAATTGCCACTTTCCTGGGAGGGGATTTTACAAAACACAAGTCTTCTACCTAAATATTACGTAAACTAAGTACAGAAATCAAAGAGATTGTATCTAAGCACAGTAACAATCAATACAACTTTGCTAAAATCTAAAAAGAAATTATGAATCTCCCTATTTTTATTCGAATTTCCATCATAGAATAGAGGGGACACGAATTGTGTATCACATTCCTGGGAGCTAAAAATATGTTAAAAACACCCGCAAATTATATAATGAGTACTGTTGTCACACTTCCCATACAAAGCAGGTAGTTAAGTTAGCTCATTGCCGCTTGAACTGCTACCAATCAGCCAATGAGACAGTCGTGACGAAGATCTCGTCGACCGCAAACGCGCTCGGGCCAGACAAGTTCTCACTTATCTGGCATGTATTTACATGAACAATATTTGGGTTTCTTAAAGATTTTTAATTGTTTTGATTAATATACCTAGTATAAATATAATATAAAGCATTAACATTGCATTTAAATACAGTGTTTTCGTGTCGTTAATGAATAACCTCCAAATTATCACTTTCCTGCGTATCACTTGTCTGGACATTTGAATTTAAAAAAAATCGCAATTTATCCACTTAAATTTTAAAACTGCCATAATTTGAATATTTACCAATATTGTGTTTGACCCACAAAATTTTAGCTCATTTAAGTCAAAATGATGAGCTCTGGCCACTTTGCAAACTAAATCTAAAATAACAGTGTGAAGTTAAAAGCGATCCATTTTATTCTTAGAGCATATATACATGGAGGGAGCCAGTCCTATCTTGTTCCATAAGTGGCAAGCGCAGCAAGGATAGACATAGCAAGGTGATATCCTTTCTCTTTCTGGCAAAATGTGATTGGTCGATTTAACCTAGTCACGTGACTACGTCAGAGCTGTGCCTAGCGGTACGGTATACCCAGTATACCGTATAGCCCTGCGCTTATGTGCTTTAATTCTTCCTGTCTTTGTTACCGACGCGGGCACTCAATTTACCACGCTACGCTCCTGGCTTCGAGAGAGAAAGGTTATCACCTTACTGTTCCCGTCTTTGTCATCACGCTTTTCAGCCAGAAGGCTCCCTCCATGTATATATGCTCTAAGATTTTATTCCTTCACAATAAGAACTAGCCATATGGTTCGTTAAGTCTTTCAGACTTCGTCCCGATTATATTTAGTATTTTTGTAGTATTTTAGTGTGATTAAAAACGGATTCCCGAGTAAACTCGTGATTAGTGGATTATTGTGGATTATATTTGGTCTCTTAGCATGTTGTAGATTCTCTAATAGCTTATTTCTGCTTTATATTCTCTTTTCTATTTTCTCTATCATATTATCTTCTTTCTGGCATGATATTATTTTCTTCTTGAGTGAACGACTTGTCGCGTACGATTTCCTGGTGCTTATAGCGAGCGTAGAAGCAAGCATTTGTTATTTAGTCTGTAAGTTTCTCGATTGATTATGGTTTTCATATATTTTTCTTACTTATTTGTATTCTGATTTTTCTCTGTGATTGATTGTATTATATTATATCGAGCCTAACTGCTGTGAAATTTCTGATATTATTCAGTTATATTTGCTTGAGCATGATATTGTATAAATTCCCGTATTACCGATTATTCTGAGACATGTTATAGATTCTTCCCGTGAAAACACGGATTTTGTTAAATATCGTACCGTATAATACGGAATATCATTTATTAACTATCGTAATTTCTTGGCAAATTAAAATAAATCAATCAAATAAGTAATTAATATTCTATTATTTGATCTGGCAACCCACCCACTCTACCATTATTCATGATTGATTATATTCTAAGCTAGCTGGCAATTTCCGCCGTCAAAGTTATATTTTTCTAGTCTTTCGAGTGACGTGATAACGTCTGGCGCCCAAAAATCTAGTTTGTCGTATTCGTTAATAATTGTTAGTTGACGCCGAAGTGCACGGCTGCCGGGTTACCCTTGCCCTTAACTGAGTAGCCGGTCGCAGTACACAGGTTTCATTTTTTCAAGAACAAATCTATATTAATGATGTTCCATTAACTGGAGAACTGCGCGCCTGAAACCGGGCAGTCCACATTTTGGTTAAGTGTAGTTGGCTGCCTAAATGCAGGCGCCGCGGAGACTGAGTCGCTCTCGAAAAACTTCTTGCATTCAAAGAAATACAATTCAAATCAAGGTGTTTTTTTTTTTTTGAAAATAATAATCTATTTCTCTGGGTGTACGTCACACGCAATTTTGAACATTGTCTTTGGTCATTGGGTGAGAAAGAGAAGAAGCAGAATTTTCTTTTGCTACGTTTGGATAGTTTTTGACTTACCATTTTGTAGAACTGACAGAAATCAATAGGATAGAAGCGAACAGCAACGACATCTCCGTTTTCGAAGCAATTTGATTTCGTGACATGATTAGAACTTGCCCGGACTTTTACAAACTACTCAATCATCCCCTTCAAAAAATACGACGAACGGTTAATCACGAAACGTTTATGACCAGTGTTCAAACGTTGTGAAATGGCAATGGTCACTGGTCAAATGCTGTTCCGTCAGCTCTCCTCGTTTTGAATCAACGCTACAGAACCTTTTGGAAGTGCCGCCTACTGGCCGCCTACTGGCCGACCAACCACGGCTTACCAATGTTTTTCTGGTGATATCGCGAGGCTTCGGAGTTGCGCGCGCACATGCGGAATTCTCATTTCATTGTTGAAAGGCAGTTTGCATCTATCAGGCGGTAGATTTTCAAAATCTCGTTACCTTGACTGGGTATTCTGAAGACAGCATTCTCTGGGACTTGAAGTTGGCTTGGGGATTGAAGAGTACCCGAACTTAGCGTCCGAACCACCATTAGAGCATATCCATACAGATATGATCTGTGGAATAAGTTATAAGCCTGATGGTAGGCAATCTGTTTGTTTTTTTCCCTAAAATGACAACGCAGTCGAATGACTACATCTACAGACGACGTAGCGGCGTAACTGCGGATAGAACTGATTAACGGGTTACGTGGCGACAATTTGAGATTGCTGAATTCTCGGCCAACTATGCAAAGATTTTACCCGTTTAGATTTGCATTAGATTAGGAACCATTCAAGTAATACGTTTGCTTGAAGGGGGAGGGGGGAGTTTCGAATCATGTGACGTTACGAACTGCTTAGGTGGAGGGGGGGTCTGTGTAAGTGTTGCGTTCTATCCGAAAATATTATTTTACTAAAAAAGAAAAATTATTGAAAAAAAAAACAGACAGAATGATATTAATATATTTTGAAAAACTCATATTATTCCAGCCAGAGAAATGAAATTAAACATGTTTTAGATGAAGAGTACAAATTTTGCATCGAAATCATTTTATTTCACGAAAAATCCAGACTTCCTGTATAATTAAAGTATTGAATATTAACCTATAAGACCAATTGAATAATTCTTGAATATGGGGGGGATCCAATTTTGTACGTTCATTGAAGGGGGCTTGAAAAATTGTTACCAACTGTTACATGGGGGGGGGGGGGGGGGGGGGGCAAAATCGCCAATTCTGGCGAACGTATTACTTGAATGGCCCCTATTATTTGATACGTGGAGAAGATATCAGTATTTTCGAAAATCGTTATTTCAAACAGTGTCTGTGATGTACAATTTTCACTATTCACTATTCACAATGGCCGTATCGAATCTTTCAAATTGAGGAAATCAAATTCTTTGAGTTGACATGTCTGCGACAATGGAATTGCGTTCGAAAATATGGCATTTTCACAAATTATGACTTTCGGCATATCTGAGTCAGTTTATGCCCAAAGCGGGACGAAATGAATTAAAAACTGGCGCTCGTGCCTTTCGTTCAGATACTTTCAATCAACTTGTAGCTGCAGGTCATTGATCTTCTTCGCTCTTGATCATATTCGGCTCCGATACTAGCTGGTCGTTATTTATCGTTATTTTTGCAATATAATACAAGAGACACGAGTAGGATAGACTTCTTTATTATTACTACATGACCTTTGACACACATTTCTTTCCCTAGTAGCGTACGGCCTTCAGCCGCAGAATCTAGAAGATTCTGTAAAAAGATTCTTCACGCGGAGATATTGCGGATCGAGTGCAGACCTCCGGACATCAGTATCGATATGTCTGGTGATAACAGCATGGCTAAGACCATGCAGCCAAAGCTTACAGTTCTCTGTATCAATTTTCACTGGCATATTTACGCGGACTTATCGTAACGATAAGTAAGGCCTAGTTGAATAAAGTATTTTGTATTTTCATCGTGTCATATCATGTTTCCGGAGAAGGTTCACCGTTATGAAGAAATGAAGTTTGAAAAGTACAGACCCTCGCGAAACGGGCCACGATCTTGATACTTCAATTACGGTAGACGATTGAAAGATAGAGCTTGATAACGTGCCGTTGGAAATAGTGGTCTTCGTCGTGCGGTTTGCGAGATACGGGTCATTTTTGAAATCATGCAAGCATCTGCATTTAGGCAGCCAACTACACACCAACGGACAGCGGACTATTTGGTTTTAGGCGCGCACGACCACTGAATAAGTCATAACGCTTTGCTAGTTGATGTTCTTCCTAATTGTGACAGAAGAATGTTGAATTTTATGGCCATGCAGCGAACACAATATTATTTTCACACCGTTGTTTTTGTTACACCTATTATGGAAGAAGATAATAGAAACCAACAGCAAGAAATGACCGAGAAACTGTAAGAAAAAGGTACGGGATAAGAAGATGGTCCAGCTGGATGCTTCTGTAATAACTTCCAAAGAACTAAAGTGTGCATTCACAGTAGGTTGGGATGTGAAATTAATTTATTCAGATAAATTGTACAAAGCTTTTTACTGATCAAGACTGATCCAAAATTGCGTATTAAATTCTATTGATAATGTCATTGTGAGAGAAATTAAGAGAAGCTGATTATTTTTAATCGAAAAAGTCAACCCTACACTAAGTGAAAGAGTTGACACAAATTTGAACTTTGATTATGCACAATGTTTCCACTCGTGAGGTCACCAGTCTCATCCTCGAGCTTGTTCAGTCGCATTTGACGTGACTTCTGATGTTCTCATTGTTAAATAGTCTCTCTCGCCATCTCCTAAAGCTTCGGCATTCATTCGGACGTACGTTGCATCAAAATTGAAGTAATGCTGAAATACATTCGCAAATGATAATCATGGCAGAATTCCTTCAAACAGGTAATCACTAATCCTTTCGACTATACGATAGCACACGCTTACGAATCTCAAGAACAATCGACTCGACTAAGTTTAATGGTGAACATCTCATAGGTCCATGATGATACGAATTCAGAAAGGGACGAATACGTCATAGAACGATCCGGCTTACCGTCTTCACACTATCTTCCAGCAAGTCACCGAAACTCTTGGTAAGCTCTTTGAACGATGGCCGCTTAAATGGCTCTGCATGCCAACAGCGCAGAATCATTTGGTATCTGGAATGAATATAGGAATTTATGATTATAGTGTCAACGGGATGAAATATACTTGATGTGTATTCTATATAATTCTACAAGTACTCACATTTCCCGGGTCGCGAGCTTAGGGCGTGCCATTCGGAATCCATCGGCCAGCTTCTGGCAAAGAGTTTCGGGTCGTATTCCGGGATAGGGAGTTTCAGCGAGGCTGTAGAGTTCCCACAAGACGACTCCGTACGACCAGACATCCGAGTGAACCGAGAAGACTCGATCTCTCAGAGATTCAAGCGCCATCCATTTGAAGGGGAGAGGCTCGTGCCCTTTCTTCTGATAATTGTCGTTTGTGAGGAGGGCCCTCGCCATCCCAAAATCACATATCTTTACGATATTCTCTCCCGTGAGAAGGATATTCCTCGCTGCCAAGTCGCCATGCAATATCTGAAACGCGAGCGACGGGCACTTCATCGTTCTACTGAAACTATCAATCCTGAAACCTTGAACTCAATCTCAAGTCGCGTTGCACGTATGAGTTGGACTGTCGAGTCCTCTGGGCGAAGTGATTGGGGTACGAAATTTCATATCGGTACCATCAACGACTGAGTTTAAATTTCGGAGTTTGGATTCAAGAATTTCTTCTTTCTTGAAGAGATTGTTAAAGGAGAAAAGCCACGTATTTCGGACTGATAGGCAAATTTCCAGTGGAATCGCGAGACGACGGTGTGGATATTTCGTTTGCATTTTGTAGAATTATTCGAAGTCACTTCGTGTTCCGGAAAGCGTTAAATGACTAAAGCGGGTCTAACGGGTGAATGATGAATCAGAGTAAGATCACCCGTGACGGAAGAGAGTTATAGAATGCTACCCACCCTTCTGAAGCCAAGAAACTGCATACCACGCGCAACCTGCCAGGCCCAGCACAACAAGTCTCGTTCAGATATCGGCTCTAAATCCTCGTCTGTGTAATCCCCCTGGTAAATGCATTGTGGATCGGGTTCAAGCGTATCCGTTTCGGGAACACCGTCGTCGGCTGCTATGCTCTCAGAATCCGTACGATCTATGCTATGGTATGTGACTGTTGTCGCAGAACTGACAAATGGATACATATCAATTGATAGGTCTGAGAACGGTTCAGAACGTCCATTTTTGAGTCTTAGTATAGTCAAACTGTTCAGAGTTGGAGGGAAGTTGTCGCATTTACCTATCACGAGGGAAAAATAAGCCGCTACTGAATTGAGAGGCTCAATGATCAAGTCAGGGTTATGCAAGCATCACTCACCGACTAACATTGGCAGTAACAAGTTCACCACTGTGGCTGGAATCTGCATCGATATTTTGAGTGACGTTGTCGACCTGGTTGGGGAAATGAGTTCTACGGCGCAACAAGAAGTCGTGTAAGTTACCGAATCGGCAGAATTCCACAATGACGAAGAGTTGACCTGTTCAAACCCCGTCGGAGTGGAATTTAGAAGAATCGGGATTCACGTAGGGAATGACTGATGTGCGTGATTTTATGAGCCAGGGATTGGTTACATATCCTGCCTATATACTTTAGCATGAACTATCGCTGAACAATACGAGTCATTACACACGCATACAGCAAGACTCACCCAATGGGACATTTTTGGTGCAGGCGCCGAGAAGGTTCACAACGTTGACGTGTTTGCCAAGGTAGACGAGAATCTTGAGTTCGCGGGAGAGGGCTGTTATGTGGTTCAGGCTGGCTGTAGGTCGGACCTCTTTCACCGCGACTGTCGTGATCGCATCGGGAGGGCAGATTGATTTTGCCTGAGCCATTCTCACTACACCGAACGCACCGCTTCCCAGTACCTTACCTGTAACGTGGCGAGAATATACAATATTATCTGACCTTTGATATTGACGCATCGATCCTGTGAATGATTTTTGAGAAGAATCCTTCGACTATCTTTCGGCTGATCGTTGACTATTGTCAAAGCATTGTCATGTATACGAGACAGTACCGCGAACGACGAAATAATCCCAAATATTTGTGAGTGAATTCAAAGCAATGTGAACGTATCATTCAACCGAGTTGTGCAAAGAGTATCCAGTTCAATGAAGAATCTGTTTCAACTGTCTTTCACGCAGCTCTGTGTCATCAATGAAACTTCAGTGGTTATCAGTAAGCGAATAAAAACGCGATATGAGATTTGATACCAAGCTTCAGTAACTCCCGTGGGAATTCCCATTTCTTGTCGTACGGTAGCAGCTCGGCCTGCTCCGCCATGTTCAGTTCTGGATCCAGACAATCCAGAGCTCCGCCGTTGAAACGCTCGAGGGTCGCTTCTATGAATCTCCTTCTTGCCGCCTGAAAGAGAACATTCTCCAGATTTATGAAAAGACAATCTAACGGCGACGTCAGGATCAAGTATTTTTGTATACCATTTCGCGCCGCTTCCGGATGTACATCCAGACAACCATAACGAGAAGTAGAACAATGGCAACGCTCACGTTTGACCATATTACCACGTCGAGTCTCTCTGTTTCTAGATATATCAGATAAGGTTAGTGTCTTTATGGGTGATTCACGTAATTTTGAGGTGAAAGTACGGCTAGAATGTCCGGAAGAAAATATAAACTTTGGTACAAGACTTTTCTGATATTTATGATTCGGTATGGCTTAGCTCTATGCAATTGCACATAAGCGGCATCACTTGAGCACAGATTTTGAGATTCTACACATTTTAATTGGCACGTTCCATTCAGCGTGTTCGGCATGAATTGATCCACAGGCTGAATCATCTCGGTATCATTCAGTTGGGGCATGAGACTCAGGGCTGTTGAACTTATTTTCTTAGCCTGACGACAGCATTGCAGCTTTTGCCAGGGAATTTTTTTTCTACAAAGTTCATGTTACTTTAGTTCTACCGATCGCGCTCTAAATTGATACAAGATAATTTTTGCATGACGGCTTTGTCTCGGGGGGGGGGGGCTCGATGTTTGGTCGATCGAATATTCCATCGTGTCGACCAATACCTTACCCCTCAGTTTCTGTGACTGCGTATGCGAATCGTCACCGAACACAACCAATTCAGTGGATAATTCCACTTTCTAGACGGAAGAAGGTTGATTCGATGAGTCATTTTCAATACCTGTCTGTGATGTCAAAACTTCTTGAGTCTCACTCCAGTTACCGCATATCGTCTCGTAATCGCTACAGGCAGCTACCTTTATCCTATAACTAGTCATGTTTCTCAGATGTACGAAATCGTAAGTGTTCTCAGTTCTCGGCAAGTAAATCGGCTCTCTTTCTTCATCCAAAGCCCGAGCACTTACTTTGTATTGATGGACATGATCAGACAAATTTCGTGGTGGCTTTGTCCATGCAATTGATATCGAGTCAAAACCCGTTTTCGTGACTCGGACAGTTGGAACAAATTTCGGATCTGAAAAGTCGGAATGTGGTATTTAGTCGGGCGCGACTCTGCTACGATACATTTTTCATAAGGAAAGAATTTCCAAAGAAATTGCGCTACGGAGACGGGCTCCTGAACGTCACTTCGATACCTCTGTCTATCGTGGAAGCTGTGCGCTCCTCACTCCAATAATATCCGTAATACGCAACACCACAGAGTCCCACTATAAACCCATAATTGGTGCGAGACTCGAGGTTTTCGAATGTGTGGGATGTGTTGGAATATGCCAAAATCGTATTCATCAGCTCGCCCCCATGAGTAATCATGAGTTCATATCGTGGATTTCTGGTTACGAGATGTTCTGACGGCTGCGACCATCTTATCGTTATCGAATGTGAAGTCGTTGCCTCGACCCAAACGGTCGGAATATATTCTGAAAAATTCGACTCGTTTAATTCAACAGTTCCAACAGATTTTTATCAACCGTCGAACAGACTATCCTACTTGTAGTCGATAAGAAAAGCTTCGTTTGTATCAAACAAAATTCATAAAATGCGAAGATTATATCAGCCCTAGGCACTTGCACTGGGGTACAAACCTACTCTTAGGGTCGTCTTGTGACCTCGGATCTCGTCCCGTGTCCTGCGGGTCCGGTCACTACTATCAATCTAAATGAGGCCCTGCCTCCGGATATCTATAAGCTTTTAATTGCCACTAAGGCTGCTGCCTCAGCTGCTGGCGTTCGCTTTGTCTGGCACTCCGGAGGTACCATCTTTGCTCGCAAGGCCCATGGCGCGCCGGTTACGCGCATCTCGTCATCCGCCGATCTTACCTGTCTCGCCTCGATCTGACGGTGTTCTCAGACTGCACTTCTTAGACTCACCGAGGATGTACGCAGGCGTATTGATAGTCGTAGCCTAACTATCTTAGTTCTGTTTGACTTCTCTAAGGCCTTCGATACGATACCACATGCAATCTTGCTTAATAAACTCCTCGACCTTGGCTTCTCGCAGCATGTCATCCGTTGGATCGCCTCTTACTTACAGGGTAGAATGCAGGCAGTTGTGTCTTGGGATGGCCACCTCTCTTCCTGGGCGCGTCTCGATCTCGGCGTTCCGCAAGGTTCAGTTCTGGGTCCGTTGTTGTTCTCATTATTCATCAACGATATCTCCAGAGTCCCGAGACATTCTAGCCATCGGGTTTATGCAGACGACCTGCAGGTTTATTACCAGTTTCCGCCTGCGAACGCTGCGGATGCCCTTGCCTGCGTTAATGATGACGTTCAGGCCGTCCTGGGCTGGTCTCGATCGTCATCTCTTCGTCTTAATGTCGCGAAAACTCATGCGATGATTCTTGGCAGTGGGTCTTATGTTTCCAGGCTTGAGCTCAATCTTCTTCCTGCTGTGTGTCTTGATGGTCTTCCGATTCCCTATCTTGACTCTGTGCGTGATCTTGGGGTCATCCTTGACTCTAAACTGTCCTGGACAGCTCAGGTTAACGCTGTGTCTTCCCGCGTGCATGGCACCCTCAGGCAGCTTTCGGCTTCTCGTCGGCTGCTCTCTAAAAATCTACGTCGACTCATGGTGATTTCCTTAATTTTCCCATTGTTCGACTACAGCTGTTGCGTGGTCTTTGCTGATCTCCAGGCGGGTCTTGACAGTAAACTTCAGCGGCTCCTGAACACCTGCGTCCGCTTTGTCAGCGGTGTTCCCCGTGACGAGCACATTACACCGTTTCGTAGGGAGCTTGGCTGGCTTCGGGTGAAGGATAGGAGGCTTTATTTTCTCCTTTCCGGGCGTCCTACTTACTTGCGCGAGCTTTTCGTTCTGGCCGATCGCGGTCGCGACCCTACTACCTGTCGCCCTTCGCGTACTCCCAGGAGTGACTTTGTGACCCCGTGTTGTCGCACCAACGCGTTTTTCAACTCCTTCGCGGTTGCTGGCGTACGTTACTGGGACTCTTTGCCTTCGGAACTCAAAACTGCGCGTACCTTAGCCTCGTTTAAGCACGGTTTATTTGCGCATTTGCTGGATACTGATGATGTTCGTCCTTAGCTATATTTCTTTCTCTTACGGCTCTTAACTGTTAGGTGTTGATTAATTCTATTCTCTAGCTTTTTCTTTTGCTCTCGAGTACTCATGTGTTGTATTACTTTACTCTTTCACTGTCACAGGGTGAGTTATTTTGTAATACCCTGTGGCGCAACTTTGTCTAATATCGCTATAGACATAAATAAATATATCTATCTATCTATCTATCTATCTATCTACTCGACGAAAATTCAAAAGTTCGCGTCACAGCTAGCCAGCAACATTTTCGGTTCAGGACCGCATCCATAATTCAATTTCACACTCTGGGAGTATAATAGGGTCTGGCCGGTCCGGGTATCAGTATGTCTGTAGCTGTTGAATCCGGCGTGGGGTACGTTTGTCCCCTAGTGTAGGCGTTACGTTCGTGTTTTGAGCAAGTAAGTAACTTTCGCTTGTTCGTAATTTTATTGTTCAGAGTTTCATAAATTGATTCATGATGAGATTTTCGAATTTTACCGGTTGAATCGGTAGAATAAGTATGTTGGTTTTTCGTACTTGAATTATTATTACATAAATAAATCGATAATATATATATATGGCTCATTCTCAGATAACTGTGATTTTTAAAACTTAAATTCTTCTAAAATTAAAAATGTATTAAAACGCATGTTTCGGGTGTTTTTTTGCTTCACTTATACACAGAACTAAGCCTGTAATGTAGTTCTACTACAACTATAACAGAACAAAAACTATGACAATATTTGAAAAATATTTATATTATATTATTATAATATTATATTTTTTTTTTGTTTTATACTCAGTAAGTGGTCCTAAACCTCATAAGAAAAAAAAAATTGGATCAGCAATTTAGTGCAAAGTTGACCAAAAAAAACGTCTATTTTCACTGGCCTATTTAGTTACTTTTTTGGTTTGGGTCTTCACTCTTCTTTTTAATTGATTATTATTGCACAAGTTTTGGAGCCCAGGTTTGTCTTTCAGTCTCGTCCGGAGTATTCTAGCCATTTTCAACTAAACTAAATAACAAATAAATAAGTTATTTTTTATTTTTGCCATGGTACTGACATCCACGGTACTGACATTTGGATTTATAATCGACCTAACTTTATAATGCGGATAGTTGAAATTATTTCCCAAATAATTTTGATGTTTCACGTGAAAGCAAATAATAATTCAGAACAATTAATTCAAACATCATAATAATAACCCTAAATTTCAATACCATGGTACTGACATGTAATTTTATGACTTACCTTTTTAAAAACTAAACAAATTGCTTTAATCATATTTTTAAAACTTCCAAATAAACACACAGCTGTAAACAATGCACCAATAATCTCTCTTCAGAATGACACCAGATAGAATCAATGAAACTAAATTAAGATAGCGATTAGGCGGTAAACATTTCAAATTTAAAAATTGAATAAAATTCCCGGACATAATTCAATGATGATTATTTTTCTTAACAATCAATATTTTCGTATAATTGCAATACAATTTGATTGAGTATACATTAGACTTAAGTTATGAGAAGTTAATTTTATATTACAAAACGAATATTGATAGAAATTTATACATTTAGTTTGAAAAATGAGAATCGGACATGCCACGGTACTGACATTTCCAGTATATTTTCGTCAGTTATGAATAATCCGAAACCACGTATGTTCCAATATCTAATGCAGGTTGTAGAAAACTATCAGATTTATGACATTAATGACTACTTGATGAAAAAAAACTCTGTTGGATGATAAATAATATACTCGACATAAAAAATCACAGTTATCTGAGAATGAGCCATATATATATATATATATATTTATATATATAATAGATATATATATTCTACATGCAATATAATATATATATTCATGTACGCGTTGATGTGAAAATATAGGCACACACATATACGAAGGATTCTTCGTTAAGTGGGCCAGTAGGTGAATTTTTATTCTCTCATCTTCGAATGTATACAACCAAGAAATCTAAAATAATTCACTGAATATTTTCTCACCTCAGGTGACACACTCAAATTATTTCAAAATTTTCAAAAATATCGAAAAACATAGGTGGCCCACTTTACGAACAATCCTCCATATATTAAGAAAAATTGTCAGTACACTGAAATCAAGCCTTGCTGTACTCCCAAATTTGGAGAACATCTAGGGAGCAAATTTTGCTGAAAATTTTCTGACACAATCAATGACAACAGTTATTGCTGTACATTTGATGAAACTAATTCTAATGCATGGAGAGTCTTTTCAGCAAGTAGTTGACAAAATGACATCAGAATACGCAGCAATTGTAATGGACTATTTGCACAGTTACACTTGTTTGTCTGCGCGGTCGTAGTTACAGCATACCCTAGCCTCCCATAATATAAAACAGCTTTCCGAAGTGCTGCAGTGGGAGGTTACAGGACAGAAAAATTTCACGTACTTTATGTTCGCTAGACGAGACCTGACAAGGCAAAAATATTCGCCTGATATGAGGGAAAGTGGGAGTAGAGTGACGCCCTCGAAAAATGATGATGTCGCAACCTTTTCCAAGCCAATTTCTGGTTAACAACGATCAATAAACTACCACATGGGTTCTGTGCGGCAAAATTTCTATATATTCTATTTGACTTTTTCTGTTTTCCATGGGGCTATTTTCCCCCACTTTCCCCTTACCCAGGTCAGATAAGCGCTACCTGCCCGAAAATTATTATTATCCACTCAAGATGTTACCAATTTTATATGGACGATACCCTGGTTTCGGAAAAAGATGAGCCAGGCATCTGTAATTCGCGTCGTCGTCCTGCATGATATTCGTCAAGTGCAGGGCCCATGGAGTTCCGGTGTATTCGACATAATCCACAATAATTGTCAAATTCGTTAGGTCGACGGCTGCGTATTCCAACTCAAGCAGCCCTACTATACTGGGGTAATTACACTTCCGCAGAATGGCGCACGACAGAGATGCAACCTTGTTCGCTTTCACGTGAATTCCCTCTGCTTCTGCAGTTGTTTCACCAGGTTCTGAAAACGTGAGATACATATATCGCTGACCGTTTCGTCAGATACTCAAAAAATAGTCGGTAGTTATGCTTTTTGTAATCAATGCTAGGCCCGGTGCCCGAACAATAATATCACTTGTTAATGATGTTCGGAAGTATAATTCGGAAGCGCGGAGATCAGCTGCACGGTCAGTGCCTAACGATCTTGCACACAGACCATTGTGTGCCGTTCACCTGCTAGTCCAGTCAATAGAGATTTTTTCGTGACAAAACTCCCACTGGCAATTTGACTGCGCCACATTTTTAAAGCCGGTTCACAGATGAAAACTAACATGTTTCCAACTCCTAATTTTAAGTGTTTTTTTTTTAAACAATGTTTAAAAACGAAAAAACACGTTTTTTAGTAGTTTTTCGCTTCTGGGATGGAAACCGGTAGAGCAATCTTGGTACTCCAATGAGAACAGTTGTAGAGAATTGAACAACCTTCAAAACGAGCCCTGGATCGACTCGATCAGAGCATTTTTGACCGAGAAAAATCGAAAACACCCCTAAAAAGAGGTGTTTTTTCAAAAATTCATAACTCCGCCATTTTACAAGTGGTAGAATAGGCCTTTCGCGTGGTAGTAGTGAATAACATGTAGATAACGTGTGCACAAAATGGGCACTGTCCGATGAGTAGTTTTTGCACAATTGCAAATTGAATTTTTTTGTTTATCATTTTCGATAAGCCACCCTTGCTCGAGAAGTGGTCGGATCGTAATTTTTTAAAGCGATTTTCAAACTAGACTATATTATCTACAAATCGTTCATTTATGCCGAGTCGTTATTTTGCGTTGAAATAGGTGAAAAATGCATCCAAACATGGGCATGCACGCCCGATCGCGAGAAAGTAGGCGAGTGGTGGGGGCACTCGACTGCGGCGGGGAAGCGTATATATATAGTAATAGAGGCGCACGGCGAATATTGTCGATCATTTAATTCATTTATCTCGGCAACTACTGGACCGATTTCGATGTTTTTTTTTTCATTTTTAATAGCTCAACATGCGCTAACTGGATACGTCGTCAGATTTCATATAAAATCAATACTGAAGGTGCCATTGAAAAGTTTTTTCGGATAATGCAAATTGTATGTGAATATTCATACGATTTTTAATAATAGAATAAAAAGCACAGTATTATTCCATCATTATTTGTAATTTTATTAACATTTTAAAATAATAAAGCAGTGATAATACAGTATGTAGGTTACAATTAAATTCAAACAAGTTTCCTTTTTTTGTGTGGCCTTGCTTCTGAACTAAAACTATCGTTTGTTTCGCGAGGAATCATTGGGACACATCTTAATACGTCCAAATCGTCTTCCTCGTGCGTATCATCATCATCATCATCTAATTCGGGTCTGTTTATGACCTCTTCTAAGTTAATCTGCAACAATTATTTAACACCTGTAGGAAGTACAGATCCACCGATGCCCAAAAAGTTGCTTGAACAGATTTCATGTTCCTGCAGCAAAAAAGGTTGTAAGGACGGTTCTTGTGGCTGCAAAAAGCACGGGTTGCGATGTACAAATCTATGTCTACACTGCCAAGAGGGCACGTGTTTTAATTTAGAAGAGGTCATAAACAGACCCGAATTAGATGATGATGATGATGATACGCACGAGGAAGACGATTTGGACGTATTAAGATGTGTCCCAATGATTTCTCGCGAAACAAACGATAGTTTTAGTTCAGAAGCAAGGCCACACAAAAAAAGGAAACTTGTTTGAATTTAATTGTAACCTACACACTGTATTATCACTGCTTTATTATTTTAAAATGTTAATAAAATTACAAATAATGATGGAATAATACTGTGCTTTTTATTCTATTATTAAAAATCGTATGAATATTCACATACAATTTGCATTATCCGAAAAAACTTTTCAATGGCACCTTCAGTATTGATTTTATATGAAATCTGACGACATATCCAGTTAGCGCATGTTGAGCTATTAAAAATGAAAAAAAAAACATCGAAATCGGTCCAGTAGTTGCCGAGATAAATGAATTAAATGATCGACAATATTCGCCGTGCGCCTCTATTACTATATATATACGCTTCCCCGCCGCAGTCGAGTGCCCCCACCACTCGCCTACTTTCTCGCGATCGGGCGTGCATGCCCATGTTTGGATGCATTTTTCACCTATTTCAACGCAAAATAACGACTCGGCATAAATGAACGATTTGTAGATAATATAGTCTAGTTTGAAAATCGCTTTAAAAAATTACGATCCGACCACTTCTCGAGCAAGGGTGGCTTATCGAAAATGATAAACAAAAAAATTCAATTTGCAATTGTGCAAAAACTACTCATCGGACAGTGCCCATTTTGTGCACACGTTATCTACATGTTATTCACTACTACCACGCGAAAGGCCTATTCTACCACTTGTAAAATGGCGGAGTTATGAATTTTTGAAAAAACACCTCTTTTTAGGGGTGTTTTCGATTTTTCTCGGTCAAAAATGCTCTGATCGAGTCGATCCAGGGCTCGTTTTGAAGGTTGTTCAATTCTCTACAACTGTTCTCATTGGAGTACCAAGATTGCTCTACCGGTTTCCATCCCAGAAGCGAAAAACTACTAAAAAACGTGTTTTTTCGTTTTTAAACATTGTTTAAAAAAAAAACACTTAAAATTAGGAGTTGGAAACATGTTAGTTTTCATCTGTGAACCGGCTTTAAAAATGTGGCGCAGTCAAATTGCCAGTGGGAGTTTTGTCACGAAACAGCCTTTTTTTCCGTCTATTGACTGGACTATGCGCCAAAGAGCCCAGTCAGCATCCAAATCAGAAAGATTTCAGCATGAAGTCTTATAAAAAACTTCTTGCAGATGTCCTAATATGACGTCTTAAGGTAGTACTATCGATTTTAGAATTGACGTAAAGACTACGGAAGTCAAATTACATAAAACACACATTTGACACTTGTGGTATCGATAGTACTACCTTAAACAGTTCATTTTTAAGAGCTTAATAGAATTTAGAGCTCTCAAAGAACTTATCAATCGGAAGTCAATTTTTTGACATCCTAATGAATATCTTTTTCTGACCTCTTTTTGAATTGCACATTATGAGCTCTTGTAGACATTATAAATAAGACTTCATTTTTATGACTTTATAAAGTATTCTTCTTATACACTTCTAACTGCAGTCATATTATTCACTCTTCCCGAATTCAAAATAGAGACGTTATATTCATAATTGTTTGACGCATGCGCAAAATTTTTTATTTCCATATGTATAATATTTATTTCATTTGTGCATTCTGACCTAGTTTCGATAAATATTTGATTTATCAGAGATAATTAAGTTTTTATTAGTATATAAAAAGTGATTGTGTTAAATTTGGTTTCTCAAATTAATTATTTATTTGATGGTTATGATTTGTTTCCGTTATACAACTGGATGTAACAGTAATAGTGAACATGCTTTATTGATACTGGAATGGTTGATGTAAATTTTTTATTTTAACCCGTCTATTACATATTATGTTAATTCATTAGGAACCAATGATGTCAAGAAAGCCTTTTAAGAAATTATCGAAAAGCCAAAAAAATAGGCGTCTAAAGCAAGTAGCTAACGATGAATCGCTATCACTGCAACAAGTTTTCTCGTCTTCGAATCAACCATCAAGAGAAACCACAGCTATTACTATTAGTGACACTAAAAATGTTTCTGATCATACAATTAATAACTTTTGAGGATTTTTTTTTTTTTTCATAAAACTGTCATTATTTAGTTTATTTTGTACTTTTTTACGGTTATTTGAATTATATTATGAAATAATATAAATTACCAATAACAAGTTTGTTGATCACCATGATGATTAAGATGAAAAAAAAATAAAATTAGAATTTATTCTGAAACAATTTAAAAAAATTTTTAAGTGTCGAAAGTACTTGCATGTACCGGTTTTGGACATTTTATAAGAAATATAATCTTGAATAATTATTGTTAAACATTTCAAATACATGAAATATTTTAGTATTGTTGTATGTAAATTGACATAGCATGTATATGAAAATTTATTTAAATATTTAAAATGTTTAGGAAATTAACAAAATTACATTTCAGAGGATTCAAAAAGTCTATATAAAATGTCTATAATCGATATATTTATCCTGCCAATTGAAATCTAGACAAAGAATTCTAAAAGAAATCATATTTCAGACTTCCGAAATATGAATTCATGTTAAGCTCTTTTTAAAGAACTCAAAAAAAAAAAATTCATTACGAAGTCTTCTCGTGAACTCAGCTAAAAGAGCTCTTTATGCGTTCATTTTTGCAAGTTCAGAAAAAAGAGTTCTTTGAGAGCTCTTTATGATGAGATCTTAGAGTGTACGTTAGGTGGCGCATTCAACTTCTTGAGAAGGTCTTAAAAACGTCATTTAGACGTAGGATCTGAAGTCCAAATCATAAATCTGAGCTCATACGGACTGACTTAAAACGTCATATTGCTATCTGGGAGGATGGGACCTAGCCTAGATAAAGATTGAGAGTATTATTGTGTACCAAGCGCAACAACTATTCAATATATCTAGATGTATGTTTGGAGACTGAATCGAGGTCCATAAAAATGGACCTACTTCTTTACGAATTAATATCGATTCCCGTTGTCTTACTCGTTATATTACGATCAACCTCAAATATGGCACTCTGTATGTTGATTCTGACCCAACGAAGTGACAGCTGTCGCTACGTCATCAGTAGGTGCAGACGTTCGACTGTCCCTACGACAGCGTTGCCGTTTCGGTAAATATGCGGGTTGCCTACCCACACGGCTTACAACTTTCCACAGAATCTCTCTGTATACCGATGATTTCACACTGTGGGTGTGAGTTTTGGGAGGAAATACAAGTCTCCGAGGATAATTGATACGCGAAACTGAATGAATCTTCTGGACTGCGCTGATTTGCGACACGTAGAATAGTCTGGATACATTGCAGCAATTTATCTATCTTACCACCATGGTAGAAAAGAACAAGAAAAAAATGTAGATTGGTATCCAGCGATCCTGCTATTTTCCAAGGAACTTGCTCACCAAGTATAGAATAAATAATGCAGTGCATTTGAACTTTGAAGAACAAGCTTGAAATGAGATCAATCTTCACTTTGCCTGAAGAGCAAAAGATGATATCATACATTATTCGTCTACTATGCTTATCTATCCTATTACCTATTGCTACGTAGAGACGTGTTGTGAGGTCGAATAGCGAATTTGATGCGTATGCCTGGCAAGCATAATTTACAGAGTCGTTTCCGTTGGCACCGTGTATCTCACATGTCGAATTGGCCCCTGAACCGATCTTGGGACACGTACTGTCCAGGCCCGTTGTTTCTTGATCTTCTGAATCCATTTCTGAGGCAGAAGCGTAATTAGAACAGACAAAAAATGAAGCTGATTAGGAAATCAAAATTCGTAATAGCAAATCTCCACCAGAATATTCGCAAGCCAGCAAGTGGCGCATCTATAGCTGAAGTAAGTACATGAAAATTGTTGTTGGAACTCAAATAGTTTTTGCATAGCCGTGAAAGACTCAATTTCATCACGTCGATATAAAGCCCTGATGTATGTACGAACAGTCATGCTGATAATTGAGAGAAAATAACAACCCGCAGTTACTCTTGTGATGACTCGAGTTAGGGAGACTTGGATATGTTCGACAACCGGGTGAATGACACCGTTTGAATATGGTCATTTTTCAGGCACACATTTTTTCCATCCACAAGTCTTGTTTCAAACTTGTCGACGACGTACTTGGACTGAATCCTCAAAGTTTTTCCTTTTCCGAATTTATACATAGCTGAGAAGAAAGTTTCTTGTTTACTCCTGAGCATTTTATTCAGCGGTTTGAATGAGGAGATAATTCTTTTCATTTACCAGCTATGAGCGTTTGGGATACTTCATCTCACTATATACGATGAATGAAACCAAGTCTAAATTGACTTTCTGATCTTTTGATAACTCGAATTTTATATTCATTTTTGGGTGGTGGATTTCCCCACACTGAAAATCGAGACTCGAAACGGATGCATGATATCCGAGGTGATATCTGCTTTCTCCAGCGAATTTTCTGGGCTCCGGAGCGTCAGAGGGCGGGTCGTGAGCTTAGAGCATATCGTATATGGAGGAAGCCCTCTGGCTAAAAAGCGTGACGACAAAGACGGGAACAGTGACCCTTTTTTCTCTGAACCAAGAGTGTAGTGTGGTAAATTCAGTGCCTGCGGCGATGAATTCAGAATTTGCATTGTATTTTTTTTTGCAGACCGTTATACCTTTATATACACTGTGATACTACAACATAATATGATACATTATGTTAATAAATTTTTGATATGGAATTATCATTAAATTATACTACCTTCAAGAATTTGTTATGCATAATTTGAGTTGTAACATGGAAGAAAGATCGAAAGAAAGATAATTTCCGTTTTGAACGAAAACGGTTTCTCGATTTAGTATTCGGATACAAATTGTATAGGGTTTCGGGTTGGAAAAAGTCTTCGATCAGCTGTGATATTAGGAATTATAGCTTTATATACACACATAGGCACAGGGCTATGCAGTATGCGGGTACTTTACCGCTTAGCACAGCTCTGACGTAGTCACGTGACTGGTTTGAACCGACCAATCACATTTGGCGAGAGACAGAAAGGTTATCATGCTACTATGTCTATCCTTTCTGCACTTACCGCTTATGGGATAGAATATAGGACGGGCTCCCTGCATATACTGTATATGCTCTAAGGTCACGAGTAGGAAATTTGAGACAAAATATTCGAGTGAAATGTGCATCAGTTGATCAGAAATGTGAAGCAGTATCGATTTGAAAATCACGAAATTAACTGGTTTTAATTTGGTCGATCGATCTTAGTTTGCTCGGGTAGAATCTTCAATGTATCAAAAAACCTGGAGTACAGGAACGAACATATATGAGGTCAGAATTGAGTTATGGAAACTCCTTGATTTGTTGTTTATTGAAAAGTAAAGACATTTATTGACTACTATATCAGCATTATACGGGGTGATTCACTGGTACCGAGCCATCTTAGATAGGCGGATTCCTAAAAAAATTCCAAGACCAAAAATCGCATTTACCAAAAGAAAATCTATCTCAAAAATTGTTCGCGAGACTACTAAAACTCGAATACTGATGTTCATATTCATTCTCGTAGTTGTCAAGTTTTTTGTTCATACATAGCATCAATAATCATTTTCACATTAAATCCGATTGGGATTGGTGTTCTAAAGGCACGTATTCTATCCAATTGGTATCCAATTAAGAATTTTCAATTTGCGTTAACACATGCATGGATGTGAACAGTACGCATTGAAAACTATTGATGTCCAAATCGTGTCTTTCGATTCAATCTCTTTCGATATTCTCGAATAGTTGCGAACAATTAGAACTCATTCACAACGTATCGTATTTCCACAATGAATTCTGATACATGCCAAATGTAGGCAGTGGTCACACAAATCAGGTCAATCGAAAATAGTTGAATATCAATTTGCAATTCACTATAGAAAACATTTTACATACATTAAAACAGATGAAATCCGATTCAATTTCAATACATGGAAAGCAAATTTTCAGTACAATTGGACTAATTTAAAACTGTTGAAAACGATTGTAATTCAATTGTTTTTAATCAGTTTGAATCAATTTTTCTAAGTGGGGATGTCCTGGAATTGCTGCTGAGCTTGGTTGCGTCGTCCAGGTCGTCCAAGTTATCCTTCTCGTGATTCAGGTCGTCCGCTTCGTGGTCTTCAGCGTCCAGGTCGTGTGCTACATAGGTTTCGCTGTAGATACCGTCTGTTTCATAGTTGTCGTAATCCAGGTCGTTCACAACGTGGTTTTCATCGTCCAGGTCATGAAATTCGTAGTCTTCGTGGTCCTGGTTGCGCGCCTCGCAGTTTGCGCACGGAGGAGTAATATGGAGGGCCAGCTTGCCCACGATCGACTGTCATTTGTTGTCCTCATTCGCGGCCGCTCGGAATAGTTCGGCCGGCCGCCACTGCACTGCGCTGCGAGCGGTGTCGCTTACAGTTTTGAATGAAAAGCATAGGGATTCAATGGCGAATACACGTGATCCGATATTTAATAAGCTTACAAAAGTGTTTTATTGTGCTTTAGCACGATTTCGAAAGTCACCAGGTCTTCTCATACATCACAGACAACTTTTTGATAATATACTGCGCAAGCTTTAAGAGTTAAATCTATATAATGCGGGCGAAATAGGTGGCAGGTAGTTTCCTCGAGGGAACGATTGCCATCCGACAACGTTTTCTCTACAGATCATGCCTACCGCTCCTGTACCTTAGTGTAGTGTTATTGGATATTTTGATTTGCTAGTTAGACTCAGATTTCCTGTGGTTAATCATTGTGTTTTCTGAAATTTGAATGGCGCAAGCCACGAGAGTGGCTCGTAACTTCACGATCGCACTATAGTTTATTTTCTACGTCTTGATTTCTCGGTTTCTGACCCAGCTCTAGTCTGAACGATTTCCTTGCAATTCTCTGATTTTTTCTGTATTCTATTTAGTCGTAGCCGAACGACAGCTTATTTCTCTGTCTATTATTCTTACTAAATATTGCAGGAATTTGTGTTAATCCTTATTATTAATTTATTGATAATTTGCTGATATCTAATTGTATATTTTAGAATATCTTAATGCGTTCTATCTGATTTCTTAGATATTTCTTGCTCATTCTGAAGATTGATACTCTGGTTATTTGATCTGTGCGAATTTCTGTATTATTGCGATCTGACGAGTGAAACCCTCGAGTACCGAGCGTAGTTGTAGCCTAGAATTTAACTTACTTTTTAGTTTAACTTATTATTCGTTTTCTTAATTCTCTAATGACTAGTCTTTTTCCGATATTCCATTTATTATATTAATTTTGAATTTTGCGATCGTTAGTTTTTAGTATTATAGAAGCTCTGAAATTTCACCCGCATATTTGACAGTAGTTTTATAGCCACTGCTTTGGGAATCTGGAAATTAAACATTCTAAAACATTTCAAAAATATATCAGCCTGCTCTCATCTCTTTCGCATAATATAAATAATAGAATTCATACGATTTTATGGGTTGAAATAGTTCAAATGCGTCAATCGCGCCTATAGCAGCCATGTACAATTCACGAATCTGATCGCGACACCGACGCCAGCGCTGTCTGCCGGCCAGGCCTCGAGTTATCTCGACCGGCACCGGTTTGGCGTCAAGCGCTGTAGCGCAGCTGGCTCTCCATATTACTCCTCCGTGGTTTGCGTGGTCTTGGTTATACGACTCGTCATTTTTGTTTTGCAGGTAATACAAGTACTATGCCTCGCCAAGTACAGACGCTTAATGATTCGCGAAGAACTACTAGAAGCGTATCACCTGGACTACGAATACTACGAAGCGCATAACCGGAACGATGAAAACTACGGATGGGCAACCTGGATCACGAAAAGGATAACCTGGGGGTCCTGGGATCTGGACGACGTAACCAGGCCCAGCAGCAATTCCAGGGCATCGTAAACGTTTTAGTTACAAGACATGCCGGAATCACTCATGACGAAATAAAACTCACATTCTATTGATTTATGATATTAAGACAACCCTGCCCGAGTCATGTATGAGCTCTGAGATTGGTAGACCTAGATCCTCCGTAGCTCGGGAACTGAGCATTGCCGAACTGTTGGTAAAGGACTTTTGGTCTTAGAATTTCCTCAGGAAGCTACCTATTTAAGATGGCTCGGTACACGGAGAAAAAAGAATAGTAATTATTACCATTTTAACATAGTAACCAGATTCATTTTTCCCGAAATCGTAAATAATACTATGTCAAATAGGACTCATTACCATTTTTTCTGGTAATGGTTACTATGTTACATGATAGTCAATAAATGGTTACCATGGTTATCCTGGTTACCATGTAACATAGTAATGATTCCTATGTTACATTGTAAATATTACTATTCATTTCTCTCCGTGTAGCTGCGAATCATCCTGTATGATACTTATCCCTCCTATAGTTCAGTTGTTGAATAAATCCTCATAACGAGTTATTGATGTGTAATTGTGTCACTATATTCATGGTCTAATCCATTCACATAATTCTATATTCCAACATTATTGGCTATTCTCGAAGCTAGTACCTTTTCTCAATGTCTTGACCCATCTCGAATACGCAGCCCGTGAATCACACGAAGGTTTGATGACAACTAATTTGAACTTATAGGCAGTGTCACTTTCCAGCCCGGTCACAATTCTGCCAGCATTGTGAGTAGAGCGTACCTCTGTGTGAAAGTACCAGTGTCCTGTACCGTTTTTCATGTACAGTAGACGAACCCTGAGTGAATAATCATGGTAGTATGGAAGATACCAGTCCACATAAATGCTATTCGACCCAATAGCACAAATTCTATAGAATCTGATAAAATTAATTTGCTGAAATTCTGGAACTCTCGAGTAAATAGCATCACACGGGATGATAGTTTCATCGTAATTCGGAACGATTCTTGTCACGTTCAGGGTAATTGTGGCGTCACTTTCGATGACATGAGCGGTGATTCGCAAATTGGTCAGAACCACGCTTCCGTCGTCGAACTCGAGTTGCCAGATTAGTTTCCGGTATCCCGACTTTTCCTTGACGGTGCAGTTCAGAGTTGATGGGAATCTGGTTGCTTCCAAACCAGTTTCATTCTTTCTTTCGGTCATTTCACCCGACTCTAAAGATAGAAGCAGAGTCGTGAAATAGTATATTGTGTACCAATGAGGCGGAGTAGGTCTTTTAACGCCGAACGTGAATTTGCAATTCGGTTCGTAGACGAGTCAAGGACGAGTCATGCAAATATGTTTGGGGTAAAAAACCTTCGCTTCTTTGGTGCATGTTTTACAAGTTCATGCTCAATCTGGCACACAAAGTGGATGGCCTACATACAACAACAACGCGGTTCGAAAGCTACGGCGATGCGCGAACTACGTCAGAGACCACTTTCAACTCCTAGGCTTAGAGCATATAGACCTGGAGGGAGCATGCGATATCTTTCCCACAAGTGGAAAATGGCAAGGAGACAGACATAGTAACAGTACATTCTCTCTCTGTCTTGGAGGACCTGATTGGTCGGTACATTTTGGTCACGTGACCAGTAAAATCCGTACTAAGCACGTCGGGGTGCCCCGTATGTACATACATACATAGAGTGCAAACTCATTTTTTCACAATTGCGCGTCGCTGGTGCGGGCGCCCGATTCATCGTGTCACGCTCCTGGCGTAGAGAGAGACAGGTTGTACTGTTACTATTTCTCTCTCTGTCGGGCCACTTTTCGCCGAGAATGCTCCCTCCAGGTCTATATGCTCTAAGCTCCTAGGACATAAAAGTAGTTTCATTTCGCGTTTAGGCGCTAAAAGTAAACTCTGCGTATGCGCGTTCGCAAATCCACTCAGCTGTCGCTAAAACGCCCACTTTGTGCACCAAAATCGAGCATGAAAAACGCGTAAGACATGCTTACGTTCTATAAACATTATTTGTAAACTGATGGTTACTGAAAATTTGTCGACTTCAGTGCCGGGCTTCGATGTCCGAACAATAATGTCAGTTACTAATGATTAATGGGACAAGTTTGGAAAACAACGAAAAAAGTCAATCCAGTATATACTGGATATAGTATATACTATCGCGATGTATATCGCGATATATACGCGATATATATCGCGTGGATTTTCAGATGTTCCGAGTGTCTAGAACAATTATGCTTTGAAAATCTCTGACAAATTGACTGTTGAGTGAATGATCGAGAGACCAAAAAGATATATCGAAGGTCCATTACGTGATGAACAAATAAATTCTAGGTTTCCATATTTGCCTATTAAACAATGAATTTATAATTGTACTGTTATTTTAATATTTGACTAAAATGCAGGCATTTTCCTACACAACACTCAACTGAGTTTTCGGAAATACATATCGTCATAAATATCATTGATAAATGCGGAAGACGAAGTTCATTCAGTGAAGACAAGGTCTATATAGTTTCAACGATTAATTTTTCAAAAATTTACCAGCTTTGGGGGAAGCGGTTCTTTCTCACACTCTACTATTATTCCGAAAATAGTTTGCTGCCTTTTCCGCCTAAACGAAACAGACTTGCAGTCTGATAGCATAAATGACGCAGTCGGCAATTGGAAGATCTTCGAGACAACACTGTTCCGCCTCGCGGGAAATATACCCTACATAATATATGGCCGAAAAAATTCGATTCAGTCCCCCTTTGAGACTTATGTGACTCGGTTCTGACCAGAAAGCAGCTATGCGAGTATACGATAGGTGTACCGACTGAACGATTCAACCATTATCAGGAAATTTAGCGCGCGATTGTAAAACCAAGAAAACGGTGTATTTCTATGGGTGTGAAACCTGCGATCATGGATCACCATCACAATGCTTCCGGAAAAACTTGAATCCAGATAACCAAGGATTTCGCCTCGAGCCGGTCAATTCCTACCCGTCATTTATTCATTTCGTATCAATCACATTACCTGTTATTTCGATGTGCATTGTCTGGTTGAATAGAAAAGTCCCCTTGGTTGTACTTGCCACGCAGGTGTAATTTCCAGTGTCGTTTTCGCTGGCACGGGGGATCTTACAAGTCAACAACATCTTATCCAAAACTTCGAGCTCTTCAAACCAGCTGTCCAGACTGGGCGGTTCTTGATCTGTTGCGTCTATTTCAATTATTTGGCAATTAGTATTCGTAAAAATCAGCGCCGTTTCGACATAGATGGCCGCCCGTGTTCAGCAGCTTTAATCGCTGCCCCCCCCCTCCCCCCCGACTCAAATCATGTATATTTTTATGGGGAAGGGGAGCATTTTATTTTTTTGTAAAAGAAAAACACGCCATGGCCGCCCCTGGAAACGGCCGCCCGTGTGCGGTGCACACGCTGCACCCCGGTTAGAAACGGGCCTGGTAAAAATGGAGCCGATATCGAGATTAAGATGCGCGACAGCGAATGGTTGCGATTCAGATAACCGCAGGTCAGTGAGTAACAGATCGTTATATCATAGCTGATCAACTGACATGAAAATTGCAAGCTACAGTGCGACCTCCCAACAGAGCCACTCTCTAGGTATAGAGCCACTTTTCTGCTTCTTCGTTCGACCACGACCCCTCACTCCGCCGTCGTTTTATTCGAACTGAAATTTCGAGACTCTTCCTCTCAATAATGCCGCCCTTTCGATATATGAATGAGCAAAAGAGTCGAGAAAACAGCTGGCTGTTTTGAGAGGTAGGTGACTTCTTCACGCGACAAGGTAACAATGTCGAGTTGGTGGGAGGCCACCGATTTTTAGAAAAGTTATTCCCCTCTGGTCCCATCACGGATTTATTGAGAGGTGGCACTGTATTTCATGGCAAGTAGATAAGAAACGGTGCAGGGTTTTTAATAATGACTCAGTCGTGAGTTATTTCCGGATCTTTCAACTGCTCGCAGAGTTATAGGCATATGTATGACGACAAAAATAATGTCGCGTGTGAAGAGTAAAATAATTGAAGCGTTTCGCCTTTTTCCTTCAGAATATCGGCACCCCATAAAAATCACTTCAGGTCCTTGCGTTGAATACAATAATGTAATCATTTCCCATAAAAAATTTCATTCCCATGACAAAAACAATATCGAATTATTATTTCGTATGACAATACTTTCCTGGCAATAAAAAAAGATTCGAAAACAGATGCTAGTGCCAAAAACCTTCATCACATCTAGTTTTTATCAAATTGACACCCAGGCGTTTGACCCTTCCATTGCTGGGAATAGAGAGCGTAGAAAAATAAAAAAATAATTAAACAAGTTTGGAGGTACTTGGCGGGCTGACATCTAATCTTACTATATGATTATTGACATGGTTTAATTATTGATCGTTTGGACGTCTTGTCTATAGAAGGCCCGCCAAGCGCCACTACCTCCAATTTTATTTTTCATTTCGTTATTTCTATTTTTTTCATATTTTTCTGGTCTAATTATTAATTAGATAAGAAGTGAATATGATGTATAGGTGCCCTGCAGTAAGAAGAAAGAAAGGAATTTTCAGATGAAATGACAATTCTATATGTTTTTTCGCAAGAAAATATATTTTTTGTGCAAAAAGTTTTTGCACCGGAGGTGCTTTTTGAGGAGAAGAGATAGTTATACCCGTATGAAATTCAGAATATGAGCGAACATTTCGCGTTATATTTGTTGTTTCGTGAAGTAATAGATTAGCAAGTAAGGTGAGTATTCTGTAAACCAGGATAAAGACGTAGGATATAAGTGACCATAAAATTTGTTGAACAAACACTCGAAGCTATACAAAACCGTGGGACTCGCTGCGAGGCCTATGGAAGTACACCCAGAGAAAAGATTTATTTGATTTAAATAAAATTTATTTACCGCGAATAAATCTTCTTATTCGTATATGAACCTAATAGGCATTTATTTGCCACAAATATTTAGAAATATTTGGATTTGTTTATTTCTTATTCAAATTGTTTTATTAAATCCAAAGAAAAATTTATTTAGATCAAATAAGGAATTTTCGCGGCATGAAATAAATTGTTTTAAATAAATTACAAAATTTATTTGGATGAAATAAATTGCTTGTTCGGTTGTAATAAACTTTTTATTTGATCCTAATGAATAATGAACGAAAGGTAAGTCTTTATTCGCCATGGATAAATTATTTATTAGGATAATTGAATATTTGTTTTATTCAAATCAAATATACAATTTACTTGATTCTAATATAAAAATAATTTTTGTATTCGATTCACCAAAATTGATAAACTGATGGATGAATCGCATCACGTATCACGAATAGCAGGTTATAAGACAAGCAAGATTAATAATCATACGAATAAAATTCTACACCAGGTACAAGTTATTATTTTATAAGATAATTTACGGAACAGCACGTGGCGTGTTGATTTCGCCATTCAGATCACCAAGCAACGATGCAAGTTACAACGCGTAGTTACAACAGCAGCGAAATCGCGCATGCGCGTTAACACATCAAATTTAATTTCTTATTAGAAACGAATATTCCACTTCTTTGATTCAAATAAGAACATATTTGCCCGAATGTCATCAAATAGAAGGCTTATTCGATATCTAATATATTGTTTGTTTAAATGCTTGTTCAAATAAACATTTATTGCTAATAAATAAAAGTTTATTTGCAGGTAATAAATTACATCCTTCTTCATGACATTTCAAATAAATAAATTGTAAATAAATGTATTTCTTAGAGACAAGTAAGTCATCCCATTTGATGCAAATAAATACTTCTTTGGTTTAAGTAAATATTTCTTTGACCCAAATAAAAACATTACAAATATGGTAATTTATTTAATTTGAATAAATCTTTTCTCTGGGTGTAGAAACTGGCGACAAATAGTAGAAGAACAAGTCCACGTAGCCACAACATGCTGTTAGCACTGCAGATGAAATCGAATATGTTATAACTCGACGAATTGTGTTTTTGAAGCTGAAAAAATGTGTTGCTGACATAGCATATCACGAGACAAGTGCGAGGATCACGTACGCGTACGCCGATCGTATATTATCTTTCGCACGTGTATTGGACTTTGTTTTTCGATACAACGCGCGTAAAGTTGGATTTTATGCACGCGAAGCGTGCGCAAAATAGAACTTTGCGCACGCCGTGTGGAAAAGTACTATTTCCAAACGGCGTACGCAAAGTTCGATTTTCCGTCCATACGCAGCGTTTGCAAAGTGCCTAAATCCCGCACGGCTCGGATGAGCGTGCTGGAAAGTGAAGTCTGCGGCCGAGTCAAGCGCGCGGGAAAGTGAAGTATATTATTTGTTTGTTGCTTGTCTTACACAATTTGATTGTAAAAATAGTATGTGCGACAAGTGCGCATTGACGATTTCCACACGAGTGTGATTATCGCCTTTGCTTCGCTCGGGCGACAAACTTTACACTCGTCCGGAAACCGTGGAATTTGCGTACTACTTGCACAGTGTACTATTTCCAAACTTGGTGTGCGAAATGTGATTTCTCATATCTGATATTTTATAGATTTACTTCCCATCGTGTGCAAAGTAGTTATCTTCCATATCGCGTGTCGTAATGCACGAATCGAGCACTTTGCATACTGCCAACAGGCATTAGAATTCGAATTTCGCACACGTAGTTGGAAAAAATGTGTTATAAGTAGGTCGAAGCTGTTTGCTGAATCCGGTACATTCTCTGTTACTTTATTTACGGACAAATTCTTGACGCTCCACATTTTTCCAATAAAACCAATTCACATGACCCAGGATTCGAATTATGTAATTTATCACAAGTTTGATGGCAGTTCAAAGTCATTTTTACATTTTACAACGTATTTTTCACACTTTCCAGAACATTCGAGCTGTTGAAAGCACGTTGTGGATTTCCCGACAATCCTCAGCATCCTGGATACTTATGACGCAAGAAAACGATTTTGTCGGATGACAACAATAGAAAGAATTTGTGCAACAATACTCAACAAGGAGGGAGCGCAAATACCATTCTTCTGCCGTCTGTCTGACCTCGCTTGAATCTAGCTATACAAGCTCTGTGTTACGGTACCGGGACTCGAGATAGGCAGATGGAAAAAAGGTGGAAAAATAATTCGGTGACTTACGACAGTTTTTGTTAGCATGAACAACGGCGAAACCAGCATACAGCAGTAATAGCTCCATCGCCAGGTTCGATCGAATTTTCAACATTGTGTAGCTCATTGACTGATCCAA
This sequence comes from Rhogogaster chlorosoma, assembly GCA_944452935.1. Classification (NCBI taxonomy): domain Eukaryota; kingdom Metazoa; phylum Arthropoda; class Insecta; order Hymenoptera; family Tenthredinidae; genus Rhogogaster; species Rhogogaster chlorosoma. The sequence continues at coordinate 3,142,478 of OX101801.1, read as the reverse complement.
CCCTTCGGGTTCGCCGATTATTCGTTTCTCTTCTGAACTATTCCAAAGACGAAATTACAGAACTTACGTGCTCGCTGTACTCTTTCAGCATAGGATCACAAGATTCATCCACTTGAGACTTTTGAATGTAAGTACGCAACTATTGCCTCGGCAAACGCGTCAAAACACTTCTAATCCATTCTTGCAGACTTCCGGAGGCCCTGCACACAATATCAGACTCGTCCTTGAGAAGGGTAGAATCTTGATTTCGATGGTTCCACCCCTCGAATACATTCGGATTAATTCAAAAGAAATGTCAAGTTTTTCGTAATTTTTTTTCGTCGATATCCACCCACTCCTGGGGAGCTTTACTTCTTCTCGCGAGAATTTATTGAGATCATCGATTTTGAGTGGTTTGTGATTCTTTTCATTTTGCCGTCAACCTAATTATCACCAGCTGGAAGATCGAAAACTTCCAGAAAATGTTTGTAGCAATGATATCTTTCTGTCGGATGTTTATGAATTCGACAGAAACATCTATAGGCCAGATTAATCACATTTTTCTTCTCTGTATGTTGCGAAAAATGCTGAAGAACTTCCTAAATATCTAACAGGAAGGTATAATTGCTACGAACATTTTCTGAGAGTTTTCGATTTCGCAGCTGATAATTAGGTTGACGGCAAGAAAATAATATTAAAAATCACGAAAAATCAATGCTTCTCTTATGAAAGAGAGCAGGGAAACCTAGGGGTGGGTAAATATCTACGAAAAAAAAAATGAAGAAATATTTAACGTGTCTTTCGAATTATTTCCAACCAATTTGAGGGGTGCAATCCTTCGAATTCGATTTCTCCCTGTTCGAAGACAGGTCTGATACAATAAACATATGATAAGGACAAGGTTTCACATACTGCGACTTGTGGACGAGCTTACAAGTTAGAGCAGGTCCCGAGTGATATCTGAATCACACGATTTTCCCGACTATAGATATTATGCCGTGGTGCACAGATCAACAGCCAAAGTCGCGTCTCGCTTTGGGTAGACGAAATGGAATGACCAGAAGAAGTGAGGGAACGGATGTGTTCTATACCTCGGCTACAACAAATTACTGGTAGTCGATTCGCGCCTGAGTCTTTTATACTGCTACTTGTTATCAGCTTGTAAATATAGTCTCTTTATACAATGCAGCTGTGCAGGAAGCATGCGGTGACTTGTGGTTTTGATGAAACAACAAGCGTGACGGTAGTTCAGAATCATGGAAGTTCCTTAAAAGTTTCTACGAAATCCACCCCGCAGTCGATTTGCACAACTTTTTCAATCCGGATTGTTGGATGCAACTATCGGCTCCTCTCGAACACAGCTACGAGTCAAGCTACTCGTTGGACGACCGGGCACTAACTTTGAATGCAGAATAATATTGATTCGAATTTCCAGAGTTAGTCTCCTTGACTCAGCCACTTCAAATGAATTCGTCGACAGGCGCGATTCGCCAAGGCACACTGCAGCTTGCCGAGTATAGTCCTCGAAATTCCGGGAACTCAATTTCCCAAGTATTCATTATTAAGGGTAATGATCCGAGCCTGAATTTCTGAGAGTTCAAATATGCACATCGAATTTATCTTGTAACAAATCGTTCATTCTGTGGGATGGACACCGACTTGCATTGATCCTGCTACGATCAAGGCCTTCCGAAGTAATTTACCACATTTCCTCTAGGATGGACGGAGTTTCCTAAAATCAGAATTTAGGAAAGTATTTCAGCAGTATTTCACCTCGGAATCCCGGGATGAATCAACTCATCATATGCGTAGAGAGACAAGGTGATTAATCCAGATTCGCAACTCCTGCACATGTGAGACTTTTTTTTATTCTTACACCGATTAGTTTTCCCTTAGGGCGCAGTTTTATTTTTACCTTTTTATGCAAATTTATCTGCACCCCAAGGAGGAGAATATTTTTTTCGTGATGGTCATGAAGCTCATTGTGGAACTGTAATAAATCAAATGAATCCCACTGAACACAACAAAATGTGTCTTAAGCTCATCTTAAGTAAAAGAATCCAAGAGGCCGCATATCCCCTGGTTAATCATATTTTCAATCATCATGCAATCGCGAAACGAGCCGAATATTTTCAACTCGAGGACGAAAGAAAAAAACACCCGCATTATTATCAGACCTCGCCTAATGATGTATTTTTTACAAAGTCTGAAAGGCAAACCACCAAATGTCGCCACGAGTCGTAAACATGGGCGTTCTCGGATAACTGAACGTCGCCTTCGTACAACGTCCGCTATTATTTTCAGAGGATTTATAATTGTTAACATCAAACGTAATGACGTAATGAGAAAAAAAATTACGAAAAAGAAAAATAGATTTTTGACTAAATTCTTATAAGTTTCAAAATGCTTGAGTGGCCTGTACAATTCTTTTAATCGTGCTGATGTTTGGAGAGGGTTCTTAAAACATGTGAAACTAACATATTTTCATGCGCGGTTGAAAACGAATCGGTTTTTTGTGCCACCCTGATATAGATACTCAATTCATAACCGAGAATGAGTGATCTTTAAGGGATTCGATCGCCATCCATTTGAATCGACGAGAGTATCTTCTCATAGTTCCTGTCCGTAGAGAGGGTAGCTGCTGATCCCGAATCATGTATTTCTTGACGTTTTAAAGTGCCTGGACCATCACATTTGCGTTACACATGACATGCCTGTGATATTCACAGAACCGAGTGTAACGTAATCGGTATATGCTTGTTACAAATTCGTGTTTCCTCGGCTAGTATCACCAGAGTCAAGAGTCCCTTCCAGGCTAGGCAGCCTCCGTCGCACAATTTGATCAGAATCCAAGCCGTACAAACTCTTCTTCTTCTTCTTTTCCCCTATTGGTTACATCCCCCTGCGTGCATAGCACTGGATACAAAATTTAAAAGCTAAGTAGCTCAAGCCTCATAGGCGAATGTGCATATGATTGACAAAGTCTTGCGCGTGTGCGGGGATAACTTGTTGTGAAGGAAATTCAACGACTTCTGATACGACGAAGATGTTTATACGGAATAACCGAACCAACAAAATTATAAATTGGTTGGAAGAGGTGAGGTATGTGAGGGATGCCGTGTACACCACACGCGACATAATCAGCATCGACAACTCCGAGCATGGTTGTCATAACAGGACGTAGGAAACCCACAGGCTAACCACTTCTGACGCCTAATTGTTTTTCAACAAATACCCAAATAAGTGGCAAATTAGTTCAGAGATAAATACGAGCGGTACAGTTATCAATGTTTTTTTGTAGATAAGGAAATGTTTGCGAGGTCACCACGGGAAAATACTCGCCGTTATCAGATGTCTCGAATTTCAAGCGCTAAAATAGAAACCACAAATTATCGTCACGACTTGTCACCGACGGTTCTCAGATAATTGAAACTTTCTGTCCAACCAAATTCTAGAACCTAATGATTTGAAGAGTCTAAACGATATACACGAAAAATAATTTCTGATGTAGTGGGCGTAAAACGCCTATATTAATAAAGCGGGCTTAATCACTAATTCTAAGCTTGCTATAATTCATTAAATGAATACGTCAAAATTCAGCCACAGGAATAGAAAACGACGATTTATAACAACCCTGTGCATCGGGATGGTTAAAAAGAGTAGTGTCATTCGTATACAGGAAAAATTAGTTTCCGCAGCAAACGATCACTTCCAAATATCTGTGTGTTTAAAGATTCAACTGCTCACCGAGACACTTGTTCATTACCCTCAGTGAAGCAGGTTTTGCCGAAGTAGAAATCAGTGGAATGATATTTAGTACTGCCTCATCGAAATTAAAATTCCGAAAAGTGCGGATGTCGTCTTTTTTCAGAATTGAGATACAGCGCTGCTTATTAAGTACTCTCCGTGATGTGCCATCCTTCATAAATATATTCCAAAACATCAAATATAAGTATCTGACGATGTGTTGAAAAAAAAGACTGGAAAGCCGTGATTATATCAACTTTATTGATTCGGGGTTCAACTTTTCAAATTGTTACATCGAAAAAAAGATATTTATCGAACCTGGTGATTATGGAATGAAATTCTCACTAGTTCCAAAATCCGAAAGTTCCGAAATTTTAAAAGCGCCAAACTGCAAAAATTCTAAATTTGTTTGAGAAGATTCAAAATTTTCAAAAACGTTGAAATTCAGAACATTGGAATCCCCGGAAGTCCAACAATCCTAAAATTTCGATGTCATAAATAACTGATAGGATTTCGAAAAAAATTTCCCAAAAAGTCAATTTCAAAACGATTAATTTGACCACTTATTGGTCTCGATACGATCGATACAGCCCGAGTAATTAAACACTGAATGAATATATGTACGAATTTCAAGATCCAGAGGTTTGGCCTTCCGGGTCTTTAGCTCTCGGAATATCGAACCTCCGGTGTTCTTCGATCCAGATATTTTCAAATTGGCTATGTAGAATTCCGGGGAAATACTCTTTTTAAAATCTAGTAAGTCGGTAATATTCAAATTTGACATTCTAACAATTCGGACCTATTGTGAATCTTTCTCACACTGAGACGAACTTGTGGAAAAATCTTCAACGCCTACGTCTAAGGTCGTGACTTCTTGTTCGGCGGTCCTATCGCCGCATTGCAAAGTATAACGGTTACAGGCAGCCGCTACGATCTTGTAACTGGTATTAGGAAACAGATCTCGAAGAACGTGTATTTCTGACAAAGAGGCATCTCGGTCCACGATCACCGTCTGGAAGGCAGTAGCCACCACTGAGTAGTAAGGTATGATATCTTCCAGCTCTGGAGGGGGCCTCGAAACTCTGATCGTTATCGAACGACTGGTCTTGGAGACGATCGACATCGTTGGAATGAAGTCGATATCTGAAATCACCAAAGTTCACGAACCCTAATCCAGAATTTTGAAACTCGCTGGTTACAAAAAGCTGTCCAAAAATCTGAACAATACCAAGATTCCTAAAAGACTTCCCCAAAATCACTTCAGCTTGCTTTCCAAAGCTCGTACATACCTTTTTCCAACGTTCTAATCCATTCCGAATAAGCAGGCAGTGAATCGCCGACGGAATTGGAAGCGACGATTCTGAACTTATATGCAGTCCCGTTTTCTAGTTCCTCCAAAACGTCACCTCCGTTTATTCTGCTAATTCTTCCCGAGTAGTCTTGCCATTGCTCTGCACCTTTCTTGATGTACTGGATTTTTACCATCGAAACGAGATCGCTATCCGAGTTCCATTTCATGTACACGCTGTTCGCTCCAATGGCTGCGATTTCGCTGATCGTTAAATGAGGCACGGCGTCGTTGACTGTTGAAAAAAAAAGGTGAAGAATCAGGTAATAATGGTTCAAAAATCAGCGAATTAAATCCTGCCTCTCAGGAAGCGACAGAATTTTCTCCCGTGACTCCAGACGGGATGGAAAAACTCCGTGACAAGAAATTTTCCGAATTTCGCGGGATTTTTACTCACCAGGATCAACGGAATGAGCGTGAATTGATAGGACACAGGCCAACAGCAGTGATATCTTCATTATTAGTGCCATCTGGAATTGCAGCAACGTCTTTAGTTCTGTAAATATTCAATTTCTCACCGAAATACTGAGAGCGATCGGTTCCTGACCGTCAACAACCACTTTTTGAATACTATCTCGTCAGCACTTTTTTCTACCCCAATCTTTGGCTAAAACTAATTACATATTTGCTATGACTCGTCGAGCAAGAACGTCGTTAATCTACGATAAGCATAGAAAATTAGTTTTCCATTAGCCATATATTTTGTATTTCATATTGCCAGGGCCGGATTTGAAGTTGTTGTGACCCTAAGCTACAACAAGAATGAGGCCAGTTTTCCTCATCAAATAATAATAAATGTGAAATTTATTCAGTGAAATCTGGTCGCCTTCGTACAACGTCCGCTATTATTTTCAGAGGATTTATAATTGTTAACATCAAACGTAATGACGTAATGAGAAAAAAAATTACGAAAAAGAGAAATAGATTTTTGACTAAATTCTTATAAGTTTCAAAATGCTTGAGCGGCCTGTAAAATTCTTTTAATCGTGCTGATGCTTGGAGAGGGTTCTTAAAACATGTGAAACTAACATATTTTTATGCGCGGTTGAAAACGAATCGGTTTTTTGTGCCACCCTGATATAGATACTCAATTCATAACCGAGAATGAGTGATCTTTAAGGGATTCGATCGCCATCCATTTGAATCGACGAGAGTATCTTCTCATAGTTCCTGTCCGTAGAGAGGGTAGCTGCTGATCCCGAATCATGTATTTCTTGACGTTTTAAAGTGCCTGGACCATCACATTTGCGTTACACATGACATGCCTGTGATATTCACAGAACCGAGTGTAACGTAATCGGTATATGCTTGTTACAAATTCGTGTTTCCTCGGCTAGTATCACCAGAGTCAAGAGTCCCTTCCAGGCTAGGCAGCCTCCGTCGCACAATTTGATCAGAATCCAAGCCGTACAAACTCTTCTTCTTCTTCTTTTCCCCTATTGGTTACATCCCCCTGCGTGCATAGCACTGGATACAAAATTTAAAAGCTAAGTAGCTCAAGCCTCATAGGCGAATGTGCATATGATTGACAAAGTCTTGCGCGTGTGCGGGGATAACTTGTTGTGAAGGAAATTCAACGACTTCTGATACGACGAAGATGTTTATACGGAATAACCGAACCAACAAAATTATAAATTGGTTGGAAGAGGTGAGGTATGTGAGGGATGCCGTGTACACCACACGCGACATAATCAGCATCGATAACTCCGAGCATGGTTGTCATAACAGGACGTAGGAAACCCACAGGCTAACCACTTCTGACGCCTAATTGTTTTTCAACAAATACCCAAATAAGTGGCAAATTAGTTCAGAGATAAATACGAGCGGTACAGTTATCAATGTTTTTTTGTAGATAAGGAAATGTTTGCGAGGTCACCACGGGAAAATACTCGCCGTTATCAGATGTCTCGAATTTCAAGCGCTAAAATAGAAACCACAAATTATCGTCACGACTTGTCACCGACGGTTCTCAGATAATTGAAACTTTCTGTCCAACCAAATTCTAGAACCTAATGATTTGAAGAGTCTAAACGATATACACGAAAAATAATTTCTGATGTAGTGGGCGTAAAACGCCTATATTAATAAAGCGGGCTTAATCACTAATTCTAAGCTTGCTATAATTCATTAAATGAATACGTCAAAATTCAGCCACAGGAATAGAAAACGACGATTTATAACAACCCTGTGCATCGGGATGGTTAAAAAGAGTAGTGTCATTCGTATACAGGAAAAATTAGTTTCCGCAGCAAACGATCACTTCCAAATATCTGTGTGTTTAAAGATTCAACTGCTCACCGAGACACTTGTTCATTACCCTCAGTGAAGCAGGTTTTGCCGAAGTAGAAATCAGTGGAATGATATTTAGTACTGCCTCATCGAAATTAAAATTCCGAAAAGTGCGGATGTCGTCTTTTTTCAGAATTGAGATACAGCGCTGCTTATTAAGTACTCTCCGTGATGTGCCATCCTTCATAAATATATTCCAAAACATCAAATATAAGTATCTGACGATGTGTTGAAAAAAAAGACTGGAAAGCCGTGATTATATCAACTTTATTGATTCGGGGTTCAACTTTTCAAATTGTTACATCGAAAAAAAGATATTTATCGAACCTGGTGATTATGGAATGAAATTCTCACTAGTTCCAAAATCCGAAAGTTCCGAAATTTTAAAAGCGCCAAACTGCAAAAATTCTAAATTTGTTTGAGAAGATTCAAAATTTTCAAAAACGTTGAAATTCAGAACATTGGAATCCCCGGAAGTCCAACAATCCTAAAATTTCGATGTCATAAATAACTGATAGGATTTCGAAAAAAATTTCCCAAAAAGTCAATTTCAAAACGATTAATTTGACCACTTATTGGTCTCGATACGATCGATACAGCCCGAGTAATTAAACACTGAATGAATATATGTACGAATTTCAAGATCCAGAGGTTTGGCCTTCCGGGTCTTTAGCTCTCGGAATATCGAACCTCCGGTGTTCTTCGATCCAGATATTTTCAAATTGGCTATGTAGAATTCCGGGGAAATACTCTTTTTAAAATCTAGTAAGTCGGTAATATTCAAATTTGACATTCTAACAATTCGGACCTATTGTGAATCTTTCTCACACTGAGACGAACTTGTGGAAAAATCTTCAACGCCTACGTCTAAGGTCGTGACTTCTTGTTCGGCGGTCCTATCGCCGCATTGCAAAGTATAACGGTTACAGGCAGCCGCTACGATCTTGTAACTGGTATTAGGAAACAGATCTCGAAGAACGTGTATTTCTGACAAAGAGGCATCTCGGTCCACGATCACCGTCTGGAAGGCAGTAGCCGCCACTGAGTAGTAAGGTATGATATCTTCCAGCTCTGGAGGGGGCCTCGAAACTCTGATCGTTATCGAACGACTGGTCTTGGAGACGATCGACATCGTTGGAATGAAGTCGATATCTGAAATCACCAAAGTTCACGAACCCTAATCCAGAATTTTGGAAACTCGCCGGTTGCAAAAAGCTGTCCAAAAATTCGAACAATTCCAAAACTCCTAAAAGACTTCCCTAAAATCACTTCAGCTTGCTTTCCAAAGCTCGTACATACCTTTTTCCAACGTTCTAATCAATTCCGAATAAGCAGGCAGTGAATCGCCGACGGAATTGGAAGCGACGATTCTGAACTTATATGCAGTCCCGTTTTCTAGTTCCTCCAAAACGTCACCTCCGTTTATTCTGCTAATTCTTCCTGAGTAGTCTTGCCATTGCTCTGCACCTTTCTTGATGTACTGGATTTTTACCATCGAAACGAGATCGCTATCCGAGTTCCATTTCATGTACACGCTGTTTGCTCCAATAGCTGCGATTTCACTGATCGTTAAATGAGGCACGGCGTCGTTGACTATTGAAAAAAGGTGAAGAATCAGGTAATAATGGTTCAAAAATCAGCGAATTAAATCCTGCCTCTCAGGAAGCGACAGAATTTTCTCCCGTGACTCCAGACGGGATGGAAAAACTCTGTGAGAAGAAATTTTCCGAATTTTGCGGGATTTTTACTCACCAGGGTCAACGGGATGAGCGTGAATTGATACGACACAGGCCAACAGCAGTGATATCTTCATTATTGGAATTGCAGCTTGACGTATTTAGTTCTGTCAATATTCAATTTCTCACCGAAATACTGAGAGCGATCGGTTCCTGACCGTCAACGACCACTTCTTGAATACTATTGTGTCAGCACTTTTTTCTGCCCCAATCTTTGGCTAACACTAATTACATATTTGCTATGACTCATCGAGCAAGAATGTCGTTAATCTACGATAAGGATAGAAAATTAGTCTTCCATTAGCCACATATTTTGTATTTCATGTTGCTCGGAATCTTCAATACTCTGCAGTCCACGAATTAGCTGAACGATAGAACGATCGAACCCTAGACGATAGTTATGAGAACTGAAGATCTTTGTGGAAGAGAAAATACAAATTTCTTCTCAGATATGGGCGTGAGGGTGCAAAAATGCCATTCCTCTGACTTTGATGTGTAAAACTCGCCCCAGAGTTTTAATCTTAGAAAATGCCTTGCAAACGGAAATCTCCGGCAACTGATTCTAAAGTGTTGCGCATTTTTTGGTATAAAATACGAATGCACAACCTCGTGGGATTTTTTGACAGGCCTCTCTTTACGCGAGGAATTTTTCGGAATTTAAATACATATACTTGCGTGTGGTGAGAGTCGAAAAATAAAAATAGAAATTTGAAATGAATCACCCTAATGTACGCAGGTTTCATTTTTTCAAAAACAAATCTATAACATTGATAGCCCATCAACTGGAAAAGTGCGCGCCTGAAACCAGGCAGCCCACATTCCGGTTTTGTGTAGTTGGCTGCCTAAATGCAGGCGCTGCGGAGACTGAATCGCTAGTATCTCGCTAGACCCCACCAATTATCCCTCGAAATTGAAATACTTAGTTTGCTACCACCCCACCTATGAATGGAGCATTTTATGGAGTGTGAAATATATTATTTTAACCAAAAAACATAAAAAAGAAGAACGAAATTTTATTTAGTGGGAAAAAGAAACACGTGAATCAAAAAATTAGCAAATGTATGTTGAAGAAATGAATAACGCCATAGATTCTATATATTATTGTTATGTATAATCGAGAATATATTTACATTATATACAAATTTATTTGTTATAAAAGTTTCTTTTTTTCTCTCTCTCTCTCTTCCTTTCTCTTTCTCTATCATCGTAGCGGGAATACTCTGCATATTATATAGATAATCGTTTATCAATTATTATAATATAGTGTCATCATATCTTATACGAATATAATATAGATTTAATATTATATTGACAAAAATTATCCAAAATGATTCAGCTCAAGTAGTCCATACTTTGAGGTTAGATTCAGATTCCCAGCATAATTCTAAGACTAAAGTTCCTTCGCCGAAACTTCGGAGACCCAATAGTTTCCGAGCTACGGAAGATCTTAGTTGACCAATTGCAGAACTTCTAAGTGACTCAGACAGACCCGGTTATGAGGGTGAGTTGCGCAGTGGCCTTGTCCATGTGACCTACACGCTCTACGATTGGTCGACTAAGATATTCCGTAGCTCGGAAACTATTAGTCTCTCGAAATTTTGATAAAGGAAATTTAGTTTGAGATTTTTGCGGGGAATCTACCCCTAAATTATGGGCCGCTTTACCTGAGTCACCTTGTATGATAGGCAGTGATTCATAACGACATAATTAATATACCTAACAATTAATGATAATCAACCAATCATCAATTAAACAATGATTATATGTATGCATATGTATATAAGAGTCTTTTATGTTCGTATAGGTAATTATGAAAAGTGTATGTAATATTGTGTAGTAAAAGACTGACAATAAACGTACATACCTAGATACTATCTGATTTGTTAAAATAAAGGAAACAATAAGAAAAAAAAAAGAAACGTGAAACAGCATTTTGAGCATAATTCTTCATTCTGTTTACATTATGTAATTATATTTGAACATTAAATATATTCACTTTAGTTATTATAATATAATATTTCTTCTAGAAAATTCTCATTCAAATATCGTGTCATTTATTTATATAATTATATATATGTATAATTATATACCTATGCGTGTATAGTCTTCTATACAAAATCGGTTCTATGTTGTTTTTCTTATTGTTTATTAGTTTATAGTTAATCTATATATATATAATTATTCTTCAAGTATTTTATTACATAAGAAACAATTGACTATTTATTATAATAATATATAGATTCATATAGTTCTCTATCATAATATAATACATAAGACGACTAGTTGTACACCTAACAGATAAATATTCATCATCGACTAATTTTTCATTTATTTTTCATCAACATTTCAAATATTTTGTCTTATTATTATTATTATAATTATTATTAATCGTTAAGCCAAATCAACTTTTACATAACAATTCATACACGTGTATGTATATACCTACATGTTATATATCCGATTTGAGTGTGGTATTTCTTTTATTTTTTTTCTATATCATTTTTCTCTTCCCGCGTTATAATAACTGTCTATTCTGCATAATTATTATTTTATTTAATCAATATGATAATATTATACAGGTTGATTAAAAAATAACCGCACCACAAGTCATCGGGTCCATTTCCTAAGATAATCTAAAGATTAAATTCTCCTCCACCATTAAGGTCGAGGGATCGATAATTTCCGTGTTTTTTCGTGTAGTCTTCATTATATGATAGCCTTAGAATTTTAGCCCTAATTTTTATAAGGAAACCCACGATGCACCCATGACTCGTGCTGCGTTAATTCTGAATCACTCTGTATACATATATATCAACCGAATCGCGACACTTTCTTATTTTGTTCCGATGAGGACGTCTATATATAGAAACTGCATCAATTTTAGTTATTATACAAATATTTCTCTTTATTTGTTATTATCATTATCATTATTATTATTATTATTATTATTATATTATTCAATTAAATTAAATTCATTTCTAATTCACGTATAAACAATTTTCTGCATAATTATTTACTCTGCATTTTATTGTTAGGTATGTACATACATGCTTATCTTTCGTATAGGTACATAATATATATATATATATTATATATGTATGTATTATAATGGGTATAAACAATTTTCTATTCAATTTGTTTCTAACGCCACATATGCCTCGTCGCCACGATCTAAAATTTGATAAAGTGTAAAGAAATGAAAATAAATAAATCGAATTTTATTACTTCAAGTGTAGAAAAGAAAACTTTTTCTTCTTGTAGAATAATAATTAATCAACTAATTAATAAGATCAGAACTTTTCCTATTTCTGTTTTTTTTTTTTGTCTTGTCTCTCGGCTTTTTTTCTTGTTCCATCTCATTTTCATATATATATTAATTAATTTATAATCTATCTACACATCGTACATATTTATAATTAATAAAGAGAATTTCAGGGAATTGAATATCTGAAATATTTCAATTTCAATAGTGATAATAATAATAATAATAATAGTAATAATAATTACAATAAATTACGTGCGAGATATAATTCTGTACTGTTATTATTAGGTATATAATATAGGTAATAGTTTGCAATTCCAAGTTAGCGTTATTATAGAGGTATAGTATATATTATGATGATAATAATAATAACGATGAAGATGATGATGATGTACAATTAATTACAGTTATATTATTTTTCTGCATTGTTTTTCTTTGTCAATTTCAAATGAATTCTTAGCCTGCAGTATTCGTACTCAATATGTATAGCAAATTGACCGATATCACTGGTCAACAAAAAATCACTTTTTGTGTCTAACGTAAAAACTTTCAATTAATTATGTAAGAAATAATATGTTTAGTATAATAGAATTGATATGAGAATAATTTTGTATATACGAATAGTTTCATTGTAATATAAATTTCTTGTTCTTTTTTTTCTCCAAAAATACAGTTTTTATGAACTTAAAATGAGGTTACAATTAGCCTTTTATCAGCAAACATAAAACACAACCATTTATTGAAAAACAAAAATTCCTCGAATCAAAGAAGTAAGTCAAAACGATAAGCACTCAATTTTACTGGTACGTGTACTAGTGGGTGTAACACAAAAACTAGACCTGATCGAATCAAAATAAATATCCTGGTGGGTATTCAAAAATTAGCAAGCACTGTCCTTGTTACCAAATTTTGCTGACCAGTATATTTGTTCTTTTGTTTTATGGTCATTATTACAATCGATGTTGTTATTATTATTATTATAATTATTACCGTTATGATCATTTATTTATTTATCTATTTATTTATTCATTACATTTCACGATCATTATCATATAATTATATATATATATATATTATACTCTTTTACCTAGATATATAATACCTATAATATACATAATTTTTTTATTATTATTATCTATTATCAAACTATACTATTATAAAGGATAAATTTATCATTGTATTCTGTACAGTTCCTAATAACAACTACGGTGCTTATGTATTATCAATTATCATATAAGTATAGGTACCTATAAAATATGTACAAATTCTATATTAATCAATAATTGATTAATTAATTGAATAAAAGTTTTTATGTATTACATATTTATTATATATTCATATTCGTATTTTCAATTCTCGAGTTTCGTTTTCTAATTTCGTCTTTTTGTTTTTGTTTTCGTTTTTTTGTTTTTCGTTTTTTTGCTTACTTCTCTCTTTATTTCTCTCCCTTTCCCAATCATACGTGAAAATAACTAAATTTCAGCTTATGCAATTGTTGGTCCAGGCGTTATTTTATTCATTTGTTAATGTTCTCATCTTTCGTTTCATTAATTGCCATCCCCATCGTTTATTATATATCTCCTTTTATTTTTATTTTTCTATTTATTTGTTTTTCAGTTTCAGTTTTTTTTTTTTTTTTTTCTCTTTAACTTTTTGGTTTCCCTTCAATTCCACATTTTTTAAAACTAAAAACAGACCCGCTGTAATATCACTCACATACATCATATATCAACGTACATATATATACTTTCGAACGATCCTGGGTAAACTATGTATATCATACTGAAGAAAATTCATCAAAGTTTTGAATAAAAATAAAAAATAAACGGAAGAATAAGACCTGTTCAATTTTCAATGAAAAAAAGAAGAAGAAAAAAAAAAAACTGCTTATTATAGAAATTGAAATAAAGTATACCTTATATAATATTGTTTTATTCTTTTAAAACTAATTAAAGCCATTCAACAAAGGAATATGTTTTAACCTCTTTTTTTGTCATCGTCTCATTAATTCAACGAGATAATAATTAATAATTGAGACAAAAAAAAAAAAAAAAAATTTACGAAAAATTCCAAAAATCATTTAATTTTTTTTTTTCTTTTTTTTTTCCCCCCGTTTAATTTTTATTTTCTTTTTCAAATCAGCATCAGTTATGATAATAATATTAATTTTCTATTTATACACGTAATTGAACTATACGCTTTTCTCAATTTTTTTTTTTTTTTTTTTCTTTTCTCTATATTTCTTCTTCTTCTTCTTCTTCTTCGTTTTCTTCGTCTTCCAACTTCCAATATTTATTTATTTCTATTGATTCATTTATTTATTCACTTCCCGTGTTATTGATTAGCAAACAAATAGCAAAAAGGATGATTAATTCCCTGCAAGATACTAAACGGTCGCCAAACGACCCGGCAGTTACTTGATTAGGGGCTGGAGACGGACTACCCTTTCGAGTATTGGCTATAGCCGAATCGCTTCTCCATCGCATCACGTACTGAGGAGCTGTTCTACTCAAGGCTTGCAATCTGAAAAAATTTCACGTTTTTTTTTTTTTTAATTAACCAAAAAACCATCGATTACTTTTGTTTTTTCTTTTCGGTTTATCTCAAAAACTTTACGATCTTTTGGTAAAAAGTTACAAAAAAAAAAAAGAGAAAGTTTCTAATCTTCCCTGAATCGAACAAGAAGCTATTTCATATAAAAAAAATTTAATCAAAATCAAAAAAAAAAAACTTACCGAACTACGACGGTGTTCATTTTCCAAGGCAGGGTAAAATTCTTGTGTCGATCTCTAGAACAGAACGTATGTAATCTGGGCCCGGCTGGATCTCCGCTGTTACTGTATTCGTGTATCGTAAGATTCCAGGCTGTACAAGGCTCTGGAAAAAAAAGAGAGAAAAAAAAAGTCGAAATTTTGCAAACTTGTAGATTTATATTTTTTTGTTTGTTCTCATTCGATATTTATCAGGGAAAGTAAGAAATTATTAAAATGTTTTTTGAGTATACAGATTTAGAAATATTCAATGAAAAATTTCTTGTAAAAAGGAAAAAAACGAAAATAAAAAAAAAATTCAAAAATTATCGTTGATAATTTGTACGAAAATATTTGAATGCGATACAGCATATATTAAGATTAGAATTAGGGATGTGTATAGAATTTTCGGGGTTTCCCTTAAGTAAGCTTCCGTTTTCTCTGAATTCGTATAATTATAATAGTAACAGAACCTGTACCTAGAGAGCGTAACATTAAGCTAGGAAAGCTTCGTCGTTTCGTTGTGTCGCGTCGCCAAGACTCCCGGAACCGGAAACGGGTTTAATATACTCCGGTCTCTCGCCTCTCGCGACTTGCGACTCGGGGGATTCCCCCTTGTACCTTGTACAGTATACCTATACTCATATCTACATTCTACACCCACAGCACAGTATAAAGTCACGGAGCAAACTCTGCGAGCTCTTTTCCTAAGAAATTCACCCTTTCATCTACAATCTTTGTGTTAAATCTCAAGTTTCACCCCCACAGTACGTATATATAGGTATATTATACTTATATATATATAAACCGAGATATTCTCGAGTTCTACAAACCCTCCCTCCCTAAGCCAGCTGCCTGTTCATTAATTACCGAAATAATTATGTTATATATTATATTACATATTACAAACCTTAATAACGATACAAAAATTCTTGTACTCTGATACGATCTCAGAAAAAATCAAGGGATTTTATAATACTCTACCGTTATCAGATTGCAAGAGTTTGCGTGAGAACTCCGACGATCAGGGTCACTTTTACCGCGTCAATTATGTTGCTAGAAAGTATCGCCTTCGTGAGATATGTATCGGTATTTTCTTTATAACACGCAAAATCGTAGTTTCCCAGTAATTTTTTTTTTATCAAACTAGCTGAGATGGTGGTCAAATTTTGTCGTTTGCCACCGCCGAGCGGTTAACTAATCGTAAGTATTTAAAAAGTGTCATAAATCGATTGCGTCGGTGAATAATTCCACAATTTCTCCGATGATAAATGAATCTGTAAAAATTTTTTTCCAAATTTCGAAAAACTAAATACTCGGCAAATTTCTGCTGGAATAAAGCGGTGATCTCCAAAGTTTCATTACGATCGGTTGTGTGGTAGGCGAGAAATTACGAATCGCGTTTTCGAGGTGATCAGAGCGTGTATGGAAGCCATTACTGTGTATATATGTAATTCGGCAGGAGAGACTTCCGTCGAAAAATGAGTCAGTGATTATTATAAATAAGATGAAAACTTTTTACAAATGAAAAGATAGCCATGGGAATCATTTGGATAACGAATATCGTAAATTTGAGATTGAGAAAAAAAAATGTATATATTTCCCTGAAAAAAAATTTCACTTATCTTCTACGTTCTACTTACTGCTCTGATTCGACTCTACTTCAACGGTGAGTTGTCGATCGGTTTGCGAGTCTAAAACCCAGGTGCAACGTTGCTGATAAAATCTGTTGAGTTTAACAACTTCATTCGCAAGATCACCGCTGCTTACTTCGCCCTCGGGTCTTGTAGTCGAATGATCACCGCAGAATGCATCTTCGGCGAATTCATACGTCGCTTTGAAGTCTAGACCTGATTTAGACGATCTTGACCATTCGATTGAAACCGGTGTCCAACTTCTCACTCCCACTGGTAGCCAGTCCTGAAAACGAGAAGAAAAGTTCCAGAAAATGAGAACCAAGTGACTGAACAAAAAAAAAAATTGGATTCCCAAAATATCGTTCGGTTAATTTTCGTCTTTTTCCTTTTTATTTTTCGCACATAAATTGATGCCACACATATTTATAACGAATAAATGAATTTTTCTGTTTCTGAAAAAAAAAAAAGGAAAAGGGAAAGCACTTACCTGATAGCTTCCGCAAAGGCAGCTAACTATATGTCCAGTTTCTGAAATAAGTTGCAGATGATCGATATCATCCAATGTCTTATTAGCAGAGCATCGACAGCCGCTGTCTCCGCACTGCGTATAGCATGAGCTGTTTGATATCTGCCTGTTGGTGGTTTGCAGCTATGAAAATGGAAGGAGGAATTTTATTTAAAGAACTGATGATAAAAAATGATTTTTTGATGAAAAAGAGAGAGAGAGAGAGAGGAAGGAAAGATGAAAATTTATACAAATTGTTGACAACAAAAATGACTTACGGTTATTATAACCGACTGATTGGCAGCTGGGATGAAATGTTGGCGACATTTCAACGGACCTTCCAAAGAAAATAATCTGTGGGGTGTTGGATGAACCACAGAACCATTTTTCGGTGAACTTAGACCGAAGTATTCGACGTCGCAGATGCTCGCTGGCTGCTGGGTGCCACCTTCTCTTTCTGGGAATAAAAAAGTAGGATTTATTTTCGAGTATAGCCGAAAGCCCTCGTATTCTGGTTTATTTACTTTTCAAATTTGTAATACAGAAGATGGGAAAATGAAGACGTATTCAAAATCAAAGAAGAATATATTTTTGTTCTGAATTCTTTGGGAAATCAGAGAAAAAAAAATTTCATTTCAATTTAGAATCTCGTTTGTTTCTTCGGTATTTTCTTTTTCCCTTTTTGTTTTTCTTTCTTTCTTGAATATACAAATATCGCAACACATGTGTATGATCAAAACAACCGAAAAACCCTGGACCTTTGGAGATCGGAAATTGATACGAACAGGCCGACTTTGATCCGTAGAAGAAAATACGGAACGAGATGCGTGGCCTTTGTTGAGGCAGCTGGTTATAGATATATTATTTGTATTGAGAGCGATTGAAAAATTCCCGATGAGCCTTTCCCTTTGCTTTTGCAACTGTCACGGCGAGGACGGATCAGTCAATCTTATCCGTACCCACGTCAAGGGGAAGAAAAAAGGGAAAAATAATGTAAAAGAGAAAAGAAACGGGTGATAGAAAAGAAGAGGGAATAAATTAAGCCATTCAAGACAAGAATAGAATTTCGTGAGAAACTTTAGTAAAAATAACGTTTTTATCCATCGAAATTGTGGAATTCTATATGATGGACGAAAATTGCAATAAAAAAACGAAATTTACACGGAAAATAATCATTCTTAGATTTTTTGCTTCCGCTATTTTGAATTTTGAAGCTTTCGTTCGCAATGCAGTGATCCAGAAGTCATCTAGAAATTAATTTTCAAGTTTGAATTCAGCTATTTCGAGGTCAGATTCGTGATCAGCATTCCAAAAAACTCTTGCGGACTGATTTTGGTGAAGGTCGTGTGATTTTTGGAATTTTCGTCCGCCATTTTCGATCCGTTATTTAAGATTTCGCAATTTATACGTCAAATTCGTAATCAGCGGGCTGAAAACTGTCTACAGATCGACTTCCTCTAGAATCGAACGTTTTAATTTCCGGTTCCACCGTGATCCGCCATTTTGAATTTAACGATTCCAACCTGAAAATTGTATGAAACAAATCCCAAAATACGGTCTAGGGTCGCAAGTCGTAACATACATCAACGATGAAACAATATAATTACGTAATACTTCGTTACACGTGTCTGACACAAATGAATGATGATGGTATATGCCCTATGGTCTTCGTGGTAGCGCATGAAAAGTTTAACAGCCGTTGCAATTTGCTGTCTAACTATACACGGACAGCTACACATACCTAACCTAACTAGAGTTTGAAACTCGTTCCATTCGCAGCGGTTTAAAGCTCGCTGATTAAATGCTCTGAGGGTGAGGGGGCTGCGACTTCGGGAGTCTCGGACAAGTGCAGAGCATTTCCCAGTCTGTGGGCTTTACCTACGCTCATTGTTTGATGGATCAAGTTGCCACGGAATAGGCTAACCTAGCTCGGGTTTGCAGGATGGTTAACTAGTTCGAGCTTTGACATCGATATCAAAGCACCTTCGAGTAGTAATTAGCTGGTATTAGTTGACGTCTGCGTCTGCCCGTCTGGTGGTTGGTCGGTCCGTGGCCAGGTATCTAACCTAGGTCACAGAACCGAGAAGACCAGACCGCAAAACTGGCGGCGTACCCCTTTGCTAATGATTTTGTATTCCCATTGTAACTACTGGGTATATAAATGCGTTCAGTCTATGTGTTGTTGCTCCATCAGATAACATACAATTACGTAATAACAAGGAGAGAGACGAAGATAAAGTCACGTTTTTAACTTCCGGTGAGAAAATGGCGGACGTCTGAATTCTAAAACAGTTTATAACTTCTGCCTCGTTGAGAATAACTGAATGAAACTTGGGGTCCAATGTCTTGCCATCGAAATACACGTTTCAGAATTTTTTCGGAATTTTTGGATCCCGAAAGCCAAAATCGCAGCCAAAAGCGTTTTTCATATGGTCTGTTTCCGTGATTTTAGACGAACCCATTTGGCTCAGATTCGGACAGTAAATCGTTCACTCAGTCACGATGTGCCAATAAGCTTTTCATACATCCGTCACTTCCGGTTCGAAAATGGCTAGCGTCCAAACTTTCAGAAAATGTGTGACTTCTACGTTTTTTAAAATAGCTGAATAGACTTTAGGGTCCAGCTTCTTGCCATGGAAGCAGATTCTCTAAAATTCGTTCTCAGAATTTCGCGATCTTAAAATAATATCAAAAATGGTATTTAAGGTCGCCGATATCTGCACTGAGAATTGTTGAAATTTTTCAACGAAACGCTTATCGATGGACAAAGGAGTAAATTACGTTCTAATTAATTACCATCGTGGAAATAATACACAGCATCCATATATTCCTCGTCTCTCGGGGTGTTCGAGGCTCGCCTAAGGACCACAGTCATCTCTCGTCCAGTCGAGGAGTATCTTTCCGGTTCAAAATGTCTGAAAAATCAAAAATGATCATTATTATATAAATTTAAGAAAAAGAAAAGAAAATATATACAGTTTTGTCTGAGAGGTAAAAAGAAACGAAACAATCTTGCTGGAATTTTCGGCGGTTATTGAGAAACGATAAAATGTGATAAAGAAGGGAAAAGAAAAAAAGAAAAAAGGGAGAACGAAAAGCGTGTAAGCGATTGAAGATACAAGGATTTTCGGCTGTTTAGAGAAGAGCCCGGTATCCACCTACTGCAGTATGTAGTAGCGCTTGAATTTGGTGTAGGAAAAGATGAACCCGACCTAGTTGGCCTGGGGCCAGAGATTTTTGGGTAGCTATTATACCTATATATGCGAGACTTGTTTCTGGCGGATTTAACTTGACCGCAAGTTGGTATAAAATATAAAATTCTGTGATTGGAATTCCGGGTGGGATTATTGTTTTATTCTTTTTATCTACCAGATGGACAGGTTTTAAAAACATAAATAAGATACGAGAAAAAAGTCTTCTTTCCTTCCTCCTTCTTATTCCCTTCTTCAATTAACCAACTTTCCCTCCGTCTGCCAAATAACTTTTATTGCCTACGGTGCGATGCAGCAGGGGCGTGAAAAGTTTCGAATTTCTTTCCGCAGGTCGATAGCCCGTGGATTCGGATGCTGGCTATACCCAACGAAATACAATTTTTTTTATCCAGCAGTCAAAAAACGGTTTTAATCGGACAATATTTTTTTTTTTTTTGAAATACTAAAACCTGCAACTTTGAACCGAGGGGTTCGGTAAGTCACGTGATTTTGGTGGACGAATCGGATTCTATGATTTCAAAAGATTTTCACGAGTTTTAACGGAATTCCAAGAATTTCAAAATATTTCATAATATGATTGTCAAGAATGTATAAAATTATCTATAGAATTACTTGACACGATTTTTCGGAATTTGAGAATTTTTAATAATTTCAAAACATTTTCGAATCATTTCAAACGATCACACCGCACACGGGATTTCGAAAGCTTGAAAGAATTTTCGAAACATTGAAAGATAATAATTTCACATGATTTCGATGGATTTCTAGAAGTTATAAAAATCCGTCGAATGACTTTACGTGATTTAAAAAAAGTTGAAAAGATACCATTGGATATTCGAAGATTTTAAACGATCTCAAAAAATGTTGAATAATTTCGAACGATGGAAAAAAAAATAATAATAATAATTTCATACGATACCAAAAGTTTCATAGTTTATTCAATTTGACTTTTAATCATCTAAATGATTAAATAAATGATGAAATAAAAAATTCTGAAATAATTTCAAATGTTTGAAAAAATTTTTTTTTTTTTAAGATTTCAAAAGATTTCACCAATATAATTGCAGACCGAATTTCAAAAGTGCTAAACGATTCTCAGCCATCAGTCCAAAGCTATAATCCTACCTACGAGGATCTTTCGAAAATGAAATTTCCGAAGAAAAAAAAGGATAATGACGTGTCTAAAAACCGTTGAGAATTAAGATGTAATATACAGTCATAAACTCTGAACAAAACGCTTTCTTTCCTCATCTTTTTCTTGGTGAAAAAAAAAAGGAAAAAAAAAAAAAGATACGATACATGACCCGGAAGGAAAAATGCTCTAGTAGGTAGGCTTTTGTCAAAACGTTTTATCCGCATTCCCACTCTCATAAATATACACACATGCATATTATATAGGTCTGTATATACGATATACATATACACGCGTGGTATGTATATGTATACCTGTACATATAGTATTTACGCATTATAACACAACATGGTGCTGTGCTAAAGGGAAGGAAGAGCTAAACCCACGTATATAGTGAAAAGCTTAACGTACAGGTATATAGGGTAGATATACCCGCGTGTATGTACATATGTACACATGTACTACATACGCAAAGTTGAGGTAGCATAAGAGAATGAAACATGGGCTCGGAGTTTACATGAATTTTTACGAGATTAGTAGCCATAAAACACAGCAGCTTCGTAGGCACGTATGGCTTGCTTGCTTGGTTGCTTGGTTGTTCGGTTGGTAGGTAGGTACCCGGTTTCACCATTGTTACGAGCTTTTTCCCAACCCATATCCCATCCTCTTTCCTTTCTGGACATAAATTATTCCCAGTCTCACTGCTAAAATAGATTAAAACTATTCCCTCGAACCACTAGATGGACACAATCGTCGTGGGTGGATTTCTCTATGTCCTAGCGAGCTTTCCGGGCTAGCTTATTCTCGGTTCTTTGACCCCTGAGCTTTTTCAATCACTAAACCACCGGCTGATGAGTCTCCTACTCTCCATCCTGATTTGCGGTCTCAAAAATGTCAACAGGATATATCAGTTTGAAAGAAATAAAAAAAAGCTAAAAACATTAAAAAGCTCAACTTTTTTTTGTCTTCGAAAATTCCTTTCTAAAAAGTTCGCATTTTAAGGGCCTTCTCTAAATCACAACTAAATTATGAACAAATATTTCGGAGGTCGTTAAAGAATTTTGAAAAAATAAAGCCAACAAATTTTCATGTGAGCTTTTTATTTTTATTTTTCTTATTTTTTGTTTTTGCAAAAGTTGAAAGGATATCGTCACCCTAATATAGGTTTATAATAGTAATACTTATTCATTCACGGTTCAGGATCGAGTTCTGCGTCAGACATTAAACATCAAGTTTCGCAATATCGGTGAGTATAGCTCCGTAGCTGTGGTTCTGTACGTACCTACTTATACCTATACTACTTGGTATAAAGTCCGAACGATGTCTGACTACGGCAGATCCTTACTACTGACTGACATTGGATTAGAGTGGCTGTGTATCTTCGAATTGACTGAAAAGTGGTTACAGTCGTGGTCGTATCCGGCTTACGAGTTACGGTAGCTGGCGACTCTGCGCTACCCTACTCGCAACCCTATATACCTACTCGACTCGAATTGTCTCTTGGGACAGAGAGAAGAGAAGAGGACGTTCTTAAAGATAAATGAAATTTTTGAAATCCATAAGAATTCCGTTTATTTATTTATTTATTTATCTCTCTCTCTCTCTCTCTCTCTCTTTCTCTCTCGCGAATTATTCACACAATACGTATTAGGGTCCGTAATCATTTTCGGAGTTTGAGCTAATTTTCATCTGGCCAATCCCCCCTTAAATCGCTTTCAAATTATGTAAACAAAAATAAACTCTTTAATTGATTCAGATTTTTTATTCTAATATTTGACTTCTGACCACAGGGGATGAAATTTTTTCATTTAAAATAAATGAAAACCTTTCTGTTATACTTTCAGTAAACATTTCATCATTCAGGGGAGATTTATTTGCTAAAAAATATCTGTGACTGTCAAATATTAAAATAAAAATTCGAATTAATTACACCGTCTTTTTTTTCTGTTTCTTTTATTTCAAAACCGATTTAGGGGGTTCGTATAAAATTCTAGGGTATAATTATCAAGTTAAACGTATAAAAGTTTTCGATTTGTTTTATTTACTTCCCATATAATATAATACGTAAAGAATAAAATAGAGCAAATAAAAACGAGTCAAGATTTTCCAAAGATCTTATAATAACTCTTTTTAATTACATTTAAATTCTGTTTAAAAAGGGAAGAATTTTTTTTTTAATTTTGAAGTAAACTTTGCTGTTTGTTTCTTGTCTTGCTTATTCTTCTACACATTTTTCCTAATCAAAAGATAGTAAAAACTTGATTAAAAATAAAATAGATGATAAAATATTTATTATTTTATGTTGTTTGATATATAAATTTTTTTTCTTTTCTACTTTTTTCTATTGTGCTGAAAAATTTTCTACTAGGCTCATCTTTTTCTCTATTTTTACTGCTCTTTTATTCTCCATCTCTTTCTCTTTGTTCGACCTCTTCGTCGTCAGAAACTTGTTCTTCTTCTTCTTCTTCTTCTTCTTGATTTACTGCTATTGTGAAATCCACTGCGTTTTGTACGCAGTACAGATCTTTCTGTTAGTTATATACATAGATATCTTTATATATATATATAATATATATGTATATACATGTGTGTGTATCAAGTTTCGAGCAAGGATAACGCGTACCTACATCCACATCTATGCCTCTACCTACCCTAGAACCTAGAGTTTGTTCGTTCGTTGTCCCTTTGAACCAACTTGGCTTGACAAAGAGGACTTTGATGAGACCCTAACGTAACTTTTCAAAGCCAAGATACATTTTATTGAATTTCAAACTTCCCTCCCGGTTTATCATTATTATTATCATCATCCCTATTATCGCAAATCTAAAATTCTACACTCGAATTGTTTTTTTTTGTTTTCTCTGCTCTTCTGTTTTCATTTCTCTCTCAATACTTTCTTGGTTAATTCTTCAAGCGTATATAGGAAAGAACTTTACCCATTTTCGAGACTCTTTTCTTTTAGTCTGAATTAAAAAAAAAAAAAAAAAAATTAAAAGAAAGAATACAAAAATACAAAAATCGACTTTGATTACAATTCCTTACTTTTCTTTCGGCTCCATTTCTCGCCCCAATCTTTGCGCTGGACTGCAAATTCTCTTCAACGATTTTCCACCTCCTGTCGTCCCGCCTTCAGGTGGACCGTCAAAAATCTCGATCATTGATCTACAGGCTGGGGCACTAGAATGAGTGAAATACAAGCAACCGGACATTAATACGATAGTTGATACGAAAAAGATGAAAAAGATCTGGCAGGAAATACCTGCTCAAATTCGCTTCGGTCTCAGAAGCTAGGACGTGCAACTATGCGAGTAGAAATGAAATTTATTTTTGGAAATTTTGCCCTTTGAATAACTCGAAACCCACGCAATTGATCGAATTCGAATTTTCATCAGTTCCGAGTTAAAACGAACTCCATGGATTAATACTATAACCAGCAGAATCCGTTGATTGGTTTTTGAAGTATCATTAATGACATTTTTTTTTCTTTCTAATTTTGTTTTCCAATTAACTCGAAAACTATTCGACTGATCTAATCCAAATTTGAATCAGTTCTAGGTTGAGGAGAATCGCGTTGATTGAGATCATAATCATCCAAATTCAATAATTCTTTCTCGAGTTATCGTCGGACATAAAATTGATCGCATATTCATTTCGTTTTTTTTTTGCTTGCTAATTTTTAAATACCTTGGGAACAGGGACTACAGGATAATGAAATATTAGCAAGTGATTAATTATACAGTCTACCTCCCGGAGTTTTTAATATTCTATTAGTAAATTCGCCTACGCGTCTGCCTTGTATATATAATATATACATATATAGGTACTTCGAGCGGTGGAGGCATGACTTCATCTTATCTTTAACATCCGTTATAAACTCGGTTCTATCTAACGTTTTACCTCGTCGATAGCGGAAATTGATGTTATAGGTAGACACATATATATACTTATATGATATACGTGTACACAGGTATGATATATGCGCGTATTTCCGCGACTATTTTATTTCCAATGATACTAAGTACATATATACAGGGTGATTCAGTTTCGGCGCGCCATATTTTAGAGGCGAATTCCCCACGAAAATCTAAGACTAAATTTCCTTTACCGAAAAGTCGTGGGACTTATGGTTTCCGAGCAATGAAAGATCTTAGTTGACCAATCGCAGGGCGTATCGGTCGCGCAGAGTGGGCACTGCGCAACCTACACTCATGGTCGGCCTTGTATGAGTCACCTATGAGTTCTGCGATTGGTCAGCTGCGATCTTTCCTAACTCGGAAACTATGGGGACCTCGAATTTTTGGTAAAGGAAATTTAGTCTTAGAATTCCACAAGGAATCTATCCACAAAATATGATTCGTTCAACCTGAATCACTCTATATATGGCACCGCGGGCTCGATACATTAGCCGAGGCAACGTACCGCAATAATAGCATCCAACAGCTGACTTGAAACACTTTGAGAAAAAAAGAAATGGATGAAGAAAAAAGAAAAAAAAACAGCTGGGCTGAGTACGATAACAAAAACAAAATTTCGAGAGACAGTGAAAACATCCTTAATATATTCTGTCTTCGCACAGGTACGTCACACGTATATGTAGACCTATAGAAGTTCAAGAAAAGTTCGAAAGTCCTTTTTTGTTTTTTATTTGTTTAATTAACAGAAATTTTGAAAAATTGCTGTACGAAAAATATTAAGAATCTCCACATTTTTCTAGACGTCTTGCGGTGTTTTTTTTTTTCGAGAAATCATTGAGAAAAAAAAGAAAATAAAGGCAGAAGGGAGATTTTGGTAAATTAAAACGGTGGTTGTAAAAATAAATAAATAAAAATAAAAGAGAATTCTTTCTTCATAAATTCTTTAGAAAGATGAAAGAGTAATTGAAAGATGTAGGATATTTATTCTTCTAGATGATTGAGGTGCAGGATTGAAAGAAGACGCGAGATACGAGCTGGTTTTCTAGAAAAACGAGGATAGAGGGATAGTCGAGTAAATAGCCAAGGGTAAATAGGTAGGGTAGGTATAAGATAGGTATATATATTTTATACCGATAACTGCATCTGAGGTAAGAAGGAAGAAAGAAAAGTAAGAAATGGCGAAAGAAAGTAGCAGGTAGTATCCAGTTTCTGTGTATTTATTCTCCTCTTATATAGGGGTAGGTAGAAAAGCAGCTCCTGATGCTAGGCTGCCTCAAGCTGCAGCAGCAATATAATACAAAATCGAATCATATTCTGCCTTCATAGAAAGTAGAATAGATTGAGATACTTTATTTATACTTCAGTTAGCGAGCCACCCCCTCATCCCCCGTCTTATTCAACCCCCAATCCCAGATGGATAGACAGATGTAGTTACGTCTCTTTGTTGACCGTCACTATATACATATATATCATATTGTATTTTATTGTACGTGCACAAACGGGATCACGGAGACAAGATAAGTCTGCATCGAGCATAACATCAAATATTTGCAGTTTTCGAGCTTTTTTGCTGTTTCGGATATATAAGATATATTTATAGTGTCTCGAGCATAGACATTCTCAGTAAATAAAACCAATGAATATACTAGCATCGAGTAAATTCAGTCCACAGTTCGCGACGTATCTTCGCGCAGCTTTTAATATTATTTAGTTTGGAAGGGATGATACACATTTTAGAGCTTTAGAAACAGAAGATTATACGATTTTTCGAGCTTCCTTGAACTCGAGGTTCGAACAAATTTCACTTAGGAAATCTTCGTTTGGTTGAGAAATTTTTAATCCCAATTGTAAAAGGGAAACGAGCTTTCGAAAATTCGAACCGGTTATATGTGATCCATAAAAGCTCATTAAATTCTGTTTCCAAAAGAACGTAGATAAAATATTAATTACCAGATTGCGGTATTTAATTTTGTTTCAACTCGGAGATTGGAAAAATAAAAGAAATATTTCATCGAAATTTAAAGTCCGAGCTTTCGATAATTTTAACCGGATTTATCGCTGGCCTTTTAAATCTGGCTCTAAAAATATAGGATGTTTAAAATATTCTAGAATATGAAATGAGGAATAATACGAGCTTTTGATCATTTTTATCCGATTGACGCAGCTTTTGTACCACTTTTTATAAAAATCAAATATTCGCGGAAAGCTTTAAATTATTTCGTCACTAAAATCTCAAGAAACTAAACAACAAACGATATTTTAGTTTATTTATTATTTAGTAATATTTCAATGTCTAATAAAAAATGAAAAACGACGTGAGCTTTTGACAATTTGAATCGTATTTATATAAAGATTTTCGAATACCACAGCTTTAAGTGGTTGGGAATCTAGAAGCTATACCTGCACAGCAACGACGAGCCCTTAATAATTTGCTAATGTTATAGAGCGAGGGTTTAGAATCCTCACCTTAGATTATAGCTGGCCAAAGCTACGTGGACAGAATCGTAAGACCCTCCTCTAAGCACCAATCGACAAGCCGTAGATTTCGGCTTACCTCTGGTGTCATGATTTCCGGTCCTAAAATCATCCCCCTTCACTTCGAGGTCACAACTATTTAGTCTTTGATCTCTCCGATGATCCTGAGGATCTTTTACATTGTAGCTACTGCTGCTCGGCGACTTGATCATCTCACCTAAAAAAAAAAAAAAATAATAATAATAATAATTACAAAAATAATATTTTCTTTTCTTTTTTTTTCTCAATTTCTTACTGCTTTTACTTGTGCTTTCCATCGTCACTGTTGTTGGTGATTCGGTTGTGATTTCAACGAAGCTAAGGGTGGCTACAAATCCGTTGTAATCGAAGGGTGGAACTCCCGGACCGGATCTATGAAGGAATGAATAAAAGCTTGTCGATCAGGGGTTGAAAATTTTTCGATATACAATATAATGTACAATTGTCGACAAAATAAGTAAGTGATTGTTAAATCGTTTTACCTAAATTCAACCAAAAGATTCTGCCCTGTGTGAGTAACCGAGCTTTTTTTATTACCACAAAGCATGGACAGAAGTGGACTCGACGTTGTGGTCCCGGAATAAACGGCGATGTAGTCACTCGCGCAGTGGCTGAAAAATGGAAAAAGAAGGACAAATTTTAGTCAAATAATACCCCAAATTTTTAGAATCTTAAGGGATGGGAATGACTTTTTATTATTCCGGCAAATCTTTGGATTCTTTTTGATTCGAAAAAAAAACGTATTGGAAGAAGAAAGCTCATAGAAACTAGGGGATGAAAAAATCCGAAATTCCCAAGATTTCAAATCGAAATATAGACAAGGCTGAAAAATTGCACTGTCCAAAAAATTCGGCTTCCAATTGTTCCAATTTTTCATTAATTATTTGTTTTTCTTTTTTCGAGAATGAGTGTTGGGAGCTCTGGGACTGTTTTATTAAATAAATAAAACGCGGTAACTGGCGGTCGGAACTTTCGGCTGAGAAGAATAAGAATGGGGTGAGTAAAAGCGGGGTAAAACTGTGAGGTTTATCTTAAAAGGAGAGAGGCTAGTAGAAAGCCTGAGAGAATACTGAGACCAAGAGCTACCCTGCGAGGAGCGGTAGGTATAGGAGCGTTATATTCCACCACTCTAAAAAAGTTCATTCAGCAAGGGGTGGAGGCGAATGTCTTAAATAATTACAACGACTCCATTTCTGTCTGGGTTTTACCCTCCCTCTCCACCGCCGCCACTCTTCTTCTTATTTTATTCATGCAGTCAAATTTCCCTCTTCTTAATCCTCCCCCGTATTTCTCTCTCCGTCTCTCCTTCTCTCATTGTTCTACCAGCTCTGGACGATTCTTCGTTTCAACCCCCGCGCGAAAAAACGTTTTCGAATACTCTTTTTTATAGTATTTATACGACGACAGTTATATACAGGTACTAAACAAGTACGGTATACCACCTGATGGCGGTTATTATCTTTCTTATAAAAGATTCAAAATGAGGGAAGAAAAAATGAAAAATACAAAACATGTATTTAAATAAAAGTCAGTTATTTTAAGATCTTTGGGGAAAATTTCGGCGGTTTTTAAAACCATCGATATTTACTCGTATATATATGCTTTATTTTTTACGTCTTATAGATAATTCATAAATTCAATTCGATGGAAAAAAAAATAAATTAGAAAAAATAAATATTTGAAATGTCTTACGAAAATTTTTGCTTCTTTTCAAATTTTCTTTTTATACACATTTTCGAATCTCGTATAATAAAGAACTGAAAGAACAGAAAAAAAAAAAGAAATTGTAAAATCTACTGAAATTATTATAATAATTATATTTTTTCAACGAAAATTGGAGAAAAAAAAATTGAAATTTGTTTTGTAATTAATATTTTGTTGGTCGAATTTTGTTATTATTTTTCTTCTTTCGCCAGGAATCAACTGCAGGGTTCAAAGTGTTTGCGAAAGTACAAGCAGCAGTATAGGAGCAGCAGGAGCAGCTGGGATACTGGATTAATGGAAGATCGCTAGATTGGCGACAGACAATTTGACAGGCTTCTCTTCTTGTTCCTCTTATACTTCTTCCTCTCTGCGCTCCTTTTCTCTGCTCGTTTTTCTATTATATATGAGGTATTCTCCTACATGTTTGAGAAGGAGAGAAAAAAAAAGGAAAATAGAAAGACAGATCTTCCCACGATGAAATATAACTCGAAATTTGACTTATCGAATATTGAAAAACGGACATTTTTTATTCGAATAAATTAAACGTCGAATACTCTATGATAATCGACCTTTTCGATTTTATACGTAAGAATAATAATGGAAGATTCTTCGTAAAATTGGAGCAATATTTTTGATTTTTATTTTTTCGAAAATGACATCATTTTTTCACCATCATTTCCATGCACTCAGGTTTTCACTCCTCCAACCGGGGACCACTTATACCTACTTATTTGAAAGTCATTTTATAAAAAGAAAATTCGAATTTAACCCTTGAATGAGTCTTTGACACCCCTACGTGTTTAAACGTGTATTGTGAAGCCTGTATTGCATATTCCTTGACAAAGATTTTATGGGATATAGTTTAACATATCTTCTCAATAGTCTAATAGGTTTTATAGCCATTTTTTTCTATTTAAGATAGTTGAAATTTTTTTTTTTTTTTTAAACCTGAAAAAATTAGTTTTTCTATATGGCTAGTTCTTACAGTGAAGGAATTTTGATGCGCTCAACTAATAGCTCCTTTGTTTTTTAATATTTTTGATTAATTTCAAATCTGGGATAAGAAACTAATTGGCTTTTATTTGGGCACTGAAATTCAGCGAGGTCAGAAAATATCTTTTTCGAGAAAAATGCCTAAACATGAGCAAAATTGTCACTTTCCTGGGAGGGGATTTTACAAAACACAAGTCTTCTACCTAAATATTACGTAAACTAAGTACAGAAATCAAAGGGATTGTATCTAAGCACAGTAACAATCAATACAACTTTGCTAAAATCTAAAAAGAAATTATAAATCTCCCTATTTTTATTCGAATTTCCATCATAGAATAGAGGGGACACGAATTGTGTATCACATTCCTGGGAGCTAAAAATATGTTAAAAACACCCCCAAATTATATAATGAGTACTGTTGTCACACTTCCCATACAAAGCAGGTAGTTAAGTTAACTCATTGCCGCTTGAACTGCTACCAATCAGCCAATGAGACAGTCGTGACGAAGATCTCGTCGACCGCAAACGCGCTCGGGCCAGACAAGTTCTCACTTATCTGGCATGTATTTACATGAACAATATTTGGGTTTCTTAAAGATTTTTAATTGTTTTGATTAATATACCTAGTGTAAATATAATATAAAACATTAACATTGCATTTAAATACAGTGTTTTTGTGTCGTTAATGAATCACCTCCAAATTATCACTTTCCTGCGTATCACTTGTCTGGACATTTAAATTTTAAAAAAATCGCAATTTATCCACTTAAATTTTAAAACTGCCATAATTTGAATATTTACCAATATTGTGTTTGACCCACAAAATTTTAGCTCCTTTAAGTCAAAATGATGAGCTCTGGCCACTTTGCAAACTAAATCTAAAATAACAGTGTGAAGCTAAAAGCGATCCATTTTATTCCTTCACAATAAGAACTAGCCATATAAAAATTCATAACTCGCGTAATTTTTCGTATTTTTAGCTAAAAATTTAATGGCATACTCTTGAAATACTATTATTTCAGAAAAGAAAATTACTGCGATATTGCAACTTTCAAAAAAAGGTATTCATTTTCCGATATGAAAACGTAATTTTTGATAAAATTGAAGACTACAATTTTTAACCCAATACCTGCAAGATGGCAACACATGTTGAATTTTTTTTTCAATTTAGGTAATATACTTAATTGGAGCGCAAACTTTGCTTGGGGCGTTGAACACCCCGTATGCCATTCGAGGATTAAAATCCAAAATGTATTTGGGGATTGAAAAAAGGAAAAACAAAAAATGATTTGCTAATGACGAGAGTTAATTTTCAAGAAAATTGAAGGGGGCGAGGGTCTCGCCTGTCTTACTTTGGGAAGAATACCTTATGTATTCTCAACCTCGTTTTTCTCTTTACTGACATGACGCCTATACATATATGTATACAGTTTCTCCACGGTGGTTATCGCGGATATATATATCGATTTCGATCCGTGGCGGGGAATTACAGAGTTGGGAAAGGGAGAGAGAGACAGAGAGATTCAGTCTGACGAAAGAAAATGAGAAT
The DNA here is from genome assembly GCA_944452935.1 of Rhogogaster chlorosoma. Classification (NCBI taxonomy): domain Eukaryota; kingdom Metazoa; phylum Arthropoda; class Insecta; order Hymenoptera; family Tenthredinidae; genus Rhogogaster; species Rhogogaster chlorosoma. Next base: position 3,110,207 of record OX101801.1, on the reverse strand, counting down.
GTGAGACGAGAAATCGAGGAATCGAGAAAGGAGAGGAAAAATAAGGGACGAAAACGTAACTAGCTAGGTATATACGACTGTATATATATATATATATCCAACCACTCCTGCAGTTATACGTATACCTACATCGATATAAATCGACAACGTTGGTAGGTATTGCCAGGGGTAATATCTTATTCCAAACGATTTTCACCGCGCTTTTTATCCACACAGTATTATACATATCATTGAATCGTTCCTGAATGAATCCTGAATGTTCGAATTCAGGACGTTAAAAATTCAAAATTTAGTATTCAAAGACTGACACAGTGTTATTATTTTCCATTTTTCGTTTTCGTGGAAAAAAAAATGTTGTTTCCACGCAACTTCGTGAAAGAATTTTGTCTTATTATTTTTTTCGCAGACACAGCAAGGTAAAAAGAAAGAAAAAAAAAAAACTTGATGAATTATTATTCTTGTTTGTTTGATTGTTTTCTTGTTCAATTTTTTTTTTTTTTTTTCTATATTTCCTTTTTTTCCTTAGTTTTGCTTTTTGTCAAGGCCAGTAAAAATGGCCTATATATATATACACACACACACACACACACATATTATTTTTCTTTAAGAGAGTATATAAGGATTTATACAGATTTTCCTTTTTAGCTTGGTCAATGGCTTGAAAGTGAATTACGATAGGGGTAGTAGTAGCTGGTGGCGGTGCTGCTGCTGCTAGAATCTTAGACTTTTCTTGAAAAGTTATGTTTGTCATTCTGTATAGCTATATATATAGGTATATATATATATATATCGGTTTTCACAGGATATCGAGGGTGCAACAGTATAGTAAAGTGTCGAGGATGGTTGGCTCTTTTCCTGAGGAAGAAAACCATAAAAAACACCACCATATACCATGCCTACCTATAGCTATACCATCTACCAATGTACTTAATCTGCCCACTTTGTTTTTTCCTCTCTCTTTTCTCTCCACTTTTCTTCTATATTCTTTGAAAAATCTTTAAAAATATTCTGTTAAATAATCAAATAAATAAATGAAAATTGAGTAAATTATTACGTATGTATGTACAATATAGTTTTTTTCCATACTATAAAGAAATGTATAACCTCTTGAATAAATATTGTTAAAATTTCATTTTCAGTTTTGTCATAAAATTTGGAGTTCGTTTATTTATTATAGTGAATATTGTACCACATATCGTTTGTTTGTTGCACGTGGTCGACTTACCTCGATGTAGTACAAACGGTATAACACGTTTCACACTGTGCACGTACTGCTATAATATAGGAAAACACTTATTTTCATCTATATCCCAGGGGAAAGCTGAGAGGCTAACAGCTTATATGGGAAAACGATGTATGGATACTTGTTTAGAGGGTGAAATAGGGAAAGGATTAACCCTTACATCGACTTATTTATTACATTCGTTTCTTCATCCTCCTAATCGTTTATTTATTTATTTATTAAATTGAATTATTAATTATTAATTATCTCGTCATTCATTCTCGTTTTCAAAAGTTTTTGAACGCGTTGAAAAATTCACATTTATTCCATATCTCTTGAAAAATGGCGATTTTCGGGAGTCTTTAACGACATAGAAAGTTGGCTGATCGTAAACGAGAGGTTTCCTTCTTCTTCTTCTTCTTCTTCTTCTTCTTCTCCTAGTTTCAGATCAACTCACTTTTATACCGTAGAACTTTTATATCCGGGCAGAAAAGTTTTTGGAAAAAAACTAATCTTAAACTACGTGCGATAAAAGATAAAACGGTGCTACTATTTCACCTCTTGACTGTATAAGGCGTTTCGTGTCAACTCAGCCACTTGAAATTTCGATAATGGCCACCGACATTTTTTCCCCGATATTCATCGCGTTGCAATGAGATTTTTGTATTTTTTATTATTATTATTATATTTTCACAATTTTTTTCGCACATGGATTTCGAGGTACGAATTTTTTAAATTTATAAATCTTCTCAGATCCAAAAACTGCAAACGTTAATATCGCCGACTCTGTTGACTGAATCTTGAAAAATTTTTACATCAAACTATCCGTCTTGAAACGTTCTTTTTTAAACAAAACGTTTTTTTTGTTCTTTTTTTCCACGTAAAACTTTGCAATTTTTTTTTTTTTTTTTACACCCAAAAGAAACTTTTGAGATAAGAAAAAGAACTTTTTTTCCAAAATACGAAAACGTTAATTTTCAGTCAATTTTCACATCGAATTCCTGACAGTAAGCCGGAAATTTCAACCCCCATTTGTACCGTCTAGATTTAATACAAAATCAATAATAATTAAATTCGATGGTCAATTAATTTTTCCGAATTTATCTTCAAGGTTTGAAAGTGTACGTGCAGGTATAAGTGGTGATCAGAGCGGAGGATTTCGTCGAAAACATCCCCTCTTTAGGGACGTTTTACTTTAATGCTTTAGGGTTGATCGATTTTCTTGACGAACGAAGAAGCGGCCAGACCTCGGGGTAGGGGGTACATTTATTATACATCAGTGATTAAATCAAACATCACCTTAGCCCTTACTCCTAACCAGCTTTCGGTAATATCAGTTAAGGCGTGTGGGCGTACGATGTTATGCATAATGTACGTCGGTTTCGACGTGACACGACAAAATTTTGTTTTTCATCATTTCCAGACAGGAATTTTCAATCGATTTACTTATTTCTCATAAATTTAATACTTTCATCTCAAACGAATGGAAAAATAATTAGCAAGAATTAATTAACTGATATGAGTGAGAATTATTTCCTTCGCTATTGCGATTTTCGGGATTTCGAAAGAATTTTTCGAAACCCATTTTACATATTCGAAGAAAAATGTTCGACAAATTTTAAAAACAAATTCAAAGAATATCTTCCGAATCCAACGACGAGGAATTTGTAGTTAGTGAAATGCCAGTTAAATCTTTGTCCAATTTCCAAAAAAACTTGTCCGAAATGAAAAAAAATCTTCCAAGTCGATTTGCCGTGAAATCCTTTTCTAATCGTTGGGCAATCCTAAAGATCTTGACGACAAATCATTCAAATAATAAATATCAAAGCGGGGTAGAAATAAATCCTGAATCGTATAGGTGGATTCGAGGTGCGAAACTGTTTCGAGAATTGTGGATTTAAATTCGTTCGTAATATTATGATGGATGGGTTGAAATATCCGCGAAATAAAATCGGCAACTCCAGTTATGAAATTCGAAAAACGATATATGCGGTTGGATATTTTTTTCAAAATCACTTTCTATCCGTTGTATATGTATGGTAGATATATACTCTGGCGATATAACCGCACTACTATACTATACGAGACTCTTTATTTATCTCTTCCCTAAATCGTGCTCGTGACACTCATCCATGATTAATGATAGCGTGTAGGTAGGCAGGTAGGTAGATAGGTGGGCAACGGAATCCGCAAGCTCTACCAGCATCCCTCCATCGCCAGGAACCAGAAAGCAGAGAGCAGAGAGCAGAGAGCAGAGAGCAGAGAGCAGAAAGCAGAAAGCAGGAAGCAGAAAGCAGCAACCCATTTTGGTAAGAACGAAGCTCACGCAGGGGAAGACTTCGCCCACGTTCATGGCTCACGTTTACGTTCACGCTCAGGACCGTGGTTATTAGTTGATTACGACCCTTGAACAATCTTCCCATTAATATATCATCCGGTTCGAGTCTGCGGGGGCGAAGACAACGATGATAGCTTCGGGGTTTCGAAGTATTAGTTCGCTCGTTCACAGGATTCGTGTGTATAGTAGGTATGGGACAAGTAGGAGGAGGAGGAGATAACTAAGGATCTTTTGGTATGCCACTGATTGAAATTATGAGGGATCACCAATGAAATTATGCTAATTTACATTCCGCAGCTATTGGCTGATGGCATTCACCGCCAAAATCTACCGACAAGTGTCTCCGACTCGATTTACACGTTTGTTATTATCAATCGCGGGGGAATTGGATCATCGTGTTCTACTCAACATTCGAAAGACACGAATGAAAAAAAAAAAGAGATTCATTGACTCGCCAATTTGTATTCTAAAAAATAAGATAATTCCGCCAATATCATTTCTTGTATATAAGTTACGAATCTTATTTTTTAAGCTCAAATGAGAGCCATTTAAAAACCGGAAGTGGTGGGTGTCTGAATTTTTTTGTTGCCTATCCAGCACCGAGCGAAAGATTCGCCCTCCAAGTTTCATCCAAATCGGTCGATTCGTTTGTCTGCGATTATTCGGGGCACAAGATGGTGTCTAGAAAATGTTGAGAACTGATTTTCGCCTGAGAAAAGAAGCGAAAGTCATTTTGAAAAAGGCTTTCTCTAAAGCGGATGAAAAATGGAAATCGACTTCTTGTAATTCTCTGATTAATGTGAGCCGTTCCGATCGACTCTGTTTTTTCTTTTCTTTTTTTTCTTTTTTTTTTTGTTCTTTCTCGATTCCTTTTTCCCTCCCTTTCAGCTAAGGGGCGGCGAGCGATTCGAGAGCTTTCGAAAATGTCTGCTTTCGAAGGCTGAGGTTCGACAAGAAAAGTGTAACGCCCCAGCTATGCAGAGGAGACGGGATTTATCGGTCGGAATAGCAGGCTATGGAGGCAAGGGCTGGGTCTTGGTTACTACCAGAAACCATCCCTAGGATACTACGAACTACTCTGTTTAAATTGAGACATATATCTTTGCCCAAGGGTACTCGTTGGTTCTTGGCTGACACTTACACGTACGAATTAATTACCTTAGCCCTGCCCCTTCGTCCCGGAAGTTCAGCCTAGCGAAAGCTCAAAACCACCGAAAGCGGAAAACACAGAATCGAACAAAAGAGTAAGGAAGAAAATAGAACAAAAAAATTGTCCAGTTTTAATTATGACGGGAAAAACGCGGGGGGTTGTAAAAAGATTTTTTTCAAATTTATCTCCCGGAGCTTTTAGTCGGAAGCTCTTATAATTGAATCATTGAAAATATACGAGGGGGGATTTTAAAGGGAGCTTTTTTGGTCGATCAATTTCTAATTGTAAAACAAGAGGGGTTAAGGGGGTCGAAAGGGTTGGCTTGGGGGCTGGAGTGGCAGGATTAAGGGTTGCAGGGTATATTGAACCCGGTTAATACGAGACATCTGGACATCCTCACGTTCCCATCAAAACCTTAAGCTTAGCTTGTAGTCGGCACGAAGCTTATCCCATAACGTAAAATACGTGAGGAACCTACAAACTGCGTAAACCACGCTGTTGCAGCCACCTATCTTCTATCCATCTCACCTCAAACTATCCATCCGTTTTCTGTAATACGACCTCTTGGAAATAAACACTTTTTCAACCCCGGTTTTTATTTTCCCTCATTTTTCAAACGGCCGGAAGTTACTAAGACAGAAATTACCAGCCCTTAAAACACAAGAGGAAAGACCGTATCTTTTGATTAGGAAAAGCTGACAATGGGACATAAATTGATTGAGAACGAGCTTGCGACAATATACATGTGTACGTATTTTTTGTTTACATTTTTTCTCAAATTCAGTAAGAACTGGGTCAAGTTTATTAGAGCGAGATGAAAGAGGGAGGGTGGTTCTAGATTGAGAGGAGAAACAGGGGAGGCTTTTGTGTCCCGTTTTTGTGGGCTGTTGGCTGGCTAGATTATCACCTCTAAACTCTCGCCGCCCCTCATTGGGGTTCGTCGCCGAAGAAGACGAGTTCTTGCGGTTAGGTATACTAAAAGTATTATCCAAACTTTACTCCCCGGGGTAAGTTCGGGAGTAAGTAAGTCAAAGCGAGGCAGTAAGGCAGGCTCGACTCTATTCATTCATTGTAATTGTCGTTCATTCATTTCTGCTGATTGACTGCCTTAGAAATTCCAAATTTTTCATCGCAAACATAAAACACGAGGCGTATACTGTTTCTCGCGCCAAACGAACAGCCACACACTTGACGTCCGCGTTCTTTCTTCCTTACCCTCACTTTGTATCTACTGACTTGGAAAGGTCTTTTCGAAAGCCAAACCCTTAGCGAGTGGGTATATCCCCTCATCCTAAATAGAGACTCAAGAAGACCGTTTCGAGAGGTACATACTTGGCGGGCGCATCCCCTCCTCTGTGCTCTGCTACAGTCGAACCCCTCGTCGATTCATTCATCTATTAATTCTTCCAAGTTCGGAGTGTTCAAACGCGAATATATTGCAATTGGAGTAAACAAAGAAACAATTATTTCAAGAGCTAAACACTCGGCGCACCCCCACCTCGACACTCGGCCACAGTCGAACCCCTCGTGATTCATTCGTCTATTAATTTCCTCAAGATTGGGGCGTTCGACCGTAAATACATATTGCATTTCGAGTGAATATAACGAATTATTTCAAGAGCCACACACTTGGCGTGCGCATTTCATCCCCTCGTATCCTGCTACAGTCGAGCCACCCATGCTATAAAATAAATTTAAAACGAGGCATCTACTATCAGTCCCGGGTGTTTTCATCTGGCGAAAGCTCTCTCTCTCTGTGAGTAAATTGCGTGGTGTTAAATTATCCCGGAATGATCGTCAATTGATGATTACTAATAGGTAATTGGTGATTAGTGACCGTGTGACGGTTTGATTCAGGGATGTTGATTATTGTTTGTTCAATTGCCGGGGAGAAAACAGCATATGGAGGCCCAAACACGCGCGGACCGATAGATGTGTAAATAAATAGAATATCTGCCGCACGTATACAACAAATACCCGAAATTATTTTACCCCCGCAGATTTTCAGTCTCCAAACATTTAGCTTGAGGTTAAAGCTCCGGGATTTTTTCTCCTCCCTTTTATCGCCTCTCTTCCTCTTCTTACAGCTATTTAGCAAGGGGTGATCTCAAAGGATCGATTGACAAAGGCCAAGGGACGGAATCAAAACTTTACCGAAGCAACTAAACGCCTTTGAGAATAGTAGACGTTTCGTATTTACGTCAGTCCTCTTCAGCCTTTATTGCACGGTGGATATATGCCTACACTATTTTTCACACGATCTCGGCCTGGTCCGATTTCTCCCTTTTTCAATCTTCTTCAGAATCTCAACGGGCTTTTAGGGGTGAAAAAAATGCCATCAAACGATTCGCCGATAAATTAATAAATCACATTTTTTTTAGTAGTCTGCAGAGCTTTGAGTAATTTTATTTTTGTGGTTCTCATTAGCAAAGCAAGAAGAGAAACGTTTTTTTGTTTTTTTGTTTTTGGTGTTGAGTTGCGGTTATCAGTATAATGAATGAAATATTGATTATTTTGTTAAATGAAGTGGAAGGGGCCTGTCTCAGAGGGCTGTGTCATAAATAATTAATTGAATCATGTTTCATGAGGGCAATTAAGCTGTTCATCAACTAATTCATTTATGAGTTTTGAATTAATTACATTTTAATAACCAGACAGGTTGAGAAAGTTTGACTTTCGGGTGAGAAATAAATTTTCATTTATTATCCCGAGAGACACGGCGGGGAGAAGTCTCTAACAATATTTTCGGTTTCCTGTGCTACTGTAGCAATACCCTAAATTTTTTACTTCCAACGAAACAAGAAGGTTTGAATGCGCGATGAAAAGAAAGAGAGAGAGAAAAAAAAAAACAATAAATAAATAAAAAATTCAAAAATCTACTAAACAATTGACAAACTTGCTAAATATTTCATCAACTTTTATTTCGTCGAAAAAAACAGATTATATCGTTGCTTTTGAATTTTGAAAGAGCCTGTATTTATAGAAGATTGTATTCTTGGGTGGATGTAGCCTGAGCCAAAACGAAATTCTCGTTTTATTTTAATGCCTGACTGCCTGTGTCTGGTATAAGTGTGCGGCTAGCTAGCTCAGTAAACGACGTTCAACTAGGACTCTAATAAAAGCTTAGTCTCCGGGAATCCCCGGGAAAATAGTGGCGCAGTTATTATCTGGACAAAATCCCACTCTCTGTAATTGCTATGAGTTATACTCAGGAGCTAGAGTTTTCCTATGGCAATATAATAATTGTCACTGCGGTTTCTCGTATAAATAACTAACTTAGGTATATGTATAAGAATAATAAAATTCATAGAAAAGAAGAAAAATAATATAAAAAATATTATTCCAAACTTGAATATGTTTTTTTTTTTTTTCTTTTATTCACCTTCAAAATTTTGGCTATTCAGTAGATTTTCATTCAAAATCAAATTCCTAGAGTCAACTTAACACTTTCATAATTTTTTCTTCACTTCATTTTTAAACTTTGTAATTTTTCATTCGATTTTACTTTCATTCTATTCCCTGTTTCACTTACAATTAGTAAATCCAATTTTGTTCAAAATTTTGAGTATTAGTTTAGGTCTTGAGTTAACAAGTTGGACAGATTTCAGTAATTTCAATTACAGTAGTTTTGAGTTTCGTCTAATAGGTTTTCGCTCAATTTAGTAGATTTTAATTCCTTATAGCAGAAAGTAATTCCGTTTAATCACACTTTTTATCTTGCATTTATATAGTAGTTTTCACTCCCTAATTTAGTAGATTTGAAACTTCAATCTCGTGAATTTTAATCATATCAATTGAACTAGTAGATTATCGTTTAGTTTCACGGTTTTACAAATTTTGATTTTATTTCACTACAGTTTTTGTTTCGTTCCAATAATATGTTCTGGTTATAGCTGAGTAATTTCTGCTTCAATTTTGTTAATCTTAGTCACATTAAACTAGTAGATTTTCGTTCAGTTAGACATTTTTCCAAATTTTTATTCCACTCATTCATTACAGTTCTTATTTAATTTTGGTAATTCATTTTTTCCTCACTAATCGTCTCGAAATTAATTAGTCTTACATCTTTTTAACATTATCGAAACGTTTTTCGAATCTATTATCACATTCCCTATTTATAAGCATTTCATTAATTCATATAAAATCTTAGCCTAAGGGCAAAAAATTAATTACAGAAAAACAAACGAACAAAAAGACTCGAAAAAATGACAAAAACGTCCGGTGAGTAGCATGTGGCTATAAATTGACACTGATTGGTACAACGTAAACAGTTCAGGATTATGGCCCATACAGGGTTGGAATCCCGTCCTTTTTTCTTCTCTTCTCTTCTCTTTTTTTTTTCTTTCCTTTTTTTTTTTTATACACAGTACCAATAAACCCTATCCCCTATCTCACTCTCTCTATTTTTTCCCCTCTTCGCTTCCCCGCCGTTTTAAACTCCACCTTTTACACCCCCGTCGACAACAACCCTTAAAAATCCCAACCCCGTAGCCGTAGCGTAGCTACGAGCCCGTGAAATCGTTCGTGTTTAAAATCTGACGTGAAATTACCATTTACGTTGCTAAGCCTGAGGGTTAATATTTAGGGGACGAAAAGGAGGGATGGTGGCGGCGGGAGCACCAGCCCTCGGGTCATACCCCGAAAAAGTGCTTCCCTTAAGGACTGCAAGAACTGACTACTATAGATGTACCGCCGATTTTCATCCGGAGACAAAATAACCGAATCTGGTTGGCTGGATGAAGGATACCTACCCTCTTCATCCCTTCTCTTATTCCTTCACTCTCTACCCTGTTAGAGTTAGTTTCCTAAAGGTCGCTCGAGTCAGTTAATACTCCGAGTCTCGCTCTCCCATCCCCCGCTTTTTAACCACCCTTATTTTGTCCCTCCCTTATATCAAACCCCGAGTCCTCTACCCGTGCAGAGACTGCCGAGAGAACTTAAGGAAAAGTTTTTAATTTCTCGCCTGACAGCCAGCCAACTCGGTTCAAGGACAAATGTCGGAGGGAAGTTCTGCGAGGGAGGAAAAAGCTGGATAGCAGCCAGTGACGTAAAGTCGTTTCAGGGGTGACGAGAGAAGCTATACCAATTTATACACGAGGCGATTATTATTACGATTATGTAATGAAAGTCATTTGAAAAATGTTGATAATAAGAAAAATTCATCATCTTATTATTGTTATCATCGGTAGGAAATTAGCTAATCATCTTCTCTCTGTTTTTGTTACTTACTTGTGCGGCATCAAGACTGCTGTGAATTTCACGGTTACTGAGACGTGTGGACCCGATGTTACCAGATAACGACACCGACTATTCGGAGCATAAACACCCGGGTAACCAGGGCTTGCGAGGATACACTCCTTGTGACAATTCGTATCCTCGTACACCCAGTCGCAATCTGCAATGAAAAGGACACAAAATAAGAAATATATTTCAAAAGAGTCAAAAAAGTGGCTTTCGATCATTTCGTCGAAGTGTTACGGTTTTAGGGACAAGTTGGAAGGAAGATGGGAGATCTTTACGACAAACTGAAAGGATTGTCTTGAAGAATCTGAAATTAACAGGATTTCGCAATCGAACGATAATTGGCATGAAAAATTGAGTTTCCTTCTAATTGAGAAAAAAAGAAAAAAAAAAACAGATCGGTTCTTATTCGGATGAAGGTAAAGTTCGCGAGGAGATACTGTTTTCACGTATTATTTTCATCTTGAGAGGAAAGAGTATTCAAATTTTCCACTCGATATGTAAAAGCAGGAAAAATCAATGAAGAAAGAAGAGAAAGACCCAAAATTGAGGATTCAAGTGAATAAAAGTATCTGCTGCAGTCAGCTGTAAAAAGTGCGGGCGTTTATGCAGTCTGAGAGTTGAGACTGAGGGAGAGCCTGGGCTATGAGCTTTGCGGTATAGAAGACGTCGGGAGTTGGGGGTTGGAGGGATGGAGGGACGCTGAGCGTCGCGTTTTCTCGCGGCTAAAAGTGGTCGACCGTATCGACGAGGAGACAGTTGGTAACTCTTAAGAGAGAAAGGGAGAGAGAAGGGGTCAGAAAGAGAGAAAAATAAAAAGAAACCAAGAAAATAAGGGACGGTGGAATGAGGGATGAAGGGAAAGGCGACGGTGGCAGCGGTGGGATAGAAGAGAGGGAAAATACTAGGGGCTAGCGATTCTCTCCCCATCTATTCGATTGATCTGTTTGTCAGGCCTTATACAAAGACTTTATCCTATTTTCAGGCTTTCTCTCACAATTTTATTCTTCCCCCCTGCCTCCAACGGAAGAAAGATTCATTTACCCCAATTTATTCTTACCTCAATCGAACGGGAAGTCAAGTCAAAATTAGGGTATGAGATAACGAGGTCGAAAATTTTCAATTCTTACTTTCTCCGGGCTTAAGGGTTGCTTTCTCCTACTTCTCCGAATTTCGATTCGTCCCGTACCCCTATTCGCGTAATTTGTGATAATGTATCATTTTTCTCCTACCCGGCTGCAGGTGGTTATGATAATTGAGCCGTGCAGTAAATTGAGATGCATAAGTGATACGAATTCAATCCTAGATTCTAAGCGTTAATATCAAAGGGCTCGTGGATTCTCTCAGCGCTTAATCAGCAGACCCAGACCCTTTGACGATTCGAGTTAGTCAGCATTTAGCGGCAAGAGCTCACTGTAATTTGTCTATCACAGAGGGAGAGAGAGACATGCGAGCTGGCTAGATCGAAATTAGTCTGCTATTAGATTTGGTTGATGCAAGAGGTGGGCGTGCAGGGTTGGTTAGTAAACAGTTTGCGTAGTTGAAAAAAAAATTTTAAAAAAATATGTGTGTGTACAGTCGAACCTCGATAAGTGAGAAGACTCTATAACTGAGACTAATTTCATTTTCCCGTCATTTCCTCTTATAGAGGTTTTTCCCTGGTTAATTGAAACATTTCTGGTCCCTTGAACTCTCGCTCATCAAGGTTAGATTGTATACATAGTATGGTGATTCGTTTTAAGCGACTATTTTTTTTTTCTTCGCTCCCACATCAAAATCTTGTTCTATATGCTGAAAAAGAAATTCTGTACAAATTTGAGCCCTTAATTTTAATTCTAAGTACTTTATTTTTGATTTTGAAGTTTTCCCATTTGAAATACATAGGAAATTTAGGATTTTTCTTTTTCAATGGCTTATAACTTTGCGGCATTTAACGCTATTGCAATGCACCTAGGCTCAATTTGAAGGGGATTAGTTACTCTTTAAAAGGACCCCCAACTGATTGATGTCAACTCATATATTGTGGTATATATATGCCACCAAAGTCATATTTGTGTGAAAAAATCTTATTTTTTGCATTTCCCGGTGAAACGATCAAAGTTACACAAAAATTTCACGAAGTGATTTTAAAGGGTATTAAATTTCCCACAAAAAAAAAGTCCTGCGACCCAAATCTCTCACATTGATATTTCTCGAGTTATTGAGCTTTGATTTTTTTGTGGTATGAAATTTTAATGGATTATTGATACATGCAGGCATTTTTGTGGTAGGGCTTGCTCAGTTTCCGCTGAACCTCACTGTATAATATACAAATTTATATATTCATTCAACAATTTATTCATTAGTAAATAGTTTCATATCTCATATATGTATATAGTTACCAGTGTTGTTGACCGGCTTTCCTCCCTTAGCTGGCCACCCAACGGACGTGCTAGTCGTAGAAGTGAAGCTGAAGTAGGCCAGAAATTGTGATCTGATAGTTTTCTCGTTTATTCTAAAACAGGGTGAAAAAAGAGAAGAAAAAAACGTTAATTTTTCAGTTCTGTTATTAAAATAGTCGCAACTATATTATAGCTAAAGCTCCCAGGTTCAGCATGTATGCAAGTACAAAGGCTGGGAGAATTGATTTTGAGATGATCTGAACCGGAAGTGATTTTCAGAACGGCTTTAATTTTTTTTTTATCTACTTTACGTTCCTCTTTTTGACATCCCCTCCCTGTCTCCCGCACTATTCCCGCTCTATCTCTATCTCTCTCAGGCTTTATTTCTTTTTTTCATCTACGTTCTGTTCCCTCGCACTCTGATACGAAATGGGGCCAGTTATCCCGGGCAAAGTTCATTGAATCGAAACTATTTTTCCCTACCAAAAGATCTATTGCCGTCATTTGTTTAATTTACGTATTGGGAATAACGTTCTCTATTCAAACTTTTTATCTATAACACTATTTTTCCGCTGCACTCATCCACAAAATTTCTTCACCCGATATACGATTTATATCGATACCTATATGATATACCCATATATCAAATTCAATTAACCATAGAACAAACAAAAATCTAACGATCATTTATTCACGATTCATACGGATACGTGGACACATTAAAACAAATGATAAAAAAACGAACATGAATTCATCCAAGTTTCATCAGAATCACCCATATATATTCCCATCGTAGTCTTATTCTCTGTAAGCAAAAAAAGAAGAAAAAAAAAAACTGAAACAAATTCATCGGAGCGAGAAATTCGCGGGTCTTATAGTTTTCAAATGAGATTGATTCGCAGTTGAAGAGTAACGGCCGTGCTGTTTCAGGACGCTACCGCCAGACGGAGCAGCGTTCAGTCTGAGCCGGGATTGGTCAGAACTTGAACTCGGTCCCATTTGAAAACTGTTAGACCCTCGAGTTTCTCGCTGAGACAACTTTGGCTAAGTTTTGGACAAAGAATCCAAAAACTTTGTCTATAAATTCAAGAAAAGATATATATATATATATATATATATTCTCTCGCACAAAAGACTATTTCGAAGTCTCGTAACATGTTAATTAGTAGAAAGACTAGGTAATAAAAATGTCGGACTTGTTTCGTTTCCATGTTTCGTTCATTCCTAGCGAAGCACCGTGTTCAAACACGTGTGCAACGTGCAAACAGCTACCTGACTATACGTGTACTTGATATACCTGTGTATATAGTTTCGCGGTAGAGGCAGTAGCCCATCACGCACTCGGCTGGCTTTAATTTCGAGCTTAAGTCAACCCTTTTTGTCACCAAGCCGCCGTGCCAACTGAAATTACTTGGTTGTTGCGGTGTTGTAGAGTTGCAGAGAGCGAGAGAGAGAGAGAGAGAGAGTAACAGAAAGAGAAAGAGACTGCCCGAGGTAATGCTTCGTCACTTCTGGATTTCGTTGCGAGCTTTACTCCTGGGAATTTTGTACCTGTGTACATATACTATGTGTATTTCTATTCTCACCATACATATACATCTATATACCTTCTAAGGACCGAAAAAAAAAAAGAAACACCACAGTAGCATAGACGACGATCCAACAAAGATTTTCTTAACTTTTCTTTAACTTTTTCTAAACTTAATTGCAGACCCCGAGGTAAAACGCGAAGAAAGGATAGAGAGAGAGCTCTATTCTTAGGTATAATTAATCTCACGAAAAGCACAAGATGCGATTCTAAAAAAAAAAAAAAAAACAAAAAAAAAAACCAAAGAAAGAAAAGAAAAGAAAAAAGAAGCTTTTCCTTCATTTTTTTTTCTTTTTTTTTTTCTTATCAAATAAGGAAAAAATAGAGAAAGCAAACGCAATTTGTGGGCCTTTCTTTTCCGGAAACGTCGATTTGACACTTGACGTTTCTTATCCTTCACTTTACTTCTCTTCTGAGTATTATCCCTCGACGCGTTTCGTTTTTCCTCGATATACAAATTGAAAAGTACGTTCTGTTCCTTCGGTTTTTTCCCTCTCTCTCTCTCTCTCTCTCTCTCTCTGGTCCGTGAATATAATATCTTTTGTTCAATCGAAATATCGTGAGAAAACAAAAACTCAAAAATTGAAAATGAAAATGAAAGAAAAAAAAAAATAACAATCATCTCTTGTCAGAAAGAATTGTGAATAATTTATTTACCTCCATCATTTCGACTATCGTAAAAAAATTTTAGGCTGTGACTCAAGTGTCAGAAAAGACGAAAGAAAGAAAAAAAAAAAGATGAAAAATAAAATAAACGTACTTTGAATCTTTTAAGATGAAGAAAAGAAAAAAAGAAAAGGTTTTACTGCAGCAAAAACTGTATGATGTATGTTTGCGTCAAGTTTTCTCCTACTTCTCTATCTCTCCCTTCTGAAATATAGATTTATGTGCGGTTGATAGCTGTGGTTCTCGACGGTTGGATTTTGGATGGAAGTTTGCTTGACAGACTCTCTGCGAATTTTTCGAACATTTTTCGCTTATCTGCGCCTTCGCCTCCTCTACCCGCTACCCACAATCCACGACACGGTCTCACCGCAGTAAACCCCCGCCTCCAGCCTCCCTTTTACTCTTACCCATCCTACTAAAGCTCGACAAGCTTTTCCCCAACAACCTCTCGCCAGATCCCAAGCATAGCATTTTTACCACCCATTTTACCACCCTAGACAGACACCTTGACAGGACCATAAGAATTCCCTAGATGCAGTTTCGTATCCACCTAACTTAACTTCAAAATCTAGTAAAGCTTCAAAGCTCTTTCTTTTTGTATCCTCATAGTTTTTTGAACGCCTCTTTTCATATCACATGGTGAATTAGTACTTTAATACGATTCTGAATGCTTATCATGTCACTTTAGAGCTTTTCTTTCAAAAAACTGGCAAAATCTAGTAGAGCTTCAAAGCTCTTTCGTTTTGTTTCCTTATAGTTTTTCGAACGCTTATTTCAATAACATATGTTGAATAAGTACTTTAATACAATTCTCAATGCTTATCATGTCACTTTAGAGCTTTTCTTTCAAAAATCTGTCAAAATCTAGTAGAGCCTCAAAGCTCTTTCTTTTTGTTTCTTCATAGTTTTTCGAAAGCTTATTTCAATATCACATGTTGAATAAGTACTTTAATACCATTCTGAATGCTTATCATGTCACTTTAGAGCTTTTCTTCCAAAAAACTGTCAAAATCTAGTAGAGCTTCAAAGCTGTTTCTTTTTGTTTCCTCATAGTTTTTCGAACGCTTATTTCAATATCACATGTTGAATAAGTACTTTAATACGATTCTGAATACTTATCATGTCACTTTAGAGCTTTTCTTTCAAAAAAACTGTCAAAGTCTAGTAGAGCTTCAAAGCTCTTTCTTTTCGTTTCCTCATAGTTTTTCGAACGCTTATTTCAGTAACATATGTCGAATGAGTACTTTAATACGATTCTTAATGCTTATCATGTCACTTTAGAGCTTTTCTTTCAAAAAACTGAAGCTCGATGAAACAGAAAATTAGGATTTTCGGACATTTTATTTTTTCTTCTTTCTCAATCCTTGAAATTGGTTATTACCTAATTGAATTTCAAAATCTAGTGGATCTTTGGAGCTTTTTCTTTCTTTATAGCGTTCGATCGATTCTTTCAAAATCGCATGTCAAATGACTACTTGCATACGGTTCTGAATGCTGATTATGTCACTTTGGAGCTTCTTTGCCGAAAAAAGAAAAATCGGATTTCTCGTCTCACTCAATTCTTGAGATCTTTTACTACCTTCCACCCCACTGATGCTACACAGCGATAAGTTTTGGTAATTCAAATGTTTTTCGGGATTGCGGCGAGAGGGGGTTGAAAAGTGGAGAAAAGGCTCTCTAAGAAAGGACGTCCTTTATCTACGATTTACGAAACTGGACAACGTCGGTTTACTCTCAATAGAAACAGAGTTTATACCACCGTTAGAAATTCGAGGACGTATTGTGCGGTCTCGGAAAATATTACCAAAGGAACAGGACTATAACCTTTGACTTCGACGAAAAGGCATTGTATTCGAACACAATAAAACCCGAGAGCCAATGGTTGCCAATGGCCAAAACGACTTTCGAAAACTTATGATCCTCCAGCCCTCGATTTGGTACCGTAATAGCCTCGAGGGTAGTTTCCATTTTCTTTATCTCAAAGATTTCGTTTTAATTTTCTCGATTCTTCTGTTTTTCTTTTCATCTCGTCAAATTAACAATTATTGACAAATTTTATGCACGAAACGAGAGTTCCTTTTTTTTTTTTTTTTAATTTTTTTCTTCCAATTTTCTTTTTTCATTCCCTTTGTTTTCATCTTCATTTTTTTTTTTTCATTCTTCATATTCGCCTCAACGCGTTGCCGCGCGCTGTATGGAGAGGAAAAATATTGGCGAAGGGGAATTTTAGTGATTTAGTGAAGTCGTTAAGGATTTTCGTGTTCGTTTCGCTCTTTAATCTGAACCAGATACGCCTAGAGCCAGACAGGGGATTTAATTGGTTGTCGTTTATTAACAAATCCAATATGGCGACCGATCGAAGCCTGGGCAAATACTACTCAACTTTGCTCTGTTTTACTCTGTTCTGTTCTGCTGCTGCTGCTACTGCCGCGTCGACAACGAGGACGAGCTGGCAGAGGAGTAGGAAGAGTAAAACGAAAATTGAGAAGCTCCCATCGTGTTAGGATTACCAGGAGTGAAATATACGCCAGAGAATTAAGCTTTTCACCAGATAAAACTGCACCCCTCTCAGTTCTCAAAGATTTTTTTTACTTTTTATTTTCCATTTTTTCATTATTTTTTTTTTTTTAAATTCATTATTATGATAAATAGCTACTGGCTTTCCCTGCAGTACACCCTCGCCATTAATCGAGCCACGACTAGCACGTCGCAGCGCGTTGCTGCAGTTGCCACAGGGAATTCAAAGAAGGAAATAATAATTCACGTGTGAAAAATAATTTTCTACTATCCCACTTTTCTTCTTCTTCTTTTTTTTTTCTTTTGCTTTTTCTCATTTTCGAGGAATTGTTTTCACTAAAATAATTCGAAAGTTTATAAGAAAAATCGCTGTAGCGGTAAATATATAATCTCGTTAAATAGGCTAATCCTTATATTGTTTGCTCTACGCCCATTCCGCTAATCAAAATTCCTCGAGGGCCACATCTGTAGGGCTTGAGCTTTTGCCGGGTGTGAAAATCCTCGAGCCTTAAGGAGAGCCCAAAAGCTTCCTGGCTCTTGGTATGTTTGCACATAAATATTGCCAGGGATGTAGATCCGAAGCGTGTTTCAATAGCGGTTAAAACTATGGTTTTATTACTTTACAACTATCCAAGATATACGAGGATGTTTCTTCTCTTTTCTTCCAACAAGAATTTCAAAGTTTTTCATTGGCCAATAGTCATTTTCCTTCACTCAGCAGCATAATAATTTCGTTGCTATCGAGTCTGAATCGATTTTTATTCAGGTTATAACACTAGCTGTATAAAATTCAGTAAAAAAAATAAAAATAAAAATAAATAAATAACTGAAATTCACCTCGAAAATCCGTTCAACGAATGATATTCCACTCGAAAAGACGCGAATTTTTTGTACTAAACATTTCGTCGTATCTAGCCGTTCGGAACAAAATAGACGGGGCATGAAACTTTGAAGCTGCCTGTATATGCTTCAAAGAACGATATCTGTTGGCAGAATTATCGAAATGTTGACTTGTGGCAGCTCATTGGAATCGTCTCAACACGCTCTACAGCATCCCGTCGAGATAATGCGGGAAAAAGATTATCGGAATAAAATTTGGTCGGTAAGTTGACGCATTTCTTTTTCTTCTTTCGACATTGAGACGTGTCCGGAACGAATGTATACCTTGCAAATCTCACATGCAAAGCCACTCGTACTTTCCATATATGTCCAATATATCCTATATACATCTCTCAACAAAGAGAAGCAGTCTACTCTCTACGTGCGCAGGTGTTGTCAGGTGAAACGTGACACGTGAGAAGACGAGGTATTCCGGTAACGCGACGAAGACTACGGGTTATTATTATCATCATTCCCTGCATTGTTGTCATTATTCTTTATTCAAGGCTCGCTTGCTCGTACGCCGCACGTCGTCAAGCTCTGAGAAGCATGGAATTTCGTTTACTTTCATCGATCAACTCGAATATTCTTCGAAGCGTTATGCGTAGGTGTAAAAAAGAAGAAGAACAAGAATAAGAAGAAGAAGGTACACGGGATCTGATTCTGAATTAAATTATACAACGTGAGACGTTCTTTATTGTTTGTTTTTTTTTGTCTTTTTCTTATTTTTCTCTTTTCCATTTGTCAAAGGAAATTTTTCGCACTTATGGGGATGTAAAAGGATTTTATACCTGTTTGGTTATATTTGAATAAGATGATGAAATAAACGGAGGGGTGGTATGAGGGAGCGCAAAAGGGGGATGAAGTAAGTTAATCAAATACAAGTTTGATGAAGACTGCACAGGATGGAAGAAGATTTATTATGAGTAAATACAATTAGAAGTTACGAGTGCCTGGAGTCACCTCTGACCCCGGCTGACGGTAACCCAACTAAAACCAACCCTAGTCTAACCTACTAACTAAATAATTGAATTACGACCACTTCCAATCTTCCATCTTTTACCTACGCGTGCATTTCCACCTTCAAGGGTAGCGGGCGTGTACATACATACACAAATGTACGTATACCTACCCCTAAAACATTTTCCAGACAATCTCTCCTTGCTTGCTTGCGGTTAAAATTCATCTGAATAAACCCCTCTATACATACACTAATTTATACCAGCCTAGATTCGAAAAGCCTGTTTTATTACATTCGATAATTATTCACATTTAATTATTCATATTCACATATAAACTCATACATATATTCATTTGTTCATTCCTGTATTTAAAAAAGAAAGAAAAACAGAAAAAAACATTTACGAAGAACCCTCACGAGTCATTCTTATCTTTGTAAATAAATATCGCCATTTTTGTATAACCAAAGAATTTTGGTTCCATTGACGGCCGATAAGCGGCGCTCGATTCTCGCAAATTAAAATACCCCACTCTCTCGCGCGGTTATAACCCAAATATTGGAACACTGCAGACTGCTCATAGTCTCTCGGTTCATTGAGCTGAGATAATCTCATGATACAGATAAGCTTGGTAAAAGGACTTAATTGAGACTCGGAATATCGGACAGATTTTGCACATTTTACCTTTTTCATTTGAGGAGGATAAAATTCTGATGAATGAATTATTTCGAAAAATTGGCTTCACTTTTTTTCATTTTCCTTCTCGTCTAGCGTTTGATTATGTTTTTTTTTTTTTCTTTCTCTCTCTCTTCTTTAATATAATTCTTTAATGAGAATTCGCTGAATAGATTTTGCAGTGAGGCAAAATTTTTTTCTCTTTTATTATTTATTATTGAAAAATTTGTAAGCAGATCATTAAATTAACTCGAATTAAATCACGTTTCCTTTCATGCCGATGATGAGTTTCCCTCGTCTCGTTTCTGCACAACACTTAGTCCTACCCCTACCTACCTACCCCGACACCTCGAAATTTCGCGGAGCTTGAATTTGAGAGTAGGGAAGGAAGGAAGGAAGGGAGTAAGAAAGGAACTTTGGGTTCGTCATCTCCTCCTCCTTCTTCTTCTTCTTCTTCTCATCGCCAGAGCAGTTTCTAAAGCAAAATATCGCACAGCCTGTTTACTAAATAATAATCCCAATGGAATTTCGCTAATTTATTCCACAGGAAGTATTATCGTCCTATACAGAGTGGTTCAGGTTGTGTCTACCAAATTTTGAGGGTAGATTGCGCGGTTAAATCCAAGACTAAATTCCCTTTACCGAAAATTCGAGGGACCGATAGTTTCCGAGATACGGAAGATCCTAGTTGACCAATCGCGGAGCATATAGATCGCACTGCGCAACTTACGATTATGGCCGACCCTGTCTGAGTCACCTATGAGTTCTACGATTGGTTAACCAAGATCTTCCATAGCTCGTAAACTATTAGGCCCTCGGATTTTTGGTGAAGGAAATTTAGTCTTGTAATTCCACAAGGAATCTACCCTGAAAATATGACCCGTTCAACTTGAATGAACCTGTATATTCCTATACATAAATAAATATACTTTTGGATGTAAATGAAGGTGAGTACTGTTGAGTAGGTATATATGTAGGTATAAATATATATTTACAGTAGAGAGATTTAACTCTTTGTCAAAATAAATTAGCTCGTATAATATATAGTATATTAATTCGAAATAATGAACATGTTCAAATGAATTCTTCATCAACAGCTGACGTATTTAATTATCTTACTATACAATCCCTTTCTTAATCACGACTGTATATTATTATCATATATTTCAGCAGAATTCATGACTAATTGAAAGCCGTATAATTATAGAAAGTGAAAAAACAGCTCAGCATCGAAATTTGAGATTGAAAATTAACGAGAATCGTGGAAGCTGAAGAAATTTCATACACGTGTATGAATGTATACGAGTGTGACAAAATTTTATTGTAAAATCAAAATAACTGGGTACGAATAGGAGAAGAAAAAAGAAAAATAAAAAAATCGTTTCCTCCATGTAAATTTTGAGATTCTGATAAAATTCAGAATGCGCATATACTATGTAAATATCATACCGCATACATATGTATGTTTCCATAGTGTACACGTACGTATAAATATATAGCTATAGGCATATCCAATCAGCGTGGTAGGTAGATGGGTATACCTGTACGCGAAATTTAAGCGTGGAGAAAACGAATTCGCAGCCGAGTATTTCCTCTCTCTTTTTTTTTTTTTTTTTATTTTCTCTCCCTTTTTGTCCAGGGGGTGAGATTTCTTTCTACATTCTCTCGCTCTCTCTCCCTTCTTCTTCCTACGTGACCCCCAGGATTTGAAAATGTTTTCTGTTTTTTTTTTTTTTGTTTTCTTTTGGTTCCTTTACTTTTTTTCCCTTCCACCACCCTGTTTTCTATCTCACCAGCCAGACTTTTACAACCCCTTATTTCGGTATGTATACGTATATAACTATATATACATATTATACTTATACCTATACCTATACTTTTCGTTAACCTTGTCTGGGGTTGTGGCATGGGGTGCACACATTACTCGTCGAATTTCTCACTCGTTGGGGAATAATTTTACACCCACCCCTTCAACCCGCCATGGAATTCATGTAATCTGAGTGTGATAGCCGTAAGCTTAAACAGTTCTTTTCTTCGGTATTGCCGAAGCGAGAGAAAAAAAGAAAGGAAAAAGAAAAAAAGAGGGTTAGTTCTGTAAAAGCTTTATGTGCTTACATAATGTGTATAATATTATTATATACCTAATAAAGTTTGATGTATAAATGCAGCTGTATATATATGTATGTATAATATATTTTTGCAAAATCATCGCCAAATTTCTATTCAGCAAAATTATTTGAATTACATAGAGGAATTTGAATTTGAGCAAAAAAGGAGAAAAGGAAAATTTCACCAGGTTTTAATTTCTAGTTCTTGTTTTGTAATTTAAATTCGTTTTTTTTATTTTGGTTCCGGTCTAGCGCCAGTAGACGTGTAAAAAGAGCTACTATATAATATTCTAGTCATAGTTTTACGACGCGGAGTTAGAGCGAAGGAAGGGGGTTGAAAATAAGGGAAAGATTTGCCATTTTATATAGCTGGTCATGAAACAATTACCGATAAAACTGCAGACGCGAAAGAAAAGAGTAAAAGAGAAAAGAAAAAAAAGGTATATATATATATATAGAGGTAGATATATCCATTATATAAATTCTTTCATCCCCTATATAGTCTCGACTGTGCCGCTTTATATTCGGGAATGGACCTAATAGTGTTTTTTCTTCTTTTTCTTCTTCTTATTTCTTTTTACTCTTCTTCTTCTTCTTGTATTTTTCAAATTTTATGCGACAGTTTAGGAAAGTGGCTTTATTGTGGAAAAGGTCAGAGGTCATAAGCCTGCAGAAAGAAGCGGAACAAAATGAAAAAGAAAAAAAAAAAAAACAAAAACAAAAAAGAAAACAGAATAGAAGAGAGAAAAGAATATAGAAGAGATATAATAGAAAAAAAAAAAGATAAAAAAGAGAGAAGAGAGAAAAGAAAACAACCCCATTATCCTGAAGCACATCAATTCCAAGAGTCGTTTAAAATTAAACGACTTAGTATAATCAACTATTTTAAAGTATAACACGGTTTTCTTCTTCACTTTTATATATCTATCTACAGTACGGTATTCGTTATAGTTATTTTATCACACTGTGCTTCTTACTCCTTTCTTTTTTCCCTTTTATCTTTGCCAAACATCCCTTTTTACTCTTTATCACATCGCGGATCTGACGTGAGAAAAGTATTGGCTTCGGTCTGAGAATCACTCCTGATGAATCTCACTGAATATTCGAGAGTATGGATTATTTGCCTACGATTAATCTTGAAATACAATTTTTTTACCAAATATAGTAAATATAAGTGTGTTTTTGGATCATTTTGAAAATTTCCGCTCGAACTGGGAGACTAGCGAAATAAAATTAAAATCTAAAAAAAAATTGGGGTAATCTTTTTTCACCATTCCGAACCGACTTGATAGGGTCTAACATGAATTTTTTTTCAGACCCCATGTAAGGACCACCTTAAACTACATATATACATTAAAAAAAAAGAAAAAAAAAAAAAAAACATTGAGCTTAACAGTTTCATCAATTTGAAAGCTTTTCTTCAACTTCTTCTACTTTTCCATATGCACGTGTATAACAGCGAGTTTGGTAACAGTTTTTATGTCGGTTCTTTATATATATAGCTAGAAGTGAAATTTAGAAAACGGTTGTTAAAAACTTTTCGAAGATAAACCGCTCCCCCCTTTTTACCCCTCTCCGATCTGCGTTGGATCAGATTTACGAAGGAGATACTGTGCCAAAGAATTCACCCCTTTTTCCGGAAGCTTTTAGGGCCAAACTGAAAATCACTTTTTTCCCTTTGACATGCACGACCTACGGATACGTATATACACCGATACACGTATCGTGTCTTCGAAATTTAGTTCAGATGTTGAAATTAAATTCGGAGATTAAAGTCTGTCGGGTTTTTCAATTTTTTTTTTTCAAACAATCTGATCACCCCGATTTTCTTCGAACCCAAAGGAAAATCAATGCGTCCAAAATCTCACCGATTATTCTCATTTCGATGAGATTCAGTCGTTATATCTGTCGTCGTGGTTCAATTCGCCAGACGCCACTGCCTCGAATAAATTGTTATTTAAACTCTAAACAGCATAGAAATAGGGATGGGAGAGTGAAATATCGGAGAAGCCATATTTCAACATCCAGAGGAACTTCAAGATTCAGCCCGCGTTTTAGAGAATCTATAAATATATATACAGGGTGATTAAAAAAAAAATCGATATTTTTTAATTTCGAAAATCCCCTATTTAAAAGTTGTTGGAAGGTGAAAAAAGATCCCAGTTAAAATTTCAGCCCGAAAAAAAAATATTTAGAGGTCGCTCATTGAGGTTTTCTATTTCCCGTTTAAATAACATGGGAAAGAACATTTTTTTTTTTAGAATTTTCTAGCTCAGAAGCCAATCGATGGATTTTTATGCGTGATGAAGATTTTTGTAGGAAATTGAACGCTCTACAAAAAATGTCTCTTGTCATTTTTTGATTAAACGACGAGTTCAAAAGTTAACTTTTAACTTTTTACCTCAACTTTCGAAAGTTAACTTTTGAACTCGTCGTTTAATCAAAAAATGACAAGAGACATTTTTTGTAGAGCGTTCAATTTCCTACAAAAATCTTCATCACGCATAAAAATCCATCGATTGGCTTGTGAGCTAGAAAATTCTAAAAAAAAAAAATGTTCTTTCCCATGTTATTTAAACGGGAAATAGAAAACCTCAATGAGCGACCTCTAAATATTTTTTTTTCGGGCTGAAATTTTAACTGGGATCTTTTTTCACCTTCCAACAACTTTTAAATAGGGGATTTTCGAAATTAAAAAATATCGATTTTTTTTTAATCACCCTAATATATATACAAGGTGAGTTTTCTCCGGGGTCTCATCTGGGAGGAGCTTCGACATGGTGAGACTCTCCCTTCTTCTATTCATACTCGTTCGCTTGAGAATAATAGCAGTGTGATTATAGAGCAGATATCCTCGTCTCAAAATTTCTTTACGTTCCCACGTATAAAGAAGAAGGCGGAGTCTCACCACGTCGAAACTCCTCCCAGATGAGACCCCGGAGAAAAGTCACCCTGTATATATGTGATAAATAAATTTGGGAGAAGAAAGCGAGTCTCGTTCCTCCAAGGATTTTTCAATACTTCGAGAAATACGAGGCTAATTAAGTGGCTTCCCAATTTATTCGGGACGTTTGAAACAGGGTGAATACAGGCGCGAGAAATGGGTTGAGGGGCTTGTACAGAGTAGGAATTTGTCCGCTTTCCCTGTTTGCTTGTTTGTTTATTTGTTTATTTTACCTCCGCCGGACGAGTACGCGATGTGTACCAGTGAAATAACCACTTTGATCTGGGTTTTTTCTTTTTCCGAACGAAGGTGTAAAACGAAAAATATAAAACGCGAAAATACCCCTGCGGGAATTCAGCCACGAAAAATTTCCCAGCTTTTTTTTTTAGATCAGTTCAAACAAGACATCAAAAGCGAAATTTCTCATGCCGATTCTCGTCACATTGGAATCCCATCTAATTACCCAAAATACTATATAGGTTTTCGGTCAAAAATTGAGTCAATTTTTTTTTTTTTAAGCAAAAAAAATCTTCGAATTTTTAAAAGAAATTATGATTGTAATTTTTTTGCTGAAACGAACAGTTTTCTCGTATCGTCAAGGAGGTGATGAAAATTAATGAAAATATTGCGTGGAGGGTTGAATACGTCGTTTTCACCCTTCGACGAAAATATATATGTATAATAGTTGAAAAACTTTGGTATAAGATATAGTTTAGGATTCTATATATTATAAAAGGCGCATGAGCTTCGCATATATATATATATAATATATATTATACATATACAAGTGAAGATGCATACATGGGAGTGAGATGAGAATTGATAAAAGTCTGAGAAGAGGAGAGGGTGGGTAGCAGCGTGCGGTGGTTCGCGAATCGCGACTAACATAAATGTGTCAGGGGTGGGTTGAAATATTGCGAGTAACGTCTACTTTATTCCACTTCAATTCAAGCTTCCCAGCTGACTTCCGGCTCGGAGAATACACTTATATTAAAAATAAGATCACGGTTCCCCGAATCTCTGGAAAAGTTAAAATACAAAATAAGTGCAAGACACGAAGCGCAGAATATATCGTCGATCCCGTTTCTCATTCACTGTAAACAACTGAAAATATCTTACTTACAAGGATTTACCAAGACTTTATGTAATTTCGAGAGCTTTCATCGCCGGCTTAGAAAAATATGATGGAAGGATTTCACAGACTTGGAAAGGATTTCGGAGATTTGATTGAGATTTAAACTCAGAATTCAAGGACATTTTCATCCCCTAGAATAAATGATCTAATTTCACACGATCCCGGGCTCGAAAATTGATTTGTAAAAATTTACAATAACCAGACGATTGAATTGTTTTAAATAAATTTATCTACGATATAAATTTTTCACACAAATCAAAATACCAATTGACACAAATTAATCGTCTCGGATTCAATATTTCTTTCGCTTTTCAGGACTTTCCAGATTCAAATATAATTTCATTAATTTCTTCAAAAAATTTTATCGATTTTAGCCGGAAGAATTTTTCGAACTCATTTTCACTTATTCGTGGCGAATATTTTTGGCAGATTTTAGAAGAAAACTTATATAAATAAAACTCGTTTGGTCAAAATTATTTAATGAAATCCGTGAAATCCTTGAAGTATCGAAATCGATTGCATAAAATTTCAGGAAACGGCGTGCATAGCCTCTCCTCGACAAAATCTTCAAAATCCTGACCATTTTCGACGTTTATTTCCCAAAGTCCAAAAAATCCAGATTTTCAGACATTAGATTCATAATTTATAATTCTTCAGTCTTCACTGACCGCATCGTCCCTATAACATTAATATCATAATAGGTTGAATTTTGCAGTTCGACGAAAACTGTGTGGGGGGGGGGGGGGGCGATGAATACTTTTTAGACTCAAAAAAAAAAAGAAAAAAAAAACGGACCTTTTATGCCGTCCCTATATTTTTTTGTCAAATGTAAATTTTCTGTTTTTTTTTTTCCGCCCTCCTTTTTTCTTGCGCATTTACTCCGTACATAGGTGCAAGTACATGGTTAATACGTAGGCGTACCTAGCTGTGTCCGAGGAGTTTTTGGGCGAGAGATTGTGTCAGTGTGGGTCATGTAATGAATATTTTATGGGACTCCTTAATGAAGCAATTTAGGGCAGTTCCTTTCGGCGACCCAATTAAGAAGCGCAAATAATGGACGCGTCCGGGAATTGGGGATTGTCCCGTCCGCACCTCTGCACTTTCTCGGTTCTCTTTCTCGCCCAGCTTCGTCCATTAATTCCCTCTGTTTCTCTCCCACTCGTCCTTTGGCTCGCCTCGCCTCGCCTCGCCTCGCTCTCTTTCGCGAAGTGAGCTGCTTCCGTAAAAATATACCGTATTCAAATTACCACGACCCTAGAAACGGCCTCTTGACCTCCTCGCTGGTAAAACTGTTCCGTTTTCCCTTGACCTTTAGCCACGGGTTTTAGTTACCGTCAATTTTCAAGAAGTGGAATGCTTTTCGGTCAACAAAAGCCCTGAGACGTTCGTTTTTTGTCAGATCCTTAAACACCGAGTGGATGATAAAAGGGTCGGTATCTGCCCCGGGAATGGTTTTACGCAAAAATTCTCAGGACACAAAACCCGCGTCTTTATATTCCCCACGACTTTTGTCCCAACGATTTTACGATAGAATCATTTCCTCGCAAGAAAAATTGAGGAGACTGTTCAAACTACTCACCGCATTTCGAGCGTCGTGACGTTCTTGTCAGAAAAGAGAACCACCGGTGGATCGAATCTCTCGTTTCTACCACATACCCTCGCTCCACCTTCCAGTTGAAGCCAGCCTCCCTCGCACCTGACGGACAATAAATTACACCGAATTAATTAACACATATAAAATCGAAATCGCTTAGGCGAATCGATTCGAACTTTGGTGAGTGTATTCGTCGCAAAAAAACACGACGAAAAGGTTCCAACGAAAATTTCGAGAGTTCAATAGTTTTCAAATGAGCGCCAATTCAAGCTGACCAATCCGGGCGAGCCACGCGCCGCGACCGTTACACCAAAGCTGAACGGTGATTGGTCGGAACTTCAACTCGCTCTCATTTGAAAACTGTTTAACCCTCGAGTTTGCGGCTCAGAGAAATTCGTCGTGGTTTCTCGCGAGGAATACAATCGTTGACGATTAATTATCAATTACGAGTAATAATTATCGTCGTTTCCACAGAGCGTACGAACTTGATTTCAGACAATCTGTTCGGAAAGAAAGACCGTTTACTCTAGCAGAGAATGAACGATCCTAATTTTCGAAGTCGCCCCACGTTCCTGTAATAAGAATCGTGTGCCTTATACCAAGGGTGGAAAATAAAGGAGCCTGTTGATTGTAATTAACTAGAACATATTTAGTGTTCATTAATTAGTGTACGGTCTTATCCCGCGTATTATATTGTTATTGTTATCGTTATCGTTATTGTTATTATTATTATTATTATTGGGTTGTTATTGCCAGGTATATTATTATAATTATTATTTAATTACGAGACAGAAACACGAGAAGCCCTGCAGAGGAAACTTACCAATTAGTCAGTTTCCTGTTCTTCCTTCATTCGACATGTATAGGTTCAAGTATATATATATACACATATATAAGATATTTTTACCAAATGCAATAAGAATTGGATGAAAAAAAAAAAAAAAATCTTCATTTTTTTATCTCTCTTGTTTCTTTCCTATAGCGCTACATTCAATTAGAGCGAAAAAAAGGACTTCTCCATTTCCTGAATTTCTGTTAATTAGGACCGAAGAGAGAAGAGAATTTTTTCATATCCCTGAAGCCCCAAAAACATTATTTTAATTAACATATCAATTCGTTCGAGAGCCGGAAGTAGGCTTCGCGAATCCCTTTATTCTCAGACCGGTGTTACTACCCCCTTTATTATTATAAACTCGACCCAAATCTTTGACGGAGTCACAGAAATCCGACTAAAATTTAAAGCCGGGGTTTAGTCCAGGTTGTTCCATTGTTTTAACTCGAAATTAAATTGCTGTATTATACACAGAGATCGTATCTCATCCGCTGCAGTTACTAAGGACCAAGATTCTACACTCGCTTATCATTTCCTGTATAGGTATTCTAATTTACCCCAGTTTCTATAATTGCAAAATATACCTGACCCCTCCAGGATATCTTGAATAATTTAATTACCTTAATTAATATTGTTACAGCTATATATATATACATCGCCGCGCAACTGATTTCGAACAAAAATTTTCGTGCTCTTATATCGTCGTGTTCAATTTCGTGCGAAATTGTATAAAGAATTATGAACGAAAAATTAAATTTATTTACAAAAAAAAGTGTGTTCAAATTGAATTCGGAATAAATTGAATGAAAATCTAACTCCCCTTCTTATTTTCTCGATGTTTGACTGGCAATCAGAACAATTCGCGAACTCGTACCTACTCGGAAATAACGAAGGGTTGGATAGGATAAGGGATGAGATTATCGATCCTCTCAAATATTGGTTCAAATTTTCCCTCATTTCTCATACTTTTCATCACGTTGAAAGAGAAAAATGACTTTTGATCATTTCACAGAATCTCTACGTTATTCGGACTCTCGTATCCGTGGGAAACAGGGCGAAATAGAAAGACGGAAAGTCTGTCCAACGAACTTGATGAATTATCGCAGAGACTGGGAGAAGGGGATGAAGAAATCTGAAACTTACACGATTTTCCATACGAGTATAACAGGCATGAAAAATGTCCACGTCTCGTTGGATTCGAACGTTTGCTTATATTCAAAAAAAAAAAAAAAAATTGAAATCTTAATTTTTTTTATGATAAAATTTATATTTTAAATATTTCCGTTCATTTGTTGGGCTTCTGCGTTTTCCGAGTCTTATTTCGTTCGATCTTCCTTCACGATTTGAATAAAAATGTAAAAGAAATCGATATTTTATAAATATATACGCCGGATGAAAATCACAGAGAGAAGTGAGAACCGACAAAATAGTAGAAAAAATCGTATGAAAAGAGTTAAAAATGGGGTGTTAACCACGTGGTCAGCAGACGGCCGTAATACGCTAAATTCGTGACAGTATAGCTCCGAGTTTTGTAGGCGTAGGTATTCAGCTAGAATATTGGAATGCGTGAAATTCGATGGATTTAAAATAGCACGAAAAGTCGAGATCGGTATTCGACGTCTGCACAATTCCGATACAATCGCAGGTGGAAATATTCGGAATTTTTCCAACTTGAATATGTACATATATTTACATTGTATATATCTACAGTGCGTGTGTACCTACATCGTATACAAAAGAGGAAGAGGAATCCGCAATTTCATTATATCTACAATTTGTGAGAATAGAAATTCGAATAGAATAGGTATGTCGTGTTATTGGATTTTTCTTCGAATTCATCTACCCTCTTCCTCTTCTTCTAGTAAAAAATGGATTTTTTTTCAACGAGGTAGCAAAAAAAAAAAAAATGGAAGAAAAATCCGAGTTAGGTAAAAATTTGAATCCAAAACTCTGAAAGACTAGACGTACATCGCTTTATGGAGATATTGTAATAAAATCAGTGGAATTAGGCATCAGCCGTGTTATCGCATTATTTTACCCGCACTAATGCCCGGTAATACTGGCTGCGGGTAGGGGATGAAATTTGTCTCGTTAATAGGTAATCTTCAATGATTTCACCCGACATAGTTGAAGCGTGTGATTGACAGAGAGATTCGTTCCTCGAGGCGAACTATTTAATCGTAACCACTCTCGCATCTCGGCAGGGGTAAGACGAGAGGAAGGGAGGTGGGGCGCGGGGAGCAGGGTTGCGGAGCTATTTATACCAGCGAAATATATTTTCACACAAAATTTCATTTTACGACAGGGATTCCGAATTTTCATCTTATGGCGATTCGAAGTATTTTGTATTTTGATCAAGTAAAATTTTAATTTCGATTTAATTTTTATTTTTTGTCTCTTTCATTTTATTTCGCAGATTATTTTGTTGAAAGTAATTTTAATAATCTGACATTTTCTCGCCTCCATATTATACCTGCACTAGTATCTATATGTATGTAGGTACAAATTGAAAAACATCATTTCATATCGAAAAAATATGCGAAGCCAGCGACTTGATTTGTAAAAGTTTTAATCAAGAATATCGAATACCCAATATCCAATATCGAATATATCAAATATCGAATAGACGAGAGTTCTGTAACGGACGGAGTTAACAGGTCGAGGTATAGGGGCTATGGAAATAGGGGTGGAGCAGAAATTCATCCGTTTCCGTAGCCAGAAAATTTACGATTTAGAAATGACTTGTTAACGATTTTTGTTTTCTGATTTTTCAATCGAGATTTTATTTTCTTTTTTTTCGCTTCCTTTTCATATTAATTTCTGTCCGTATGATATAAGAAAAGAGGAAATGGAGACGGGCGGAAGAATAGAAGAGGATGCGAGAGGAGAATGAAAAGAAAAAGGAAGCTAAAGAAAAAATTTTAAACACTGTATGCGTATTTCTTCTCCTTCTCCTTCTCCTTCTTTTTCTTTTTTATTTTTTCATCCGTTTGAGGTAAAGTGGGCCTGTGCGAGGGTATAAGTAGACGGAGAAAGAAAAAAAAGGAAGAAAAGTAAAAGAAAAAAGAAGAGAAAAAAGTAAACGAAAATAAAAAGACAGACGTGCGGTGCCCATACCTCCGCTACTTCTATCAAAGGGGATAAATTGTATTCTCTTTAATACCGTTTTTCTCCTCACTTCTCTCTACTCTACTCTACTCCGTACCCTCTACTCGACTAAACTCAACTCAAAGCGGCCACCGACCTATTCCACAAAGAACGTCGTTCAACATTATAGGGAAAAGGAACGATTGTACAGAAAATATGGAAAAAAAAGTGGAAAAACATAATAACAACAACAAAAGAAGAAGATTTTTTGATTTTTATGATAAATCAAAATCGCGAAAGAAATTCATTGAAAGAGAAAAATGAAAATACCAGTTTACCTGCAAACTTGAATTTCTCTAGGGGATATTCTTACGTATGATTTTGGCTGTACAGAATTTACGTTTTAATTTTTGTTTTTATAATCAAATCGATTCTAGAAATTTTCGGACGTCATAATTAGCGAGAATGGTAAAAATCCGGAATGGAATTGGGGATGCTATTTTGATCAGGCAATCCCAGATTGGAGTAGGGTGGTTAAATTGGCGTGGAATTTCCCGTGTATGAATATGTATTAATTCGAAATCTATGTATAGCTCTGTATTTTATCTTTGAACTTTCAGTTCCGAAAATAAAACGAAAAATCATTCATACGATTATTAGTTGTAAAAATACACATCTCGATTCTTTCGAGTTTTGGGGTGAGAGAGGTCTTTTTTCTTCAATTTTTTCTCCCTCTTATTCGTCTCCATCTTTTTTTTTTCATACAGTTTCCCTGAATCGTAAATTAATCTACTTAATTATTAAATTCAATCAAACGGATTGAATTCAATCAATTCGAATGAAATGATAATAATTATTATTTTTTAATTATTATCGGAGGGTGAGTGAATGAAGAAATTTCATTCGCATGATAACGTACAATATATAATCAATTAGTAATCAATTTCATTTCCGACGGAAACAATAAATATAATATATGCGGTAGATTGGGTGAATTAACTTACTCACTCATATTTTTCTAACATTCATTTCCCCGGGCGTTTTACTCTCTACTCTTTTCCTCTTTCCATCGACGATATAATAATGAAATTAAATAACAATACAATCTTTTCTCGTTACTTTTATTCAATTAATTAATTTTAAACAAAATTTGGAACCGAATTTCGTCCCCTATTTTTTTCACCAATAAACTAACAACGGTTCTAAAAATTGTCAGGATACACACGAAATCATGGAACGTTAAGGGTAGATGGAATCGAGGCGCGCTACAGCCGAAACCTTTTTTGGCGGGGGTTGAAGAAGAAAGTTTCTCTGAGGAATATTCAGGAAATTCCGTGCGGCCGATGGTAATCATAGTGAAATTAAGGCCATCCATCAACCCTTAACCATTCTATTCCGTGTTCCACTTGATAATATTTCGCTGAGGATAGTCATTTTCAGCCCCCGCCTATTCACAGCCCCGCTGCAGGGGGCATAAGGGTGGTTCCCGTCGTCCGAACAATTTAACTGGCGTTAATATCTCACAAGTTTGATAGTGGTGGTGGTGGTGGCAGTTCAGTCGGGAAAGAGCTTTTCCCTTCAGTCTAGCTGTAATACGATCTACGGACAGCTTGCAGATTGATTCCCGCCTTGTTCTTCTTTCCCTTTTTTTTTTTTTTTTGTCAAATTTTTTCTCTTTCTTTCCTCATCTTCTTTTTTTTTTTCTCTCGTTCATTTTCATTTCGATTTTCTCCTTCTTCTTCGTCTTCTTCCTCACCTTAATTCATTCCACAACGACGCGAACGTAAATTATGACAAGGCTTTAAAATTCTCTGCCTCAATTTCCGAGACTTATTACTTCAGGCTATACTTTTCCTCTTCCTTGTTTTTTTTTTCTTCTTTTTGCTTTCTTGCCTCATTTTTTTTTTTTTTCTTTTTTTTTTCGCTTTCCTCTTTTTGAAGAAAAAAAACGAGGACGAAGAAAAAGGAAAAGTAAGAAAAAAAAAGAGGTTGTCTTTCGATTTCCTCCGAGACTCTATACCCTAAGACTCAATCAAAATATATTGAAAGAATATTCCGGGATTTGATTTTTAAACGAGAATATAATTCGCCCAAACATTCAAATATTAAAAAAAAATTGATTGCTACGTTGGTAGGAAAAAAAAAAAATTAAAAATCAAATAAAATATTTGACAGAATTCGACAGAAGATTTCTTGAATTATAGATATACCTAGTCGCACAGATTTACTATTCAGAATTGTCAAAATTTACTATCATTTTCACCATAAGCGCCCAGAAATTTGATAAAACGTTCTGACTCGAGGAATCATAAATTACCAAGACCTAGACTAGCCGGCGACTTACTTCAGCTGTGAGAGAGCACTGGAAGGTATTCAGCCACCTAGCGACGGTGACGCGAACTGTATACTACTTTCGCGGTCTAAAATCAATTTCACAGTTTACTGAATACCGAAAATGTTATATTCACGTAGTAATATTGAAAAGTGATAGATAATTGAATATTTTATGGATTGTTTTTTTTTTTTTTTGTATATCAAAAAATGGTAAAAATTGACATCGATTGATCGAAAACGTAGTGAGATAATGATTTATAAGAATTTGATACGAAGAGGGTGGGATAACGAGGTTTATGTAAGATGTTTGGGGGGCGGAGGGGGGTTGAATATTGTAACAAGATCGTGATTGTATCGTATTTAACTATATATATGTATATATATATAATATATAAATGACGATAAAATCGAGATTTTGAAAAGATATAAATTTTAATGAATATGATATATAATACGAAAGCCGGATGTATAATTCGATTGATTGTTTAGTAAAAAGTAACAATAAATCCTTATCTCAAATCTCGATCCCTATTCTTTTTTCTCTCACTCCTCCTCAGCTCTCGACTAACAACGAGCTGGCTCTGTAGGGGTGGGTTGAAAAATAAATTCTGAAAAATTCCAGACCTCACGGGTTGATCTCGAGCCGGCTTAATCCCAACTCAATCTTCCCTTGATTTTATTTTAGTCTCGCGACGCGGTAGACCTTTATATATAAAAAAAGAGAAGAAAATGAAAAAAGGAAGAGAGAGAGAAGAGGAGAGAAAAGAAAGAAGAAGAAGAAGAACACGAGGGTAAAATCTACCCTTCCTCTCGCCATTTAGTGACGTATTTAAGTTCCACGAAATATATTCAACGAGTCCACCCCAAAATTATACCGCGTCCGTGTAGCGGGTGGCGAAGTGAAAAATGAACGGATTTCTTGTACTGGAAAAAATGAAGTAAAATAAGAATAAAAAATCTGCGGACTGACGAGTGACTCGAAAATTTATCTGCTTTTTGATTTTCTAAACGGCGGCAAACCCTCGCTGGGCAGATTCTAGGCTCGGACGGAGTTGCTGACTCGAAGTATTCCGAATATTCGGAAAGTTGCTTTTGAGGGTAAAAGCCAAAAACGATAGAACAAGGAATTTCGGCAGCTTCTGACCGCCGTTTACACTCGTCCAACCCCTATTAGTGTAGAAGACCTGATATTGAACGAGGAATGAAAATTCTAGTTTAATTTTTGCAGCGAAGTAATATATTTTCTTGATTTATCGCACTGCGCCACAACCCTCGAATATCATACTTCTAAAATCTGTATACGAGACCGCGAAATTCATCAACAGGCACAGCAGAGTTCAATTTGCAAGTGAAATTTTTTGCCAAAATTTTGCCCCGGGAAGCGGAAAGTTTATGTTTACTATAGGCAGTTGCAGCCCCTTGGGAAAATGTGAAAGTAAAATACCTGATGATGAAAACTGGAGTGAAGTTTTCGGGGCATAGTGATATTGCAGGTGGGTGGATATTAGGGTGATTCTAAGAATACAGAATTCTTTTTTTTCTTTCTCCGAAACAGATTAAAAAGTTTCATAAAAGCGTAAAAATACGGCTGTTAAAATTTTTGCCCTTAATATTAACATTTAGAGGTTCCGCATCGCACTTTTCTATTTTCCATAAGAATATAAGATAGGAAAACTCTTTTCATCTTCTTCTGATTTTTATAACTGCCTAACGATGCATTGTACAGAAAATCTATAGACATATTTTTGTAGGGAATTGAATGCACTAGAAAAAAGGTCTCTTGGTCTTTTTCGATAAATCCAATCGTTTCGAAGTTTCATTGGCGATTCTGGTCATTTAATGGCAAGACTAACTTCGAAACGGTTCGATTTATCGAAAAAGACCAAGAGACCTTTTTTCTAGTGCATTCAATTCTCTACAAAAAACATGTGAGTAGATTTTCTGTACGACGTATCGTTGGGTAGTTATAAAAATCAGAAGATGAAAAGAGTTTTTTTGCCCGAATTAAACTTTTGAACCTGTTTCGAAACAATCACCCTATTGTAGATATACAGTAGGAACCCAACTGGCCGTTGAGAGTAATGTACAAAAATGTCAGAAGCGGCGAAGGACCGCGTTGGCAAGATTTTTCGAAATTGTTTGCTGCACCGGATTGCGGTAGAAATTTTCAATTACAAATATACCGTAAAGATCCGAAAGTTTTTTGGGTCAAACTATTCTCCCATCTCGACAAAAATTGAATCGAGATAAAGTAGAAAAATATTTCATACGTCGACTCAACCTGTGATCCAAAATAGCGGGTGATTTTGAAACGGCTATAACTTTCGAACGCGTTGAACTATCGGGACGAACCAGGCGCCATTCGAAAGCTAGTGAATAGAGCTTCAAAAAACCTTACTCATTGATCCCTGTCAGTCTAACAGGAACGAAGATATCGAGCTTTGGAGTTCGAGGCGACAAAGCTCGAGAAAATGAAAACGAACGAGGTTTGATAAAAATGAAGGTCTAATCCTTTGAAGAGGAATTGCGGTGAAAATAATTCTCAATTATTATTCTCAACTGAAGACCACCCTGTATATAAAAGCCACTTATGTACGATGTCAGTTGCATAGGTTGGAGCTCCGATAGCGAAGCTTTTCCTGGCTTTCAATATGAGAGATATATAGAAAATGTGTCAAAGAATTTTATCCCCGAGATATCTGTTGGGCAGATTTTATTTCCTGGATCGAGGAAAATCTTGGTTGAAGTAGGTAGCAGGTACGTCGAAGGTGCGGGGGAACGAAGGAGACGAGAGGGTGAGGTTCGGAGTTTAGAAAAACGTTGAAGGACCGGAAGAAACAGAAGGGACAACAATTTTTCTATCCCGAAGTGCTGCGGGGCTTTAGGAGCCGCCCGGAGCTCCGGGAGAGGAAGACCCGGTCGTTTTCTCGCGAGAGTGAAATAGTGACAAATTGAAAAGATCAGGGACCCAAACGTCTGCGGTCATCCGTACAAATCCGCGAGAAGAAAACTTTTTATACTCCGTATTTCAAAAGCCTGACTGCACGATGCGATGGGATGGACAAGGCGCGTCACCTTTGCTTGAATTTTTTACAGCTCCGATTTTTACGTTTTCTCAAACTTCAAGAAGAAGAAGAAGAAGAAGAAGGAGGTGGAGGAGGAGGAAGAAGAAGAAGAGGAAGAGTGAAGAGCGCTATTCACTTGAATTTAGGGTCTTTCACCCAGTTCTTCGAAGACTTCGAATTTCTTCTCAATTAGTTTTGATTACTCCAATTAATTACTTGCTTCAAGACTTTCAACGATTTTTGATGAATCTCTAGAATTTTCACCTTAATTGAGAATTATTTCCTAAATTACTCGTCCCGGCAGGCTTTGAGGAATCTTTTAAATTAGGGGCTGAAATACAACGGAATAACCCGAGACTGCGGGGTGGTGAAGATTAATATCATTTAGAAAACGCTAGAACATTCACTCGAGTCATCTCAAAATGGATGAAATTGTGTTAAAATGAACTGAAAAACTCTAAAGCATTCGGTAAAATGAGCTCAAATGCGTCGAAACACTTCAGAATCGGCGAATAATCCCATAAAACACTCGCTACGGCTAAATGTGCGTTAAGGTGACGTAAAAACACACAAAAAAAAAGTTTGAATCAGTCACAGAGTTCTAAAGCACTGGCGAAAATGAGCTAGGATATTTTATACTACGTGAGATTAGTAGAAACGCATTATAACACTCAATTAAATGAGCTGAAGCTGATTAAAATGCGATAAAATTATATGGAGGATCTTAAAACGTTCACTGAAACGGGTGAGAGAGATCGAAATACATCGTGAGCGGTAGAAAAACACTAAAACACTCGCTGAAATGAGCTAAAATAAACGAAAACGTTAAAATGAGCTAGAACGTATGAAATTAGTTGAAAAAGAACCTTAAACACGAGCTCAAATTATCCAATTGTTTTCAAAGTAGAAAAAAACTACGGAATAAGTAGAAAAAAAACCAAGACATGGGTTAAAATGAGCTCAGGTGCGTAAAAACACAACAAAATTAGGTGGGAATCCTCAAAAGATCTTGTAATGTGAGCTCAAATCCGTGAACTCAGTTGAAAGACTTCGAAGTTTCTGCTTAAATGATCTGAATATACGTTCAAGTGAGTTTAAACATTTGAAAACAGTAGAAAAACCCTAAAACACCATCTAAATTGAGCTCGAAACGACTGGAGTGGCAGAAAATTAGTAAAAATGTAAAAACACCTGGGATAACGAACTGAAATACGTGAAACTAATTGAAAAACGTTAAGATCTGAGCTTGACTGATCTAGATTCCGGTTGAGGTGTTCTAAAACACTTGAAAACACCGTGAAAAGCATGTAGGGTCTCAAAATATGTACTGGAAAAAATGGGGTAGAAAGCACACGAAGCCGCATGTTGCCAATTTCAATCGTCGACTTTCATCGATTTTATGTGACCACTTCGGACTTTCCACGGATTTCGAGTTTTGAATAATCGCAAAATAGCTCCGTTAGAGAATTCTGAACGGTTTGTGAAACGTCTTTACATACCTAGAGTATTACCACTGAACTTATACGCGTATATCCTAAGTGTGTAACAACTTTATATGACTTCGCACAGTGAATTCTATAGACTGTAAAACTTTTCCAATAACTTTGAACTATTGACTGTCATATAGCTGTATACAAGGATCTTTTTGACCCGCATTGAGTATAATCAGTGAAGTTTTTCCGTGGATTTTTATTGCAGACACTTTCTTTGACGGAAATAAATCTCTCGTTTTTACGAAGAATTTTCAGTTTCTATTCTTATGCCAATGAAAATATAACCATACCTGAAATCTCTGTCAGAAATAAATTGATGAACGAATAAAGAAGGAAAGTTATACTCACATAGAACCGTTGTGGCGTCCAATTGACACAAGCCGATATATTTGTAGCTCGACCCGCTGGCCAGTATCTGGTACAAATCTGTAAGTACATCGCGTGGGTCCTGTCAGAGCAGGTGATTTTATTTGGCCAAATCCTCGGCCAGATTTATCGAGTAACTGTTTACTGTCCAGCGTCATATTGCACACTAGAAAGAAAACAAAAACGGAGCAAATAGAATGATGAAAACTGAACGTATAGCATACAGATATAAAATAGGAAAAAAAAATGTAAAACGAAAAGGAAAGACGAGAAAATTTATAAGATATATGAATAATTACAACGATTCTGCATTCCGGGTAGAGATTCTATCAACCCTTTTCACAAACCCCTCAAGACTATCGATATAATATAATACGAAGCAATTTGAGAAGGATAAAAAAAGAAAAAAATTCCATGGCTTGATATTATCCAGTTTTATCCCCTTCGCGCCTTTTCTCGCTCTCTCCCCTTTTTCTCTCTTTATGTATGCGTATATATATATGTATATTGCCAGTACCGATGGTACAGCTATACTATACTCTCGGATAGAGAATCTTGTCCCATGGCACAGGGTGGTATGGGGGTGGAGAGCTGTTCCACTTCTATACCCACCTTCGTTTTAAAATTCGGGATGACCCGAATTTTCCTCAGGGAGTAATTTCAACCTGATAGAATGGATATGGAATTGAATCTCTCCATCCTTCCTCCTATCCTACCCTACCGCCTACCCTTACACGCACAAATGCTCCGGCAACGTTCTCTTCGCCCCCACGCCCACGCCCATACATATATCTACTCTGTATAGGTACATACCTTCACCTTTGCTAATCGCCTGGGAATATTGCGATCAGGATAAAAGTTTATTTTGAAACAATGAAAAAAAACGGAGGAATTGAATCGGGAAAAAAGAATTGACTACACATCTCGATTACGTACATATATGGGTAATTCTCATTTTGAAAAACGAAAAGTCACAACCGGGTTGCAAACTCGGTGAATATTAACCATTAACCTCAAGGTACTGAATATTTATCCCAAGGTAGAAATTCTGAAAAAAATGTGTAATAGCTAAGGTAATAATTTGAAAAAAATCTCCTCCATGGAAGTGACCCCTCGTTTTTCAAAATGAGAATTACCGATATATAGCAGGGTGATTCTAAAGAAAAAATTCTTTTTTTTTTTCATCAAAATAGTTTCGAAAATTTCATTTTGGCTTAAAAATACGCTTGTTCAAATTTCAGCCCTTAATATTATTGTTATTATTTATTGTTGTTATTATTTTATCTTCAAATTAGACAATGTACTCACTGTTTGCGCAATTTTGCTCAAGCCCACATTGTGCGCATCTGTGAGGGGACGAATCTCCGCAACTACATCCACCGGATTGAACACAACAGGCGCAATCTGTTCTTGTAGAATTAAAGCTGCAGCCACAACCCTCCGTGCTCTGGGTCCAAAGATCTACTTGACCTGAAACAGCCGGACAAACCAAACAGTGAAGAAATAAATCAATGAATCAATGAATCAATGAATGAAAAAAAAATTCGGGCGAATGATAAATAAGAATAAATACAAAATTTTTATCGAAAAGATACAAGAGTTTTTTATTTTCGTTTTCCAAATAGTTCGAAAATTTCCAATGATCTTGAAATTACAGGCTGATCAAAGTATGAGGTTCTATTCTTTTAGGTTTATTTTATTTTTTTAATTTTTTGTCTTCACTGCAAGTCGCAATTCCGTCCGGATTTCCTTCCGCACAAAGAATTGGGGATATAAATTCTATCGTAAAGAACAGAATGAACGGAATGAAGAAAACGGACGAACGGTTTTGCTACAGCAATAGAGAGAAAAAGCACCACAGATATCCGCAGCTCTAGGAGAAAGAGTATGAGAATGAGAAAAGGAAAAGAGAGAAAAGAAAAAGGAAAGAGAAAGAGAAAAAAAAAAGAGGAAGAAAGATAATTCCGCGGGCGCTTTTGTCGGTTGGATTCGACTGGTATGGCGCAGACGAAAAGCTCCACGACGAGGAGTTCATCCGCGTCCGTTTGTTTCACCCAACGATTCCACGCTGTTGCAACATGCTTTGAAAGCTTTTCAGTATTTCTAGTTTCACTTTATTTTCTACTCTCTTCTCTTATTCGTACCTTCGTCTTTTCTCTCTCTCTCTCTCTTTTTCCGTTTTTTTTTTCTCTCTCTTTTTTTTTCTGCTTATTTCTTTATTTCTTTCACTTTGTTCTCACATAGCTCGCTGTGTTTCTCACTACTTTATTGCTTTTCAACAAGCAAACTTATATACATACACCGGAATGTGGATGCACGTATATACGTATGGTACATACCTATATATATATATATATATATATAGGTGTATAAATAGTGAACACGTTTTATAATAGAGTTTTGCGAAGAGAAAATAAATTGAAGGAGAAAATTCAAGCACGCGCGTCTTTATGGAATCTGAAAGAATTTTGTTTGATGTTGTTTGTTTTTTTTTTTTGATTTTCTTTTTTTTTTCATCTTTTCTTCCGTAGGATAATACGATATATTATAGAATTTCTAGAAAACTTATACGCAAAAAATTGAGAACCGATTTCATTACACATATGTATATACTATATATATATAGGTTTGCACGCAATATATGAGACTCGAAAGAATTCTCTATTGTTAAAATTTTTCTACGATTTAAGAAATTTTCCAAAAAAAAAAAAAAGAAAGAAAAAAAAAAAAAATTTCAAACGATTTGTAGAAAATTACATTTCCTCGGTTTTACAAGAAATTCGAGAAAAAAAATACGGAATTGTAAGTAAAAGTCTAAAAATCGATTCCGGATTTGAGGAATCCACGAATTGTTGACAAAATTTGTTAGAACATCGCGAAAACTTATTAGTGAAATAGATTATTATATGGTTTGAAAAAATTGGACAGAAATTTTCGAAAATAAAGAAGTGCAGTCTTATACTCAAAAGAACCAAAAAAAAACAAAAAAAAAAAAACAGAAAATCATTGTAAAATTGTATGTATATCTATAACGCTTCCATGCATATATGCGAAGGGATTTTTTTTCTCTCTCTCTACATATGTGTATACATGTATTTTGGAAAATAAGTGATTGAAAGAGAAATAAGGTAATAAATGAAAAATAAAGTAAAACCAAAGAAATAACTGTCAGCGGAGAAAAGAAACGGTATTAGGAGTTGGAAGTGGGTATATAAGACGTTTTCTGAGGGAAGAAAAGCTCCGATTGGATCCTTATAATCCATCGATCCTGCAGGTCTTGTGTACATCACAATAATATATATATATATAGGTATATTCAGTCATATACAAACCTCGCATCGTACTTGTTTGACAAATGAAAATATTTGAAAAAAAGAGGAAACTTTCCGGAAATTGATGTGAAATGAATTTTTCCGAAGCTCTAATAAGCTCGGGAAAAAAAAAAGCTCCCGTTTGTAAATTTGAAAATCGCTTCGTAATATCCGTATAGATGATTGAATAAATATTTACAATTATTTTTTTACTCTCATACTCTTCTCCGACAAAACAACGGATTTCTATTAGCACGATACCTTTTGATTTTATAACGTATTGACGCCGACAATTTCTAGTTAACATGGTGGTAGGATCACCATACATTAGCATTTTAATTGGCAAGCCCAGCCGGCGATTTCCATCTGTCGCCTGGTCCATCCGCATATAAATATGTACATATTTTTAAATACCGGGTGGAACAGAAAGAACCTATTTTAATCGCGCGGAGATAAACTGAAATAAACTGTCTAATAGAATAATTAAACGTTTTATAATTATTTCCGGAATTTGCAAATTTTCCTACCCTCGCAATTAGACGAATAATCTGACGCAAAATTGAATCCTCTAAAACTTCTTCAAATATTGGAAGAAATGTTTTCTTCTTTATTATTTTTACAAATTGTAAATATTATCAGAAATTAATTAG
Source organism: Rhogogaster chlorosoma (assembly GCA_944452935.1). Classification (NCBI taxonomy): domain Eukaryota; kingdom Metazoa; phylum Arthropoda; class Insecta; order Hymenoptera; family Tenthredinidae; genus Rhogogaster; species Rhogogaster chlorosoma. Next base: position 3,067,672 of record OX101801.1, on the reverse strand, counting down.
ATTGTAGAAAAATTTGATGAAATTTGTTAAAAATGGTCAAAATCATCGTGAAATCTGTTGAATCCTTGTCGAGTATCTGAGAACAGCAAATCTTCAAGATCGTCGGAATTTTCTTGGAACGATTATCCTAGGGGTGGAACTTTCCTGATTTTGTTACAACGATGTACCGTAACTCGATACTCATTAAAAAAAATTGGGAAACCCTCAGGTCCCAATCGCCCACAGGATCGGTATATTCAGACTCGAAATCAGTTCGAAAATTCTGCAAAATCGCAATAACATTTCGGTATCGGGATGCTCATAAATTTGTACGTAAAAAAAAAAAAAAGAAAATATAAAAATTGTGCGAACTGATATTCACAAAATAAAACGAAATGGTAAAATTTTTCGAACGACATTATTTTGAACAATGAACTTTAGATTTTTTTGCTATACATCCTGGAGGCTGGAGCTTGGAGCTTGCAGAGCAGGAGGGGTGGCTCAATTCCATGCACAACTTATTCCATCTGATTTAGTTTGCCAGAAATTCATGGCGTCCGCCTCTGCGGACAGTTGATATATGACGAGCATTGTTGCATGAGCTTTGCTGCCCCACACCACGATCTTTTACCTAAACTTCCCCCTCGGAGAAACCCTTGTCCAAACCCCTTTCAACCCCCTTTACCATAGTCTGGCAGCTTTTTAGTCCGGTGCATTAGGAACACGATATTTCACCGTGGGCGAAGTTCCTTCCGCGAAAATCGAAGACGATGGATAAGGCTATAGGCGTCCCTGGAGCTTTTTCACTTTTTACTCTTTTTCTCAATTATCTTCGAATTATCCTTTGAAATACTAACGACGCTCAAGCATTTCGTTTCAGTTGATTATCTTGATTTATCACAACAGTGACAGGATCAAAAAATTACTTACAGGATTTTTAAACTTTTTTTTAAAAACTCCGCCATTTTGTTAAATTTCAATTCTTTTTTTTCGATCGAAGGTCATTGCACGGGCAATATCTTCTAGTTTAATAAACTTTTTGGTTTTTTTCATTTCCGGCACTGCGAAGGTCGCTATCACTGCAGCAGTGGGAGAACGTTTTTTTTTTTTTTGAGCCTTGGGAGATTGCGAATAACTCTCCGAATTTTCCATTTTTTTGTCCACAAATTTTGTCATGTATTTATTATACATCCACAAACATATCCTTAAAACAATAAAACATTCCATGCAGCAGTTTTCTTTGAAAAAATTGCCAAACATCACTTTTACGTCCCCCTTGAAAAAATAATATCTATTCGATTCGAACGAAGAAAATAATTCCGAAACTTGTCTGGCGCTTTTTATTCTCGGCAAACTTTTCTCCTCTACCATTTTGAGAAGAAGAAAGATCGAGGGTAGTGGATTAATAAGCGTGATCCACAGAGCTACTATAAGGTTAGTACAAACTGATTCTAGCAGGAGGACCAGCTCCCAGATGGTGGAGATGAGTTATTATATAATCGGATTGGGCTAATCCCTGCTATCCGCGTACAAACGTAAAGCCGATTTTGGTTCACTGGGGATATTCGGGTTCCCAAGAGCAGGACGAGGTCAGTTTCTGGAAACCCTGCGACAACGGAATGGCTCAAGTTCCGTAACCCCCTTCAACCCCATGATTTAGGGTGGAAACGACAAATTTCGGGGATCCCTTACCGCGCCTTTTGATGACTTCTGCTCAGTTTTTCACCCCTCATTTATCTCCTGTTCCTTTTCTGTTTTCTATCCTCGTTTAAAAAGTCTCAATTACTCCATCGGTCGTCAGGATATCGACGGGATTTTACCAGCTACTTTTGGGACGAGAATAGTATATTATTCCCCTAGGGAGGTAAGTAGGCGTTTATTGACGAGCGCGACATTTGCGGAACGAGTCCTGGTCTCCGTTTCAGTCTCGGCGCTCTTCCTTCCCTAGATGCATAATCTATTATTATCCTCGAGCTGTTTCCTCCAGTTACAATAAACCTTAGGAATATTTTAGCACACTGCAAAATGTCGGTTGGAATTTCTCGCTCGACGAAGCCAATGTAATAAATGTCTGCCAATCAACGTCTTAATTATCTAAAATTTCCCTCTCTCTCTCTCTCTCTCTCTTTCCTTTCTGATTTTGATTTCCTGCAGTAGTCATAACCATTCCACTCATAAACTTCTCATCCCACACTCTTTGAGCCCGATAAATACGAGTGTATTTCAAGCTTCCTTTGACTCGGTGTAGAAAACGTCTCTCTGAAGTCGCACTACGGCAATTTCTTGGCCGTTCTGTTACTGCAGCTTCTGGAATGAGGGAGGATTCGCCAATAAAAGGAGAAGAAGAAAAAAGAAAGAAAAAAAAAAAAGGTAAAGGTAAAGAAGAAGCAGAAGCAGAAGAAGAAGCGGATACTGGAAAATGAAGTCAACAGCTCTCGTCTCGAGTTGGTATACAGTCGAGGTTTTGAGGTTTAAGGTTTGAGCCTAAAAGGTCGTTCCTCGTTTCCGTGAAAAAAATAAAATGAAAGGACACATTTTTGAATAAAATAAGAACAGAGGGCAAGAGTTCATTGCGCTTGTCAAACCTGAGAATAAGCTCGACGAGAAGCTTCACCAATTTTCTTTGACTCCTGCAGGTGCACCATACACCGATCCTTGCAGGATCGTCTATATATACGCATTTTCTAAAGCAGCTTTGACCGTTGGGATTCGGCCCGGAAGTTCAAAGCAAAATCCAAATTGTCCTTCAAAGCGGTAGAAAAAAAAAAAAAGAAAACGAAAACGTAAAAAACAACCACCCACACCAAAGATCCCTTTAAACCTACAGGATAATATATTATCCGTGCTTAATCCCCCTCTTTGAGGTTTCTTCTTTCCCCATCCCTTACATGTACGGTCCTCCCCGATCGCAAAGCAATATTTGCATCACCAAAGAATTTCCCGGTCGCGATAGAATGAAAATTGCCGATAGCAAAAAAAAAAACTTCAGCTTTATTAATTTATTAATTTATTTATTTATTCTTTGTCTCGGTCGTTTCCTTTTCTGTTTTTTTTTCCTTTTTGTTTTTTTTGGGCTTCTTTTTTTGCAGTCTTTCATTTTTCCCAAATAGAAGCAATTTATCCTTGGTTTAATAGCTCTCAATCATTCATCGCTCAGAGTATTAGGTACCCCACCTTTATGTACTATATGTATACCGATAATGAATCGCTCCAGCTGCTATTCAAAGGAACCCAATTTAATAGCATCGCGGATTTCACGGTATTCTCTCTTTTTTTTCTTCCTTTTCTACGTTTCTAATACTTTACCGCACAGCGTTAGAGATGAGGTGAAATTCAGCTTATTCGTCTCCGTGAGGAAACCATTGATTTTTATACATCTGTACCTGTACCTTTGGTATATAATCGCAGCCATACCACGTGGGGAAGAAGAAAAAGAGTTTTGGAATAATAACTTGAAGAGAATAAGTCAATCTTCGAAATAATTAAAACCCATTCAATGATAATCGAATAATACTCTGGAGAGATGTTAAAATAAAAAAATAATGTAATCACGGTCAAATATACGCTAGGGTGGTAAAAAAAAGAAGAAACCTCGAGCGTATCGTTAAATTAGAACGTTATTTCTTTTACTCGAACGAAAATTATCAGCTTTTCATTAAAGAAAAAAAAAAAGAAAAAAAAAACAACAAATAAATGAATGAAATAGTATATTATGCCCCTAGGGAGGGAAGTAGGCGTTTTTTGACGAGCGCGACATTCGCGGAACGAGTCCTGAGTCGAGCGCATATATATGACATGTTTTACAACATATATGCATGAATGGCGTGTATTTTCAAAAAACCATCATTAATAGTTTTTCTTCCCTGTGATGAGTTTTTTTTTTTTTTTTTTTTTTTTTTTTCCCCCCTGCTGCGAGTTCTTTTCCCTGGTATTATTTCCCAGGTCTGAATACAGTAGCTTTTGTCCCTCTTCGGATGTTTAAAAACCTGGAGTTTTCACGCATGTGTTATAAAAAAGGATAAAAGTGACGAAAGACGAAATATAGCTTTGCAAAATGATCGTAGATCATATTATAATATACTTGTGTATAACTTATATCAATATCACAATATGATGTCGGTGACGATATAAGGGGTTGCATGTATAGACGTATACCTGAATATAATGGATATATATAATAATCGTCGAGGTAATTTCAACATTAGATTCGTATCTTGCGTATAGTATACGATATTATTCAACTGATCGAACGAAACGATAGTTTCATGGCTAGTCCAACGTCGAGTGGAAAGGGTGAGATTGAGAGGGTGCCGGTGCGGGGTGCGGGAACTATACGAGGTTAGCCCCGCGAGGTGATGGTGTTAGTAGTGGTACACGGGGGTGGGGGTGGGGGGCAAAGGTTATGAATTATTAATACGACGTATTTCATAAATCGTACACGCGTTCAAGCCCGAGTAATATTTTTATGCCCCTCTCTCACTTTACGATAACTATTTCCACCCTATTCCATAAATAATTTCACGTATTCGCCGCTCAGCTATACAGATACCCTATACACGTATAGGTGTTTTTTTTCTTCTTCTATATATACCGGAAGTTATACACGCCCATGTATAGTTTCCACGAATTCGTTTGTCTGGTAATAATTACGGAAACTAGAAGCCATAATGCAGATCTATTGATTATTCTACTGGTTGATTATAGCTAATCAAAAAGAAAAGTAAAGAAAAAATAAACTAGGTGTAATTACCTTCGATAGTAACGATAGTTTATTGTTATTTAATTAAATCGCGTATAAAGTTGAACAAATTTATCGCAGATATCTGTATATACCTTAGGGTCGTCCTTAACAGGGGTGTTTTTGAATTTCTATGCTCCCAGGGGCTTAAACGCTTCCAAATGGATAAAAAACAATCCCCTGAAAATTTGAGCTCTTAATATCAACTCTTAGATAGTCCGCATTCCAACCAACGTTTCTTATGGAAATAACATATTGGGAAAAACTTATTTTGCTCTTTAAAATTTTACAACTTGCAGGCAAATGAATTTACAATAATGAGTCGTAGATATTTTTGTAGAGAATTTAACGCTTCAAAAAAAATGTCTTTTATAATTTTTCGCTGAATCTACTAGTTCAAAAGTTATTCGAGGTCAAAGTTCAATTTCGACGTCGAATAACTTTTCAACTAGTAGATTTAGCGAAAAATTATATGAGACTTTGGACGGATTGTTTTTTATCCATTTGGAAGGGTTTAAGCCCCTGGGAGCATAGAAATCCAAAAACACCCCTGTTAAGGACCACCCTAATATATATATATATATATATATGTCGGATGTATGTTTTGGGGACAGATTTTCGAGCGCACGCATACTTTGGAGACATTTGTATTCTTTGAGGACAGGACTCAAAGTATCCATATATTAAAGCGATTATTTGAGGACATTTTCGAACATACATCATATGCATAGTTTGAGACCACTTATTCTTAGTTTTCAGTTACCACGTATAAATATATTACAGCGATGTTCTGAGGACATTCACGAATATATATTAAATGCATGGTTTGAGACCACTCATTTTTAATTCTCAACCCGCCACCCGTATAAATATGTTGAAGCGATGATTCAAGGACATTTACAAATATATATGCATTAGGGTGTCCGCTATTTCCCAAATTGACTTTTTTTACTTGGATATGGGCCAAATCATTAGTTTATAGCCTAAAAACAATTATGGAAAGAATTCTTTTTTTTTTTTAAATGCCATTAATGCACCTTCTAGACTTAAATTTTTTTTTCGCTTCCCATATTCATTATCTCATTAAATATTGATGATCCCACTACTGTTCTGATCTATTTAGATGGACAAATTTTTACATTAGAGAAAAAAAAAATTGAGTTTCGAAGATGGCCCGATTAATAGACATAACAAAGAGTTGTCGCTGCCTCTCTCCGTCTAGGTTTGCCGTCGTCGACTACATTGTTACAGCGTATTTTACACTACGATTACTCTCAAACGGTACGTCAGATCGCTCTCATCTTTGGGAATAATATTCAGAATATACTAAACTATTATGTGTTAGTCTTTTATCAAAATCTATAGAAGCAAAATGATGCTATCAATCAAAACGTTGGTTTAGATAGCCTCAGCTGTCGTATGCTTTACGTATTAAAACGTTCCACTTCCGAGGCAAATATCTCATTTTCTGTACGTCAGAAGTTCATAAAAATTTTACTGTGCATGTATTAGGTCATTCTTAATATATAGTCCATATTTTATGAACATCTATAGAAACTCGATTTAGTGCTCAACTACCTCAATGAGGTAAGGAATATAGTAAGCGAAAAAAAAAAATTAAAGTCTACAAAGTGCAAATATCCCATGTTAATCAAGTAGGAAAAGTATCGTCATTCCGGCAGGCGTTAATGGAACTTAACAAAAAAATTCCTTTCATAATTGCTTTTAGACTATAAACTAATGATTCGGCCTATACCCAAGTGAAAAAAGTCGAGTTAGGAAAAAGCGGACACCCTAATATACATATATTAGATCCGTGGCTTGAGACCGCTCATTCTCAGTTTTCAGCTTGGCCACAGATACATATATATTAAAGCGATGGTTCAAGGACATTTCCAAATATATATTGCACGCCTTGAGACCATTATTCAGAGTCAATAAAAATGAAAAAAAGTAGATTTCCGCATTTTCTTGAGTATAGACGATATTGGTTACATTGGCTGCCGCTCCGCCGCACTGGTGTACAGGAGCGATTATACACCGGACGCGCATACCTTCTGACCGGGACGCGCATGCCTTCTGACATTGCGAGTCCGTGTTAAGCGGTACAAGAATAATTAATCACTAATAGCAGAAAATTTACTAGATTTGTTGTCGTGTCGCACGTCATTTTTAAAATACAAAAAAAGATGCATCCAGGATTTTTTTTTTTACTCATGAATTAATTCTATGGGTTCGACTTATTGGGGCACGTGCTTCCATTGATGTAGGGACTTGAAACGTTGCAAACTTTTGTTTTGTCTTATCACCTGGATCAAATATGGGGGGCGGCATAATGGAAATGTTTCCGCCAGAATAAGGACCACCTCAATATAGTATAATTTATATATGTATATGGGGTATTCTTGCTCATCCAGGACACTTTTCTGCGATGAATTACCGATTTTAGTGCCATGCGAGATTTCGGTTCTCGGCCAATCCCTAATAACAAATCCAGAGTCATACTCCTCGATTTTAACTGGTTCAGAAGATATTAGATTTACGAAATATGAGAAAATCAGTTTTCGAGCGTATCGCGCTACCTTCAAACGTACGTATCTTTGGTTCGAGGGGTCCAAAAAATATTTTCGGATTTGTTGTTAGGGATTGGCCGAGGACCAAAATCTCGTGTGGCACTAAAATCCGTAATTCATGCGCAGAAAAGTGTCCCTGATAAGCGATAATACCCCATATATATATAACTGACCTCAAAATATGCGTCGTATATTGAAACTGGCTTAACTATCCATTCATCGCTATATATGAAGATTAACTGATTACTCCATACCAGAGAGCCTTTTTTGAATATGTTCATGCCTAAAAAAGATAGGGTCCCAAACCATGCGTTTGATATTTGAATATATGTGTATATAGAAAGCGCATAGTTCGAGGCCCAATTTAATTTAATACAATTTCCGTCATATGTATATAAAGTATGGTTTGAGGAGATGACTCCAAACGATGCTTTATATATGACCGGCTTGAAAACATGCGTTGTATAGCGAAACTGTTTGAATTATCCAATTATTGCTATATATCAAAATTGACTAATTGTCTGACGTTAGGGAGACGTTTTTACATATTTTTACGGTATAAAACGATGGGGTCTCAAACCATGCAATGTACATATATATATATATATATATATATGTATAAATTGAAAAATATCATTAACCCGACGAAATACGAGTAAGATTCGGGTTAATTACAGGGCTAAGTCACGTTTCGATGAGCGTTAATTAGGGTGACGTGATTCTACTAGGAATTACGTATTATTACACGGGGAAGTGGCTCGGATTATTGCTACAGACTCTATATGTACAGACTCAGCAAACTATGTACATACCTATCCTTACTTACATATTACTATGTACATAGGTAGGTACAAGTTTTACTCCTCGAGAAGTCCCACGCTCAACGCGGTTACTATGTAATACGAATAGGTGAAATTATACATCGAATTCAATATATATATATATGGGGCATTCCACGCCAAATCGGACGGTTTGAAAAACTTTTTTTTTTGATTTCTTCAATTTTTTGGTATTTGTCAGTACCCCTCGAAAGAGGCTTCCTGGTGAATTTTGAGATTTTTTTTATCACTGGTTCACAAATCGCTTTTTTTTTTGTTTTTTACTCATAACTTTCTTAATAATGGTCGAAATTCAACTTCTTTTTTTTCAAAACTTTTGTTTCTAGATAGCCTTTACAGAAAAAAATACAAAACAAATATTTAACCCGTTCTTAATGGAGATTTTTGAATTTTGGGTTTTCAATCGTGTTTTTGAAACTGTGTGTACCCTTCGATTTTTTTGCTTTTTTTTTGTGGCAAACTTCGATCCATTTCACGAATTTTTAGCCCAAGCTGATCATGGGATTCTAACAATTATTATTTTTTTTTAGAATTTTGAAAATTTAGAAATTTAGTTTTTGCTAGTTGTCATTCTTCAAATTACTTTTCTTCATTGTGTACTTTGATTAAATTTGACTCAAAACAAATATATATACATATATTTTCGACTAGTTTTTTTTTTTTTTTCGAAAATTTTAAAATCGAATTGTCGTTTTCATTCTAATATTCTTCGGTTTCAATTTTTTTTCTGTACGTAGATCGTAGAGGAAAGTACGTAAATTTTTACTCAAAATACTGAATATATCAAGTCTTGATATTTGTATTTAAAAGTCGCTCAAAACCATCGACGGTTTAGCAGGATTTTTTTATTCCTTTTTTCAAAATAATTCAGCGATCTTTAAACATTAATATTCGGTCTCGAAATTTTAGTATTATCCTCTACAATCTACGTATAATAAAAAAAAAAGCGATTTTATTTGAAGTTTAAAAATTTTTTAAATTCTTTAATGACCTTTGAAAATTTTTTTAACGGACCTGAAATTTGAAGAGAGTTCTCAAAACGCATGAGAATAACAAATTTTCATGCCAGCTTTTATACAGAGATGATCTGTGGAAAGTTATAAGCCGTGTGGGTAGGCAACCGGTGATACACTACGAAATGGCAACGCTGTCGATGCGAGAGTCGAATAAGTCGAATGACCGTATCTACAGACGACGTAACGGCAGCTGTCATTCTGCGGCTCTCATGTTGTTAGGTTAGAATGAGAGTTATAAATAATTGTCAGATTTAGATTTTGTAATCACAGTTCCCTAATACAACGGTAAATATTCTTTCTTAAGAAAGTGTAATGGGTTATTCAGGTAATTGCGGATGTCAATATCGGTTTATTTCGAACATTATTAGGTTATAACCTAACATTATTAGGTTATAACCCCGCAGAATGACAGCTGCCGTTACGTCGTCTGTAGATACGGTCATTCGACTCATTCGACTTATTCGACTCTCGCATCGACTACGTTGCCATTTTGTAGTGAAACACCGGTTGCATACCCACACGGCTTATAACTTTCCACAGATCATCTCTGTAGATAGATAAAAAAGACAAAAAAAAAGAAAGTCTCAAAAATATTGCCACCCCAATACATATGATACACGAATTACACGTATGAGGGTGGTATCGGCGAATTTTTATCGAGCCACCCCTAAAAACCGGTTACGAAATGAATAAAAAGAATCTATGTAATTATTTCGGATGTTTATTGTTATATATTTCACCCTTGGCCGTAGGGGATGAACTTTTCTATCTAAAATAAAAACATTTTTTCTATAATTTCAGCTGTGAATATTTCTTTGCGGGGGGGGGGGGGGGGGGGGGGGGGGGGACTAATTTTGAGAAAAAAAGGAAGATAAAAAAAATGAAAACACACAAATATCTGTGATTACTATTCTATATATTTATTTGAAGTCGATTTTGGGGTTGGGTCGATGAAAATTCGTTCATAAACCAAATAACGACCGCAACTCTTTCTGTTTGTAATTTAGTTTATTGTTTTCGACTAGGTTTTTCCTTACTTTTCTATTTTCTTCTCGAAAGTTAACGGACGTGAATGATTTCTGACGTTTCATTATACCCAGAAAAATTGGGGATGAAAAATAAGATTCTGTAAATTCAGCGAGATACTGAATCTACGTGTAATGGAAAACTAGCCGTGACACTTGCCAGACACGTACATATAGTTTTTCTTGAAATCTTTCGAAAAACTAAGACAAAGTCACGTACCCGTTAGTATATATGTATAACCATATACGTTTGCTTCTTGAAACTTGTTCATTTTCTACACTTTCCCTCTATTTTATTGTTTTTTTTTTTTTACCAAATTTTTTTTTTTCAACGTCATTTTCAACGATATGATATTCGACGCATTTTTGTTTTATTTTTTATTCTTTCTATTTTTTATCCTTATCTCTTTTATTTTTTATCGTTGGTAATGAATGATCATTGAAAAAGAAATAATTAATTAGATTGAAATAAACGACGTGACGTCTTGTTAATTTCTTATTAATATTATACCTGCGGATGATATTTTAATAAAATTGGACAATATCTGCCCTGCGAAATTCATCAATATCACGATTAAATTGTCGAACTCCCGCGCGGATAATCTGTAGGATTTTTATTTTTTTTTTAATTTTTTTATTTTTTTTTTTCAATCTGATTTGAATCCCATATATATTTGCATTGTCGAATTTCACAACGGAGTTTTAATAATCTTGATAATTAAAATTCGCAACGTTTAAAGCGATTTTCGCCTCGCGATATGGAGAGGAGTGAAAACAAAAAATTTCATCCCTTATTGCCAAAAGAAAAAATAATATCCCTCTGCGGATAAATTATATTCTGTTATTCTTTGATTTAAAATAATAATAATAATAATAATAATAATAAATCACACACGTCGTATGGCAAAAATCGAATACGTTTCATTTCATTTCTATCTCTCCTCATATCTTTTCCCCTCATTTTTATTTATTTATTTATTTATTTATTTATCATTGTTTTCATACTTCTGCCAATCGAATAATTGCAGAAAACTCTGCGAGATATACCGAAATATAAAAAAAAAGAAGAAGAAACTTTATAATAAATCGTATAATAAGACAGTTATAAAACTCGATCGAACATATAGCTTTTCATAATTTTCCTATAGTTGGCAAAGTAAAAGGGGAAGAAAAAAAAAACAGCAAAAGAAAAGAAAAGGAAAACTTCGTCGCCTGGTCGGAATATATATATATATATATTTTTTTCTCATTCTTTTATAATTTCTTCCTTTTTTTATATTGCTTGTTTTTTTTTCTTCTTCTATATTCTTCTCCTTCTTCTTTCTTTTCTCTTCTTTATTTTGTCAAACTTTTCTGATAAATGATCGGTCCCCCTCCTCTATATATCGGCCAGGAATTTGTCCCCGAAAAGAATTACGATCATAATTTTTACCCTCGACGATATATTATTGTTTTATTATTAATTTTTTCTTTTCTTCTCTTCTTCAAATTATACGGCGATTAATAATAATTCGAGTTTTGAAATTCCCAGTTTTCATTATATATATGTATATTTATAAATATTTATTGAAATAATTATCTCATATTATTATACATAATATATATATATATATATATATATATATATATATATATACTTTATGTGAACACAGATCAAATATTTTATATAATTATTCGGTTTCTCATTATTTTGCAAGAATATACGGATATTTTATATACTTATACATAGAGAGAGAAGTATGAGATAATTTGAATTTCTCATATCTGCACCTCTACGTTTAATATCCAACATATTCTACATTATTCTTCGATCCAATTACAGTAATCTTCTTATATGTACAAATCCCTTCCTCGATTAGACGATCGATATAATATACCCACGTCTGCAGCTATGAGGGGATATACGAAATTAAGCAATTCAAAATTATACCGATCATCATTCACGGTGTATATATCTATATTAGGGTGATTCAAAAAAAAAAAATTTTTTTATTTTTTCTGTCAAATAGGCTCAAAAGTTTCGCTCTCATGCCAAAATACTCTTAATAATAATATTAAGAGTGTCCTCATCGCATTTTTCTATTTTCCATAAGAATAACACAGGAAAAATCATTTTTGCTTATTCTGATTTTTGTACGCTACAAAGGACTGCTCAAACAGTAAATCGCTATATATATTCTTGTAGAGAATTGAACGCTCTACAAAAAAGGTCTCTTGGTCTTTTTCGATAAATCTAACCGTTTCAAAGTTAGTTTTTCCAAAATCGCTAAAAAAATTTCAAAACGGTTAGATTTATCGAAAAAGACCAAGAGACCTTTTTTTGTAGAGCGTTCAATTCTCTACAAGAATATGTATAGCGATTTACTGTTTGAGCAGTCCTTTGTAGCGTACAAAAATCAGAATAAGCAAAAATGATTTTTTCTGTGTTATTCTTATGGAAAATAGAAAAGTGCGATGAGGACACTCTTATTATTAATATTAAGAGCTCAAATTTTGACAGGCGTATTTTAGCATCAAAACGAAACTTTTGAGCCTATTTGGAAGAAAAAAAAAAAATTTTTTTTTTTTTGAATCACCCTAATCTATATATTATTGAAATCAAGGAAGAATCGAAAATGATTCAGAAGCAACACTGTTTTATCTATTTTTCCCCACTTTTTCTTTCTTAACTCGTTTATTCAAACGCCTTTCCCCTCCCGATTAAATTCCCACGCAATTAAAGAAAATCTAATTATCAGCTATCGATTCTATAATATATATATATACCAGCTCCTCGAAAATCAGTATCGGAAAACCATTTCATTTACTGAGCAATTCTATAACGTACGTGCTACTGAAAGTGGCGCAGCTACTAGTTTTTTTTTTGTTGCAAATTAAACAAAAAGAAAAAAATAATAATTTGAATACTAAATAGAAACTGGGGACAGTGTTGAAGTTCTGAATTTCAAAAGTTCCGAAGGGTAAAAATTCACAATTTGAATACTACCGGATCATAGATTTTAAAAATTGCATTCACCTGAAAATCTGCATAGCCGATTCCAAAAACTTCCAAACGAAGAACACCGGAGATTCAAAATTCCGCGAGCGACAGGTCCGAAAGGCCAAGTCTGTCAAATGAATCTTGAAATTTAAATTTTGGAAAAAAAGGCCTCAAAACCCTGTCAATTTAGATAAATTCGAATGAACTATTTTTTGTCCCCAGATTCCGACGAATAGACCGAAATTTTCAGATCTTTGAGTCTTCGGGAGTTTGGACTGTCGGAATTTCAATCTTCTAAACTTCAACGTTTCCGAAAATTCGAAATCGCCTCTAACGAGTTTCTCAACTTTCAGGGATTGACGGAATCCCTTCTTTCGTTTATTGCTCTACTCTTATAACAGAAGACTATCCAATTTTCATATTATTGCCAATAATTGGGACGTTAGTTAACGGAAATTGGAGAATTGAATGACATAATAGATGACCTCTCATTGTCTCCGAGAAGTCGAGCCACACTCCTAACCCAGTTCAGCCGAGCCAATTATCGAGTTACAAAAGCTGAGGAAATTCGCAGGATAAATTCTTTGTAAAGGTGAAAATTAACGCTGACAATAAGATCAAGTCGGTGTATCAGATTCTCGGACAATCGTATCGGGACAAAAACTTTCGGACAGACACCGAGCTTAGTGCCAATTATCTACATCAGACTCCGGAAAACCGTCTTCGAAAGAATAATTACAAATGGAAACCAAGAATTTGCCAATTAGTCAAATTCCGGAACAAACCAGGTTTTTACTGATTTCCTGATTTTTACTGATTTCTGACAATGAGAGAATCGAATTTTGTTTCTTGTTTTTACATTTCCGTAATTTGTCCACTTTTTTCGATTTCAATTGCGAAGTTTTCACGGATGTGATAAAATACTGGCTTGAATAGCTACACGTGGGTTTAATTATCCGAGGGTGGGGTCAGACAGGTACACCGACTGTCGGAATAGTTCGGGGTTTCGAGAGCCCGTTTCACCTAAAACAGGTTGAATTAATCGTAACGAGGAAATATCAGGCTTTATCGACGGGCATAAACTGATTTTCAAAACTAGTATTAGTATTACCCGCTTCGTGGTTACGTCGAAACAATAGGAAATTTCGTTTCCTATATGCATACCTACCTTGTAACTCATAAAGCGATGCGCAGTAAATACATACACAGGTTTAATACATGCAGAGGTAATTCGCTCGACAAAGTGCCCTTTGCAGACAGTTCACTGTTCTCTGCACTCTGTTTGCAACATATATGCATGTATATCCGAACTGAGCACGAAGCTACATACTTGGCGGTTAGATCCAGCCAAATGAACACAGAAAATAATTAATCCACAGCAAGGTAATTAAGGTGTATAAATTTCTTTAGTATATGCGTTAGAAAGAACGTACACGGAGCCATTCCATAAGTTTCATTCCATTATCCAAATCTGTTGTGAAGATAAATTGTTTACCGTACATAACGTGTACTTGAACTAAGCACAAAGCTACAATATGCTTGGCGTTCACAATTGAGACAAATTAACACTGAAGATAATTAATTCACAGCAAGTTAACGAAGGTGTTTAAATTTCTTTAGTATACGCGTTAGAAGAAAGATACGTGAATCTGCTCCGTGAATTTCATTTAATTATCTTTAAGCATTGTCAAGGGAACTTGGTTACCGTTTTGAAAAATTTGTTGTTAAAAATTGTTACAATTGAGACAAATTAACACTAAAAATGATTGATTCACAGCAAGTTAACGAAGGTGTTTAAATTTCTTTAGTATACGCGTTAGAAGGAAGATACGTGAATCTGCTCCGTGAATTTCATTTGATTATCTTCAAGCATTGTTAAGGGAACTTGGTTACCGTTTTGAAAAATTTGTTGTGAAAAATTGTTACAATTGAGACAAATTAACACTAAAGATAATTAATTCACAGCAAGTTAACGAAGGCGTTTAAGTTTCTTTAGTATACGCGTTAGAAGAAAGATACGTGAATCTGCTCCGTGAATTTCATTTGATTATCTTCAAGCATTGTTAAGGGAACTTGGTTACCGTTTTGAAAAATATGTTGTGAAAAATTGTTGCATTGAGACAAATTAACACTAAAGATAATTAATTCACAGCAAGTTAACAAAGGCGTTTAAATTTCTTTAGTATACGCGTTAGAAGAAAGATACGTGAATCTGCTCCGTGAATTTCATTTAATTATCTTTAAGCATTGTCAAGGGAACTTGGTTACCGTTTTGAAAAATTTGTTGTGAAAAATTGTTACATTGAGACAAATTAACACTAAAGATAATTAATTCACAGCAAGTTAACGAAGGTGTTTAAATTTCTTTAGTATACGCGTTAGAAGGAAGATACGTGAATCTGCTCCGTGAATTTCATTTAATTATCTTTAAGTATTGTTAAGGGAACTTGGTTACCGTTTTGAAAAATTTGTTTTTTGTTGAAATCGATTTTTAGAATGGAGTTTTGGCCTGTCGATATTTGAACTGAGTATAATGCTAGTTCCTAATTCGTTTTCGCTTTGTTTAAGCGATATTTCAATACAGTGATTAACGCCAAGGTTGTGTATAGCACATGGAGAAGCGAGAATTCCATGGGGGTGTTCTTCCGGCTGTCTAAAATACCAGAAATTCTCAGGGTTGAAGGGTCTGTGCCGACAGTCTCGAGGACAGAGGCTAAAAGAGAAAGGATGAATGTTAGGGTGAAAAGCTTGAGCTCGAGCTCGAGCAATACCAAGAGCCTGGAGATCAAGCGAAACGAGTACCTCTGGGTACCTGGAAGGAAAGGGGAGAGAGGGAAGAGGGAAAAAGAAGAAGGAAGCAGACGTAGAAATGGAAGAATTAATTCTACAGCCCCAACCCACCTGCCTCTCACCCTTAGCATGACTACCTCTAATAAAACAAGGCTGTAAAAACATCAAATCAAACTTTACCTCCGGCCTAAAATTACCAACTCTCTTTCTCTCTTTCTCTCTCTACAGAAAAGGACCAGAGATTTTAGTCTTCTTCATAGATATATACATACACACCCTGCACGTATAAACCCTCATACTTTTGTCGCTCACGAATTTCGCTGCACGCAGGGAGAAATACTTGAGTGAAGTTTTTTTTACACCAAACCAACCCCCTGTAACATCCCTCCCACCCCCACCCCCATATCACTCCACCCATAAAATCTTGGCAATCATTGACTTTCCCCCTCGTCGTCGTTTCCGTTTTTATTTATTTTTTCTTCCCTTTTTCTTTCCCCTCTCTTTTTCTCTCTCTCTCTCTCTTTTATATAAAGTATACGTTTATGTGGGTATTTGCGAAAGGACTCGCGTCAGCGCAGTTTTATCTTTCGAAGAAAATTTCTGTTTATATTTATTTATTCGAAGTTTGGAGATTTTCCTGCTAATGAACGACACGGGGAAATAAATAAATAAATAAATAAATAAATAAATAAATAAATCTTATGGAGGGCAATTTAATACTGGGGAACGGTTTCTGACGAATTGTTTGAATTTTAGATCGAATTTGGTTCAGTTCATTCCCGGGGTTTGTCAATTGCGCGGAACACGCTTGGCTCGACATTTTCACGACTAAGTACAAAGATGGGTATGACCTTCCATCGCTTTGAAGTATCGAGGATCAGGAAAGATTCCGCGACTGTCTTTGACAGGGATTCATTAGAAATTTCATCTTTCTTCTCGTACAGCGAAACGAAATCGTTCGCATCCTGTACTAATTAACTTTTGGCCAAAATTCGGTTCAGAAAATTCCAAGATTTTCAGGATCCCGTTTATCTTAGGTATAAACCGGATCCCTCGCGGTTTTGACGGGGACTTAATACATTTCTCAACATCTCACGGGATTGGGAATATTTGGTAATGATTCTGGAAATATTTGACCAGAAATTTATGGATCTTATTCTACCATGAAAGAAATTTCTTACTCTTTGTTAATATTTTCTTCTATTTATCACAGAAACGATGAATAGATATGAATAATTGGATTCGACTAAGTGAACCATTTCTCTCTCATTGATTTCATTGAGATTTTATTTTTTTTCTAGATCTCGTGACAATTCGTCCATTGAGATCTTATATAGAAATTAGAACGCAGCTTTACTGAGAAATTTTCATTTTTTTTTCTTGAAATTTCGCTGATAAATCCTTGAGAAATTTTCGGCTGATATCTGAGATCCGATGGAATCATCGAAGACGTTGAATCCCTTAAATCGAAGGGGTTGACAGTTATTTTATTTTTATTTACAAGCACGGAGAACTAAGCAGAACTAAACCAAGTCAACCTTTACAATTAGTCACAGGGCGATTCATGCACGACGACTCGACCGGGTCCCCGCGTCTGATATCGACCCGTTGAACTACCACCTTTAGTATTCTATCTCCCTTCAACTCCCTCGTTAAGCTCTGTTAATTAGCCCACGTCTGTTGTATGCATATATGTCCGTCGACGTCTGCAGTCTCTGACGAGAAACGAATGGGATCGAACACTTGTCTGTCGTCTTTATTTTACCATATTATAGTAGTACGAGGTGAATAAAAGAAAACTGTTTCATTTTCAATTCTCTATTCCATATACAGGGTGAGTTTTCTCCGGGGTCTAATCTGGGAGGAGTTTCGACGCGGTTAGGCTCCGCCTTCTTCTTGATACGTGTGAACGTAAAGAAATTTCGAGATTAGGGCATCTGCTCTAATAATCGCCCTGCTATTATTCTGAAATTGACGAGTTTGAATAGAAGAAGGCGGAGTCTAACCGCGTCGAAACTCCTCCCAGATGAGACCCCGGAGAAAAGTCACCCTGTATAGCGATAAACGCTTGACTTTCATACTTTCTCGCTTTTCATTTCACCAACATTTCTCATTCCTGCTCAGATATTCGGAGTCTTGATTTTTCGATTATATCTGAAGCACGAAACAATTCAATAGAATAAAAATGTTAAAAGGATAGAAAGAGAAAAAAAAGAAACGATTGAATGTGACTTTTTTGTTTGTTTTTGTCATTATTACTATTAGTTTCGAAATTCTATACTTACTGGTCCCTCCGACGTATATCGGGGTCCAGATGAGCTGAGCACTGGCCAGATGAGTTGCGGTGTATAAAAAAGCGTTTAAATCGATACCCCAGAGTATAGCGGAGATGATTATTATCAGAGCTTGAAAAGCTGTCATTTTTAAACGAATGATTAAATGTGTTAAATTCCACCTTTATTATTATTATTGTTATTGTTATTATTGTTATTATTATTATTATTATTATCGTCATATATATCTTAAAATCATGATGGAGAATTGTGGAATATTATCAATAATTCCTTATATTTATCTGATAAATTAGAGGTCCTAATTCTCATCGATAATCGAACATTACTATTTACATGATCATCGGACATAGTAATATTTAACAACGCGTATGTAATTTGGTTATGAAAATTTGACAATATTTTTTCTCTCTCCCAAACTCGTCATCCTCATCATCATGATCATTTATAAAATCGGCAAATTTTCAAATCGAATTATACCCTCTAAACCGATATCGTGTAATAAATTGACGAACGAATTCTTTCCTTTCAATTTATTTTTCTTTTCATTTTCAGAAAACCGTTTCAGCCACTTTCACACACACACTAACGTATTAATATATTATTTCCATTTAATTAAAACATCGCGAACAGATTTGCGCAGATCACCGAAATTCGAAATAAATTCATTGTGCAATCGGAACTATCGTTGAATCGAAGTTTAATTTCTTTCTTTATTTCTTTATTTTCTATCGTGTTTATTTTACTTTTCACACCATTTTCTTTTTTATGGTAATCCAACCGCAGCCACGAAGTCCAAATTCGAGATGAGAGTCCGCTTCGGAGTCGTGGGTGTTTTCAACGTCTCCGTAAATTCTGCAAAAATAGAGAAAGAGAAAAGAAGAATAAAAATTTATAGATCGAAAGTATTTTTATTCCCTTTTTTTTTTATCGCTATTTGTTGTTTGCACACAGATTTCGGGAAAGGTGGGAATTGATTGATCGCTTCCAGCAATGAAACCGCAATATATCGGCAAACTAATTGATGAATAAACATCGTATGGGAAACACATCGATTCATTATTTGGAATGTGTAATAAATAAGGCCTATAAAACAACGGGTGAATCCCCCGATTAATAACTGCCACAAAAATCACCTCAGTCGTTTTATTTTTCACGATTTTTTGGTTTCTCTTTCTTTCTTTTTTTTTTCTTTTGTCGTTTTATTCCGATTTCAAAGCGAATCGTTCGTCCGATATTAACGATTCACCGTTTATTTTATTCGACAAAGGATTGCCCCGCAGTGTGACTGTATGAAAAAAAAAGAAATTACGAAACTAAGAAATTTTTATTGAAAGGCTGAGACGATTTTTCGACGTTTTATATTATTGCAAGATTTATTTTGTCTTTTTTTTTCGTCGTTTTTTCTCTCCCTTTTCTGAATCCTGACTTTGGGATATTTAACATTTTTGGGATGAAAGAAATTGTTCATTTCTCTTGTGTGTGTGTTTTTTTTTTCAGAGTCAATCTTTGAGATGAAGTTTTACATTCTGCGAATATTGACGGTCAAGCTGTCGGCCACAAATTAAATCGCACCCCAATTAGTCAAGAATTTAATTAAGACCTCCGGGTTATCTAAGGTCCTTGAAAATCTAGGATTTCATATCCTGACGTCCTGCGGTTTTGGCCACCCTCAGAATCGCCATGGGACTTCGGCTATAACTTCCTTCACGCTATTAAACTACCTCTCTAAACGCAAACCCCAGGGAATTTGAGTTACAACAGTTTTACTCATTTTTCAAGCCTTTTTTTTTTATCCCTCCAACTTTTTCCTCATCATTCATTTCCACGTATTACACACCAGATTTTCAAGCTCTCACAGATTTAGAGGAATTTCGAAAGATTTCCAAGATTTGAAGTGACTTGAAGAGAATATTATATGAATTTTCGAAAAACTTACGAATCATTTGCAAAGGACTTGAAAAAAAAAAAAAGAAAAAAAACTCGAAGTGATTTTAACAGATTTTGTGTTATGCCAGATTTTTCTGAATACATTTTCCCATTGGTTTTTAGAAAAAGAATATGGGATAGGGGGTGAAAAGTGGATATGAGGTAAACAGTAAAAGCGTAGGTATACTGGGAATATCCGACGGTTGGTAGTATATGGTAATTTAACGGGAGTAAAATTCCTTATTGATGCCTTTTCGCGCATACAGAAGATCTGGTAGGAGCTAGAGCTGCAGAGCTGCCATTGAATACAAAAAACTTGCCCGCGTGGATTCTCGACGAGCTCGTACTCGCACCCTTCATATGTACGTATACACACTCGTATTTATACATACACCTTATATATAAATGTGTAAAAATGTGTATGAAAGTATCAAATATGCGAGCATTAGGTATGTATGAAGCATTTTGCTAACCCTCTCCCCCTCCCGCTATGCCTTCAGTCTTTTTTTCATTTTTTTTTCTTTTCTTTTCAACTCCCTCTTTTCCTCAGCCCCGTATACACGTACAAAATGGTACCCATTCCTCCTCCTCCATTCCCTGGCTCCTTTTTCTGCTCAAGTTCCACTCAACGAAGTGTGTGCGCCTCTTGCCGCGAAACGACCGAAAAATGAAATAAGTATAAGTTTTTACCTAGCAGGATGCAAAACGGGAGTATGCGCCTCAAAAAGTCGACGAAATTTCAGCCCGATTATTTTTCAATCGAAATATAAATATTCTACACAAAAAACTGAGACGATTTTCTATCAGCGAAAATTTCGAGGGTCCAATAGTCTTCGAATTAGAGCCATTTCCAAGTTGGATAAATCAGCGCGATACCGCGCTAACTGGCGGTGGCGTCTGGCAGCAATCCGACCGTTACGATTGTCTACGAGCCGGGATTGGTGAGAACTTTGATTGTGTGTAATTTGAAAACTATAATAGTGACGAATTTTGTTTTGATACAAATTCGTCGTGATTTTTCACAGGGAATAGAAACGCAACGGTGATATGGGTGATTTTGTTGAATTGAGGAAATGAGGTCGAGATTTTTGTGCCAAAAGTGAAAAGCAACTCGTAGAACTAGTCGGAGCTTCGATTCGAGATATATATAATTTCTATTCAACTGGATTCAAGCCTCGTCTCTCAGGAAATTTTCGATGCATATCGTTCGCGTCCCGGAGCCCTCATCTTTTTCCCTATAGTCAAATACGAGATCCTAGGGGGCTGCGGAAAACGACGGAAATATTCTAGCGATTGTATACTATACGCGAAAGCGGAAGAGCCGATATATACATGTATATATATATAAGCGTGAAAAGAATGTAAAAAAAAAAAGAGCGAAAAAAGAAAAAAATTCTCCCTGAAAAATACAAAGAATTCGAAATCGTATCTCGTCGCATTTTTGCTGCACCGTTACTTTTTTTTTTTTTTTTTCTTTTTCTAAACATTGTCACTTTTTTTTGTGTTTTATTTCTTCCTTCTCACTGTATCATATACATTATATCATTCGCCCAAGCAAACAGGTAGTATACCTATACGCGAGATAAAAAAAATTCTCTGGCAATTTAAAAGAGAGAGAAAAATTTCCTTCTTTCCTTCTCTTCCCCACTCCTCGCAGCTTGTTTTTCTTTCTTCTTTTCTTCTCTCATCCACGCAATCAGGACTGCCGAGAGGATTCAGCGAAGCGTGTGATAAAAGAAAAAAAAAAAAAAAAAAATAGACAGAAAAAGAAAACTTCTGAAGCAATTAACAGGTATATGTATATATATATATACTATGTATATTTCTGTACGTATGTACATATGTATGTATGTACGTATATACCAAAGGAAAAAGTAAATTTTTACCGATTGAGTAAACGGAACGATCCTGGAGCACGTTGAAGTAAAATATTTGCATTTTTTGAAAAAGTTTTTTAATCTTCGTAGCACAGTTGGTTATTCGCCGCAAAAAGAGAAGCTGAAGAAGGATAAAAATCGCGCGGAAATTGATAGCTTCAGGTTGAAGTAAGTAAGAAGAAAAAAAAAAAAAGAGAAAGAAAAAATGGAAAAAAGTTCGCAAATCTTTCGCTCTAGAATCTGATCGGCATTGGGGTAAAGTTTTTAGGGGGATGGAGGTTAATTTTATATATCTTCAGGTTCGACTACGGTTTTGTGGGGGGGTGAGAGCTGAACTGAGCTGCTACTCGCCTTCTTTTGCAATTCCTTACTTATACTTCTTATACTACCGCGACGACGTAGTTGCTGAGAGGGAAACACAGATGCTACCAAATCCTGGTGAAGTAGGAAACGAAATGTCTGACGAAATGAAACCCCGTTGAACCCACTTCCTCTCGCCACCCCGCCTCGCCCCACTTACACGACTTTACTTTACTCTCTTACCGAAGAAACTAATTTACGAAGAGAAATCGAATCGACGCCCTTCAGCTACCAACTTGTTACTATCACTGAGCTCCGCGACCCCCAAGGAATCAAAAAAGATCTTTTTCTGTTAGGAAAATTGAATTTTTTCATTTTATTGCGAAAATTTTGTCACCCCGCATTCCCGACGAGAAACTATTTACTTTAGTACCATGTAGAATAATCCGCGAGGATTGATCGTTCCCGGATTAAAGTGCGAAGGCTTTCGAAGCTTTTCGAACAACTCACCCTGCAGCTTCGCGTTTCCATAATTATACTACGTTTATAAATTATACAATCGTCCGAGACAAAGGGAAGAAATAAACATGGAATTGCTGAGTTGGGATTATTAAAGTGGGCATCAAGTTGTTAACGGTAATTGTTAAGCTCCGAGATAAAGGATCACTCGTTCTCCGACTGCAGGTTGGACGAAGCCAAATCCGTCCCCAGAAATTCCTTCAAACAACTTACCTTCTGCTCCATCATTTTATGCCTCACTCAAAGACAAGGCGAAACTCGGTTATTTTGGTAAATGAAATTTATACACATCGTATAGATAGTTCTTTAAAAACATAACTCGATCAGTATTCTTTCTAATAATTAAATCCAAAGGCCGGAATAAAATTTTCCTTTTTTTTTTTTTTACGTTTTTTTAACAATCTAAACTTTGGAAATATGAAGAAAAATAAGAATCGATTTTTTCCAATTTCTGGACTAAAATAACCCCTTGTATAATCGAATACCAAATATACTAAATACTAAATACTGGATCTAGTCTCTGGGAGTCTGTCTCCCATTGCGGCAAACGTATGTTAATAATGCTTCGCTAATGTAGGTACAGACACACAGTATAGTGGACAAGCCCAGCTGGCCGGACCACACACATCCCATTTCTACTTTGTCGGTGGGGCTGGTGTTCCTGGGGGATTTCGAATGGAGTTGAATATTGTTGACCCTCGGAATATAAGCTTGTCCAATGTCCATGCAGCTTGCTTCGCCTACTACGGAAAGCTCTCGAATGGGTCAAATAATTATACAGCGAGGAAGAGTATTACATAATCAACAACTCGTCCTAAGGGTTGCAATTTTATTGAACTTTTCTTCCACCTTTTGACCCCCGAAGAATTTTCTCCTTTCCATATCCTTGGCGAGAAAATCTTTCTTTTTTTCTCCTGGTGGAAAATTTCCTACCGATTTCTTGAGCCTACGGTGAAATCTAAACGGGTCAGATCTTGGGTCGAGAAATTTTCCCGATCGTACAGAAATAAAGCTTCGACTGATTGTGAGAATAACCCCTTCGGTAGGTTCGCTTTGCACGAACATGGGCCGCTATATTTGATAGAAAGATCGATGCCAGGTGATTCTATCTGACGTAGGGTGCTGCAGGGTTTCGATGAGGGTTGATTCCGCCTCTGGTTCACCCCGCGCTTTCCTTATCCCGGCGAATACGACGGCGATAATGTATATAGTACATACGCGAAATTTCTAGAAAGGAATGGGAACCACGAAAACCAGAACAAGTAAGGAATTGGGGGCAGGGCTTCTCCCAGAGTCCAGTATAAATGCTAATCGTCGATTTCAATCAACTCGTCTTTAATTGCGCCTCGTGTAAACAGAAATCTGTATTAGAACTCGGAGTCCTCGCCTCTGCACTCTCTCTCTCTCTTGCTTTCTATCTGCGGCGGGAATTAATCAAGTGGCTTTTCAATTTCAATTTCAATTTTAATTGTTTACCTAGCCAAGAGTCAACGTGCCTTATATATTTTCTAAAACCTCACATTCCGAGTCATTCGTATCCCTCTGTGATTCGCTAACAGCCCGAATTCTTCCGCAGCTAATATCCATTTTCTATCTTCGAATCAACGTCGGATTTCTAATGAAAAGAAGAACGAAAAAAATTTAGACCGGAGATAATAGAGTGCAGAGATGATCTATTACCATTCACCAAAGTCTCGACGTGTCTAGTGGTAATCCGCAATAGTCCAAAGAAACATGACCCAGAAAGGAATTAATGGTATGATAAAATCCGCTGGAAAGTAGGTTTAGCCGCTGGTGATGGAAGAAGAACTATAGGAAACTGCGACGAGGGCTGAAAAATATAGGGGAGAAGTAACAAGAGGAAGAGGAATAGAAAGAGAAAGAGAAGTGAATTGGGAATGTATGAGATGCTGTTGGTATGATTGGACAGCCTCCTCCTATCCAGAATTCCTCCTGGGTTCGCTTGATTTAGGTTTCTGCTTGGTTTAGATTTGCCCGAGGAATGGAAAAGGAGGTGAGAGAGAAAGAGAACGAGAGAGAGAGATGAGTATAAACAAAAACCGTAAAAGGGTGTTTTTTTTAACCCAACAATGACAAAACAAAAAAAAAAATCAAGCACAGCTTAATGTTTGAAGAAAAAAAAATTCAATTTACAAATCTTCAAACCGTATATATGGGTCCGAATTTCTACGTGTCCTTTTTACCCCTTTGATCAGGCCGGGATGTAACTGTAATTTTGTAACTTGATCACGAGTTCGTAAGGTAGAACCGAATTACACAACAAGTTTTGGGAATTAAAGTTTGATCAGAAGTTTCACTGAGCTTTAGGGATTTAAACTGTCGAGTAGTAGCACTGGGATGATAATTAGGGCTTGTCCATTGACGTTAGGGTACTCGGGGTTAGACTCGAGATCGTGAGATCTGTGACAGCTGGAGTTTTTGATTTCTAATAATCGGTCAAAAAGTTATGGTGAACTGAAAGAAACGCTCTGTATATCATCCGGGCCTTCTTATTTGGAGGAGAGTCACGTACTTCGTTCTTGACAGGGCCTACCAAATTTAAAACCCACCTACCAACGAATAAATCTACCAGCTACTTCCATCGATCGAACGAATTCGAAAATGGAAGAATAGGATGAAGTAAGAGGAAGACGAAGAAGACGAAGAGGAAAAAGGAATTTTTAAGAGCAACGATTTTTATCCGATTTTTTCCGTCTCTTTTCTCTCCCTCTCTCTTGATTCCTCGAAATATGTAACCAATTTTTGAGACCCTGTAAATAACGGGATTTCAAACGGCGCGTGAACCTCTGATCCTGAAAATCGAATTAAGATTCCTTCTCGCTCTACGCAAGTAGGTGACCTAAGGGCGCGTTGCACGCTGTTGCTTATAATATACAAATCGAAAGCAGTATTGAAGGTGTGGGCGTTGGTGTAATGGAAAATCAATATTTCATTCGTCTCTCTCTCTCTCTCTCTCGCTCTCTCATCTCGATGGTTTATGTCAAAAGAGTAAATTCTCAGGGGATCGAATTTAAATATTTTGTGACACGGAACGGAAACGCGGTAGATGCATAATATTATCAGATATTTTACACCAGTGACATATAAAAAAGCTCTCTGCTCTCCGCGCGATGATGTTACGGAAAAAATTGTTTACCCAACAAAAGTTGCGTTTCAATCAACTCTACAACTTTCATTCAATACATTATTCTCTCCGATGTATCCCTCGGGTGTTATACTGGAAAATCTACCCACCGTCGATTTGACAGATACGTTACACTCTCCATTGGCTACATCATATAA
Source organism: Rhogogaster chlorosoma (assembly GCA_944452935.1). Classification (NCBI taxonomy): domain Eukaryota; kingdom Metazoa; phylum Arthropoda; class Insecta; order Hymenoptera; family Tenthredinidae; genus Rhogogaster; species Rhogogaster chlorosoma. Next base: position 3,041,513 of record OX101801.1, on the reverse strand, counting down.
AGGGATTTCCGGCGCTGTGTTAATTTGACGATAAAATACACGGGAAATAAAAGTTGCGTATCGACTACTTCTTCGATTTTTATATCGAACATTTTTTCATATAACGTACTTCTGACGAGTTATAATCAAAAATTTACTCACGATCGATTTGCCAGTCACACTTCACAGACAAAATTATATAATCGATTGTCCCGGGCTGTACGTTGACGATACGAAAAAATTTATGGAATATAAAAGCTGGGTATTAATTGGTCGAACAACTTTCATCTGAAACATTTTTCCGTATCATGCATCCCTGCGGGATCAAACCAAAAAATCTACTCCAGATCGATTTGCCGCCAATACTCAACGTGCAGTATGATATAACTGGCTTTTGCGGACCCTGCGTTGATGCTACAAAATATTTCGCGGAATATAAAAGCTCGGTATTACTTGTTTGAACAACTTTTATCCGAAGTATTTTTTCGTATCATGCATCCCTGAGGGTTTAAACTAAAAAATCTGCACCCGATCGCTTTGTCATGAACACATCACATGCAGCATGGTACGAATGGCTTTTGCGGGTCGTGCTTTGATGATAGAAATTATTTCGTAGGATAAAAAAGCCGGGTATTGATCAGTTGGACAACTTTTATTGGAAACATTTCATCGTGTGCTTGACGTGGGGGTGGATGTACTGAAAAATCTGCACGGCTTAATTCGTCGGAATTCTCGACCGTCCGAACGAGTACGACACATCCGATCATAAATAATCCGCGCATTAGCCAGTTCTTTCTCTCCTCTTATCAGAACTGAAAACATACTCCGCCGATAGTCCAGACGTTATTTAACCAGTACACATAACTTCCGGATGCGGCATTATATTCCAGAAACCTATTTCCAGACGAGACATTCGTCGCTGGATCACGTCGCGGTCGCACCGAGGCGAAAGGAAATAACTTTGACAAAGATTTATTATCATTGATACGCGGGTAGAGGCGTGACACAAAACGTGATGAATCATAGCGGGGAATCCCGGGACACAACTCGACTCTGCAGCAACCCCTCGAAAGTGTTTCGGTGAGTGGTGTGTCGCTGCACAACCCCGTGGGCCGTTGGCACATGTATCGCTGCTCGCAGCCCTAATATGTTTTAATTCATCATAATTTGATTAATCCACGTTGTTTGTGCGCCATAATTACACCGCGTTACACAATAGCAATGTAGCCGGCGGTGTACCAGCCTCATAGTACATGCCCCTCTATACCATCGATTTCTCATTTGGAAAGGGTGAAATACACGCGAGGAAGACCGTGACTAAGGAAATCGTAGACCAGGAATGACCCTTGTGTATAACGAGGAGAGTGTCGTCGATTTTTCACAATATTATTGTTTGCTTTTCAACTTTTCATCGCCAAAAATATGCGAGATAGAAAAAAGATTTGAAAAAATTATTAGTTTCGCTCGAAAAGTTACATCTGCTTCGAATTTCAACGTAATTAAAGAGAAAAAACAAGATTCTGTCTTGTCCTTTTTCTTTTTTTCATTTATTTTATACCAAAGAATATTTTTGAGAAAAATATTACATGGAGGAAAAAATGTGACAGTGCGAGATTCGATCTTTTTTTCACGAGGTCTTCGTTCGGTCTGGGTGGCGGCATGACGAGGTGGTAATAAGATCGTTTTTGATAACCTTACACAAGGTGAGGGTAATAGGGGTTTGATTAATCGACGAAGCTACTGTTCGAGAACGAAAAAAAAAGAAAAAAGAAGGGGGAAAAAAAAATTCCTCCTGCCTTCGTTTGACGCCCTGTCAACACCGACCCCTAATAAATTTATCGTGTTCACTGCAAATATCAATCGAACCCTCGATCGACAGCTCATCTTCTCTGCTCGGAGCCCCTCGACCACCGAAAGTCTGTATAATAATAAAATAAGGAAATTAAAGGAAGAAAATGAAATTGGAAAATTGAACAATCTTTTTTTTTTCTCTCTCTTCTTTTTCTTCTTTTTGATATTTCATGTACCGATAAACGCGTCAACTAACTCGATCTCTTCAGTTATCTCAATTTCGCGAAAAGTTCTCGTTATAATATCGTGCGACGGGGAACAATAAGGTCCTCGAAAAAGTGAGAGAAAGAGGGGCAAGGGGTGAGAGCAGCGATCAAAAGGAAAGCAATTGCGTAATTGTTAGACCTTGAACAATTCCCAGATCTTGAGCCTGTTATAGTCTACCCGGGGCTATTCAGTATTTCTCCTTTTGTAACAATAATTTACATCCCTCAACCCCTGTTTCATACTCTTTCTCCCTCCCTCTATCGTTCTCTTTCTTTTACCCTCAGCCCGTGTATTAACGTCGACTCTCCTCTTAGCAGAGTAGATTCGTACTACCTATTCGCTACGCCGAGAGATATTCCATTCTTATTATTCGCTCGCGCGTGAATAGCGCATCCGAAGCATTGAAATAACGGAGAAGAACGCATTCTCAGTTTTTCACGGATTACTAATACGGGATGATGAATCCACATACGTACGCAATGCTCTGAAGAACTGTGCGCAATGGCAGAGACGCGTTTTATATTCTTTCAGATAAAACAACAATGCTACTGCCCGTCATTCGTGTTCCCGGAAGAGTGGGAAACATTGATATACAATATATGTTTTATGCATGTACATCAGTGCTTTTCCCTCTTGAGTGATCGATAACAAGCCGTAACTTAATAAATGACTCATTCATTACTTTTTTAATCTTATACCTTGGTCCGTTGTTATCGTTATTAGGATGTTTCGCTGTAAGTTATTTTTATACATGATAAAACCGATAAAGTTGTAGCGGGCGACGAGCCGAATCCAACGATACCAAACAAGGTTATATTCGATTGACTAGATACCGCGATATCACAGTTTGTTGTATAAGGTCGGCTGCTAGCGCCTAGTGCGCTGCATCCCGCTGCGCTGCGCTGCAGTGTACCGTCACAGCGTGTAGCGCGCGCGGACTATAAGATGGAATATCCCGTGCCGGAGTAAACGGAAAGGTATCTTGTTACGTGTCGTTGAACTCGGCTCTTTGATGGCTATAACCTTGTCTGCATAAAATAGATGAAAAAGATAGTAATGAATAACGTGTTTTATTAATATCTAGTTCTAACAAAATTTCCTTGCATGTAAATGTGCAGAATAAATCTTCACTCTATGTGCCTGATGAGCTGTTGTTTACGATAATGTGCCGAGGAAGAGGATAAGCTGGAAGAGTTTTGACCAACGTGGAATCCCCTCGTGAAACAAAGGGATAAAGGGACCCGGGATGAAGGATGGGGTATGAACCTTCCTCATTGTCAGTAGTCAGCAGTCAGCAGGCGGCATGGAATCCCCCGAGCAAAGGGCGGACAGCTGACTTACGATTAATCTTACAATTAACAGCAGCAACAACCAGCTGCTGAAGAGTAATTAAAAAATTACTTTTCCTCTTTTCTTTTACTTCGTTTTTCTCCGTGGTTTTCTTTTTCTTCTCTTTCTCTTTCTTTTTCTTTTTCAAACATGATTATCACAGTAACTTTCTCCGCGGGTGAAAATGTATCTACCTGTGTAAATACATTCGCGCATTATACAGATACACATAATCTCCTCTCGCGGGTCGATGAGATTTCGTTCAACCGTGGGAACGGAGCGAAGGAGATATTTGCCGAGTACTTCGCCCGGAAATAACTGGTGGAAATCTTTTCGACAAGGTCAACGAGTGTGCAGACACTTGACTCGGAATTCATTCGGGGTCATGAAATGGCGCTCCTCAGAGAGGTCATTCTGACGCTATCGTATCCGGTCAGCCTTCCTTTTCCCCTACTTTAGAGCCGGGCTAAGGGTCAGGTATTGCTTCCGCACATGCCTATGTGTTAACATGTATGATTCTATGCATTTATATGAATCAGATTTTACATGGATCTGGACGTGCCGATCTCGTCCGCGAATATTTCGAAAAAAAAGAAGAAGAAAAAAAAAGAAAAAATTAACAGAAAACTACGCGAAGTATTTTTCGTTCCGAAAAAGATCTTCGGAAATGATTCTCTCCTCGTTTACAAACGGTGGTGAATCGTCACTTCCTTTCACATACGAGCGAATAGAATATTTTCACTAAGGACAGAAATAAATTTTGACGGATGAGGAAAGACGGAATTTACAACGCTTCGTATCGCAGAACCTTTCGCGCAAGGGAAACAAATATCAGGATTTTTACTACCACTATTTTACCCCAGTATATACTATTTACTATTCGCACTGTTAACTGTTAAACATTCTATCGCATGCAGACACGAATACATGCCTACGTTTTGCCAACAGGAATACACCACGAAATTGAGAAATGTTCATTGGGTTTTGTTTCCCACGGCATGGGATGACAATGTCTCGAGTTTGGGGGTAGTTGAAGTTCTAGTTCCACACCGCTCTATTTCTCTAGCCGAGCTTTGCCTGGCGTTTATAATCGGTTTTGGAGTAATCTTCTTTTTTTTTATTCTTCTTCTTTATTCGAAGCGATTTGATAGATTAGAAAAAAAAGCTTGAATCCAAAACAGGAAACTACGTGTTTGTACGAAAGTCTGGGGACTCTTTTTTTTCACTATAATTGCAGCTGACGATCATTTCGCGATTTGCAAATTATGAAGAAATACACAGAAGGCGGGTAAATCAATGGACGAAGATTTTTCGAAAAATTTCAGTCAGAATTACGCTGCAGGTTCCGAGACGATCTACCAAACGTAAAGAACGTTTCGTTTCATCTGTCAGACAGAAATCCCTCAACCGATCAAAGACCGCGGTTTACTGCAGGTCCAGGAGCGAGAGCTAGGGCATTAGGTATGTAGACATCAATCATTTTTCAGACCATAGGAGGCAGAGAGTTGGAGGAAGAGGGGAAACGAGAGCTTTCGAAAAACGAGAGTTTGGTTGTGCTTTGTGAGTTGTATATAGATATATACACGGTATTCCTTGCAATAATCAAAGAATCAAATATTCCACGAGCATCAATAATATAAAATTCTATCAGGGGATGATGCTGCCTTCTCCTTTTTCTTATTCGCCCCTTCTTCTTCTTCTTCTTCTTCATCTCATTTCTTTTTTTTTTTTTTTTTTTATTGCCCCTTCGATTTCTTTCATTATTCCAAACCCTCGCGTCGTTATAGATATATACGACAAAGACGTGCGGTCGCGGTCCCACGCCCCAGATTTTCATTTCGTCATTTTTCACCTAAATTCATTTATTTATTCATGTATTTATTTTTTATTTATAATAACCTCGGAGAATCCTTAAAGCCACGTAAAAAAAAAGGAACGAATTGCAGTGTACAATTACCTATATCCTCTTGGAATCATAAATTTTCTCATTTCCATTTTCTTTTTATTTTATTATCTCATCTTTTTTTTTTTTGTTGCTGTTTTTTGCTTTTTCCTCCGTTCTTAGGTCTTATTAACTTCATCATCTGTTAATGATAACCTGCAGTATCTTCATACAGAAGCTCCAGCCCTTTTAAGAGAGTACAAAACTTGTTGCTCTTTCAGCTTTTCAAAAGCATTTCCGCATGCCGGCGATTAACAGTTTAGAAACTCTGCAAAGACACAACTCAAAGCTCTTTGAATATAGCTGACTAATTATTTATTCATGATTCATACCTATCATTGACTTTGACGACATTTTTTCATTCTATCGGCAAAAATTTAACACAATCGCGTCGAAAGATAAGTAAAAAAAAAAAAAGAATCAACATTCTTCTAATTTTTTATGTACGAGGGTAGGTGCTTTGTGAAATTCTAAAACTAAATTTCCTTTACCAAAAATTCGAGGACCCAATAGTTTTCGAGGTACGGAAGATCTTATTTGACCAATCGCAGAACTCATAGGTGAGTCAGACAGAGTCGGCCATTAGTGTAAGTTGCGCAGTGCCGAGTCCATACGCTCTGCGATTGGTCAGCTAAGATCTTCCGTAGCTCGGAAACTATGAGTCCCTTCAATTTTTCACAAAGGAAATTAAGTCTTAGTTTTTGACGGGGAACCTACCCCAAAAATATGGTCCATCCAGCCTGAGTCACCCTGTATACTTGGTAATTCTCTAATTCGAGACTCCCAAAAAATTAGATTCCCATTTAGTAAGTGGAAGATAAGTGTGTATTCGGGAGAAATTTCATTTTTTTTTTCATTCTCGTCACTCTTATTCCGCGCCTGCGGGGGTTGGAAAAATAATTAACATTAAACCAAAGTCTTATCCAGCAGCGTGCCCAGCTATTATTAAGTAGAAATTAATTACACAGCGGCATATTATAAATTGCATTGTAATTGTTAAGAATTCATAATTTTTTTTTACATTTTTTCGAGCATTAATTATCATTTTTAATTATTTATATTTACCACGTATATAGCACGTATATGCGCGAGAATATGTACTTGTAAAATGAAAAATAAATGAATAAAAAAAACTGTTCGCCGTTGAATTATAGCCGTCCGCAATACGCAAATGCTGATGTAGACACGTGCCAACGTTATGCAGATACCTAGGTAGAAATTATAGCCTGATACGGAAACAAGATTGTCACGAACTTCTCTCTCATCTCTCTCATATCTCTCCCTTCTCTCCCCGCAGTACTACACGTTGTTATTGGCCCGACGCGATGCAGCAATATATATTTGAACGTGAGTTTGCGCGCCCACGATATATATTATACGCTTCGTGATAAGAATTACGCACAAGGATCATACCCGTATACATAACGTAGTGTGTAAAATTTTAATTAAATAATATATTGCTTCAAGGTAATAAAATATTAATTAAAAAGTAAGAAAAAAATTCCACCTCTCTTCAAATTCTCAGCAATTTTATTTATTTATTTTTTTTTAATATATACAGGGTGAGTTTTCTCCGGGTCCAAATGAGGAGGAGCTTATCACCGCCAATGCTCCGCCCACTTTATTCCACTTTATTCGCTTTATCCCACTGTTATCAAAATCAAAGTTTAGCCGTTGATACTTTGTCTGATCGAGTAAGGTATTGTTGACTGTCGAATGAAAACAATGAGCAGATTGGAACCTTTACAGATTACCTTCTTGTTTCATAATCCTCAAAATTACTGCCAACAATACCTTACTCGACCAGACAAACTCCAAACTAATAAAGTGGGATAAAGTGGGCGGAGCATCGGCGGTGATAAGCTCCTCCTCATTTGGACCCGGAGAAAACTCACCCTGTATATGTCAGTATAGCTGAGACGCATTACTGATTTTAAAAAAGTTTGGGAAATACCTGAACCAATTAATAAATTCCCGAAAAATGTTCTCCAAACTTCGACAAAGCACCACACGGATGAAGGTGCATTTGTGTTATTTTAGCGAAATATATATGCGTCGGAATTGTTTGAAGTGTACACAAAATAATTCAGATTCTAGGGGTAGATTCCCCGAGAAAATTCAAGACTAAATTTCCCTTACCAAAAATTCGAGACACCAATAGTTTCCGGGTTACAGAAGATCTTAGTCGACCAATCGCGGGGCGAATAGGCAGCATAGACTCGGCACTGCGCAACTAACGCACATGGCCGGCCCAGTCTGAGTCACGTATAAGCTCCGCGATTGGTCAACTAAGATCTTCCGTAGCTCGGAAACTATCGGGCCCTCGAATTTTTGGTGAAGGAAATTTAGTCTCAGAATTTCACAAAGAAACTACCGTCGAATATAAAAACTTGGAAAATGAGTTTTTAAAAAAAACTTTTATCTTTTTTTTATCTTCAAGCACCGAGAGAAAACGAGAGAATCAAAAGTGATCCGTTTCATTTAAGTGAATATGATAGTGGTGAAGAAATGATGCAAAAAAGAAAGACGGAGAGTCGAGTTGGGAGGGGGAACGTGGGAAGGTGGGAAGAGATGGAGAAAAGACGGGAGAAACGTTCTTCCTCTAATGAAAGTCATATTTCTCGTTATATCATCCTCCCAGTAGAGCAAGTTCGCTTTTGGCTTATTCTTCCGCGTCTTGAGACACGGTGAACTGGTGAATTGCACACCGTAGCTGTCTAAGGTATAATACGAGGGTTGAGGGTTGACTCTTTTTGGCTTCCGCCACCCCGCCTGATGCGATGTGCTCATGCGGTTATTAAGAATTATTATAGCTGGCCATCTGGATTCGTTATTATTTAATTATCAGGTTATTTGATACCGAATGTAAGTAGATACAGCCCAACCCTTACCCCCGCCAAACTCCATCTCCATCTCCATCTCCGAATCCAACTCCAACCCCCCAACACCGCCATAAAGAATTTTCACTTATCTATATTCAAATCGATTGGGAAAAGAAGATATTCTTATTCCCCCCTTGCAGTAGAAGTGTATTTCATATTTATTTAGATTTATGCGAAAAAATCGAAAATGAGGTAAAGAGGAGGGGATGAAAATTTCACCAATTTTCTCTCTCAATCTCTATATCACTCGTTTTATTTCTTCGATCTAGATATAACAATTTTGACCCGACGGATGATTAATACAATTATAACCTGTAATAAAAATCATAATTTCCCTAACAATTTTATAATTTATTGCCTATATCTATCGATGGATCGAAAAATTAGTAAAAAAAAAGTCAATTACAGTTTATATAATCTATATGTATATATACTTACTGCTAGAATATATAATGATCGTCGAGTTAATTCTTTCGTCTCACCTTTTATCTCGTTATTCTGTTCTCCTTTTTCCTCCTGCATTGTAAAATTTAATCCATATATATAATCACAAATTCCTAGTTTTCAACAGTAAATATATTACAGTTTTTTTCTTTTTTCTTTTTTATTCCCCTTTTATAGCGTGCTCGACGAAATAGGGATAGGAAATATTTTTATGGTAAAATTTTATCGGACGTTCTCCAGTTTGAAATATTATATTGACAATTAATAATGATCGTTTTATCACACATTATAATTATCCGAAGCAATTTATTTGTCAATTTATTTATTCATTTCGTTTTTTCTTATTTTTTTATATATTTTTTTTCGTCTATTGGATCCAGACGATTGACTCTGTAAATAATTACGAAACTTTGATCATTTCGAATTGGTGTTACAATATCAATCAGATAATTGACTTCTGTTAGAATTTTCGTTTCTTTTCCTTGAGGACAAGTAAAAAAAAAATAAATAAAAATAAATGGAATTAATTGCTTTTCTGATTTGCCTTCAAAATTGTTAGATGGGAAGAAAGAGAAGTGGCGAGAGGGAGCGAGGTGTCAAAGAAAAGGGAAGGTAGACTAATTAAAAATAATGTCAATTTTAATTCTTCGATAAATTATATACACAGTTCATGGCTAATATATATATATATATATATATATACATATATTTTTGTTTCGAAACTCCACACATTTTTCGCGAGTATGAGATAACGAAGAAGATCCGTCACTTGATTATTTTACAATTGAATAATGAGGCGGTTTATAAACAATAACAAAAAAAAAATGAATATCCAATTTTTGTCAAGCATACATCGAGGACATTATTGAATGAAAACGAAATTTATTTTATTTATTTAATTTTTGTCGTCAATTATTCAAAATCCATAAGAAAAGAAGAAAATTCCTTAAATTACCAGCTCGCGTACGTATAGATACGTTTATGGACGTAATTATAGACGATCAGCGATAAAATACTAAGAAACACACGTGCTTAGTCAGAGGATCGCGACGCGACTGAAAACGTATGAAAACGATGCTCCGCATCAACCCCCGCAAGCTACGGCGAGTTTCACCCTCTTCGCCCCTTTACCTCGCTTCAACCCCTGGGCTGTGCCAACGACGTTGACCTACGTGGCGCAGGCGTACCGCGAAGCAATGCACACGAGTATAAGGAATTACCTCAGAGCAAGGACAACGCGAAGAGGAAGTCGACACCGAGGACTAGGCTAATACTTATCCTCCCTCCAGGCGTTCACGCGCAGTACATGCAATTGTCAGAGGACTATTCCTTCTTCTGTCCCTTTTGCATTCTCTCCTCTATCTCTCTTTCTCTCTATTTCTCTCATTCATTTTCTTGGTGTTTTGTTTTTATAGAAATGACAGCAATCAACATAGAATACAGGCGGAAGAAGTTTCCATTTAATTTTCTTTTCTTCCCTTTCCTTTACCATGTATACTTCTTTGCTTTCAGTTCTTCGTTAGATAAGCAAGAAAATTTATCTTTCAATAACGGTTATAGAATAACGCATTTATACAGTATATCCGGAAACCATAACAGTTATAGCAACAGCACCAATAATGAAAATGTTACCAGTAATAGCAATAATAGCAATACATAGTGATAATAGCAATAATCGCAATGATAGTAGTAATAGCAATAATAACAATAATAACAGTAAAAGCAATATCAGCCATGATGGTAATAACAGCAATAATGGCTTTAATGTTATTAACAGCAATGATACCAACAATAGCAATAATAGCAACGATAGCAATAATAATAATGATAGTAGTAACAGTAATAATAGCAATGATAGAAATAACAGCAATAATGGCTTTAATGGTAGTAATAGCAATAATAGCAATGATACCAACAATAGCAATAATAGTAAGAACCGTAGTACGACAAGAATAAAAGTAATAATAGTATATATATATCGATAATCGTAACGAAGTTGTAAATTTTTGTTCTATCCACGTGATAAAAAAATAACTATGCATGTATAACTCGTATATATATCATGGATATTGTATACCTTATACGTAGGTACCGACAGTGAACCTAATAATTGTCCTCGTCATGAATTCGGGAAGTGAATTTTGATGGTATTTCGGTGTTAGTTGGATAGTAGTGGTAGTTATTTCTCTCTAGTTACAGAGTACAAGGAATGCGTAGACCCCTAGTACAGTTTGCAAAATTGAGATTACCCTAGAGAATGCATAGATACGGTATATATATACATTTATATATATATACGAATGTGTGTGTATGCGTGGTGCTCGTCCAGAAACCAGGATGGGATATGGCGTAGCATTAGTTTGGATATAGAATGTTGTGCGGAGTCAGGTTGCAGTCAGCTATTGCAGGAGCGAGAAAACCGGGTGAGTCAGTTCTGACAGAGTCTGATAAACCCGTCGAGAGAACTCGAAGGCTTTCCAAATTGCATAAGTTTTAATATCATACTACCTACATACGCGGGTACGCGGGTACGCGAAATATTGCCGCGATGGTGTGCTGCCGTTGCTCACACTGACGCGTACATATCACGTATCAAACCAACCGGAACGAGGAAACGAATAACGGAAACACCAATCACAGAAGTTAGCATGTTTCTATTAAATTACAAAATCACACTCTTCTTTGTTCAAATATCTTTTGGGAAGGGGGGGGGGGGGGGGGGGAATTAGTGGGAAGGTGAGTATGATTTTTTTTTCTTCATTTTTTATTATTTTATTATCTTTTATTTTATTTTTTGATCCGTGGTATGTACAACGTTTTTGTATAAAGCAAATTTGAACAGTTTTAAAGAAGGAGGGAGACTAGATCGTTGAAATTCTTAACAGTATAGAACAGGGGGGAAGGGGGGGGGATACCTACGTACGTACTTCGCTTTTCATGTTCCTTTGTTCACCCCGTACCCCTTTACTTACCCCTGTACCATACCCAACGGTATATTCCATCCCTGCACATTTACCGACGTTCAAACAACGCTTTAATCGGCTCTAGCGATCGCGTCTTGAAGTGGAAAGAATACTGAAGGTGCATATAGATATAACGCAAGAAGAAAGAAAACAGAAAATTTTCTCATCCGACGTTCATTTCGCCATCGAATTTTCCGACCCCTTATATGCTTTACTGCGAGCTATAATTGTACATATGCGAGAGAATAAAATTAGCGAAAGAAACAAAAATGTTCGGAAATATATTCGTTATATTATATACATATACATATGTTAGAATGAATTTCTCAAACGAATCTCGCGCGTAATAGCCCTACCAAGTTTTCACCGAAGAAGGGAATATATTGCAAAATGGAGAAATTAGAAGAAAATCAAAAACCGATATTCGTATGTATTTTTTTTTTTTTTCTCTCTCTTTCGATAATGCAAAGCTATGTAACGTATAAATGTGTAAATATAATGGCTCCGCGTTTGCGACTGGGCGAGATGAGAAACGAAATGTGGGGAATATCGTATGATATACACCTATATATATAATAAATGTAGAAATTGAAAGGAGAAGGGGAAGAGAGTCGCGCTGAGTTTCGGGAAGAGTGGTTTTCTTTTCTTTTTCTTTTTCACTTTTTCTTTTTTCTTCTTTTTTTTTTTTTTTACCTCCCTCCCTCTCCCTGCCCCGTTTCAGCGTGACGTACCATTGGCGCTCGCGTGCGAAACCCCCCTTCAGAATTTCGTATAGAGATCAATTTCTCAGGCTTGAAAGATTGGAAAACTTGTTTGGCACTGATGTGTATGTTTTCTGGTTACTTACCCTCTTTTTTCCAGCTTTTCATTCTTCTTTTTCACTCCGGATTTTCTCACTCACTTTCTCTCTCTCTCTCTCTCTCTCTATCCTACTTCATATTATATATATCTGTATATATTCCCACCTCTCGTTCAACTTCAATCTTTTATACTCAATCACAGTCTCAACCGATTCTTCGCAACTGTGCCTGGAAACTTGAGAATCCTCTAATTTTATTTGATTTATTTTATTTTTTATTTTTCAAGCTTTAAAAATTTTCCAATTTTCAATACCTTCTATTTCTATCGTTTTAACATGCCTCGTCCGTATCTTTGAAAATGACCATTCGCCTAACACCAGTCGAGCGGAAAATAGAGTAATTGAGAAGAACAAAATTACTATTTTTTAATCAGTGGGCTTCTTTCAGCTTTTTTGAGCTTTTTGGTCTTTTTTGGATTTGAAATAATCACGATAATTCGAGATTGGATTACCCGAACCACGCCGTGTTACGTATCATTGGTTAGGTCTCGGCGAGAGCTAACTTATGAACTAAAATAATAAACAATTTAATAATAAGGTTCATGGATAAAGTGTCGAGGGCGGAAAATATCGTTAGAAAAAATTCATCTCCGATTTATTTTTCCACTGACTTATAACCGCGAGTGAAACCAGTTGGAATAAAATCACACTCGCATACGTCAACCGACTCGTTATAGTTCCTTTGGTCTTCTTCGGCCCTCTAATCCGGCCAAGCTTTCGAAAGACCGCACGACGTATGTACATACATATTAGCTGTATACATAGGTAATAATCAAAGGAAAAAGATGAAAGTCTGTCAGTACCTACAAACGTTTCGTAAATTCTATAAATCTGAAAAAAAAATTATTCGATTTGAAGTGAAAACATTTTTCAAATCCTTCAGACGTGATGAATTTTATTCCTTAACAAAAATTGCATCGAATCATTATCGATTCTTGGTCTCATCGTTCGAATGAGAAATTTTATAAAAACGTCAAGAGTTTTCCATTCGATTTTGTATTTTATGAAGAAAAAAAAAGATCAAGACCAACAAGTGTCGCAAGTTGATAAACAGACGAGAATAGATGATACAAAAATTTGTAGAAAAGTTCGTCTTATGTTTTGGGGATTTCGGAGCTCCCAGTATTCCGCCTTCGCGAATAATGGTAAGGTATGGTAAATTTACCACCAAGTGGTGCATGCGATGTTTAGCCTAAGTGGAGTCAAAGAGAGTTTCAGCTCTCGTCAAGTTCTGGTTGGCCTCATCATTTAATTGCCAGAATTTCGCTGTATAGATATATACATATCGAACGTATACAGTGTGAAAATACACGTGTATACCTACGCGTAAGTAAATAATAAAACTATGTATGTATATAGGAATGCGAGAATTTACGAGAAAGATATGATACGTAGCTCTGCTGCGCTGCTGGAAAGTTACAAACTACCGAAAAGCTTTTTGAATTTCATTTCACCGAGCATGAAAACCGTGCTTCCATTCGGGACGACTACAGAGACTGAAGTCTCGGGTCTTGAATCTTGAAGTATGAACCAGGGAAGATTTTATGAAATACGAAGCCTCAAGGAGAATAAATTGGTACTCACGTACATACCTGCATGCATGGTCATACATATATATATATAAACCTGCAGGTGCGTAGAGATGCGGGAAATAACGGTGAATGTATTCATATTTACTCGAAAAATCAACCTTTCCTCGAGAGATGAAAGAAATTAATAATATGTACTGCCCGGAGTTGGTAGGTATACGTATACCAGCACTCGGTTGCAAAACTCAAACATAATATAATATACATTTTATGAAATCCAAAGAAACCAAGGGGAGAATGTAAGTGCTGAAAATTTCATGAATTTATTTTCTTTTTCTTCGTTTTTCTTTCCATACGGCCCAATTACACATTTATCTTCGGCTATTCTCCTCGGGGGTGAAGTTCCAAATTTTCAAAGCCCCGAACGTTCGAGATTCCCAATTCGCTCGAGACGATTTCAATTTTCTAAAAACGTGAGAAGAATAATGGAAGAAAATCAAAATTTCAACTTTCGGAGGTCCGGCTCTCGGAATTTTGGATCTCCGGTGTTCTTCGTTTCCAAGTTTCTAGGACCGGCTGTGCAGACTTTCGGGGAAATGAGCTTCCGAAAAACTGAGAGTCTGTAATATTCAAATTCGGACTTTTCGCTGCCCAGGACTCTTCCGAAATTCGGAACTCCAGCCCATTCTTCTTTATTGGTACGGTTTCGTCTTGTACACGGATAATCAGAGCCGGGACTACAGCAGTTGCTTCGAAGGGGGTGAGAAAAGTTTCTTAGATGTTTAGAAGGGGCGTCAAATTCTGAGCCCGGTATACCTACCTAGGACAATTAAGCCTTCTTAATTACTAATCCAGGCTTGAGCAACTCTACTCTACTCTGCTATACTCAACTTCGAATGTACAAAGTCTGGTTCGTTGGTTTGCTTGTTTGTGTCTGTCTGGATGTCTGGCTGCTGTTTCTCTGTTGTGTGTATATATGGTATACGCATACGTATACGCGCGTATATCCGTCTAACGCGAACGAGATACTGGCTTTTCGCACAGTGTAATTATACCCTGTTTAATGATACATTTACATAAACACGTACCAGGACGGTACGCAAACACATGCTTTTCATCCGCACCGACTATAATCTAGCCGAAGTTGGACCAGATTTAAGAATATGGATTCAGAAATAGTTTATTATGCACCTAGGGAGGCAAGTGGGCGGTTTTTGACGAGCACGACATTCGCGAAACGAATCCTAGTCCGCAGACGAGTCTTCGACGCACTCGACCTAGGACTCGTTCTGCAAATGCCGTGCTCGTCAAAAAACGCCTACTTCCCTCCCTAGGGGCATAATATACTATTCCACAACACATGCTTGAAAATTGCGGATTTTTAAACGGGAAAAGAGCTGCTGTATTCAGACCTGGACAATAAACCAGGGAAAAGACTCGTAGCAGGTAAAAAAAACTGTCGGAACAGGAAAAATAGTATATTATGCACCTAGGGAGGGAAGTAAGCGTTTTTTGACGAGCACGACATTCGCGGAACGAATCCTAGTCCGCAGACGAGTCTTCGACGCACTCGACCTAGGACTCGTTCTGCAAATGCCGTGCTCGTCAAAAAACGCCTACTTCCCTCCCTAGGGGCATAATATACTATTCCACAACACATGCTTGAAAATTGCGGATTTTTAAACGGGAAAAGAGCTGCTGTATTCAGACCTGGACAATAAACCAGGGAAAAGACTCGTAGCAGGTAAAAAAAACTGTCGGAACAGGAAAAATAGTATATTATGCACCTAGGGAGGGAAGTAAGCGTTTTTTGACGAGCACGACATTCGCGGAACGAATCCTAGTACGCAGACGAGTCTTCGACGCGCTTGACCTGGGACTCGTTCCGCAAATGTCGTGCTCGTCAAAAAACGCCTACTTCCCTCCCTAGGGGCATAATATACTATTCCACAACACATGCTTGAAAATTGCGGATTTTCAAGCATCCAAAGCGGGACAAAAGCTGCTGTATTCAGACCTGGAAAATAAACCAGGGAAAAAACTCGTAGCAGGTAAAAAAAACTGTCGGAATGGGAAAAATAGTATATTATGCACCTAGGGAGGGAAGTGAGCGTTTTTTGACAAGCACGACATTTGCGGGACGACTCCTAGTCCGCAGATGAGTTTTCGACGCGTTCGCCTGGGACTCGTTCCGCAAATGTTCTGCTCGTCGAAAAACGCCTACTTTCCTCCCTAGGGGCATAATATACTAATTCTCTCACTAAATTCTGAACTCTTATAAGTAGTTCGACGAGATTATCCAATTTTGGTATTGAAAACGATTTTCCAATTTTTTCATTATACTGATAATTTGAATCGATTCTCGTCACCAGTGTGCATGAAGATCTAAAAATCCTGTCCGAGGGTTAAAAATCGTTCGATACCAATCGAGAATGAAATTTGATTTCCAATTCCCTCGCGGCCCACTCGAAAGATTCGGGAATTTAGTCACCCCGGCCAACGTTTATACGAACAATAATAATCTGTATAAGGGTGCTTATATTGCGTAGGCGCGTTGACATTGTGGTGCGAAGTGTTTAGCTAGTTCAGTTGATTCAGGGCGGGGGGTGGGCATAGCTGCATTTATATAAGCGGCTATGCCATAAGGCGGACACAGTTCGGGACACGGGATGGTGTTGGGTCTAGTTTAGCCAAGTTGATAGTTGAGTTAAGTTAACTTGGGTCAGGTTGGGCGGGGTCAGACCAACCTAGGAAAATATACCTCGCGGCAAAATTAGTGTATCTCTGACGGGGTCCTAGCCACATGTTTCCGCGTTAAACAGCCGGAAATTAAAGGTGGGTTGGTAGCTAGGTGTGGGTACGCCGCTCTACCAGAAGCCAAAACATGAATTGCAAATCCTGCTCCGCGTGTATTTCGCCATGATAATAATGATAATGATGTCAAAATTCGATCGCGAATTAATTTTCTTCCTCTTTTTTTTTTTTTTGAGAAAGAAAAACGCATGAAATATTACGCATGTATATACGACGAAACGCAGCTGTATTCTATTTGCGAATTCGGGATCGTTTATCAGAGATTTTAGGGGCCTAAGGGAGAAGATAGGTCAAGTTATAAACTATTACCAGATTTTGTATCGGGCGCTATTACAAGGGACAGATAATAATTATACAGAGTTAGGCGTGCATGTATACACCCATACCGATTATGGTATAGGCCAGAGGGTAAAGGGTATGGGATAGAGGGTCGCTTAACAGCTTATTATCCGTTAGAATTCGGGCTCAAAACAGCTTCATGAAATATACCGGCTCCTATAAACCACCTCGCATTCCCTACAAGATCACTTCATTGTGTGATATGAATTCATACATGTTTTCAGGTCTGATTAATTAGTCATTAGAACCATAACTAAAGGAGGATTTTCAAAAAAAAAATCAAGAATTGAACAAAAATTCTACATTTTCATTACTGTTTTGCTTCTGATCGGTGAACGACTTTTGACCAATTCAAGCCTTCATGATTATTCGAAAAAGGTGAAAACTCCCAATTAGTTTGACATTTTTTTTTTTTTATATATTCACAACATTTGTATCCCTAAAGGCTGAAAATTTGAAAATTTTGGTTTCCATCTGAGAATAATATCGACGAATTCTTTTTCGTTTCACTGAAACTGAACGAATGAGAATAATTCAAGGCTTATGTTATATTTTTCAACTCCTGTTTTACTTTATTTCTCGTTTTTCGTTCAAACTTTATTCCACTTTTCTTTCTCATTTGAAAATACAGAAAAATAGAGAGAGAGAGAGAAAAGAAAAAGTGATACCTATAAAAGAGTATCAAGGTAATTGAAATTCTTCTGTCTGTAACGTAAACGCGAGTAGCCTAAGTAAAACTTTTTTTTTTTTTTCTCTCCCGACGATAGGGATGTAAAAGAAGAAGCTGTTCAGGAGAGGAGAAAGGGAGTATACCTCCACCTATACCTACCTGCCTTCCGTCTAGCAAACCTTCGTCTGATTTATACGGGTGTTTTCCCAGTTTGGGGTTGTTATCCCTTTCCTTTTCCTCCGTTCCCTTCTCACTTCCTTTTACCTTCCCTTTCCCCCCTCCCCTTTTTCCTTTTTCCTTTTACCTTTTCCTCTCGGTCACGGGTCCCGTTCAACCTTCAGGACTCTGCAGTACCAGGTGGCTTAGCCAAGAGAGACTTTACTTGCGAGCCGGCCATTAGGGACTTTTCGAAGCGCGATCCTTTTCCCACGTTAGTAAAAAAAAAAAAAAACGCTTCGCTGACCTCTTTCCATGCCTAAGTATAGTTGCTAAGGAAGAAAACCACCGTAAGATGTGAAGAATTTTCTTATTCTCCTCTTATTATCTCTTCCTTCAATTTCCCATCCTCATTTATGCGTAATTCTTTATCTTAACCCTCTTTTAACTTTTATCAACGTTTAGCCAATTTCTAATTACCATTTCACCGGCGTTAATCCATGAGCCCCGGAATATATACGATAAAGTAAATTTATCGCTACTTTTTCTTCATTCTTAACTTTCGGTTTCGGGTTTTCAAAAAAAAAAAAACCGGTAAATAAGTAACGGATTTAATCTGGGAATTCAGGATTTTGGAGTTTGGAATTTATCATGTTAAAGAAATAAATGTCGTAGAAAATTTTGGAAGGGAAGGATCTTTGAGTTTGAATTTGAAGCTTCGAAATTCTTTCTTTTTATTTAATTTCCTATCATTTTTTTTCCACCGAGTCGTAATAACGTTTTGAAAAGGAGAAAGAAAAAAAAACAAGAAGAAGATGTTTTTTTGTCGACATTGAAAGAAGTGAAACTTCGAGTGATGTAATTTAAATCCTGTCAGATATGGACGATCGTTACGATTAAATCGTTCGTGAAAAGGAAAGATATGAATACTCTGATACAACGACGGCCGAAGAATATCATGGAAAAGAACTTGACGTGTAGCGTGGCCACCGCGGGTTAGTTAGCGAGTTTTATATTATTTTTTTATTTCCTACTTCTCCTTTTTCTTCCATTTATTTCTTCCCTTTTTTCTCCTCCTTCGAAATCAATAAATTGAATCAATTTATATAGCGAGAATTTTTTTTCACCCCTCACTAGCTCGGGGCTGCAGATGCTACATGTGATATATACAGCTTATATATCTCGTGTCCGGAACGTCTAACTTCTTCGCCTGGCCAATTACAGAAAGCGAATAACGTTTCGGATCATGCCAGTTCAGGATTAAAAGCAACTTTTCTTCTTTTCTCGTCAAAAGAAAAGCAAGACAAAACTAAACAACATAATGAAAAAAAATATATAAAGAAAGAAAAAAAAGTAAAAATCAAAGAAGAATAACAACAAAATTTGGCTTCTGTCTATGTTGTATTTAATAATTATACAGATGCTGGCCAGTCATCCCCTAATTGACTTATTAAAATTGGGCTTCGTTCTTTGTATGAAAAAGAAACGTTCTTCTCTTTTACGAAATCCGTGAAATTTGGGAATTTAAAAAAAAATGTATATCCAGAGATTTTTGAGGGACGATAATTTGACGAAGAGAAGAAACTATAGTCAAGCTTCATCAAGACTCAATGAATGCAGTCAAAATTCGCAATTTAAATTGCAAGTCGATTTGACGCGGTAACTGGGAATGGGAATGAATTTTTTTGTCCTCTCATTTTGTCGCACGTGTACATATGTACGTATACAGAAATGAAGAAATATTGCGAATTCGTCTAGATACGTGAAAGCGGAAATGCGACACGTACCTATACGTATACCGAGAGAGAAAATTTTTCTCAAAGTTACAAAACGGGGGTTTGGGTACAGATATAGGTACAGATGACTACCAGGATTTTATACACCCTGGTATAATGCGATGTGCCAAGTTTGATCATTCGATACACAAAATTTTCCACCCGTAACACATATTCGCGTATAATTTAACTGCATGTTTATACCCGAAATTTTTATTTTCTCCAATTGCATCGCGGGGGTTTAGGGGGTTGGGGTTTTATCCCATCATTATCATACGGTACGGGTACATATCTACGTAGGTACAAACCTACTGCGAAACTCCTAAACTCTTGTTTGGTACATTTGCAGAAAATATTGCCCGGAACTGAACTGATGCCACATTGTCGTGTCTGGTATAGTCGAGTCATTACCTACCCTCACCCCCTACCCCCGCCCCTCCCCGTCGCCCTTTTTCAATGTTCTACACATTTCAAAGAGTTTTCTTTTTCCTTACCATACATATATATATAACTATGACTCGTATCGCTTTATTCATGTCCCCTTTGGTTTGCAATTTTTTTGTTTCGTCCGCCCTTAGCCACCCCTAAAATATCTGCATTATTATTATTAATATTGATATCAATATGATTATTATGTACATTAGGGTGATTGTAAGAAAAAAGAAATTCTTTTTTCTTGCTTTCTTCGAAATAGGTTGAAAAGTTTCATTTAGGCATAAAAATATGCCTGTTAAAATTTCAGCCCTTAATATTAACATTTAGAGGTTCCGCGACGTACTTTTCTAATTTCCATGAGAATACGATAGGAAAATTCATCTTTTCATCAAGTATACTTCACATATGAATGACGGGAATCAAAAATTACCTACCCCAATGAATTTGAACTTTAGCTTCTATCGGAAATAAATTGACTTTCAATTTTATGCACAAGTATAATATGTATACGTTATACATAATATATTTTTCTTTTATACTTACGAATTGAGAAAATATTTTTTCAATTAAGAATTATTTTTCATCGACTTTGAGAATCAACAAATCTGATTTAATCTAATGATCTAGAAAACGGCTAGCGAAAAAAATAAAAAAATCCGCAATTCACAAGATTTTGGATTACGATAATAGCCACGAATAATAATTGCCACGCCTCGTTAGATTCGAACGTTTGTTTGTATATGGAAAGAAAAAAGTTTCACGGAAAAATGAAGAAAAAAAAAAAAAAAAAAACAAACGTTTTATAAAGAAATGCAAATAACAAAATGTTGTTTGCATTATTTACTTGATATAATATTCCGAGTGATTAAATTGGTTTCTATTAAGTTGGTGAAATGTTCCTTCTTCTTTTACTTGTTAAAACAAAAAAAAAAGAAAGGCGTGAGAATAAAAATTAAAATTCTATAATAATTCAGGGATTGAAACAGAAAGAAATTTTTTTTTCAACGCAATCATATTCTATATCCTAATTCACCAGTTACGCACACCGAGCAGGTCTGTATATCTATTATACACTTTAAACCGACCTGCAATTTGCGGCTTAGCTTCAAGCCCCCTACCCCTAGGCAGCACGGCAACGAATGGTGGATCTAAATTACAGTAATTAAACAGATCTTCAGCTGTACGTATATACTATGTGTACCAAAGTGCTAGATAGTAAAGTGTTGATTGCGTTTCTGCAGAGGCAGATTATTACGCTTTAATGGTGTAGTTCCACCCCGTTTTTTTTTTTTCTTTCTTCTTTTCATTTTTCCCACCCTTTATTTCCTCTCTTTATATTCGCTGTACTTCATTGATTATACGGTTCTTGTATTTTTAGAATTTTTGTTCATTAAATCCTCTTCCATCGGGACAATCAATTATTATATCATTAACGAGACGCGGTTTTCTGCGTGTCGATGTATTTACCTCACCCTCTCTCTCTCTCTCTCCCTCTTTCTCTCTCACTCTCTGTTTCCACCCTCGCAAATTGAACACGATACGTGTTTTAATATACACATATATATGTACACGTATATGTATACATTGGTGAATCGATGTTTGTGTTTTACAGCGAGGGGTTAGACTTCTGTGATCGAAAAAAAAAGAAAAAAAACACCCCACCTCCCACCCCAAAATAAAAAGAAAAACCGTAAAAAAAAAAAAAAGAACGGACAAATAGTACGACAAAGCCAGCGGGATCGGCGGTGGTTGTTGTTGTTGTTCACCGAGTAAATTATCGATGTACATTCGCTTTACCGCGGGTAGTCGAATGACGTATCTATATATATACATGCATGCGTATACAAGGGTATGCAATTTTGTGAAATGATTAGAATAGTGGAAATAAAAAAAAAAAAAACGAGGAAAATTTTATATCATTTTCTTAATTATTTTTAAAATTTATATATTTTTTTATTCTCTTTTTTTCACCAGTCACTCAAGTACAGAATGTACTTATTTCATCAAGTAAAAATTAATTTCACAAGATAAATCCGATATATATCCAAATTTTAGATCGAATTAAAAAAATTTTAAAAGTTGAAAATATTTTTTTTAACGACAGCTGAAAATTCGTTTTATTTTCTTTGAATACAATTGAAGAAAAGAAAATTCATCATATTCAAACCCCTCAAAACTGAATACTTTCTTAAGTGCCCCGTTTTGCCCCCCCCCCCCCCCCCCCCCCCCATATATATAAATATATAAGTAAAAATTTAATATGGGAGAAAGGAGAGAGAAGAAAAAAAGGGGGGGTAAAAAATTGATTTTTTACACTGCCTTCTACCCTGTTTGGCAACAATTTTATTAAAGCATAATTGTTGGCAGTATGGCCACGTACTTCAACCCTCATTCACCCCTACAGAGTTTGGGACTACTGCTGCAACACGAACATGTATCGGGGTTGTAATTAAATGCATAATTAATGACCTTCGTGTTTGCCGGGCGTCCGGTCAGTCTGGAATTTGCATCGATTTGAGCCGGGAGAAACGGTCCTATATATGTATACAACTATCTACCCTGAAACGGTTTCGCACACTCCCGACTTTGCCTACAGTTCACATGTTACATTTCGTCTATTAACGATTAAAAAAAAAAAAAGCTTTTTTTTTCTATACAAAAATAACTTTTTTACGAAATTTTTTGTCGACTCCAATGAGCTTTTCTGCGGGGGAAAAAAATAAACTCCAGTATTTAAACGCCTTGTCCTATATA
This sequence comes from Rhogogaster chlorosoma, assembly GCA_944452935.1. Lineage (NCBI taxonomy): Eukaryota > Metazoa > Arthropoda > Insecta > Hymenoptera > Tenthredinidae > Rhogogaster > Rhogogaster chlorosoma. Next base: position 3,018,585 of record OX101801.1, on the reverse strand, counting down.
CTCCGATTGGAAAAGTTTAATTTTGAAATCTAATAGAACGAAATAATATATTTTTTGTTTTTTGTTTTTTCAAAACTTTTATAGCTATATAGGGACAATCTTTGCTGAAAGATGAATGTGCTTTGGAATGATCACGCCGTGCCTTATTCTCATTGAGTTATATTTACTGAGAGGCGAGGGTAACCTCGAGGTTTTAATTAAAAAATCAAAGAAAACGAAATAAATGATCGTGGGGTTGAAATCCTGCAGTAGTTACTCAGCCCCAGATTCATGATTCAAGACTTGGAACACTAAAGCTCCGTTTCCTTTCCACAACCCATTTTACGAGGTTATTAAAACCTGAAAGATCTTTGATCTCGTAAAATAAGGGTAGGTATATAGTATAGTACCTACACTGTTTTTATAACTGAATTCTAGCCACATATCTCCGAGATATATATAACAACGACGACAGACAGAAGAGCGTATCAAAGCTTTGATTGTCATAGTTTTCATTTCTGATTTTATTTTTCTTTTTATTTTCTTCCCTCTCTTGCGCGAAGTAAAATATAAGAAGAAAAGAAGAAGAAGAGAGAAGAAAAAAATATGGAAAGAAATACGTTTCTCTCCCTCTTCTTCTTAGTCGTTTTTTCCTTTTTTTTTTTTTCTTCTTCGTTCTATCTCTTTATGGAGAAAGATCAGCTGTCTGTATTCCATCAATTCCATCCACGAATTTTTCAACTCGAAATTATGGGATAGGGAGAAAGAAAAGACGATAATATTATGCAAAGGAGATGGGGGGACTGGAGAGGAATAGAAGAAGTAGGGGGTTTGGAGATGGTAATAGAGGATATATGAGGGATTTACATATCATTTTATACATTTCTTACAATGTTCTCTTAGCTCTGCTTTCCCCGTTGCTAACGTCGCACTTTCATTTTTTCTTCTCCTTTTTCAAGATTACATTTTCAAAAGTGAAAAAAAAAAAAAAAAAAAAAACACACAGAAAAGAAAAAGAAAAAAAGTAAATCAAATATCAAAAAAAAAAAAAAAAGAAGCTTTATCGTTCTCAATTTCATTTTATATTTCATTTTACAACTACGCCGACGTGTCTGATAAAAATTCAAGAAATAAATCACTGCTGCATATTCGTATACCTACGTATATACAGGGTGAGTTTTTTTCCGGGGTCTCATCTGGGAGGAGTTTCGACGCGGTGAGACTCCGCCTTCTTCTTGATACGTGTGAACGTAAAGAAATTTTAAGATTAGGGTATCTGCTCTATAATCACACTAGTATTATTCTCAAGCGAACGAGTGTGGATAGAAGAAGGCGGAGTCTCGCCACGTCGAAACTCCTCCCAGATGAGACCCCGGAGAAAGGTCACCCTGTATATTTACACGTGTGTGTCTAGGGTTGTCGAATTTTTCTATTTTATACTCTGCTTTTCTCTGTTCTGCTGCTGCAAGAGTGCCAAATCACTAACGAGTTCTTTTGGCACGAGATGTTTGTCACGTCGTGGAATAGAATATAGAGAAAGAGAGATCGATAGAGCGAGAGGAGAAGGGGAAGAGGAAAGAGGGGAAAGAGGAAAGCAGAAAAAGGAAAAATGTTGGATTCTCTCAGGACTAGATCCCGACTTTTAGGACTTCCCTCTGCCCCTCGCCCAGGTAAGCTTCAATTCGAGAAATAAAGAATTGTAAAAAGGAATTCAAGGGTTGAAATTCAGCCGCAAGGAATACCCAGGCTTTCTTCCTCTCCTGCAATTTTCTCATTGATTCTTTTCTCTTCTTCACATTCTACTGCTTCTATTTTTTTGGTTTACATCTAAAATTGATCCTCGGGCTTGTACCCGCCCACTATTCTTTGTTTAACATATTTATAACCTACTCCTTTCCTTCGCCCTGTCCCTCACCCTCTCTGACCCTAATTTATTTCATTTTATTATACCCCATTCTTCGAGATCTCGATGCATGTTTAAGTAAGCAATCGACAAATCGGAATCAGAAGGTTAAAGCTTTTTCCAAAAAATTTCCAACCCCTATTTTCGGTCTTCCGATCACTCTGCGCGATCGCCCGCCACCCTTATAGCGAGTTATGAATTTTTATGTAAAAAGACTCATTTTTTCTGTTTTTTTAATTTTTTTTGTTAACCATCTCAAATAGAAAAAATGGCTATAAAGCCTGTTGGACTATTCAGAAGGTATGTTAAACTATATCCCATAAAATTTTTGTCGAGGAATATGCAATACTGGCTTCACAATGAACCTTTAAATACGTAATATGTAATTTTTTTGAGGTGTAACATCTGAGGGCTGATTGCGGATTATTTACTTCCTGATAACAATTTTTCGTATTTATGTTCTACCCTTGATTATTGAGAGCTGAAAATTTCTCCCTCTCCCCGAAGTTTGCGTAGCCTCGACTCTGACTCCGGGATCTAGACTTTTGAAACTGTTGCGAGCTGGCTGTACATAGAGAAGGCACCGGTAAGAAAGAAAAAAAATTGAAAAGCGAAAAGATAGAGAGAGAGAGAGAGAGGGTTGAAAAAAGGAAAAAGCGAGAAAATGGTGTAGCAAAGACGTTGCAGCCTTCGTTAGTTGATTCCACCCTCCCTTTCCAACCCCCGAGCTTTAATTTTCTGTCTTTTTCTACCCCCTCAGGTAGCTACCGACCTACCTTGCTACTAGACTGAGAAGCTCTTCTTGCTTTTACCTTTTTACTACCGTTTTAATAACACGACTCATTAAGGAACGACTTCCGGCTCTCCTCTGACTGTGCACTCGTACCTGCTGCGTCTGCCACGTACGTGGTCAAGTCGAAAATAAGAAAAATCAGTAGAATAAGAGGAGGGAATTCAATTCTAAGTAATTTTTTACAATCCATTTTTTACTAGAGTTGAAAATACGAAAATTGAAAAAGAAACTTTGCCATTCTTCCAGCCCTTGACGAATTCCGCTTTTGTTTTATAAAAATGGTAAATAGTTTCAAAAACCAATCCGGAGTGGGTAGATATTGTTTTATAAATAGGTTTTTTCATTATTCTTTTACGTTTTACCTGGGGGATTCTGAAAGCACACGAATTTTTCACCCTTTACTATAGATTCTGATTAAAATTTAAAGGATAAACTAAAACATGAAGAAATAAAAATAAAGTCTGCCTTCCATTCGCTATTTCTATAATCTTTCCAGAAACGAAAAATAAGCAACCCTTTGAATCGACGCGTTGTTAAAACGTGTTTGCGTTCTACTCCCTCGGGAGATGTGCGGTCGGAGTACATATATCGGGTAGAAAACGTGGTCTTGTTTTCTCGGTGTATACGTATCCAACCAGCTACGGCAGTCGCTCGCCAGATTTAGAAAATTCCCGTTCGAAACTGAATTCAGAATTCAACCTGCACGCGAATTGAAAATCTACCCCAACCCTTGTCATAATCCCCAGAACGAAGAGTGGAGAAGAAGAGAAACAGCCGCAGATATACGACGAATCTAATCACTGCAGTAGCAGAAGTGCGGAATCTATTGTATTTGGTCTTTGAACCGGGTGGTGGTTTGCTTCTGATTTATTTCTACCGAAAATAAAAAGAAAATACGGGGCTGAAATTTGCTCTCCGATTTTTATCTGTACAGCGAGAACTTGCCGGATACAGGTATGTGTGTTGGATAAAAAGAAACGAACAAATTATTTGACGCAGACGAGTCCCCGGATGCTTCGAGGCCGTATTTTTGGAAGCTTAATTACTTTAATGACGTTAGAGTTGGCAAGTTCGTTAAAATCTACTTACCACTATAAACTGGTTCTATAATTAATTATTATATTCAGAAGGAAGTTCATGCGGCTGAGTTATTACTGAATTAATAAACAAGTGGATTAAAATTAAGGCGTTATAGCGAGCGGCTAAATCAGGGATGGATCAACCCCTTTCGACACCCTGGAGGAATGAAATATTTAAACTCCGATACGAGGCTAAGCCTTCGCTCAAAAACACCTTTTCAAACGAAACGGTTGACTTATGCATCAAACATTCAGTTTGAAATTGAAAACCATATAAAAAAACGTCATAACTTCGCTAAATTGTATCAATAAATCAATTATTGAGACTAATACATTATAATTTGTAATTTGCGCTGCCGCCGATAGATGGAAATGGCGCTGGAGCCCCTAACGCTCTCTCGCAGTGAAAGTAGCTTGGCTTAAACCGTAAGATGGAATTTATTTTTGACGCGTTAAATTGTTTGACGGTTAAAAAAACTTTTCGGGCAAAATTAACGGGCTTTTTCACGGTGAATTATGGAGGGGGGAGGTCACGCGTCAGTTTTTTTTTTTTCTAACGTGACCTTTCTTGATAAGAAAAATAAAACCAAACACTAAAAATGTGGGAAAAAATAAATGAGCGGCGGAAATTTTTCAGCCTCGTAAAATGTGTTTAAATTAAAAGATAACGCGTTTAAAAGTATGAGGGGTGGCGTTCCCCGGACTACCAGCAATTTACTCGGGTACTTGAAACGCCAATATCACGTGCTTGGATGATCGGGATTGGCGCCTAACGTTGAATCGAGTTTCATATCAGCTCAGCTATGTTTGAATACATGTTTCTTTTTTGTTTTCCAATGAAAAAATGAGGGCGCAATATTACATAATAATTGCCTCTAATTTAACGAAGCACGAAAAATGAATGAGCGGAGATAAAAATAAATAATTAAACGAATGAAACGCTTCGGCGACATTTATATATGTCCTCTGTGAAAATTCGACATCGAATGAAATTAAACTTCTGTTTGATAACACTAATAATCAAAGGTATGTCCCCGTTAATTTTCCACCTAATTGTTTATTGATTCGTTGAAACGGACCTCTGTCGAAACGGCCGTTATGTAATTATAATATATTTCAATCCCGATGGCTAATTAAAACCATGTCAAATATGAGCGAACAAATAATTATAAATGAACAAATGCATGTGACAAAATTCTGATGATTATTTTCAAACAAATCTTCGAACAAGCTGCAAAAATTTATCTTCAATTTCATATTTCTTATACTCGTTCGGTTATACTGACGAGAGAATTAGCATTATTTTCCAAAAATATCAAGCCGTTTGAATGATACATCGACCCTCGAGCTCCCAAAGGGTTCTGCCCGGCCAAAACTAATCTTACTTTTATTTAAATGATTTTCTTTGTTTTATACTGTAACCCTGAACCCACGGCTGGCCGTAGATCTCAATTAGGGAAAACGCATGAGCTTCGCTGTTTACCATACCACACCCTCCTACCTCGTAGGCTAAAGCACCTTGTTTTGTGGCCACTGTATCTGAACTCCTTGAATTTACATATATGAGACAAAAAAAAAAAAAAAAAATATCGGAAGAAATTTTCTTCCAGAAACAAAGAAAAAAAAAAAACAATCTCAGTTAAAAACTAAACGTCCATATTATCTGTATTCGATAATTTGGTAAGAGACGTGGCAGTTTTTCATGCCCATAAAATCCTGTGAATTTGAATTCTTTTTTTTTTCTATACATCAGTTTTTCGAAATCGTTAATCTTTTTACTTCGGAAACTTATATTTGATTCGCGGTCTGAAAAATGTCAAGCTTTGTTGAAATTATCAAGATTGTTCTTTCAGACCGGAACCAATACTCGTCTCATCACCAGGCTGATGAAAAGTTGAGAAAAGGAGAGAAAAAAAAAAAAAAGATGAGAAACTTTCACAAGAAAAATGAAAAATGAAAAATGTGAAAAAAATTAAAAAAATTAAAAAAAAACTAAAAACTTTCACGATCGTTATAACGTATAACAGAGCGGATTCATTCGTCACTTTGGACAATATGGATGATATCTTACTGGTGCAAGGGGACGGGGTATGCTGCTAAGTGGCAAGAACCTCTGCAGTGAATCTATCGCTGACGTCGCACTTCGCTAGGGGGTAGGGTAGGGTATAGATATAAGGGTTTAGAGAGGGTTTGCTTGCTAACGGTGGCTATCGGTGAGATAACTTTGAAAATGCAGCTGGGTAGATACGTGGTAATAATAATTGCTTTATTTTCTCTCAATTTTCACATTTTTTTCATTAAATTATTATCATTTATTTTAAAAAGCCGTTTATATAGTTTAGGAAAAAATTTATATACTCTATATAATACACAAAGTTACGCGTCTTTATCAGTCTCACAAATTCTACTGAGAAAAAATTCTGACTCAAATTTCGACAATACTTAAAAATCGCTTTTCCAATAACCCCGTGGGGATTGCGACTTCGGAGGCTCGTTGAAAGACCGCAAAGCGAATCATTCCTCAATCGATGACGTATGCGTGAGAGAAACTCAATTTCTCCCACTAGTGGGAAAAACTCAATTTCTCCCACTAGTGGGAGAAGTAAATCAGAGAAGTGCCATTTATCGAGTTTCTCAACTCGCTTCGAACCCGCATTCCTAACGTGGTAATTGGACAAAGTATCGTGTGCAACGAGTGCGGGAAGTTGGCGATTCCTGACTCATATGAATGCGGCACTCGCAACTTTCACATTCGTAGGATTCGCCGACTTCCCGCGCTCGTTGCGAAATATACTATTTTCTTCTAAAATTATATGACCCTTCTCCAAAGCGACTATTACATATTTCTAAACTCAATGATAGTATCTATACGTATAGCTACACAGACCCGATTATACCGGAAGATTTAATAGCGCCATATATCTGCTCGGCTCTGGGGTAGCTAGCCCATTGTTCACCTCTAATTAATCACATTATTGGACAGGTAGCTCTCCGCTAATGTGTCAAAGCGGCCTGGAGCTGGACAAGTACGAGGGCAGTAACATATGATTTCGAATTCGTTGGTACGAATCTGATCAAAGAAATGGCTGCTAATTAATTAATAAAATAGTTGCATACAACGGGTGGAAAAAAAACTCTCTTTCTCAAAAAAAAATAAAATAAAAATAAAATAGAATAAATAAAAATGATGAAAATTTTTATGTAATTTCATTAATTTTTTTTTTTCGTTCATTTCGATTTTCATTTCGTTTGAATATATATGTTACAACGAATCGAGTCAGGTACCACGCCTCTGTGTATGAAAATTTTTCGTTGATATCTGGAAGAAAGAAATTTTTCAGCAAACTTTGAGCTCCTACCGTAGTTCGCCGAGTTCTACAAATATAATTTTTCCATTCCCTGTAGCGCGAGCTGGGAGGAAAAGGGGGCGCAGTATAGCAGTGGAATGAAATGTCCACAAGACTAATGAGAGTAACAAATGAAACCGGAGTAGATTCACTTCTGTGTGTCTAAAGCGTGTAAAAAGCTCGGTGGCGAATAAAATTGAATGAAAAAAAATTAAATTCAAAAATGTGTGTTTTTTCCATTTTCTATTCTTAAAGTGGCAAAATTTCATTTCTCATTAATTTCTCTTAATTTTATTTAAATTTAAAATATTTTCTAGAGTGGTGTCAGCTGACGTATAATATAGTCGATGCACACCTGCTAAAATGATCGTGAATTTTCTTATCCTTTTCCAACTTGAATTTTCGTAATTCAATTCTTTTTTTTAGATAAAATTATAGTTTTATTAGTAGCTACAGTAGCCGGAGGAAGTAGTGTAGGTAGCAGTATATAACGTAATTTGATTTTGCCAGCGAAGTGCTAATGAAAATAAATTGAGAACAAGCTGGTGCATGCATGCATGCATGCATGAATTCTCTATGCATAACCTTGTAGTACAAAGTTGACTAGCAGTAAACTATGGTATCTATGTGTTATAATACGTCGCTGGAACCTGCCCACCTACGTTTTAATGTATCTATTATACCGTCGTAGAGAGTACCTCGTTTTAATCAATAATCATGCATACACGCCTCCATGTCTATGGAGGAATAAATTTCATCGAAAATTGCAATTTATAGCCGCCCTGCAATGTATATACATGGAATTTGAAACCAATAACAATGAATAGCAATTTAGTTACAGTAACAATTACAGAAATGACAATGGTCAAAGTTATGGCAAAATAGCTACAGCAATTATCACATAAAATGCAAAAAAACTTTTTTAGCAATTATAACGATTATATCAATATTGAGGAATGAGGAACAGCGAAATTAAAACCAATGATAAAAACAACAGCAATCATTGTGACGATAGATCTAATAGCTATTACTGGAATTATAGCAATTATATAGTTATGGCAACAATAGCAACAGTAGCAATTATGCAATACTGGCAATATCAGCAGTAAGAATATTATCAGTAGTTACGGGAATAGTTATACTAATGAGGATTAAATCGTATCACTTGAAATCCATGAGCGAAAAAAATGGTTTTATTTTCCAGGCTTATTTTTCATCCCCCGCAGTCGGCTGTCCCACGGGTTTAAAGTATGATATAAAACCATTGGAAATATATGTATCTGAGGAATTGATCTGTAGCAGGAAGAGTCTCGATCTATTTATGAATACATATCGCGTAAGTGGTACAATATATGCCTAGGGGGGTTGTATCTTTTGTAAAATTTAGCCGAAGGGTGGAGAGCGCCAGAATTTAGGGGATCTTTCCAACTGAGAAGGGGCACAAGAAACTTATCAGTACCAGTTTACAATGCACATTGTATGTACACACTCAGAATACATACCACAAAGATTTCACTCTCTCCTCTTCCTCTCTCTCTCTCCCACTGTCCTTATGTACCGAAAACTTGGTGAGGTAAACTCACATGCGGGACCTGCACACAGGGTAGCAAAGACGAGGCTGAGTTGTTGTAGAAGTTTGTCACTTCGGAGCACAACCCTTATATGTGTGGATATATACAGGGTGTCTGATTTTAATCTTACACCTCATTTATCTCGGAAAATACGACTCCGATCGAGTATTTAGTATAACGAAACTTTGAGGGTTCGGAGGGGAGCGTTGAAAAAAATTTTTTGTTTCGGTCCGAAATAAAAAATGGCGGAGTTAAGATGGCCAACGTGTTTTTTTTCAATGAAAACGCGACTTTTTTTTTACCAAAAAATTTGTCAAATCGAAACGAACAACTTTTGTCAAAATCATTTTTCCATTAAAGTACGTTTTTCGTTCAGTTTTGTCACGAACAGTTTGTGGGTTCGAGGGGAGAGTTCGGGCATGTTTGAACACGAATGGGGGAATATTTGAACACCTTCGGAAAGTGTTCAGAGTACACTCGCATGGAGGGTTTTGGAGTCTTAAAATACTGCGGAAGTGACGAGCCGCAGAGGCCCAATCCTTGCGAGTGTCGCACGCAAACGCGCACAAAAAATTGTTCCCACCTAAAAATCATGAACTCGAATGGAAAAATGTTTCCCGCAAAAGTTGTTCGTTTCGATTCGACAAATTTTTCGGTGAAAAGAAAAGTCACGTTTTCATTAAAAAAAAACATGTTGGCCGTCTTAACTCCGCCATTTTTTATTTTGGAACCGAACAAAAATTTTTTTTGAACGTCCCCCTTCGAGCCCTCGAAGTTTCATTCTACTCAATACTCGATCGGAGTCGTATTTTCCGAGATAAATCGGGTGTGAGATTGAAATGGGACACCCTGTATATCATTTACCGCATACGTATAGGTATGTATACTTGCAGGATGAGAGACGCGTACTACGCGGTATGTTTTAGCTGTAGGTATGTACATGCCCATGTACCTATATACCTGTGGGTTATGTATGTATAGAGTGCAGGGGTAGGTACATAGGGACGTCTTTAGAAGCGTGTAGTATACGCGATGGGAGACTATACATTCTCCGAGTCTTTCCACCCTTGTTCAACCAAATTTGTTTATAATTCAGGTACAAGAACGCGAAGTGTTTCTTGCCTTATCCTAGAGTGATTCGAGGCTCGTATATAGGCACCCATTTACCCCATACCTACCCGCCTACATACCTCCTAACCATTCTCTAACAAACCTGGTAATGGTTAAGTAGAACATACACCGAGTATATACAACTATGCGGGGATGTAGGCAGCGCCGTGTATACATACTTTTGCACCCTCAAAATTTGATTTCCGCAAAACCATAGCCACGCTCTCGCGGAATCTGAACAATTTTATTACACTTTCGTATAAGTTAGACAACCCCTTCTCGAATTTCGCTAACCAAGTCGAAACTGAAATTCTAATCAGTTTGTTGCGGAATTAAGGGCGAATCAACATGATTAGGGAATTCTATTTTTAGCTCGCGAAAGTTTAAGCCGCCCCGTATGCCTGCTTTGCGTTCGTGATGGAAACAATTATAGCAATTATAACTAGTTTTCGAAAAAATTACACAAGCAATTACAGCAATTCAAGTTATTATAGCATCAACAGCAACGGCATAAAAATTAGAACGATTTTCGCCCTGATTATCAGCGATTACAGCATTGAAGCAGAAAAAGAAACTGACGATCTGACTTAAAGTAGTAAAATTAGGCAAGAGCTAATTAGCCAGCAAACAATTGGCTGTACCTCAAAACTTGCAGTGAGCCAAATATAATATCCGAGGATGTACAGGGTGAGGCATTTATTTTCGTGAGCCAGGAAAATTTCATGAATTTTATTGTAATATTATTATTCAATTGTTTGCATCAATTTTGATTTAAATTTAAATTCAAGTTGAGATAAATTTGGAAAAGATAAAAATCATTTTCAGCAAACAAAAGTTTCGGTCAAAAGCTTCTTATTTATTCATTTATAGAACACGGTTCTGAAAATTAAAAGCATAAGTTAAAAAATTTGAAAATGAGCATAAAAAATCGAAATTAAAAGATTTCTTATTTTTTGTTATGCAAAACAAGGATCTGCAAAAAAAAATGTAGGTTTTTATTTAAGAAACCAAAGTTGACCTTTAAATGACCTTGATACTTGGACTTTGTAAAAAATTCAAGGACACTATCTTCTGTCACCCTCGAAACCATGAAACTAATGCATTCAACGTTTTTTCGTATCTCGCTTCGTTTGGGAGAAAATTGCCTTGGTCACCCTGTATATATATGCGTAGGAGGGCAGTGCCCACGAAGAATTTTATTCAATTTTATTTCTGGTAAAACTGAAAATCGATGAAGCTGTACTAAAACAAGTATAGCATAGAAAATTCACCCAAGTCTTCCAGCACATGATGTGGCTCGAACTACAGTCTGCAAGCTCGCAGGAAATCAGCTGCCTAATGGGTAATTGGATATCGGAGAAAATCGTACCTACGTACTAAGGTCGAAGTACTAGAAAGCCCCTTACCTACTTTTGGCCAGAATGAATTCGCTGCATAAGTATGAGAGAATTTCTTGAATTTTCTCTGTTTTCTTCTTTTTTTTTCCCTCAATTATTTTGGCGCTAAGAATAAAGCACGCACTCCTCGATCCGCATAGAATTCGAACGCGTTTCGCCCCTTGGATTTAGCGGTGAAATTTTTTCGGAAAACTTCGCGGTGAAACGAAAAGCGGAAACCTTCAGATCTCCCTTCTCTCATCGGATGTGAGACACTGCAGTTCTCGCTGGACATATCGTCTCATTTCGAAAGATATTTATTTGGAAAATTTTTTCAAACGTTTCACGCATTCCGAAAAATTCCCCTGGAAATTGTCTCCCTTCAAGTTTTCGCCAATCCAAGTGCAGCACGGGCATGTCTTCCGCGAAACACGAGCTTGACTGAACTTTTGGTCAATCTGCAATTCCAACTCCATCTAATTGAGAAACACCCGAGTAACCAGTAACCGTTAGCATTTAGCCCTTCTCTCCTGTGCCCCATGAATGGTAGTCATCCCGACTCGGAGTCAAGGTAAGGCGAAGCAAGCTAGTAAGGTAGCTGGGGTTTGCTTATGTAAACAGTAAACATCTGCAATTGGCTATAACTTGGTAAATTTCACAGTCTGAAGAGCCCAGGAGCCAGGGAACTAGAAGCCAGAACTAGGGTACGGGAAAGGTAGCTCCAGTCACTGTACGGTGCAACAATTAAGCACCTGGAAATTAGCCTTTGAGGGTAATTAGTCCACACAGCCTTGTGTTTACATATTGAAACAAGCCGACGATCAATATTAATAGGAAGAAGACTAAACTCGCCACCTAGTCCGTGGAAGACACGATCTGATACGGATAGCTAACCGAATTTCTGATGTACTAATAACAATACAGTTCAGCAATTACCGAAATTATTGCGATAATTACGGTATTGTGGTCATTGTACGAATAACAGCGATCGTGGCAGAATGCCAATTATCGTGATAGTCACTGACATAGCAATAGTTATTTCAGTTATAGCAATTTTTTTTATCAACCCTTAAATGGCACATTTTTTTTAAAGATTACACATTGCTGGCACGTGAGGTGTTTGACACCCTCACGTGTTTAAACGCGTATTGTGAAGCCTGTATTGCATATCCCTTGACAAAAATTTTATGGGATATAGTTTAACGTATCTTTTTAATAGTCCGACAAGTTTTATAGCCATTTTTTCTAATTAAGATAGTTAAAAAAAATTAAAGAAAAAAATAAAAGAAAAATTTTATCAATGATAATAGAATTGATAGTAATTTTGACGAGACTAGCAAACGCAAAAAGATGGCAATTATATCAATAATATCAGTCACAGTTATTTTATCAATAACAATTGCAGTTGGAGTAATTGTGAGTGTAATATCGCTGATAAAATTGATTGAATAAAATCGGAATAACCTGCGGTCTGTGAGATGTAATTAGTGGAATCATTAACCACTCGCTTTATCGAAAAGCATTTAGAAACTTTCTATATAGATATACGAATGGTGGTATAAGGCCTCGAAATCTAGAGAAGATAAAAGGCGATCTCGAAACGTCGTGGCGTAAAGAAGAAAAAATAAAAGTGAGAATAAAAAGATGTCCGAGTTGTTAAAGAGTAAAGTTTTAGGGGATGTTACGAGGGGGTTCTCGGCCGGTGAAATGTCTAGCGGCCCTTAGGGGTACGATTAGATCTTCTGATGAGAGGAAGAGAAGAGAGTTCAGTTCTTCGGTGTTAAGGTATAAAGGTAAATGTAAATGTAAATGTAAATGTAAATGTAAAGGTAAAAGTAAAGGTATACGTTATACCAAGGAGAGATAATCGCGTTCTGATAAACCAAAACCCTAAAGAAGACGTCTTTCTTTCTGTCCCGTTTAAGGGGGTGGGGGGGTCGGTCGGGGGATGTGAGGCAAGGGATGGAAATAAAAACAAAAATGCTAATTCCCTTCCAAACTTTACTTCCTTTATTCCTGTAGCTTTTCCCGAGCTTCTTTATACTTACGTACCGAGTTTTCCCCAACGGCAATACTCCACCACCACCCCCCCTTTTCCACGTTTTTCTGCACCCCCCTCGCCTTTCCTCGACGACGCCGGTGTCTCCAGCTACCGTGAAAAACTACCCTCCTAATCTCATAATGGCTAGAGAGTTTACAGACTGTTACACAAACTTCAACCGCACACTGGCTAAGTTGACAATAAATGAGGATAATTATTACTGGATTTTTACTCAAAATATTACACGTATATGCTTCTAGGGGTTGGATTAAGGAGGCTCGAGCTAATCTAATGTAAAAAAGAAATTTTCCAGTTTTGATACTTATTGTTAGTATACAAGTGATTGAAATATATTCTGAAAATTTGGAAATTGCCCTCTGTTTAATTTCTATTAATTTAACATTTCGAAAATGACATTTTTTCTAGGTCTTATATGCATACACGCGGTCTTATATGGCTCAGAAGCTTTCCTAGCGTCTTTTTCGACTTTTTTCAATATCACCCTCCCAATTTTAAGAAATAAAAAAATTAGGTGTGATAAGCTTGAATAATTTTCGAATAAGGTTATACATTTCAAAAATATAATGCTGACGGTGTATAATTTCGTCAATAATTAAATATAAACTTTTCATCGAACCATACGAGTCAAAAATTTATGACGAAGTAATTTCGTTGCTTTTTCTTTCATTGAATAAGTGAGAATTATTAATTTTTAAACTTGTTATATTATTCTAAATGAAAATAATGAATTTTCATAATCTATCAGAAGAATTAAGTAAAAAGAAAAAAGTTCAAACACTACTTTGACTCATCAGTTTTACTCGAATCTCCTCAAAGCTGTTTCTCATGAGGTTTAAAATGCGGGAAAAACGCTTTTCCAAAAACGTGCGAGTCGGTAAAATTCAGAATCGAAATTACGACCCCAACTTTTGAAAGGAACGAGATTTTCGCCACGGAAATCGGTTTGACTTCTGTTAGCGGTGAACTGAGACAGAAGATCCTAGTTTCTATATCCCTGTATAATGTTTAAGAAAAACTGTGATAATTCGTTTCGCATAGAATATATGGTCGGGTGAAAGGACGCGGCGGAGCCACCAACAATTAGGGGGCTAATGATATCCCTGGTAATTAATTCAAAACTCATTATCTGCGATCCATTCACCATCGCGGGGTCTACGCGACGATGTATGCATTCTACAAATTCTCATTAAGCAGTTTCTATTGTTTCGTGCTCAGAAGTTCGCGGATAATAATTGATAGACCCTATACTACTACCGCCTCATATTAAACCTATACCCTCGACGATCTTTGCTATACAGAACACCGTAAGTATTATCAAACTTTGCCTCGTATATCTGATCTATTATCTATCTATCTATCTATCCACCCGCAAGAAGTTGGAAATTCGAAAACTAGCGATGAAAACTGAATCAAAAACTGCTATGGGGTGGAAAAAGCAGCCGAAAGATTCACATCGATCATATGTTTTCCTATTTTGTTATTTTTACTTTTTTCTTCGAATTTTCTTCATATTTCACGTATCAAATCAACCCCTGAACATCCCCTCTATACGTGATCGTATAGGTATACATGATACCTGATACTTTCACTCTTCTATTAATAGGGACTGCAAAGTTTGTTCCTCTTAGTTTCTATTGATTCGTTCGCAAACTCGTTTCGCGAAACGCCTCCCACTTCTTTAATATATATCTCATTCATCCCACAGGAAGAAAAAGTAGGAATGGATACGACCAGGAGCATGAAACAAACAATTGTTGCAATATCGAAAGAGGAAAGAGATTTATACGCTCGTTTTCATTTTCCTAAAAAACAACTTCGACCACGGATAGAGATTGTTTTATTTTATGTGCGAACGTACGTTGGCTCAGGATAAGCGAAAATTATTCTGTTAATTTTCGAACGGAGTAAATGAGCGAAGGTTAATTTTGGTGATGAATTTCTTCGATTCTGGTAAAATCGTTAACCATAGCTAAGCAGGCGGGCAGGCAAGCGCAAAGTTATCCCGTTCCCAAGCCCATTGAACGTGTCTTATATCGATTATACCCTTCGCTAAACTTTCCCCAATCCCGTGGGTTCAGACTTTAAAAGACCACCGGATAAAACGTATGGGACGCCTGGGATATTCGAGTAGGAGTTTGACAGTGGATCTACTGCTGGTTCGTCGTCGTTGCTGGGCTCTCTCCTTTGCTCGATCCCGATCTCGATCCCTTCGTCCCTTATTCTCGGCATCCCGAACCAAGGAGGAGCCAGTTTTATCACGATCAGAGGATTTGACTGTCTGCGCTGCTCCCTCCCTCCCATCCTATCCCAAACCAACTTTATTGCTTCCAATTATTTTCATGGTTATTACATGTCCCACTGATAGCTCCAAACCACCACCGCGAAGGGCGAAACCCCGTTAATGTAAAAACGATCGATTTTCACCGTAGGGATGAAAAAAGAGAGGGAAAATAAAATAATAGATGTACAGAAATATGGACGGAATAACTGGCTGCAAATGGTCTACAAATTGCTGATTGCTAGTTTTTTTCTTTTTTTTTGTTTTCTTCCACCGCAGAATTGAAATAAAAAATATTTACGGAAGATGCAATGTGGTTGTAGCAGCAATAGCAGCAACAACAGCAATAAAAGCTAATGGTCTCAAAATTGCTGATTGCTAGTTTTTTTTTTTTTTTTTTCCACCGCAGAATTGAAATAGAAAATATTTAGGAAAGATGCAATGTGGTTGTAACGGCAATAGCAGCAGCAACAGCAACAAAAGCTAATGGGCTACAAATTGCTGATTGCTAGTTTTTATTTTTTTTTATTTTCTTCCACCGTAGAATTGAAATAGAAAATATTTAGAAAAGATGCAATGTGGTTGTAACAGCAATAGCAGCAACAACAGCAACAAAAGCTAATGGTCTTAAAATTGCTGATTGCTAGTTTTTTTTTTTTTTTTTTGTTTTTTCCACCGCAGAATTGAAATAGAAAATATTTAGGAAAAATGCAACGTGCTTGTGAAAGCAATCGTAAAAATGTAAGCGATGATATGTATCGAAAATAGTAATGATGGCAATAGTAGCAATAACAGCATCGTTAGCAATTATAAAAAGGCTATTTTCACCCATTGAAAATCGTTGATTATCAAACATAGCAGAGAGTTTCGGATTTTGTATAGCCAGAGGCGAGACAATATGATATAATAGTACGGTGATAAAAAAAGGAATAGCAATGATAGCAATTTACAGCAACAATAGCGACAATAGCATCAATCGTTATTGTTCCGAGAAGCGATTCTTGTTTTCTGCATGAATAGATCCGACGTAATCTAGAATCCAGATCATTTGTTGATGCATTAGCGATAATAGCGATAACAGCAACGTTAGCAATATGAAAAAACTATTTTTCTGTGTCATGAATCATAGAGTAATATTTTGATACAGAGTTTTGTTTGTATAAATAATTGAATAGCAAAATTTTAAGATCTAAGAAATGTAGTAATAATAGAAATAATAGCAACGAAAGCAATACTAGAACAGCTATTTTTTATCTTGAAGAAAATGATTGAAAATTATTCTGAAATTGGAAAGAAAAAATCGAAAACTTACAGGGTACAGGGTTTGAAAATTGTTCGAGGATTATTTTCATTGTAAAAGGTGTATAAGTTTGTACGGATTATTCCGTGGCTGAGGGATTCCATTGTCAGTTTAATAATAATTTATCTAAACTGGGATTCCCCGGTTTGGCTTGTTTCAGAGAGCTAAGGTCTGACCGTGTTTCACGTTGACGGTTGTAACCGTCGCGTCGCGACGACTTGGTTGGCAGATTTGCCAACTTTTACCCCTCCCTCGGCATCCTCTCGGGGGTTTCTCTTATCCAGAAAGAGAATATCCATAAATTTATCCACCTCGCTCCTACCGACTGACCCGTAAGTAAGAGGCTCTCAAAAAGAAGAGAGAGAGAGAGAGAGAAGGGTAAAAAACGAGAATAAAAATTGAGAAAAAGGGAAACGAAATTCCAACAAATCCCGACTATTATTGTCGCCAACATCAACCCGAATTACAGAGACTCCGCCGAGGTGTGTCTCGTTCGAACAATTACCATAATTAATAATCGTCTCTCCCCAGGGGAATCAATTCGTGATGATAATTACATAATTATTCGATAATCCCGGTTATTTAATTAGGGGTAAATGTCACCCTCGAAGAACTTGAAATTTCTATTCGACACGTAGGTAATGGGTACAGCAGAGAATTAGCTCTTTCGAAAATACATTTTTCATCGTACTGTAAGAAAGGATCTAATTTCGAGTGAAAAAATGACGCTGTCAAAGCGAGAATAAAGGGTTAGAAAAATAAAAGAAAAATATGAATAGGGATCGAAAGAATATAAAAAATCGAAATCTTGTCGAAGTTTTAACAATCGTAGAATTTTTTTTTTTTTTTTTTCAGTTTACTCGAAAGTCACATTTACATTCGTTGGTCGATTAATTATTTTTTTATTTTTCCGTCTCTTAGTTTCCGTTGTATAACGTACACAGTTACTTCTGTTGCCCCGTTAAGTTTTGTCGCGATGTATAAGTGAACTAAAATTGACGTATACAGCAACGGGGTAGTAGTAATAGTAGTAGTAGTAATTTTGCATCAGACTATAAGGGCGGTTGTAATTCTAGCCAAAGATATTTCCCGTCCAACCTAAAGTCGTCTTCTATTCTCGGGGCTAATTGACCGAACCCCACCAAGACCCGTGGCTAACAATAAGATCGTTGAAGCGTGACTAGCAAATTAATGAGACCTCAACAACAAGACTTTCCAACCCTTTATTATACGTCCTTCTGCAAGATACCCGCCGCCCGCAATGGGGGTGCAACTTTCTGTCCAACTTTAACGACCGTTAACGATATTGTAGCAATCAACGTTATTCACGAATTAAAAGAATTTTCATTTCTATTCATTTTTTTTTTTTCCCCCCAATTTCTACCAAATTTCTTATTTTTTTTTTTTTTTCTCGCAATTTCTCATCGTGAACGGAAAAAAAATCGCTGTTAACGTAATTATTTCTTAATTAAATGATTCAACTTTTTCGATATTTTTTAACTCTTCTATTCTGTCCCTCGTTTTGATAATTTTTTTTTATTATTTCCATTATTTCTTTTACGCACAGTTTTCAAAATCGAGCTGTAAAGGATTGGACAAATTGCGGGTGGGTTTTATAAATCGTGTTTGTAGATCTTCAAAGAAACACTTTTTACCGTTAAAGGATATGCGAGGTACGCAGAGTTTTGGGGTGGGATAATTTTTTTCTCCGCACCTCTGCTTTCATGTTTTCGTTAAGAGATCAACCCCATATATTTAATTGCAAGGATCGTTAAAGGTTTTTCCTTTTTTTTTTTTTTTTTTATATCATTTTTTGTCGCTCTATCTCATTTTTCTCTTTTGCGTCTCTCTCTCGCTCTCTCTTTCTTTTACTTCATTAAAGAGGAAAGCTCTAAATTAATTCACCGATCAATATAAACACAATAACTATATATAATATTCGAATGAAAATTTCAAAGTATTCGAAGTATGTTGAAGAAATTAAAAATTTAAAAAATAAAATAAAATACAAAATTAACGTTATATTGAAAATAATTGTAAAATAATAGACAGCGAAATCCATCGTCCTATATAACAAACAAATAGCGCTAAAAAATGTTCCAATGAAATCCGACTCGTTGAAAAACAAATTTTTTCTGTTTTTTTTTTGTCTTTTTTCTTTTCGTTAAAACGTACACGTAAATTTTTAAACATCAAAAGATTCATATCTGGTCACCCGTGAGGGATAAAAAATTGAAAAAAAAAAAATTAATAATACCAAACACTCGCGTTAATATGACTAATAGTCCAGTCGAAATAGACATTCACCTGGAAATAATTAGGGGGAGCAATTTTTTTTTTTTAAACTTCGAGGGGGGTGGTTGGGAGTGTAAATCTCGATTTTCGGGAAAATCATGCCATTGCGTTCACCGCCATCTTGATTTAAAGTTGAATTTTTTTGTTTTTTTGAAATAACTCGCTTATTTGCAAGTTTAGAGCAAAAATGATGGAATTCAAAGTTGTTGGAAATTCAATTTCCCACAAGTTTGGTCATCATAATTTTTACTCTAGAATCGATATTTGCAGAGCTATACTCGAATCAGGGGTATAGTTATATTCAAAAATTTTCACCCCTAATTTGAGTATAAGTCCGAAAATACTGATCGTAGGGTAAAAATGGTGACAACCAAAGTTTTAGGAAATAAAATTCCCTACCTGATTACCTGTTACCATTTTTTCGATAAACTTGATAATAAACGAGATATTTGTATAATGAAAAAACATGTCACTCCTGATTTGAGTATAACTCTGCAAATATCGATCCTAGGATAAAAATTATAAGAATCAAACTTATGGGAAATTAAATTTCCAACAACTTTGAATTCTATCATTTTCGCTCTAAACTTGCAAATAAGCGAGTTATTTCAAAAAAACAAAAAAATTCAACTTTAAATCAAGATGGCGGTGAACGCAATGGCATGATTTTCCCGAAAATCGAGATTTACACTCCCAACCACCCCCCTCGAAGTTTAAAAAAAAAAATCGCTCCCCCTAATTATTTCCAGGTTGAGCTATTTTTATGTCTATCTCGACTGGACTATAAATGATAATGAGTAGAAGAAAAAATCGCGAGTAGCAGTAGAGAAATGCCTGAAATTCATAACATAATTTGTATTATTTGTATTATTTTCTTCTTTTTGTAATTTTTTTATTTATTTATTTATTTTTATTTTTTTCTACTTTTTCTTTCTACAACGTAAGAAAATTTCCAATCAAATAAAGTATGTGAAAATAATAAAGAAATGGTGAAAACTATGTGTATATAAGTAACTGTAAAAGTACGCGGTCAGGATGTGGTGATAATTAAAAAGAAAAGAAAAGAAAAAAATAGAAAAAGAGAAAAAGAGAAAAAATTCTTTCACGATTAATCGCTGTGGAAAGTTTCTTTGTTCTAGGTATAGGGTATAGGTATGTGTGTACAGTAAATCGTGGAAAAAGTAGGTACATTGTAAGATATACACATATATGTATGTATGTACGTACAACTGCGATTAAGCGAGAAACGAATGCGTCTGTGTGTATCTATCTATGGTTTACCAAAAGCTGCGCTTTACTGCCTGACTAGGTTGGGCGCGTAGCTGAGGAAGGAAACCATCAGAAAGGAAGAGAGATGAGTCGAGTTATTCTTGAGTCAAGTTTTGCAGTTTGTGGTGCTTCGCCCGTTTCTCCTACCTACAGCCGAGGAAATTACTTTATAATTTTTGATTTATTCCCGCCATACTAGCTTTTCTATTTCCTGACATTAAGACAATTCTCTCATTCTACTATATTTCTCTTTCTTTCTTTCTATTCCTTTATTTTTCAAACCAACACCATATCTACGCTTCGATATTTAATACAACTTTTCGTTGTGTGAAAATTTTCGACGTTTCACACACACACACATATATATATATATATAATATATATACCTATTTCACTCGCGGGAAATTATTATTTCCATTTTTCTACTTTCACCGCACGCCATCGCGTCTCCCGACTTTTGAAATACTTACCTACTCAGCTACAAACCGAGTTCAGAACAACTTTAAAATCCTTTGCCTCGAAACTTTGGTACATAACACTTTGTTAATGAATAAAGCTTGTCGCTTAACACTCCCTTTCAGCTTGACAAAAAAAAAAAAAATAATAAAAAAACAAAAAAAGAAAGCTAAAAAAGTTTTTCTCACTTCTTCTTCTTCTTCTTAATTTTCATTTTTATTTTCATTTTCATTTTCATTTTCATGTTCATTTTCATTCTCGTTTATTGTTTTAAACTGCTTAAATACTTCGCGTTCACGTTCAACCGTCTAATTGTCTCTTCGCGTCAACTGTTCTAAAATCCTATCAAATTTCTTGAAACACTTTGAAAATTCTCTTAATCGAATTATTTTCGATAAACTTGCGATATTTCTCTTCCACTCCTTATTTCCTCTTCGACATATTATTTCTCCGATTATTTTCAAACTCAGCTAACAATAAGAATAATGATCAAAAGACCGGGGATATCGACTTTTTTCAAATTTTTATCACGTATCAAAATTTATTCGCAAATTTCTTTTAATTTCCGTAAAAATTTTCTATGAAACTTATAACGTCGGATTTTTTTTTTCTTCATAGAATTCACACCGGTATCCTATACAAGGATTTCTCCGGTATTTTAAGGATTTGTATAGAGATTCTTAGGGGTTTAACGGATTCCTCGCCTTTATTTTTTCCTTATCGACTTGCTATCGAATTCCTGTTTAGTGTAGTAAATTTTCCTCGAAAATTCTTCATATAGATTCCAAGAATCTATATTAAAGCCATCGGGAGTTATGCTTGGAAATTTCCCTTCTTTCCTTCTCTCCTTATTCTGTTTTTTTTTTTTTTTTATTTTTTTTATTTGGAACTTTATTCCAAAAAAAAAGAAAAAATCGTCAAGCTGTGAGAAAAAGTCGTTTGAAATATCATTCCAAAAATAATCATCCACCTGGTTAATTTTTGTCGATTTTCATAATGCCTCGTTTGGTGCTGGATGCTGATGCTGCTTCTGCTTCTGCTGGCTATCCCCGGTCCCCAAAAACAACAACAATCAACAAAGGAAAACTGTCTGGCATTTAACTCGCAGAATATTAATGAACGACATCCTAGTTAATTAGCAAAGTTTTGCAAACACGTGAACCGATGTTAGTGCTAAACTCTCTGGCACGTGAAATTCTGCTATCACTGCATTACAGGAATATGTATATAATATTATCCTGGCAACGAAAAGAAAAAGAAAATTTTTTTTTTAGATGAATAAATGAATAAATAAACGAAAAGATTTCTTGATTTTGAATTTTTCGTTTTTTCTTTTTTTTTTTAATAACAATTATTAGATATATTTATCGCAGAAAGTAAAAACGTATATGGGGAATTTATGTAATTATCACTTTTATCTTTTGGCACTTTTTTTTTATTCTTTGCACTGAATTCAGCTGCAGAATCAGACAATTCATTCCCTATACGGTTCGAAGAGACCGCATACTCGCTGGGGAATTTGACTTCCTAACTTTGTCTTTAAGTTAATTTACCGCCTTCCATGGTATAAGGTATAGACAAACCGAGATATATAGACAATCTTGGTAGTGATCCATTCCGACTTTCTAGCACACATATCAAACTGTCCCTAAAACGAGGCAATTAATATCCTTCTTTCAAAACTAACTAATAACAAGTTCAATAAATAGTCGGAATTAATTGACCGAATAAAATCTGCCTCGATATGTTACACCGAAATCTATAGGTATCCAAGAAAAATGGCTTTTCGTCAATTGGAGACACACGGTTCTTCAAAAGTTTCATTTGGGCATAAAAACACACCTTTTAAAATTGGAGTCCTTAATATCAACATTCAGAGGTTTCGAATCGCACTTTTCTATTTTCCATAAGAATAACATATAGGAAAACTCTTTTCATCTTCTTCTGATTTTTGTAACTACCCGACGATACGTCGCACAGAAAATCTGCAGACATATTTTTGTAGGGAATTGGATGCACTAGAAAAAAGGTATCTTGGTCTTTTTCGATAAATCTAACCGTTTCGAAGTTTCATTGGCGATTCTGGTCATTTAATGGCAAGACTAACTTCGTAACGGTTCGATTTATCGAAAAAGACCAAGAGACCTTTTTTCTAGTGCATTCAATTCCCTACAAAAAACATGTGTGTAGATTTTCTGTACGACGTATCGTTGGGTAGTTATAAAAATCAGAAGATGAAAAGACTTTTCTCACGTTATTCTTATGAAAAATAGAAAAGTACGACGTGGAACCTATAAATGGTAATATTAAGGGCTGAAATTTTAACAGCCGTATTTTTATGCCTAAATGAAACTTTTGAATCTGTTTCGAAGAATTTTTGTTTTTAAGAATCACCCTACGACTATATACATACATAAGACGATAACAAAAAAGGAATAAGAAAGAAAGAAAAAGCGGGTATATACTTAGACCGCGAAGAAGTTAAGAGTGACGAGGGTTGATGAGCAAAGATGCAGGATAGTATAAGAAGAAATCTTTGAGATCGTTCGGGGTGCGAATGACTTGTTTCTTCTCGTCCCCCCTGGCTTCTCCTCTCCTCTTCTCGTTTCTTTTCTTCACTTTTCTTACCGTTTCTTTTCTATACGTTTTTCTATTCTCCTCGCCCATTATCCGTGTACACCACCCCCGGCGTATATAAGAATCCTGTGGATCCTGTATAGAGTAATTAATTGGGGTAAAGGTATCGAGCGGTGAAATTAATTGTTGCTAAAAATAAGAATTGAGAAAAAGGAAGCAGGCAGATACTAAGAAGGAGAATAAAAACAAAAACAGGATATCAGAAGTCACAATGAACAATAAGGATTTAAAGTCCTCTGCGTCTGCAGTCCCAAATCGTCTAACTATTCTAGTAAGAATCTAACTACTTTAAATTACATTGAAAAATTCATCAAAAATTCATGCTTTTCTTAAAAAAAAAAAAAAAAAAATTGCCGGAACTTGATTTTTGCCACTAGAATTCGTCGAGAAAAAAAAAAATTGGATTCTTCCAAAACGCTTCGTCGAGTATAACAAATAATTGACGAAATGATACTGGCGTTGTATGTACAGCCGTTCGAGGGAAAGTTGGAAATTCATTCTCGAAGTGTCAGATTGTCAATTCGTCAGGATCATATTTGTTGTTAAATTAACTGACAAGGAGAGTATCAGACCTCCGGATGATGGATTCTGCCCTAACTTTCTGAGGCGTTGCCTTGAGGCCTTGTGCCATAATCCCTGCAGCCCATGGATGTGTGGGTAATTTGATTCGACGAGATTGAAAATTGATTTAGTTTCGGATTTGAAATGAATTTTAAGAAACCAGAAAGACTTATCTCGTAGTCAGCTGCTCAATTTAAGTTCTTTTATTTTTCTATATTATTTTCGTCCCGTAAAAAGGCGAAACAAAAGTTTCGTCTCTCTGTTCTATATAAAACAGTTGTAGATATTTGTCCCGTAAAGCTAATGAAGCTGTCCTTAGAGAAGCTAAAAAGTTTATCCACCAACTGGTCCCAGAGGAAATCTGTCCTCTCTCGCAAGTTTACCGCGTTCGTATAGCTAAAGGAGAACCAGTGAACGAAACAGAACCGGGTAGCTGATCCTTAGCTAGGACATCTCGTCAAGCACGACACAATCTGCAACGTAGTTGTGTAGGTGGGTAGGTACAGGTATAGATATACAGGTATACATGCTTATCTAGGGAATTTACTAAATTGCGACTTTTGCGAAGAAAGAGAAATGAAGGAAAGGATCATTTTTCCGTCCTCTGTTTTCCCCGAATTCGTAGTAAAGATCGGTAAGAAAGAAAAAAAAAAAGAAAATGGCACAAGCGTCAAAAAAATATAATTGTTTCTAGATTTTTTTAGACTTTTTTTCTTTTCAATTTGTTGAAAAAGTCTTGTCAATCAAATTTGTGCCCAGGTGCTGCATGGGCGGGGAGATTTTTTTGGCGGTTCGTATTTTGCACAGATTTGGGCAACGGAGTGAATAGGATGTGTATATATACGCGTCTTTTTTTCACCCTGCAACGCGAAAGGGTCGAACAGCGTATAATGGTGTTTTCTCGTCTACCAGCCCCCTATTTCGTTCGGTACGCGTCACTGCCCCTAATAGACTAATTACTGATTGGCTCGCTCGCCCTAATCACGTTAGTCGTCCGCAAGTAGTGACGGAAACGAGCGAGCGAAAATCAGAGCAAAAAACACGCGGCGTAAAAAAGCGCAAATCTTTCGCTCGAGAATGTAAGAATCTAGGAAGAAGTTTGTCCTCTGAGGAAAGGAGCCTGGAAATAGGATTAGAAGAGTAATTAGTAGTCCCCAATTCCCAGAGAAATAGAAGACGCAAGATACCACACGAGCGATACACGTTTCTGGTTCATATCTTTCACTCAGTTTTGCATCGGCTCACTTTGCGAGCTCCGGCGGTCAGAGTAAACGTGTCAGTGTCACTCTTAACCCACCATGTAACATGAACTTAACAAGGCTGTCGGAATACATTAAAAGAGATTCGCTGCACTGGCTGCACTGGCAGCAGCTGTAGTCTAAAAGTTAGCCAACAGTTAGCTAGCTGCTTCGAACAACGAAATTTGCATAATGAATAAGCTGGAAATGCTTTCAAATTTGGGGAAATAATAGCCTAGGGATTTTTTTTTCTTCAATTGCTCTCATCTTCTTCCTAGTTCTTTCTCTCGTTTCGTTTGTTTCTCTCAAGTTTTGTCGAACAAAGACAACAAAAGCAAACAAACTTTCGGATGTAACATGAAAACAAGACGAACAAGAAAACTATATTAATTTTGTATTCCTTAGACGATTACAGGTATTAAGGTAGAATTATATTTTAGGGATATTTAATTATCCATCAGCCGTAGCGCGCATGCGCGAACAGTTGGTACTACCTATATACAGGACGTGCGGGGCTCAAGACGCCATTTTAAATTAACTTGGGGATTAAGCCTGAATTAGTCTTCTTAATTCAATTCGAATCCCTGAGGTGGTGGGCAGTGAGCTGCCCCACCCCCACCTTTACTTATTCTTGGTATCTCTGGCGCGAACTTTATTCCGTCATTTTTTTATCCTCCTCAGTTTTTCTCTTCTTTTTTCTCTCCTGTTTTTTATTTTATTTTATTTTTTTCCATCAACCCCCCAAGTTTCGACTTGCGCTGCTTCTTATAATCCCGCGTAGTCTTAAGCGGTCAACGAAAGTTAACCCCCCTCGACTTATAAGACATCGCGACGAAACGTAATCATCCTGCAATTCTGTGGGTGAATAAAAATAGGATAAAAAATTTGAAAAAATAAAAAATAAAAATAACATAAACATGTGTCCTCGCAGGGAATCTTTTGTTCTCTCTGAAAAAGTCCCTTTGAACACTACCCGGGGTCCTTTTTTTTTTACATTCATTTGTTTGTTCGGACAAAACAACAAACAAGCAAAATAACGATCCTAGGGAATTTTTCGGTTGTTGTCACAAAGACAAAAAAAAAAAATGTTCCTATATGAGACGATTTCTTTTATTCGAACGGTAAATAACAGAGAAAAAAAACGCCTTAGGAGACCAAATTGTAATACGAAAGTATATATTTACATATATAGGTACTATAGGGTCTAAATTTCTTTAGAAAATTTAACTAATATATCCGTATCCTTTCCGACATATTATGCGGTCAGAATCCTGATTTTTAGGGGGTACTAGTACCAGTTATAGCTAGTAGACATAACCTAAAAATCGCAATCAGTACGTGACCGGGCATGCGAAGAGTGGCGATCGATTGGTTGGCCAAATTCGGTGCCGGGAGGGAAGGTTAGATGGCAGGGGGGAGGGGGGGATTGGTTAGTGGAAGGTTGGGGTCCAGGGGGTTGGGAAAATTCTTATAAAACTTCCTTCGTCGTTTACAAGGCAGAGCTCGCGGAAAAAGCAGAAGTGACTATGCAATGAAATAAGTTTATATATATTGGGTATATATGTATATATAGATTTGAGTATCGGTATAACTCGTAAGTAGGTATATATGTATATTATATTGACGATAATACGGGGATGTTGGAAAATCGCATTTTATATACGTAACATTTTCACGTAAAGAATGTCGAACCGTGAGACGACGTACGTAGATATATACTACATAGGCATATATATACGTATATTATACCTATATTTATATCCTTGGCAAAAAGTCTGGTCAGGAGTTGGTCCTAGATCTTATACTGCGCTGCATCGCGTACCGATTGATGGGAAACGATAAACGAAAATACTTTGCGGTATATTTGGCACCAGGCACTCTTCGATCCCTCTTCTATCTTTTTTAGTTCAGTTTTTTTCTTTTCTCTTCCTTTTCTTTTCTCTTCTTTTCTTTTCTCTTGTATTTTAGCTGTTGATTTTTTTGTTTCTTTTTCTCGTTTTGTTTTTTCATATTCTTTTTATTTTTATTTCTCTTCTTCTTTAACATTATTTTATTGTTTCGTTTATTCTTAATTCTTATGTCGTTCAGTCACTTGGTAAAAACATCTAATCCCGCGAACCTTTACGAATTCCCAAAGAGTCTGGAACATCTCGTAGTATTTTTGTACATAATTATAGGAATTCGTAGTTTTTTTATACAAATTTTTGTATTTTCGTAGGTTCTTTTTTTTTTTTTAATTGAAAAACTAGAAAAAGTATCAATTCTTCCGGACAATTCGTAAAAAATTCTTACAGAATTGTAATTTTGACCAGGTTAGTTTTTTTTTTTTTTTTTTTCAGGAGTATATTAATGATTGAAAAAAAAAAAAAAACTCGCTACGTCGCCTGGTTCTTCTTCGTTCTGTCACAGTCTTCCGATACTTTGCTTTTTTGTTATTTATTTTTTATTTTTTTTCTCCAATTTCGAATAAAGTATGAAAATAAATAAAATTCTGATTTTCATAAGCTTTCACCAGTGCGTCAAATTTTATAACGAGCAAAAGCGGGGGAGGGGGGACGAGAACGGGCTGTCCTCTACCTCTTTAATTCGTAATAAATTTTTAATGCTCGTCAACTTGGCCTTCTGCCACCGGCTAGCTAGACTCCTGCGAAACCGCATGCAATTAAGAAAATCTTCGTTGCTTGATATATACACATAATGTATATATGTATATTATGCAGTAAAGTATAACGCAAACTCTGACTAAGTGTCATCAACGTTCGCGACCTAGTCTCGGAGCTTTTTTTTTTTTCAATGTACCTATATATAACATTATAATTGTAAACAGCATAAAAGACGGGAAGTAATTATAAAATTTGAGATAGAATCTCATTGAAAAAAGAAAAGAAAAGAAAAAGGAAAAATATCCTATATATTATACCTATATATACACGATGAATTGTTCAAGTTTTGAACAATTTTTTAGAAAATTCAATGAAACAAATAGAAAATCAAATTAACCGATTATATATAAAGAAAGAACTGATTTGAAATTTAGATTTATTACTCTCAAAAAATTTTTTTTTTTTTTTTGGATACCAATAGTTCCTATATGCATTAAGATTCTTATATAGTGTCGCGATAGTCAATCTTCTGTTTTTAATTCCCTTTTTTTACTCTCGCAACGTGAAAAGAAAATAAAGTCAAAGAAAAGAAAAGGAAGAAAGAAGAAATCAGAAAATGAAAATATAGATGACTTGACGCGCTCCGCCGTGACCCCCGGAATCGGAAACACCCCTGCCATTACATATATATCATCTTTATAGAATAAGTCGAAGCCCGCGAATCTATTCGCATTTAATTTATACTCCGCATCTTTTGGCAAGCATGGGTGCAGTATGTAATAGCGAAAATAATAAAGGCAAGAAAAAAGAGAAGAAGAAAAAAAAAAAAAAGAAAAAAGAAAGAAAAACAATAAGAGAAATGAATGAAAAAAGAAAGAAGGGACTAAAATTTAGCTTCGTTCAAGTGCCAAGGATTCCGGAGATAAGATTAAGACGATAATAACTGAAAAGTTTTCATTTAATATCTATAAAAGTCAGGCTATTATATAGTTGGCATTTAATACGAACGGATTTAGCGATGGATTTAAACCGCGAGCACGACGTGTATAGATATAGGTATATACGTCATACTAGAATCTGAAACCGACTGACGAAAATTTTTCGTTTTTCTTCTTTTTTTTTTTTTTTTTTCTTAACAATTTTTTCGTAAAAATCGTTTACGCGATCTCGCAATTTTTGTATAATATTGTATTTGCGACAGTCGAAACCACAGGGTCCCCCCTTTGTATATGTATGTATGTGTACCTATATAAAACACCACAAAAAAAAAAAAAAAAGGAGAAGAAAAAAAATACACTTTTGTCGTATCGCAATTTTTGTCTAATGAAAACAGAGAGAGAGAAAAAAAAAAAGAATTAATGAATAATAGTACATTACCCAACTAGTGCGCAAAATAGTTGATTTTCGCACGAGTTGAATTTCACCAGTACGGGAAATGGCACATTTCCTAACTGACTATGTCGAGTGCGTAAAATCGAGTTTCGCGCACTCGGTTAGGAAAATTATTTCGTATCATATATATATATATATATATGTATGTATACATATATGCATGCGAAGAATGAATTTTCGAAAACATGATACACACGGCTTGTGAAATTTCATCGTGTAACCCAACCCCGTATGTTATATATATCGCATCATGTAAATCTATATCCATGTACTATTTATACCGCGTAGTTCAAGTACATAGCCACCCCCCCCCTATTCCCCCTGCCCCGTAAACCTACCTCTATTTATCGTTCTCTCCACATGTATTATTCCAAGCTTTCTAAAAGCTTTTCGCTGTATAGAAGTGGAGGGGATAGCCGAGCGAGAGAGAAGACGAAAAAAAAAACCAAAATAAAAAACCAAAAATAAAAAAGGATAAAAAAAAAAATAAAAAAAAAAAAAAAACAAGGCAAAAGGGGTCGAGCCAGAGGGTAGGGGGAACGAAAATAAAAGGTAGGAAAAACCGTCAAGTCCTAATAGTAAATCATTGCCAGTCGTTATTTACCATGGTGAATTTGAAAATTGAGAATTATCCACGTTCAGGTCGTAAATGTTCACGTCGAGGCTAGTATAACCCTGTCCTGCACCAACCGCGCCACGCCGGTTTCGATCCAATTTCTCTTCCATATGCGTACGTCAATCAGTCACAATTCATCCTTGTACAAGTTTTCATTTATTTATTTATTTACTCAATTTTTATTTTTTTTTTTGTGTAAGGCCTCCCTCTCCTCCTCCTTGTTATATTTTTTCTCCATTTGGCTCTTTTTGTTTTATCGATATAGCCGATTTTTTGAGTATCAATGTATAGTACATACGCATTCATGCATAATATACCGATACATGATATGATAATATGAGACTCGCCAGATGGAAATTTCGATTCTATTGCCAATTATTTATTTATTTATTTATTTTTGTTTTTTTTCAAATTTTTATCCCATACGAATCGCTAGGTGTGAATTTTCGAACGCTGATGAACATTTTTGAAACTCACTATTCGAATGATAAATGAATACAAATTTTCTGTTTTACCTATTTGGCTTCGCTTTTTTTTTTTTGCGACAGTGAACATCGTTTCGATGTATATATACAAAAATTATTCGATTCTCAAAGAAATATTATGGATATTAATTTTAATCAATTAATATTTCATTCGAATTCTTAAGAATAATGAAAACGCGAGAAATTTCCAAAATACATATGATACAAATAAAAAATTGTTCTTCAAACTCTAATCTAGTCTCTTTTATTACTTCTTGCCAGTTTCTATCCGTCACTACTTGACGGCGCGACGAACGAGCGATCCTATTTAAGGAGAAACGGTCAGACAGAGTCAGACACGAGTCGGAGGATCGCTTTGCGATTCTATTGTAATATTTAACGACTTTTAGTAGCTTCCGTTATACGGGTTATAGCATATTTTTCTCTTCAGGCTGGATTTCTTTTTCTTTTCCCATAATATTTGAAATCATTTACACCTAACAGGTACCTCGCATAAATGATCAATAGATAGTTCATAAAACTTGGATAAAACAGTTTCCCGTGATTCCGAAATTTTTTTTTTTTTTTTTATTAACTTCAATCATTTTCTATATATATATTCATCCTCGTCCGAGGATTCTGTACACACATTCTGTACAGCTATGTATATGTATATATTCGAATTTAATAGATACGTATGGGGAAATAATTGAGCTTCAATTTATGTTTAACAAATAGTGCCGCGCTCACGGAGCCGATAGAATATTCGAATAAATTCGATACTCACGTTCATTTGTTCTATAATATCTATAATCGAATTATAGAATGTGGTATTTAAAATTCAAACTAATAAACGGATATAATGAGCGCGATATGCCCACCGAATATATTATTAATATATACAAATAATTAATACGAGTAGTACGTATGCAAAATCAAAAATTCAAATAAAGTAAGAGAAACATATTTCTAATGAAATAATTTAATAATGTTCTTCTATTTTTTTTTGTTTTTTTCTTTCCTTTTAAACCCTCGTGATGTATAGCATCCACCTTATTTCCTCCCTCTAATATACCTATGCTACATAATATCCAGGCAAACATCCGTCTCGTGCATCCTATATATTATCATGATTACTTAGCGATCTGCAGGGGAAACTTAGGCCACGAAGCTTTTAGCAACGAGACTCCATTAGCCAGGACCAGCTGAATATCTTTCGATTATTAAACGCGATAAATTAAGCTCAACTCTTCCTCTTGTCTTATCCTAACCCTCTACTCTTCTCTATTAACTTCCGAATTACGCAGGTAGGCGTATATTTCTTCAAATATAAATAAATGTACGTATTTTTCTCTCTTATTTCTCTACAGTCGATCCCACATTTTGTATATAAAAGTAAAACCATTAATTGTCTCATAACACGTGTGTGTATGTCCTACTGTAGTTTTCAAACCGACTAGTTCCGCGCTTGCCGCTAGGCGCGCTTCCCTCCCACAGTAGAAATTGAACCGCCGTAGAATTGGTCCGATATGGGGTAGATATTGAGCGGCATGTATTCTAATGAATTTTTATAATAATTGGAGTATTTCAGTCAATCGAGTCGAGACATCCTTTTCTTTTTTGTTCGACGGGTATATTCTATGTGAATAACGATGCATTTTATATCTGTACAGGATTAAATGGTAGATTTTCGGCAATAGTAAATGGAAGAAAGTAGGTGGTATCTGTATTGTAAATAAAATCACTGCCTGATTTACAGTATGTTAATATATACCAATGAATAATTGATTTCGACATGTATCTTACCTTGAGATTAAATATTCCCATCATGTGTGATAAAACATTGAAGAGCTGCGGATTAATTTCTTAATAAAAGGCATTGATAAAAAAATTTAAAAAAATTAAAGAATACCAAAACAAGGAAAACAACGAAATCTATAATCATTCACACATGTGCGTTAGAAATAAATGTGTATCATATTATTTAATTATTTAACACGATCACGATTGCACGTGGGGATAATTGGAATCATATTTAATACATGTACGTGGTTAATTATATGTATATACGTATATGTGTGTATGTATGTACGTATATCATATCATATTTTGTCGCGATATATGAAACGTGATCTTTTAAACGTTTCGATACATATATAGATATATACATGAGACGCGTACCACGCGACGGCGACGTCGCTCGACTGCAGAAGATCTCGAGGCGTCGCGACGCTCTCAAAATGGCGCCTGCGTCTTTCCACTCCTGCATATCACATAGCTATATGTATATAATACAATACATATGGATATGTGTGTGTGGGTGGAGTGTGTATGTATACACTCTCTTTTTCGCACCTTTACGCGAGAGAGAGAGACCTTTTTTTTCTCCACCCTCAACCCTCAACCCTCAACCCCCTCCTCCTACCACAGCATGGAAAGTTTACCCCCGCATTTTATTACGTCGCGACGACGCCGCAAAACTTATTGTTAGGTAACTCTGTCCAAACGATGTCTTTCTTGATTTTACCTACTCGGCGAAAAACAATTTTTACAAAAGAAAAGGAAAAGGAAAGGAGAAAAAAAAGAGGAACGGAACAAATACTGATTCCGTAAATTTACTATGAAAAACTAGAATGTCCAAAACGCTTTTTCACTCGAAAGAACAAACAATGAAATATAAAACTACGGCTGTACACATTCAGAAGAAGAAAAAATCATTTATTTCTCATATGTTCTTGAATCCAAAAAGAAAAAACAATTCTTATTATTATACAAAAATTGCGACCTAAAATTTGAAACTATGAAAAATAAAAAAGAACCTGTTTATAGTATGCAGATTGCCCTGCGGTATATTGTACAATATGAATAAGCGATCGCGTCTATTTTATACTGCAGTCGGTTTGACTGAGATCGTTGATATATATAGGCTTTGTATGCAGATGTATGCGTGATATGTATACGAACGTATGCGCATCTGTAGATACGTTGATTCACCTTTCGCCAAGTCTTGCTATATGCAGCAGTCCGTAAAATCATATTTCAATGTAGGTATTGTACATACATATGTATTCGGTACACATACAGGTATATTATGTATTTTGCACAGGTATATGACCACACGTAACATTATATGCAACATGACGCAGCAGGAGGAGAAACAGGATCAGTACGAGCATCGGCATCAGCAGCTGTGATGCAGTGACTATAGGCTGCTCTAGGTATAGGAAGGAAATAAGCGACGCGAGCGATTGTCAGATTAAAAGTTAATGATCCATGTACGAAGTGGGTAATGCGGTATTAAGTCAGCTAGCCAGCCTGCAGCAGGATATAATTTGATGATATATTCCACGTCGCGATATATGTAATCGCTCAATTAATCATTGGGACTATGTTTTTTATTTCTGGATCACGCCATTCACGATCTATGTATGTATATATGTCCACTCGGATTCTTAAATGTCTACAAAAGTTCTCACAACTTCGTCGAAGAACTGTAATTCAATTTCGACGTCCTTTGTTCGTTTGAAAAACCTTCAAATAAATTTTTTGCATTTTTCTTTTCTGCCATTTTGGATCTACGATTTTGAATTTTCCACATTTTACCGCAAACTCAAAAGTATAGCTACCGGAAGAAAATATCCAGTATCCTCTTCGATCTCTGGTCTATATTCGTTCTCCTGCTGTTTTGGCTCACTAATTTGAACCGGAAATTCGAAAAGAATATATATTGTCCGAGATCGAATTCCGCACTAATTGATCGTATAGTTTTTAAAAGAAATGCTAGAGTGTCGTTTAAAGGAGATTCCACGAATTTCGCATCATTGATTATAAACGTAACTTACTTTACATCTATAATTCAAAAATGTGTTCATGAATAGTTTAAAGGAAGCGTATTACGCCCACCGCATACCTGTACATCGGTTTAATCTCAATCTGTACGTGTCTACGTATAACTATATCTACATCCGCGATATAACCATCAAGCACGATGTAGGTACACCCACTAACACGGAATCTGTAGCCCCTGAAACAATGCAACCGATGTTACATCTCGGTCAGATTTAGTAATTCCCAATTCCACCGCCTGGAGAAGGCTGTCATGTCGTAGATGGAGCTGCGTGGAACCCCTCGCGTTGAGAGTCTGACTGTACCTTCTGTAATATGGAACCGAAGTTACGTCCGGTTCTAAATCAGTAGTTCCCGGCTTGCCCGTGTCTAGAAATCTGCCGTGGCGCGGATGACAGCTGCGCAGAAGTCCGCGCGTCGGAATCCCAAGCCTAAGACGTGGTGTAACGCTGGTTGCATGTTTCACGGGTGGCAGACTCCACGTCCGTGGGTGTACAGCGTGCCACAGTGGTGAGTGGCGAATATCTGGTACGTATATACGTACTAGGGTCTGTGCGGCACGACCTTGCGTCCCTAAACCCTTAAACCGTTAGTCGCAATTTAACGCCCTCTTTTACCAGCGGATCTGGAATCGGACACAGCGACTACGGCCTCGTACAACCCGTGTCTCGTACTTTGGATAATTTCCATGAGCTGTGTGTTATGTCGTTCCTTTTTAGCTGCCCATCCCATCCCCACCCCTTTTTCTCGTGCACCGTGCCGCCTACTGTAGTTATACGATTAAAACCTAATCTCTTTCGCGCCCTTTTAGACGTGACCCTTGTCAAAAGACTACCTCATGACCTGATAAACCTCTGTGAGACTGATAAATGAGTAACTTGTTAACTAATGATCTCTGATTAGATATTTCAGATTTTGAAAATTCTAAATTAATAACCGCGAGAATTATTGACTCGGAATATAATATTTCCGTAATCTTTAATTGCAGCCTGATTATCAGTCGCTACTATTACACAGGATTGGATAATAATCGTAGCTTGTTGATTCATTATTACACTTTCCAGCACTGCGCACACTTCTGTAATTAGAGTTCACACTTAGCACACCGTAATTAACGCATCGTAGGATCGAGCCTGCTGAATTATAGGCATACATCATACTGCCTGAGCGGAGTATGTACATTGTACATACATACCCAGAATTACGTAATTTAGTACATGAGAAGTTCGTATACTTACGCGCTTCGGTGGATAATGTATATTATAGAAATAAGAGTCGATTATTATTAGTAATAACGAATATAACGGTCTAATTTCCATTCGAAAATCCGCAATATATCCAATCTGTAATGTATATATATATATATATATATATATATATATATATATATATATGTATGTTTTACCGCAGTACTTTCGCTTATTATATAGATATACGAAATTTCCTTTCCGCGTATAATAAAGTGCACGCGGAACGCGAAAGACATGCATATAATGTACAACGATTTTCGTTTCATCATTCGAAGATAGATAGGAATAGAAAGAAAAATTTGGGAAGAAATTTCCTTCTGTTTTTTGTTCTCTCTTCAAGGAGAAGGAAAAAAAGAGAAAACGAAGCAAAAAAATTTAAAGGAATATATTATATACCTACGAAAGGTCCCGAAGTATATATACCTACGTAGGTATTATTTTCAGATATTCAGAAGCCGTAGTCCCGTTTTGATATATGGAAATTTATTCATCTCGATAAAGTTGATAAACCAGGGATATGTGCCAAATCTGGCACCTAACAGTCTTTACATTCTTATCCTATATAAGTTCGGATGGAAACGTGGGTCGTATTTTTCGGTAATTCTTTACAGCTCGGATATATACGCCTTGTACCTACTCCGCATCCTATGATTCTAAATCCAAACAAGATCCCTTGTAGATCCGCCTTCGTACGGTCCAAGGCCACTTTCATCCCTCGGACAAAAATTGTGTTTAAACTTTTCCAATGCTCTCTGATCTACGCTAGTCGAATTTCCTCTTTCATTTCGAACCAGCAATCGATGAATAAAGTCCGAATTAATTTCTCGATTTCATTATTCCTTCTTTGACAAAATTCAGAGAGTTATAATTCACGTCAACAGCAGAACTGCAGCGAGAGTCTGGATCCGAGATATGCACAGGGCGTCGAAGAAAGTGCAGCAACAGAATTCTCATGCCTGCACGCATAACGTTGTCTCGTAGTTATATGTTTCCTACAATCGCCCTGGGGCCGTAATATCGGAAGTCGTTTACGGTTATCCAATCCTCGCATCGTCAGTGCTGCAGATACAGATCCACGGTCTAAACACATTATTTAGTTATTCCCTTTTCCTTTTTCGAACTTTTTATTTATTTATCAGCCTATTTTCTCCTCTCACAAATAACACACACACGCACGTATGCATACGCGTCTGTTTCCATCGCGGCTGCATACGTAGGTGGAAGATTTTCCTCGGTGTTGAAGAGCGCAACACTTTCCCAGCCGCGCTATACACACCCTGGATTATTATGTGTGCACAGGTAAAGGCGGCGGTATCAAGTATGTGCAAAACCGACGTTGGTATAATATGTGCAATTCTGATTTCCGCAACCCACCACGCAATGGTTTCTTTAACACGGTCGAGTTCCGCGGCACCGCAGACGCCAGGCTTCGGCTGGTAACTCACCTGACTTTTCGTATAAAAGCAGCCATGGCTATGAGGAGTTAATTCAGTATTCCACCTGTGGTTAACGACAATAACTGGCCGCGATGAGAAACCACTACGGGAAGTTTAAGGTACAGAAATACAGGGTGTCCAATTTTAATCTTACACCTCATTTATCTCGGAAAATACGACTCCGATCGAGTATTTAGTATAACGAAACTTTGAGGGTTCGAAGGGGGGCGTTGAAAAAAAATTTTTGTTTCGGTCCGTAATAAAAAATGGCGGAGTTAAGATGGCCGACGTGTTTTTTTTTCAATGAAAACGTGACTTTTTTTTTCACCAAAAAATTTGTCAAATCGAAACGAACAACTTTTGTCAAAATCATTTTTCCATTAAAGTACGTTTTTAGTTGAGTTTTGTCACGAACAGTTTGTGGGTTCGAGGGGAGAGTTCAGGCATGTTTGAACACGAATGGGGGAATATTTGAACACCTTCGGAAAGTGTTCAGAGTACACTCGCATGGAGGGTTTTGGAGTCTTAAAATACTGCGGAAGTGACGAGCCGCAGATACCTAATCCTTGTGAGTGTCGCACGCAAACGCGCACAAAAAATTGTTCTCACCTAAAAATTATGAACTCGAATGGAAAAATGTTTCCCACAAAAGTTGTTCGTTTCGATTTGACAAATTTTTTGGTGAAAAAAAGTCACGTTTTCGTTAAAAAAAAAACATGTTGGCTATCTTAACTCCGCCATTTTTTCATTTTGTAACGAAACGAAATTTTTTTTTTAACTTCACCCTTCGAACCCTCAAAAGTTTCATTCTACTCAATACTCGATCGGAGTCGTATTTTCCGAGATAAATCAGGTGTGAGATTAAAATGGGTCACCTTGTATATCTCGACAAACTCATTATATTTATATCATAGTATATTTATATAATTCTTCGAAGTCGAATCACAGAAGTAATTTTTAATCCTTCCAGGTCGTTCTCCTTCTCGGATTCCTGGCTGTAGTGTTCGCCGGTGAAACTGAGACGGACAAGTCCGCTTCATCAGCCAACGATGATAAATCGAAGACAAAGCGTGGTTTGGATCTAGGATACGGAGGCGGTGGTTTTGGCGGCGGTGGTTTCGGAGGCCACGATTTCGGAGGTCACGACTTCGGCGGGAGCGGAGGCCTCCACGGCTTCGGCGGAGGTGGCGGCGGAGACACGATTGGAGTTCACGAGGGTCACATTTCGGCGATAACAATTACTAAAGAGAAAAAGATCCATGTGCCGGTGCCCTATCCAGTTGAAAAGCACATTCCTTATCCGGTAAAGGTTCCCGTTAAGGTCCCAGTCGACCGTCCTTATCCTGTCCACGTACCGGCACCCTATCCCGTTAAGGTTCCAGTCAAGGTACCTTACCCAGTCAAAGTACCGTACAAGGTACCTTACCCAGTCCACAAACCGGTACCGTATCCAGTCAAGGTGCCAGTAGTCGTTAAGGAACCTTACCCAGTCTTCGTCAAGGAGCATGGACATAGCGAGGGATCCTTCGGCGGTGGATCATTCGGCGGTGGATCATTCGGCGGTGGATCATACGGCGGTGGATCATTCGGTGGTCACCATGGATTTGAATCTTTCGGTCATCACTAGTGACGTC
This sequence comes from Rhogogaster chlorosoma, assembly GCA_944452935.1. Taxonomy (NCBI): domain Eukaryota; kingdom Metazoa; phylum Arthropoda; class Insecta; order Hymenoptera; family Tenthredinidae; genus Rhogogaster; species Rhogogaster chlorosoma. Next base: position 2,980,090 of record OX101801.1, on the reverse strand, counting down.
ATAATTGCGGAGGTTATGAAGAGAGGAGTGTGTTTGACGAGTGAGAACTGTTTTCGGCGGGAAAATTTGCCGTCAGAGTTTCAGGATGTTCGATGATGATTAAAACTTCATTAGTTCCACGGAACTGTTTTCTAAAACGAAATCTATACGTACCTGCACTGTTAATCGATAAACTAATGTATATTCCTTGTTTTATCCAAATTCTATGGATTCACGAATAAACTTTTTACCTGTAATACGCATGATCGGGTCTTTGCCTTCCAATATAGATCCCCAACTCTCGTTCGCGTCACTAGTGACGTCATAATTGCAGAGGTTATGAAAAGAGGAGTGTGTTTAACGAGTGAGAACTGTTTCTGGCGGGAAAATTTACCGTCAGAGTTTCAGGAAACTCGATGATGTTCAAAAACTTCGTTAGTTCCACGGAACTGTTTTCTAAAACGAAATCTATACGTACCTGCACTGTTAATCGATAAACTAATGTATATTCCTTGTTTTATCCAAATTCTATGGATTGACGAATAAACTTTTTACCTGTAATACGCACGATCGGGTCTCTGTCTTCCAACGTAGATCCCCAACTCTCGTTCGCGAATCTTATTCATATATAGTTTATTGATTGTATCGAGAAGAGTCGAGTGCTTTTACTTCGAAAAAGCACTCGACCTTTGGCCAGAACTGTAAACTTTACTGCTTCGCTGAAATAAAACCGTACAAAAAATGTACGACGAAGGTACAGGACGTGGGTAGATAGGCAGGGTACTTGTTACAAGTATAATGTTTGCGGTAGAGACTTTCTGCTAGTCACGTAATACTTTCTTATATCTTCTAATGAAGTAGGAAGTAGCAGCGTTTATGCAACACGCACTCGCGCCATGTCTCACTGTTATGCATTACACCGGGTAGTTCGGGCTACAGTATGTACGCAGTTATAATCTTTTACGTGAAACGCATCGCGCTGATGTACTGACTCACGTGTATCGTGTACACCGCGATAATAGTATAGTTTCACAAAATTGGTGATAAAATATTTTCCGTCGCGTTCGCGAATTGGCTTCAACGTTCTTTTGCTATATGTATCACCAAATACCGTTGATAAATTCGAAAATTCGTCCCATCGCTCGCACCCCATCAACCCCACATCTTTTGGCCACGGGGCCAAGTCACGTTACATATGATTACATAGGGGCTAAATTTGGCACTTGCATGAGCAATATTATACATAAATCACAACTCGTTCGAGGTAACAGAATTATTATGGTAAATAACTTTCGCAGGAGGTATAAAAGGACGTGGAAGGTCCCATTTTTTATTTATGGTTCTCGTCTCTTTTTCTTTCATTTTTCAAAACTGATAAGCGACTGCTCCGTATTCGGGATGTTCAATATATAATTACCTCGCGTCGCAGGGAGTGTAATTAATTACGTACACACCGATATTATGATTACATGCGGGAAAGAGGTAGTAGACATGTAGGTGTACAGGATTAGTATTTGTATACGCGTGCCTATGCGCATATTTACTTTATGAATAAATTACACAGTGCTAAAACCTGCGCTAATTATCGCACAAATTAATTATATTTCGGGTATAGATAGGTAGGTATGTATACGACGAAGCGCGTAGGGAAATATATAATTTATACAACGCACCCGAATTCACAACTCAAGTTTACTATATACGGAGAAATTTAGCTCGTTAATCATTAATTACGCCCGCGGTATGATGAATTAATTACCCACGCTAGCATATTATAAACCGAATCGAATCTCGAACGTCGAATCTCAAATTCAACTGCTATCGACAAATGCACTGTACATATTTTAAGACCTTTGTCCGATCCTGTCGGACCGGAATCCCAACGAGTGTGTGCGAAGACTCAGCTAGTGCAGGATGTCCAGAAATTACGATTTGCAAACTGAATTAAACCGAAAACGGAACCAACTCCGGTTGCAGATATGCATCTCAAAGTGAATTTTCCACTCTCTTTGTCTTTCCACCCAATAAACCGAAACAGATTTTAAAAAAGTATCAACAGTAAAGCAAAAATTCATTGAAACGAATTGAAAATCCTGTATACATGGACTTGCTGTGGAGGCGGCACAGCTAGCTCCACCAACACACACGGACGCTTCGTCCGTGTGCCAGGGATACCAACCGAAGAAAAGAATGATGCGGCTTGAACAGAGCAAAGAGTATAGTAACCGTAAGCGTGGAGTCTTCGGTTGTCACATGGACGAAGCGTGCCTGTGTGTAGTGGCGGTGGCTAATGGAACTAACTGTGCCGCCGCCACAGAAAGTCCTGTATAATTCTATCGAATTTGTTTTAATGTTTTTTTTTTTGTTTTTCACGCATTTACTCAATTCGTTTCAATCTCTTTCGACTTACTGAACACGTGGATGAAGGTAGAGATTCAAATTCAGACTCCGTTGACGTGCGAATTGAAAAGATAATTTATTTTCTTGAGAGAAAAGAAAGAAACGTTTCTCACAAGTTCTATAATCCTTAAATAACAAAAGAAGAGAATACATATCAGACCTATCTGCTATAATTATGTACAAAAATGGTGAATACTTATATTCAAGTCTTTTCCACCTCATCGACAACTTCTTGGCTTTTACTGGCCAATAATTTCTCCTCGTTATCAGCAGGTTCAATTTCACCTCCACTTTCGGCGAGAACCGATTCCCCAATCTTCCCCGGCGCTAATTCCTTCCCATTTTTCTCCGCCGTTTGCGGATTTTCCGCGCAGCTTGAAACAGCCTCGATATTCTTCAAGGCCAGGTACTCCTCGACAGAGCCTTCCTTCTCTCCGCCGGTTCTCTTCTCCTCGGAAACCGTCTGGGCGGCCAAAACGGCCTGGGGAGCATTCGAACTTGGCGAATTATTGAGCCGTGCCAAACGCTGCCTTTCTCTCAGCCGTTTCCTGATCTCAGACTGTATCTTAGACTCCTTAATCACGCTCTGGACATCCTCGGTCTGATAGTAACGAGTCGCCCAAGTCTCCGCAGTCTGGCGGTCAGTTTGGTCGTTGGATTTGGCAGGCTCCTCCTTGCAAGCCTCGGATTCATTCCTGGCCTTGTCGCCGGCATCGAGGTCCTCCATGTCGTCGGGATAGTCGTCCAAGTCGATGATTATTTCCAGATCGGTGGACTTGTCTTCGTCGATTTCGGCTCCATCCCGTGCGTCGGTTTTCACCGCCTCCATTCGGCCCGGTTTAGCGCCTCCCACGGTCTCCTCAGTCCCAGTCTTCTCCTCTTCAAGTACAGCGTTCTTCGAACCGACTTCAGACAGGCTTAATGTGTCCGACTTCTTCCGCTCCGAATCCGTGCCGCTGTCCTTGGCAGATTCAGTCGCTTCGATCGCCCCCTTCTCCGCTGAGCTTGAAGAAGCTTCTTCGAGGCTTGTCCCATCCTCGTTTTCCTTGGGCTGGGATTTCTTCTTGAACATTCTGAACGTCTCGAGATCCTTGGTCACCTTTTTCGGCGATTTTTCGCCCGCTTTGTCCGTCTCTGAGCTGAAAGCTTTTGTCGAATTTAAGGAGCAGCCGGAGTCTGTGGACGATACTTTGCTCTTCTCGCCAGTAACTGCGCCCGGAACGTCTTCAAGCTTCCGCTTATCCCGGTCCCCGTCGACGTCCGGCTCCTTCACAATCGGAGATGCACTCTTCGGGACTCTTTCGTTCTCCAGTTTCTGGTTCCTCCGCTTTCCCTGGCCTCCTTCGCCGTCGCTCTCGCTGGAAAGTAGCTCTATCGTTGTAGTAGGCTGGAGGACCAGCACGACGTCTTCTTCCTCGGATATTTCCTGTCCGTTTTTCGCGACGCTTCTGTTAAAGCTGCTGTCAAGCTCCTGCAATTTGTCCTGCACCACCTTGAGGCTCAGCTGGCGATCCCTGGCTCGAGTTTTCGAGTTCATAGACGAGATCGAACTCGGGTTTGGACTAGGGTTTGAAGCGCTGGACTGGGCCGAAGCACTGCCCGAAGGATTAGCCGGGATGATGTCTTCCTCCTTACGAATCAATGCTCTAATCGCTCTCGCTCTCATTTCCAGTTCCAACAAGTCGAGCAAACTTTCGCCGTCCTTTTCCTTGGATTGTTCGCTGCCCCCTTCTCCCTCCTTCTTGACCTTGACCAGGTCGCCGGATTTTTGAGGCTTCGGATCGCCCTCAGATTTCACCTTTCCTTTCAGCGATTTACTCCGCGTTTTTTCCTTCTCTTTCGCCGCCCTCTCTCCACGAAGTTTAGACCTCGTTTTATCCTTCTTCACAGACAGTGTCTTCTTTGACAAAGACTCCTCCTCTCTCGCCGTTGTTTCCGCATCAGAGACGTCCCCCCATTCTTCCGTGTCCGATATTATTTCCAGAGAGGGTCCTAGGGACAGATTTATGATCAGAATTTTGATTCTGCAGGTTTGAAAAATCGTTTATGTGTTCAAAAAAACAGCCTCTATGATCAAATGAACATCCAGTATTCTGATGAGTTCATTTTTCGTACGGAAAATGAAAGAGTTACGTAATTTCAATGTCTGGTAATGGGAGACTGGCTCCTCGCGTTATTTTCGGTGATATGATTGCAAATGCTCTTTTTTCTGAACAATTTAGACGCCAAAAATCTCGACAAAAATAATCTTTGCTTTGATTCCATCGAACTATAAGATATGCAGTGGGTGGAAATCGATAAGCGAATTAAAAGTGTGGTAAATTGTTCGAAGCTTTTTTATTCCTGTACCAGAGTCGTCCGAGTCGTTTGATTCCGACGACTGAAGCATCGGCTGTCCGTTTAGTATGGATAAAATCCGGGCTTTGGACATTCCGCTCAATTCATTGGCACACCAATCCTCAAGTTCGTTTAATTCCATTTTCTGAAAGGGGATAAGAATCACGATTACAAAACTACTATTTCGGACCTCTTGAACTACGCTTCAGCTTTCCGTTTCATTTAAACAAATGAAAGAATCGGTTTTATCAAAATTTCACAGAAGTCTCTCTCTTAATAAGAAAATCATAATTTTTGTGTATAGTTAACATGGGATTGAAATTCGATTTTAAGATACGATTTCAGTGTTCTGAAGCCTTCTAGGGTCTGAATATCGAACTTTTTTCTGTCTTTTTTATATAGTGAGCCTAAAAACAATGAAAATCTCAAAAAATTGAGTAAATGTGATGAAAATTCTTAGCGATTTCCAAGTTTTATGACCTTTTATCCCATTCATTGATTAATTATGGACAAACATTTAACGTGAAGAATAATTCAGACTTATAAAATGCGATTTTACCCACTTTCAGAATCTGAGGTAGCATCATTTTCAACTTGTCACCTTTTACAGCTATGAATAACTGACGCGCCAGTTCTCTACGGTCCGTCATATATTCTTTTATCGGCTTCAGATCTCTGGCGTTACTCTCATCGTCCGAAGACAAAGATGATGTGCTTTCTGAACTGCTGCTAGTACTGCTGCTAGATTCCTTATTAGAAAAATGAAAGATGTGTGAATAAAAATTGTCTGAGAAATTCGTTGAGATTTTCATTTTATTTCATTGAATATTTTCAAATTTCAAACATTCTCGCTAATTCTCTAATCTGCGATCGAATCGCTTCGTTTCATATTCGTATTATATATTTTTTACAAGTTTACAATGCGAACAGTTTTAGGTTAGGATCTAGTTTTCAGGTTAGAATCTGATATCAAGTTGGATAACACTCCTGGATACTCGGTCGACTGTTGAACGGAGTGTCTGGAATTACCTGACCCCGTTTTTTGAATTTCTTTTGCTTGTTTCTTCTGTCTGACATCCTCTCTACAGTTTATTCAAAGAATATAGACAACAATATTCTGTCATTTATTTGTAATCAAATGAAAATCGACCGGGCTCTTGAATCTCGACGGTCATAGCTCGACTCTAGATTCTCGAGTCTCTCGTTCTGCGATTATCCTCGATATTCGGTATAATCGCTTAGCACAAAGCAGCTTCCGGTCATTTGGTATACCCATTTCGACAGTTGAAACCTTCCCTTTCCCTTTCCCTTTCATTTTGCTCAGAATCGAACGCAAACGGATTCACTAACGACTATAAATGAAAGGGAAATTTCAGGTTTTATCTCATCGCATCAATTCATGCTACAATAAATCTCATACCCCGTCTAATGATATCAACGATTATTTTATAATAATATAAAAACTTAATCAAGTCATCGTATATAGATCAAGAAATTATCATACAATTGTAGATAGGAAACTACCCTTTATATTGATAGTTTTTATTAAAAAAAAAAAACAGGGAGGACAGAATATTACACATTTTATAATATATAATTTTATTACAGTTTATACACGGCATTCTTATAATCATTTTATATGTTCAGATGTAATTCAAATAAATATAAATATTATGTGTTAACGATTTCAGTTATTACTCGCATAATCAATTATACATGTATGTATGTAATATCTGATGCAAATTTGACGGAAAAAAAAGTAAAATCTCTGCGTTGGAATCGATTTGCAATAAAGTAGTTAAAAATCGATGTAAAATTGGCGGTTCGAGAAGCTGCCGGATAGTATATATACGTATACTTTAATATCCCCAATATTATTATAGGTGGCGGAACAACTCGCTGACACGAACCATCTAGTGCCTAAAATCTGTGTGCGTATGTATAAATGCGCGTAGGACCTTTATGTCCGTAAGTGTTAGTGGGGGGTGGTTGGGTTCCGAATGGTGTATGGATATACCTGGAGGAGTAATTTTTCTCGCTACACAAACATAAGAGATAGAGATATAGAGAGGGGTAGACAGTATAGACGAAATATAATCCGGCATTTCGCGTCAATAACAACAAAGTCTGATGTCTGAACGGCGATAAAACGGTCTTTAAAAATCAACCACCTCAAAAATTTGGTATATTCGAAAGTACGAAGAGCCTGGTATTCGTAATAGGCTTTGTAATAACGGAAATAATAAAGGCGAAGTTGAGGTAATAAGAAAGAGAGAAAAAAAAAAGAAGAGAAAGAAAAGAAGAGAAGAAAAAAAAAAATTCAAAGGAATTTGGGAGACGAGATTCGACACTTTATTAACACACAATACATAGCCAAAAGCTAGTCCCAATAACGTATATTACACATCTCTCTCATATCCGTGAACAGGCGAACGGGAGATTGCGTTTGGTTTCTTCCTTCTATTCCTTTCTTCCTTCCTTCCTGGCTTCCTTCGCTCGTACGCCTTTCAACGCCGCGCAAAAACGCACGCGGTGGTAACAACATACATCCGAGACGAGAGATACACTGGTGGTATTAATAAAAATGGCGAAGGTATTTCGCGCTGTGACAGTATCGACTTTGTCAAACAATGGACAGTCGACGTTAAAATATGACAAGCCGGTTACTTTGAACATAAATTACGACCCTCAAGGACTCAGCGTTGAATTAATACCAGGTATTTTATACTCGTTAATATTTACCGATCAATAATATTCGACTAACATCAACCATACCCTCGACTAACATAACCTAAAACCCGATCCGCCTTAGCTCGCCTTTGTACTTCACTACCTTTTCCACTTCAATATTTGCACATTTTTTATCCACGTTATTATAGAAGGAAATCGATCGAAATATGCGCGATTATTTCACGCTAAAATGAACCTAAATTATCCACATTTTTTTCATCCTTACTTTACGTTCTAAAATTCTTAATTAGACGATGCATCATCGAATGAACAAAAAATTCTCACGTCATTGTGTGGCGCGTTTTTTTTTTTTTTATTGAATTATTTTACTTTAAATTTATCTCTTGATATTTTTATAACTTTCGTACCGAAAATTTTATCTCATAAATCATTCACACATTTATCGTTACTACTCATTACAATAGGAGAACAAGGGAGCAGAGACAGATGTACGCTGTTAGAATTCCCAGTTACTCACAGCACAGAATGCTCTCGAGTCGCATCAAGGGGATACGTCTTCACGCTAGACACAGAAAGTCTGCTACTCACGTTCGCCAACGAAACAGGTAAAAATAGGGAAAAAAAAATGATGAAGAAAATGAGAAATTTCAGCTAGCCGAACGCATAAATATCTAATATCGTCAGGAACATTGTTATTGTATTTTATTAATATTCTTGGAGGAATTAGACCAATTTTTTGGCATGATTTGAGGATTTCTGGGCCTTAGAAGATTGCAAGATTATACAAAGGTTACAAAAGAAGCTTTAGTAGATTTGGAGCTTTTCTTTTTGAAGTTAGAAACTGCAGGGGAATGATTCTTTCATTTCTAATATCTAGACAGAAGAAGTCTCTCTGCTAAGGTTGTAGATAAAGAACAGTTTTTTTGTAAAAGCCGACAAAATATTCCGTTGCATCTGGTATCCAAATTTTCCGATTGATAAAATTACCGAGTGTCAATCGTGAACAGAGTTCAGCTAAATGTTACTTTCCGGCGTTCGCTACTCCTCGGAAACACTTCTCACTACCCGGTGAATCCAAGTTTGATGATCGGGGACTACGTTACGCCAGGTAACGGAATGTCGCCACAAGCATACCGGCAATGATCTCTAGCGAAGCCTCCGAAGAGCTCGATGTTTTGCCGTAAAATAAAACACCTGTATAATTATAACAGTAACGGAAACGGCGGAAAGAATTCGGCGACTATCAACATTCAGAAACAAAGTAGGAGGCTCGTGTTCAGTTCGCCGACGAGTAAGCCTCGTCTATCTTCCGCGCTAAGAATCGTTCAGGCGTTTAATCTCTCCGCGGACAACTCGGACATCTCTTGTTACAACGGACGTGTTACGAACTTTGAAAGGGATTGAATTCGGGCTTAGGATTAGGGCGCGGTTTAGCGAGGAATGTATTACTCCTAGATGCTCGATGGAGAAAATTGAGAGCCATATTTTTTGTAGCTAAGATAATAACTTGAGATTTGGAACGGTTTGAGATTATTACAATGTTTTCTGAATACAAGTAACTTCTTATTTACTCACGTTTAAAATAACTGCTTAGCTTATCTCTGACGATAAATTATCACACTTACCAAACGAAGAGATAAAGAGAAAGAGAGAGAAATACGGAGACAGCAAATTGTGATTCATGGAAGTCGGTTTCATCCAAACAACAATTTCAGATCTCTGTCTTAAAACACTCCAATCTTATCAACGAACACAGACTTCTTTGGTTTCGAATAGTCGAATGAAGACCTCGCTCTTCTAGTTTCTAACAAGAAAAAGATCACCAGAATCGCTTTACCCTTTCAGATCTTATTCTAGGTTTAAAAATCACTTTTTTTTTTATACGTAAAGTCCTTTACTACAATTTCCTGCATCATAATTAAATCCCCTCGGCTCAAAGACCGCAGGGAACTATCTTGTCCTTAATTATTCTCTTGGAATAAGTTGAAATGATATTTTCGTTCAATTTGCCAGACATCCGCAACTTCCACTCTCAGATCCTGAAGTTAAAGAATGGGAAGGGGGTCTCGGCATTCAATGAAAGAACAGAGGAGTCTTCGGCGATGCAGTATTTCCAATTTTACGGCTACCTATCGCAGCAGCAAAACATGATGCAGGATTACATAAGGACTAGTACATACCAGCGGGCTATTCTCGGAAATATATCCGACTTCAAAGACAAGATAGTCTTGGACGTCGGCGCAGGTTCCGGGATATTATCATTCTTCGCTGTCCAAGCCGGCGCCAAAAAAGTCTATGCAGTCGAGGCGAGCAACATGGCTAATCACGCAGAGCTCCTTGTAGCGGCGAACAATTTGTCCGATAGAATAATCGTAATCGCTGGTAAAATAGAAGAAATTGATTTGCCAGAACACATAGATTGCATCGTCAGCGAACCCATGGGGTATATGCTGTACAATGAAAGAATGCTCGAGACTTATCTACACGCCAAAAAATGGCTAGCGCCAGGTGAGGGTCAGCCATTGTTTTCATTCTCCATTTGGAATCAAAATTCACTCCATTCCAGTTCAGTTTCCGGTCAGATAGGAGAAATTTAGTCTTTCGGATGAGAATTAATGGGAGTTTGAAGAACTGATCGGATTTTAAAGAGAAAAACTCGTATTTTGAACGAACTTGATCTATTCTTCTGTTTAAAAAACACTTCAAACTCTCTGAATCATTGGATGTTGAAATTTAATATTTTATGTAATAAAGATTGAAATTTTTTGACCGTTTTCTTCAGGAGGAAGAATGTTCCCATCTAGAGGTGACCTGCACGTGGCTCCATTCTCTGACGAAAATCTCTACATGGAACAATTCAACAAGGCTAACTTTTGGTATCAGACTTGTTTCCACGGCGTCGACTTGTCGGCGATGAGAAACAACGCTATTAAAGAATACTTTAGGCAACCAATAGTCGACACATTCGACATACGCATATGCATGGCAAAGTCTGTTAGACACGTTGTAGATTTCCAGACGGCACATGAGACTGATTTACACAAAATAGGTAATTCGAAACGTGAAGAATATCGGTTGTCAAAAATTCATTCCGATTCTAATTCCCTCGAATTAAGTCGGATACGAATCGTCAAACTCGGTTCCTCCTTGCCCCAGGCTCTCCAGAACTGAAGAACTCCTTTTTTATTACAGAAATAGACGTTGACTTCCACATATTAGAAAGCGGCACCTGCCACGGTCTCGCATTCTGGTTCGACGTAGCATTTATCGGTTCTACTCAACAAGTCTGGCTCAGTACTGCGCCGACGGAGCCATTGACACACTGGTATCAAGTTAGATGCCTGCTGGAAAATCCTCTGTTTTGTAAGAGCGGCCAGCTACTTTCGGGAAAAGTTATTCTCATAGCTAACAAAAGGTGGGCGAATGCTTTCAGCTATTCAATAATACGGAATAAAAACCGACTCTCTGATCATCTGAAACTTTGCTCCCCGAAAAGCAGCTCAAGCGGCGATGACAATTTTAATACAACGATGTTAATCTTCTTTTTCATATCAAAGCTGAAATTTCATTATTTAAAACCAAACATATTTTTTTCTCTAATCAATAATCAACTTGCTTATTATGTTTGAAATTTTTTCAGACAATCTTACGACGTGACGATAGAGCTGAAGCTCGAGGGCACGAATATGGAGACTAGCAGCAATACTTTAGACCTAAAGAATCCATACTTCAGGTATACTGGTGCGGCAGCTCAACCGCCACCAGGTTTGAACAATACTTCGCCCAGCGAAGCTTATTGGACAAATCTAGACGCTCAGGGAGCAAGACAGGCCGTTAACATGGTAAATGGAATGTCTGTTAACGGTCTAGGGGAGGTATCAATGGATACAAACTCCGCGGTCAATCAGAATAATTTATTAGCTATAGGTAAGAGCTTGTTTAAGTAATAAATGGAGTTTTTACAACGAGAGGGGGGGCGAGGGCCGAATAGAGTCGAGAGCTAAACTGCTACCTCTTATCCTTCTAGTTTATAATAAAGACAATCTCTTTTCTCGGATTCTGAATCGATTTGTTTGTCATTTTCAGAAACTTAGGAGATTGATTGAAAGATTAAAACGTTTTCAGACATTACACGCACCTCGGAGTCTAGAAAGTTTTATATATTCTCACGCCTTATCCACAAGGCGTGGGATCAAAGTATATGAATATTTCTAATTCCCGAGCTGCCATTTAACTCTATTAATCGATTGTATATAAGGATTATTATTATTTGTCAATGTATGTTGGTTTTTTCTATGCAACGAACGGTATATGGTCGTTTATTAAATGGATATTCATAATAACGAAGGAGCCTTGCTTTTTTTTTTATACTTACTGTTTTTAACAAATAATTAGAAAACATATATAAAAAAATGAATGAAGATAAATAAAGGATAAATGAATTTTGAAAATTAAATTATTCTTCCATGGTTTGAAACTAACGAGCGAAGAAAAATTAGATGAAAACATATACTTAGACGAGGAGAAATGCTTTCTCACATACATACATAGTTTATTATAATTTACAGTTACCGATTCCGATTTCAGCCGGAGCGAACTATTATACTACATGACGTAGTGAATATTAGAATACCCCACAACACACGAGTGCTACTTAACTTTGTGGTAATTGACAGTTTTGTAAATCTGTAAAATCTGTTAAATTCATATTAATAAAACAAATCTGCTTGAATTTTCTATCATCATTAATACTGTTAAATCTCATTGAAAACAAACGAATCAGGATTATTCATCCACTCGCTCTGTCATTCGTCGACGATAACTAATACCGAACGTTGCAGAGCAATAACTAATTCTCTTAATATTCATTGAAAAATAGAGATTCTTTACGGCGATAATAAACAAGTTACGATCGAGATTCTATAACTCGATTAAATGTACAAAAAATAGGTAAAAAAAACAATAAATAAATGTAAATAAATAAATAAATTTGCAAAATATTAAAAAATCTCGAGAGAAATGAAAAACTCGTCGGAATTCAATGTTTTGTTTAATAAATTTGGCAATTGAAAGAAAAAAAAAGAAAAAGAAAATTTTAGAAAGAGAAAGAAAAAGGCTGAATTTTTTTTTTTCTTTCTTTTATTCAATCTAAAAGGTAATTCGTTTTCTTTCTTTGCCAGGAGGTCAGCCGAACATACATCCAGGTTCAATATCGAGTACAGGGCGAGGGAGAGTCGGCGGAACAGCAACCAGCACGCAGGCAGCACAGCTTATAGGTGGTGGAATAACACCAAACATGTTTACGTCGCCGGCTACAGTTAGTATAACAAACCTTGTTGCTTTCAACCAGCTAGCTACTCTGTATCCACAGTAAAAGGTGGTAGAGGATGTTCGATATCCACTTATTCCTTCTTGTTTCTTCAAAATTATACTATTTTCAATCAACTCCTTATACAGATCCCGAACTATTTTCATTTCTCATTCGCAGAGCAACGTGACAACAGGTTTTGTTAGTCTTTCTATTAGCTTGGGAATCGCTCGATTCATCAATCTATCTCGCTATTTTTATTCTACTATCCCTGACCAACCGGGACACTACAATTCGTCCGTTAGAATTATCTCACTGCTTTGTTTCTCGACCAAAACTTGACTAAAACCAAACTCTGAATGTTATTATTATACGATCCAGAAAATTTCAAAGTCTCCTCAATCTACTCAGAGACTCGAAAGATTAATATCTGCCTAGGAAAGACGAGAGATATTCTAAAACTCGGCGACGTTTGTGAAATATTTTTACAGCTTTTGTTCAAAAACTTTTTATCAGTCTGCCTTTGTCTCGGGGTTAGAAAGAAGATCCGTTATTCACTCGTGAAAGTGGACTCTTGAAAGCCGGAAAAGATATTACATACTCTATGATTTCTCAGTACTCGTTAATCGTTTGGAATGAATTATTGGAATACGGGTAGCTGGCTGGTAAAAATTAGTGAGTCTTAATAGTAAACAGAGTACTAAAGTATTGGCCTGCCTGCGTGTCTTACGCGCTACAGCTTGGTGTTACTTTCCAGCAATCGCTGGTCCTCGGAAACACTTCTCACTACCCGGTGAATCCAAGTTTGATGATTGGGGACTACGTTACGCCAGGTAACGGAATGTCGCCGCAAGCATACCGGCAATGATCTCTAGCGAAGCCTCCGAGGAGCTCGATGTTTTGCCGTAAAATAAAACACCTGTATAATTATAACAGTAACGGAAACGGCGGAAAGAATTCGGCGACTATCAACGTTCAGAAACAAAGTAGGAGGCTCGTGTTCAGTTCGCCGACGAGTAAGCCTCGTCTATCTTCCGCGCTAAGAATCGTTCGGGCGTTTAATCTCTCCGCGGACAATTCGGACATCTCTTGTTACAACGGACGCGTTACGAATTTTGAAAAGGAGTGGAATTCGGGCTTAGGATTAGGACGCGGTTTAGCGAGGAATGTATCACTCCTGGATGCTCGATGGAGAAGATTGAGAGCCATACTTTCGTAGCTAATATTATAACTTAAGATTTTTAAACCGTTTAATATTATCACATCCTTAGTTTTTTCTTTTCTTTTTTTTTTTTTCTTCATCTCTTCTCGATATAAAATAACTTCTTATTTACTTGCGTATTCTAATTAATACTTAACTTATTATCTACAATGATAAATCGTTACTCTTCCCCCCCCCTCCCTACCCCCCCAAACCCCTCACCTCCTAACGAAGTAAAAATATACCGAGAGATAGATACATATAACGAATAGAAAGATATAGCAAGAGAACGTGAAGAGAGATAAGAGAGATAAATATTACTTGCCAAAATAATAACGAGGATGATATAAAAGATATTTTTAACGACAATATAGATAATAATGTCCGACGTAAGGGAATTAAGAAATAAAATAAAGTAATAAGGAAGGAAATAGAAGTGGGGGGTCAAAAAGCCCCTTAGTTATTACGTTGTATTAAAATTGCCCGTGTAGTCTTCTTTTTCTTCTTTTTTTTTTTTTTTTACACATATCTTCTTCTGTAATACATTTTAATGATTATATTTATTAAGTTATTTTCTGACTAGATGTATAATCGTTCTATATTCTTTTAATGATTATACCTAATCAATCGTTTTTATTCTAAACTATAAATTAATTATATTATTGTACCTATGTAATATGCACAGAGCAATAATTGATCAAACGTGTCGTCGGTGTTTATTATTACAATCATCATTATGTCATTAGATAGTTTTTAGTTATAAATACGAAGAAAGAAAGAAAGAAAGAAAGAAAGAAAGAAAGAAGAAAAAAACAAAAACAAAAAAAATCACAAAAAAAAAGAAAAAAAAAAAAAAAGAAATTAAAATTAAAATTCTAACGATAAACGAAATTAACGTAAAATAACAATAATAGTAATATTAAATGTGAATTGAAAGAAAGAAAGAAAGAGAGAGAGAAAGAAAAAAGAAAAACAGGCAGATGAAATAATCGTCGACTTAATAAATGAAGATCATAAATTTTTGAAAATAGATAATAACGAGAATATATATATATATATATTTTTCAGGAATGCTGCATCAATCTTAATAATAAATTCTTATTACATTAATTATGAATTTTTCTAATACCTATAGATACTAGAGATTATATCAATGCCTGTTTTTATTATTCTACACCGCTCATTATCAGTTTTCAAAAGGGTCAATTAGATAAAAATAATGAACTAGAAATTCGTTAGCTCGATTTTATTCTGTAATTAATCACAATAATTCCAACAAGAATCTTTTTCTGTTACACCATTATTCTGACGACGACTCAGTGAAAGTATTGAATGTTTTTTGTATTTTGTATTTTTTATATTTTCTTTTTTTTCTTCCCCCCGTCAATGATAGAAGCTTCGTTCCTTGATACAGAAATCCAACTTCCAGTCAGACATCATCTTTTTTTTCTTCATCAATTATTATACTATGATAAAAGCCATTTATTAGCATACAGCACGATATGTACTTAGTTTAATTAATTCTTGTATTTCATCGTCATCGAGCTCTTTTGGCCCTTATAGTATATAGGTATATACATATTAATATACATATATATTTAGGTAATAAATATTGATTTTATAAACAATAAGAATTAAAGTATAACGACGCGTTGTAATAATAAAACGCTTAAGTCAGTATTGCGAGTCGTTAATAATAATAATAATAATTAATTAATTAATTGATCAATTGATTGATTGATTGATCGATTGATCGATTGATTGATTGATTTAATTAGTATACATGTCTAATGTATGATATATAAATAATTAATTAGTTTCCTCGATAGTTGAAAATAATACCTAATTGGGATAAATAATAAGTTAAATGATGAGAAAACTCAACTCTTATTGTAAACTGTATCCTAAAACGAAAAAAACAGAAAAAAAAAAAAAAACAGTCTACTAACTAATCGTCGTTAAACACGTTCCAATACGACTTTAACGTGTAAGGTACATTTTTGACTATACATATTATTATTATTATTATTATTATTTTTATGGTAAACTATTATTATAGTATAATCAATCGTCATAAACGCCCATTACATTAATGAGGTCATTATTCTTTCTCCCAATGTGTTATTATTATCGTTATATTAATTAAAAGAGTGAAAGATTCCTTTCCATCATTTTATTAGTTTCGTTTTCTTTTCTTTTCTTTTTTTTTTTTTGTTTTTTCTTTTCCAAAATCAAACTTAACAAGCTATATTATCATTTTTTATATGTATATCGAAAATATTCTATTTATCTATTATCTTTTTTAACATAAAACATTGACAAACTGATGATCTATACCTATGATATCGCCGTGATCTCTTTATTGTAAACAGAATTTTTTTAATTGTATATTATTATTATTATTATTATTATTATTTTTCTCTTATTTCAATAAGCATAGGGTAGATTTTTTGAGAATCTATTTACTCGCCGGTCTTTCACTTGAAACTCGAACGGAGAGATCTCATCTTATGTTTAAGAGAAATATTAGCTCATGAAAAATATATCTCCTTTCTTTTTCTTTTCACTTCCATATTTTTACACGAGATGGGGAGAATTCGTAATGGAATATTTACTGGAAAATTGTTTCTCAAAAAATGGACCTTTTCAATGACGGTAATGGAGCCGATTTCAACGTAATATGCTACGCTGGAAAGCATTGCGAAAAGAAAATTCGAAATAGAAGATAATGGAAACGATGATAAACGATTGGAACTCGTTTTTCGAAATGTGCTTCTTCTTTTCGCTTTGGTTTTCTTAGTTTTGTCCTATTGTTAATTTTCGTATACGTGTATGTGATAACGGACTCGATTTATTAGCCCGGAGATAAATGAATAAATGAATGAATAATGAAATAATGAAATAATGAAATAAATAAGTAAATAAATAAGATAAATAAATAAGATTTTTATTTTTAATTTGTTTTAATTTTTAATTAAAATTTAAGTTAATGCGATATAATTTTAAATACCTAGGCGGTTTATTTATTTTCCACTACTTATTATATACATATTGATTAATCAATTGATTAATTAATATCCTATTTTCTTTTGCTCAATATTATTACTTGTATACATTATTATCAACACACCCTCAGGCTAAAAGGAATTGACGAGCTTAAACGCTGAAGTACAATTTTTTTGGGTGCTTGCCGTCGTTTAACGCTATCGATCAATCATTTCAGATATCAATACTACATTAAATACTATAATTACACCGTAATGAAATGCTCTAGAAAGTTACGGTGTCTTCTTATATTTTCTTATATTAATTTAGTTAGAATTTCTTATAGTGAAAAAAAAAGGGGAGAAAAATAGGAAGAAAGAAACTGAGCGAGAGAGAGAGAGAAAGAAAGAGAGATAGAGAGTGAGAAAGAAAAATGTTACAGGATCGGCCTTACACATCATAAATACATACACGTGCATACATCCACACATACACGAGTAACTGAATAATATCTTATAAGGGTAGTCTTTAATGTGTGTTTTTTAGATTATTAATTAATCATGAAATCATGTGACTTCGGCTATCGTGGCCAATAAATCATTCGTTTTCGCCATCTACCCTTGTTCTCAGACCTTGCTTTATTATCCTTGCACATCGTTATCCCCATGTTCGTTTTCTATTCGATACGTTTTTCAATCTTTTCAAATAGAATGTGGATTTAATATTTCATTATTCAATCGTTGAATCAATGAATCTCGTAACTCAATAAGCGATAAACGAAAAAAAAAAACAGATTAGGGAAACAACGAGGATTTAGTTTAAACGCAGTCTTCAATGTCGATTGATAGAGAGTGTTCAAATTTATTTCCCGCTCAATTATTTGCGGGTAAAATAGTTCGCCAGATTGCCTAGCAGTGGCAGCACTATCGGCGCCTGTGCTCCGTGGATTGTGAGTTGCCTACGATAAGGCGCGCGGCGGTAAATCTTATTCGTATTTTGAAAATTTCCAAAAAAATCTATGAAAATTCAGTTCCTACCGTTTTTTCCTGAGGAATTATAAATATGTATAAATCGAGAAACTGAAATTGACGGGAATTAAAAATGCGATTTACGAGCAGTTCAAGGATCGCTTTATTGTTACGAAAACGTGATAAATTTTGAAATGATTAGTACCGCATTTTCCATCATTCTCAAAACTGAATAAACGAGTATAAATTCGCGTAATTTATTCGAAATATTTTCGCCATACGTGACGTAGCTGTATTTCGCCGGAGTACATCTGCGCTTTATTGGCAATATCATATTCATGTATGAATATAATGAATTCCTGCAGACCTATTGTGTTCCTATTCTCATCCCTTTCCGTACAGATTCCGTACACAGTCTTGAATTTCCGTATCAGATGAATTTTGAAAATTTTGAAAATTCAATCGGATATAAGTAAAGGACAAATGAAAGGATGATAATTATTTTGTAAAAATGACTAAAATGCATCTGGCCAACGAATAACGATGCTAATTATCTTTATCGTAATCCAACGCGGTTTAGTATGAATAACGCGGAAGGTTGTGTAAATCTTGAAAAGAAATACAGTCCGCGAGGGAATAAGGTAAAACAAGCTTTAGTGACAAACGACGTAGCTTGCGTCACCAGTTTCTCTGCTAGGTAGTAGGAAGTACTATACATAACGTTGGGTGGGAGTTAGGCGGGTACGTTTTTACCGCAAGCTTTCCATCAGAGTAAAAATAATGGAACTGTACTGTACGAGAGTTGTCAAGCATGGAATAAAGACACTTGATTTTTCCACGGCTAATGAACATTTCTCATTGTTTTTACCCTGCAAACGGTTTTATACCTATCCCGGAGTTTTCTGTAGGTACGGCATGTCTCTGGCATCGCTTTGTTTCGGATACCCGCGTACGGCTCGACCCTTAATTTTTCATTCTTTAAGGACTCGGGCTTTTACTCAGAACACTTTATCCTTACTTTGCGGCTGACAGTTCCAGCTGTAGTTAATTCACCGAAAAACTTAACAATATTAAGATTTATACGACGTACAGCCGTTTGACGATATTTCTGATGAACGACGAAACAATAAACCTACGCCTCTCCTCGTTGCAGGGCGATTAATACTTTTTCGAATTTTAATTACCTCAATCTTTATTCCAATTAGCTTCAGGCTGATGGAATACACGATGCAAATCAGAAACTTCTGGAAACACCGAATTATTCAACATCCAACTAAGTTCGAAACGCGTTATTCCGTACGGACGATGGTCTGCATGACGTATTAATAATAATTCCAGGCCAGTAGTGCAGTGTCTGTTTGAATACAGAGTAGAACAAGTTTCAAGCGAATAGGTACAGAAATAGTGTATCTCTCCTATTCTTCGATGTTTACGTCAATCAGAAATATTTATTAAAAGCCTGTGATCGTTTTTGTTGGAATAAGTTTGTCTATCAAATTAATCACGTGATTAGATTTCGATGAGGATTTGATGCATTTTTATCGAGAGTAAATTACCAACTTTTTTTTCTCTACACAGTTCGGAATTTCATGAAATAGAATCGCGATATTTCTACCCGAATCAGTCACCCTGTACGTATTGTATACGTACCCCATTCACCACCGCGTGTACCAGCCCCTGGGGAAGACTTGACCGAATTACACGAAGACCCGCTTAAATATTAATGGACTTGGCGTGAAACTTGTTATATAGTTGAGTCGGAACAGAATGATTCTACGTCTACCCTAAGGTATATAGTTAGTATATATGTATATACATAAATATGGAATTTAGACAACTTTTAACTCAAACTGTACGACGCTAGATTAGAGCGAAAAAAAAAGAAAAAAAAAAAAATTAACTGTATAAAGTCTAAGCCATGTAGAAGTTCAGATGTTCGTCTACTAGTATATCATTAGTTTTAATGTAAAATATAAAGAAGTCAAGTAGGTAGCTGGTCCGAATATAGTGTGGTTTAAAATCTCATTTGCATAGTTAAAATGAAATCTGCGAGGATCTGGCCCAGGCCATTTGTTATATAGGTCAGTGTAATTTAGCTAGGTACGAAGAAAAGGAAAGAAGAAGAAAAAAGAAACGGAATAACTAGAAAAGAAAAGAAATAACATTATTCTAGTTCTAGCAGTAGTCGCAGTAGCTGTTGTTACGAGTAATTTACTAATTGCAACAAGTCGCGGAACAATTAATTCCTTCCAGTAGGATAATTAAACAAAACGTTACTCCTCTACTCATACTGGCGTTTTCGCATGGAACAACAGACGGTGTGTGGAATGTTTTCCTCAAAGCTCCGCGGGCGCATTAATTTTTTAAATTTCAGTATTGCCGACTCACACTTTTCAGATTCAGAAAAGGCTTTTTTCCCGGACGTCTGTATAAAGCCGATTTCGGAAACTTTGAAACGGAGAACACCTGAGCTTCAGAATTTCGAAAGCTGAAAATCCGAAAGGCCAAAACTCCAAAATTTGAAATTCAGTGTTTAATAACTCGGGCTGTGTCGATCGGAATGAACTATTTTTCGTCCTCACATCCCGTGAAGTGGATCAAAATTTTCGGATTTTCTGGGCTTCCGGGGATTTTGATGTTCTTGACTTGAAAATTTTCAGAAACTCGTAGAGATTCGGAATTTGAACCGTTCGGAACTTTTGGCTGCTAGATGCATGATGGGAGAGTACTCGGCAGGCGTATATAGGATAATGCAGAAATAACGTTGGTATACGTATAATATTCCTTAAACAGAGAGCGAGATAGAAATTAGGATGATAATGAAATAACCATAACTGTATGCATATTCAGAGTTAGGTACCCACGTTCTAGCCCCACTACACGTATTTGACCAATTAAGATAATTAAACTAATTTTCTACCCCTTGGTAGGAACCTCTGGAGAAAATTTTCGAGAGTAATTGTTGACCGTTTCACTATACGTTTTACCCTATACACACATACATGCATACACCGTTTTCTCTTTGTTACTCCATTTATTATTATCGCCAGTAATAAGTCAAGGATGTTATGGAGTTAATTTTATTTCCAGTTATTAAACAAAAGGCGAAATTTTCTTCTCCTTTTTTTTTAATATAAATTTCATACGATTTTTCTTCCATTACACATATACATCGTTTTATTATTATTATTTTTTTTTGTTTTGTTTTCAAATTTATTTTCATACCAAAACGCGAGTCGAGAACCAGAGCAACCGAGCCATTCAATATATACTCTACGCGACCACACGAAACAGTTTTGTTTCAATTTTACTATTTGTTCTTTTCGGTATACCTACACGCTCCGGGCAACGTTCTATTTTCAATTTAATGGCAAAACTATGCGATGCATCTGGCCAACGAACAACTCTGTACAGTACCAGTGTGCAGTATATTACTCCGCATGTACGTTTCTAGAATCGGTCTTTGTGCAAAATAAAGTCGAAGATATTATGAAAGAGGATTCGAAATTCTGCTTGAAAAAACGAAACAAAAAATAAAGAAAAAAGTAGAAAAAAAAAGACACACAAGGAATGAAATGATATCAATCAAATAATTAATTGAAAATGAATTCGGAGAGAAATGTTTTACTTAATTACTAAAAATACTTTATTAATTATAGTTTAATTATTAAGATCGGATAAGGAGTTTTCTTTTTCTTTTTTTTTTCTATTGTAACATTGATAATTTGATGAAAGAAAATGTTCTACAACTTTTAGTTAGGTATACTATAAGATATAATGAATATATAGGAAAATTACAAGAGAGGAAATCAGGTTGTTTAAGGTGAGCATTTAGCCGTTAACAAGGAAACTTTTTTCTCGCTCTCGGTATCCCCGGAGCGACAAACTCAACTGCTAATTCCGTCGTTTCATAACGTTAAAAAGTAAAAGAAAACTAAAAGAATAGAAAAGAGAGATGAGAGGAGAAGAAGAGAAAAGAAGAAGAAGAAGAAAAAGAAAAAGAAAGGAAAGGAAACGAAAGGAAAAGCTCGTTGGCCTTAGGGTGTGTAACTTCCAGCTATACACACTATAATACATCGTTTCCTTTTTTTTCTATGATCTTTCTTATTTTTTATCGTTAAAGTTGAATGCATCTCGTAACCCAAGTGCATTTGTCAAGGGATCTCACGGTGGTCCCATAAAAAATAAAAAAAAATATAAACTTTCGTTTTAAATTGCCTTCATTTAGTCCGCACCCCAGATATTAGTTTCGCCAACATGCTGTTCCGCGTTATGCAGCTTTAACATTACGCAGAAGCGGCGGAGGGCAATGAAATCCGAAAAGCTGGATTACGGTGCAGCGAGAAGCCGGACCTCTAGCTCTACCTAAACAGAAATAATTCAAAAATTTACAAACATAAATCCCCGACGTTTTCTGCCAACAATTGAAAGAGATTAAGGGTCAAGCCGAGGCTGAAAATTAGTCAAATTCCGGGCCCAAAATCGTTCCCATTTCACCTTCATTAAGCAGTTAGTCTCCACGACCTTTTGTCTCGGTGCAGAGAATTTCATTCACCAGTAGACGGTCGCACTTATACCAAGTCCGCTAGTCATTCGTACCAGGAAAGCTTATTTCTGGCGGTTTAAAACCGACGAATTTAATATAGAATTGGGTTCACTTAACTCGTCGTGTACCTAGTATTAGACCGCGAAAGCGAATTGGGGGAAACGGCGGCTTTTTCATTCCGCTTTTCGATTCTCGCGATAAAATAATGCAGGGGCGAGACATCCCCGTCGATTAACTCCGCGATGTAATAATCGGGGAGTCGTTAGTCGGTCGGGGGTATGCGTAACGAATCCACGTTCAATTTGGTATATCTGGACCGCCCGGAGCCTGCTTTACACATAACGTACGCGTAATGAGAGGGACTTTATTAGCTGATGTGTATTCTCACAGTAAACACGTCAAACAGTCGGATGAGCCTCGGCGAGGCGATGCCGTGGGCGAATAGCTCACTTAATAAATACTTACCTAGTAATAAGAGGGAATATTTCTGTAGGTACGCAGGATAAATCTCGGGGCGGTTGAATACGCGAGACAGCGTTGATTGATGAAAGATGATACGTCACGGCATGGCATTCGGTTGAGAATTTACGTACGGAGAGAAAGAATCTTTTCATACTTAATTAACCGCGATCAGAGGAATTCGAACTGCTCAATTTCCGGTCTAATTATATTTCACTCGCCCGCGAGGATCTCGGACTATGGCGCTCGCGTCTCGAATTGTTATTCTGAGAAGAGGATTTGCTCCTCAGATATGAAGGCTTAACTAGCTACGATGAAATATCGCCTTTTAAAGAGCCATATTTTACATCGATATCATTTCTACCGTCGCTTATGCGGGAGCATTAAAAATTCATTTAGAACACGGTGATTTATTTTTTATTTTCTTTTTTTTTTCTCCGTTTTTTTCGACGATTCATAATGGATAATATTCGATCCGCGAACACCGCGCGGCATTGCACTTCGTGTAATAGTCGGAAAGTCGATTTACCTCGCGGCGTTATTCCCGCGAGCAGATATCAAGTTTTTCGAAAATACTTTCCGACGAAAGTCGCGGCTTTTTTTACTCCCCACGTTTTTTATCCTGCGGATTTTTCCCGCGCAGTCAATCGGCTCGGGGATATTCGAGCATTTATGAATCCTCTTGTCACCGAAAGTCGCCTCTTTCATTAAACAATGCTTCCCGACACGGCGAACGCTTTGTTCTAAGGGTTAATCCGAAAGCGAACGAAATAATACAAACGAATGAAACTCTCGTCACATTCATCCCACGTTCATCACTCGTATGGCTGATCCCATTCAAAACGACGAATAAACTTGAGGAGTTGGGGCCCCCTGCTTACTGCATAAGGTTTCCACCGAAGTGTGTGGATAATTCCTAATTAATTCGAGGTGATGTTTCATTTCATCGTGGTGCCAGGGATCGGCTTGATTTTTTTTTTGGTATAAATACGGAGGATTTTAGTCGCTCAAACGGTTCATGATATGCCGTATGCGCTATTCAGATATTCACGATTCAGTATTAGAGCAGGAATAAATTCTTGACGCAGTAAAGTCGAGCTGGAGTCCGCGAAGTTCGTCTGACAGAAAAGTTCGTATTACATAAAATCTTCTGTTCACTTATACCCGCAACTTTTGTTCGAAACTTTTTCCCGTGCCGCTAGTACCTGGCGAAATATTATCGAAAATCTATCGCGCCAAATTGTTCTGGCCGGGTGAGAAATTGTTTTCACAATAAAAGCCGAGCTGGTATCCGTAAAAACGATCTGACAAAAAATACCACTCTACATAAAATCTTTGTCTCACTTAGGCCCGCAACTTTTGTTTCGAATTTTTTTTTCTCAAACCCATACCTGACGAGATATAGCGAAAAATTGATGAGAAGAATAAAATCGAACCAGAGTGGATTTACTTTTTTTACTTTGGCGTTGGGAAATAAAGTAGTCAAAAAAAAAAAAAAATAAAACAGAAAAAATAAAATAGAAGGTCTGTTTTTGGATCCCTTATATCGTTGAATGGCCGGAGGCATCCACTCAGTCACAAGAGAAATCCGCGAACAATTTGGTTTACGAATGAAATAGATTTCCCCTAAAAGCACCTCAATACTTGATTTGTACTTTCCAAAGCTCTCGATTGAAACTGAAAGCTTCGTTTTATTGGCCCATTGAATTACGTTTTAGGAAATTTGTAGCCTTTATTAGATTACGCCTCTCGTAGTCGTAGAATTTATCTCTTTCCCAAATCCAAACGGGGGGGAAAAAAATAAAATAAAAAAAATGAAAAACTGCCAAGATAAAAAAAAAAAAAAAACAAAAAGACAAAAACGATCAGGGACATAAATCGATGCGATACTTAGGTACCGTTACGAGATAATTTTTTTTTTTTTTTTTTGCTAAGACCATTCATTAAAAAAAAAAAATTCTGTTTTTTTTTCTCTTCTCTCTGTAACAAATCACCAAGAAAATTCAAGGGAATTCCTATTTCCGCTACCAAGAGTATTTTCCTCAACGATCGATCAGACCTCTCCAGTTGTTTCCTAGACTATAGAAATAGTAGGGTATAAGGTAGGTAGGTAGGTACGTACGTACGTACCTCCCCTGGGTGACGACGGAGCTCGTGTTGTCCCAGGTCAGGGGTTGGGAATGGATTGCGAGGCACGCCAACTGGCCATTATGCAGATTTACAATGATTTGAGATCCTCGCGATTTCGTTAGGAAAATGAATGTAAACCCTGAAGCTTAGCAGCTGAACGTCGACATCCAACATTATAGGCGAGTATGGAAGTATAACTATATATATATATAGGTATACGCATAAAACGTATAAATTAGAAGGAAAGAAAAAAAAAAAAGAAAAAAAAGAAAAAAGAAGGAACAAGTATATAAGAAGAAATTCAACTCGACTCCCTGAATTATTTCACTTCGCGATTCTGATCTGTAGCTATAAAATTTGTTCAATTCAAAACAGAGAGAGAGAGAGGGGGGGAGAGAGAGACAGAGAGGGAGGGGGGGAGGAAATTTTACATATTTTCTTTATTTATTATTATTATTTTCGTTTTTCATTTTCTCCAATTCTATTCCGCTATCCTTTCATCTATAGTGAAAGAAATTTCTTCATCGCGAATCTCGCGGTTAATTTACTTCCCACACTTATATATATATATATATATATATATATTATAATAATTTTGAATGCCGAGTATAGTATAAGTTAGTTACCGCGGGTATTTTGACTTAAGAAATGTTTGTTATCTGTGAAGAGCGTTGGCGTTAGAAAGGAGGCAATGATGCGTGAAGATAATTACCGCTGGGGAGTCACAATGGTATACATACCTCTGTATATATATATATACATATACCTGTATTATGTGTAGGTACGCATATAATAGGTGAAATTCTGAATACTCAGAACGTCAGGCTTCATTCATACCGAATTCAAATGAAATAGGTATAATAAAAATTTATTCGACCAAAAAAAAAACAAAAAAAAAAAAAAACGACAAAATTACTCCAATTAATTTACCCTATCTAAATATATCAACGGGAGGAGGGGTGAAGGAAAGAAAAACAACCCGATTTAATTTAATTTTTAAAAACTGAATTCGTTTTTTTGTTTTTTTTTAAAGAGACAGAAGAGAATCCTTTCTTTTTTTTCTTTGCAAATGTGTAATGCGATAAATTGAAATTTGTGATTCCCCGAGTGTCTATAGATATACTAATTAATATTCTACAGCCCTATGAAATATATATGTACATATATAGATATATATATATATAGGTATTTAGAGTAAATGTAATAATTAATAGTCAATAGTGGAATAACGGTACGTGTCTCCGTAATTTCTGTCTGTCCTTTCACGTATCGTCGATACAAACTCTGCCAATTAATATAATTGTTGGCTCGTGGTTGATCGGCTTGAATCGGTTGCCCTGTTAATATAGATTCTACTGTAAATCTGCGGTTGACTTGTGATCGTACAAATGGATATTGTATCTATACGTGCATATATATGCACATCCTACATATCGTTGCAGCGGTTGCAGGTGCGCTTTATGGATTAAACGCAATAATTGAATAGAATATTTTATTCTTTGATGTATACCGGGTTCTATAAATCGTTGTAAATGAAAAAGAAAGAAAAAAAAGCTCGAGCTTTTTTATTTATTTATTTATTTATTTTTTTTTGTTCTTCTGACGAATTTCGAAAGAACGATTCGATGGAATATCATCGCGATTCTGTATTTCCATTCCGATTCTGCGATCACAGAGTAGATATTCTAGTGGTGAAAATTTTCGAGGGTGCAGAGGGAAAGGAAAGAAAAGGAGAGTAAAGTGAAGGAAAGGAAAGGGGTGAAGTGAGGCAGTGAAGTAGACTGTGAGCCAGAAAGCAATGATAATGGTGTCACAGGTGTTACCATTACAAAATACCTTCATATTCTCTTAATACAGACGCGTTCGTCTGCACGGTAAGCTGCAAAGCTATTGACCCCGAGCTTCAGGGGTGAACTGAACCAAAAATTAGAGCTTTCACGACTTAACGCTTCCGTCCGAATTATTCTACGGAGAATAAACCGCGGACGGATGATATGCACGTACATATATGTACGTATTTTTCCTCCGAAAAGGAAAATGAATTGTACTATTCGCGATTAAACACCGCGAAGCGGATGGTATAAGTTCTTCAGAAAAGCTCTCAACGAGCTTTTCACACCAGGTTAATGACAATATATTTACTGCTAGATCTACAGGGTATGGAAAGGGCTGAGTAGACGTTGTAGGCATTATTTCTGGGGAACATTTTCAGACGTAAAATGTACTCTAAATATCATTAAACTTTCCCTTTTGGGGTTAGAAAATACCCACCCCTCCTCCTAACCCCCGCCCTCTCTTTCTGCCAGCCTCTCGTTTCGTCGTTCTACGCTGTGTACAATGCCTGCGGAAAAGCAACTGTAACAGTGGCTAAATACGGGGTGATTCGAGGCTAAGAGTTTGGCGATAAATTTTCGGCTCGAAAAATACGAGGAACAATTTTTTATCCCACGCCTTTTTCGTCAATTCAATTTTTTGCCTTCTTTTTATTTTTTTATTTTTTGCCTTCTTTTTTTTTACTTTTATTTCGCGAAAGGGATCAGCCGGTTTAAGTCCGCACTCGTTTGTTCGAAGCGTTCTATTTCGCCGTTCGTTCGTTCGTTCAACCTTCGAGTTATATTTGCTCGCTTATAATCCCCAATAAAGTGATATAAATCATTCCTAATACGTACATAATTCAAGTTATATTATTTATGCCGCTATTAGGACCACGGGCTCGTTTTAGAACCGGTAAGGGTAGAAATGGGAATTAAAGGGGTGGATTAGGCGCGCCTTTACGCTATGTCGAAAACTTAAACTTAAACTTAAACCTAAGGGGGCACTTGAACCGAACAGGGGAATCCCCTCGTAAACGAATACACTAAATGCATACAGGGTGTCCTTATAAATAAATACTTACGTATCCACCACCGATTGCTTCATCCAAACCGTATCCAACGTTCCACCCGACTTCTCATGGCCTCAAGGAGCCGCTAGGTGGCGAGTCCTTCTCGCAGGCGATGTAACTCGCGCTGCTGATAACCCTGAGTCGAGAATCATCGGATCTAACATAAAATTAATATGGAAAAATCGAGGTATGAATGTAACACGATGATTATTCATCTGCAAAAAAAAAAAATTGTTTTTTTGAACGAATCAAGATTGCGGATGGAGTATTCGTGCTTTTATTAACTGGATGACCGCAGTATCGGTTAATTCGGAGCTTTGAGAACGGATGGTAAAAGTATGAGCTCTTTCGGAGTGAATATCAATATCGAGATATGCGTTGAATAAACGCTATTTAAGCTCGGAATTAATAAAGGCATTTCGGGGAATGAGTTATTTTCTTCAATTTACGCTGTGTTCCAGGTTTAAATACTATAATAATTAATATTCGCAATTACGACTGTTCGTAAAGCCGTACGGTTCCCACACGTATAGAATATACATACAAGCATATTATACGATACTAGAGGCAAGGCAGCATATGGTATAACAAGCAAACATTTATGGAAATTGGCGAGTACTACCTCTACCTACGCGGGAAGTCTGTACAATGTATAATATGAAGTGTAAAATTTAATAGTGTAAAGCCGAATGTAATAAGCGATTTCATTGATTAATTCGAGATAACGATTCTGGCCATTAAACTACAAACTGCTAGAAGAATGTAGAATTATTGAAATGTCATTTAAAAAGCTTTACGCATATTGATGGGAAGTATAGTTTCCGTCTGCTTTTCTATTTTGTTGTACATTCAAATCAGATTTGAGTATTGATTATCCGGCGAAACCGCGTTTTATCTAATATCCTAGCCAGCTTTTACTTTGATTGATACTTGCCACCTTTCTTATTTCTTTCCTGCACTCTTCAATTATGCGTTTAAACTAGCGATAGGCACGCGATGTGGCGTTTGAAATTAATAGACTATTTTTGCTGCTAACTTTTTAGCACGATACCAAAGTGTATTACTTCATGCCACCTATAGCACTCGCAGTTCGTAGACATCATTGCTACTGCTACCGCGGGAATACCGAACGAATTATTAATTCTGTACGCGGATTTGAAACGCTGACGATTTTACCTCGTCGCTGAATTATACTTATCAGACAATTAAAAAAGACCCGGTTTGCGAATCGTCGAATTATAAAAGATTACCGATAACATTGAGTGCTCAGACTTATCGCATGGCTTCATCCAATAAGTATACGTAAAAGATATTCAATAATAACCAATTATATCGGAAGAAATATTTGATTTGAAGAAATGAAAGTTATCGAAGACAATCTTTGCACAACCGTTGATGGGAAAAAGATTGGAAGAAAGTAAAAAGGGGAAAA
The DNA here is from genome assembly GCA_944452935.1 of Rhogogaster chlorosoma. NCBI lineage: Eukaryota > Metazoa > Arthropoda > Insecta > Hymenoptera > Tenthredinidae > Rhogogaster > Rhogogaster chlorosoma. The sequence continues at coordinate 2,950,770 of OX101801.1, read as the reverse complement.
CAAGTTTCCAACAATCTTCATACCCAACTCGACCGTCTGCACTTAAGTCTACAATTTTTCTTTTTTTTTTAACAAGTACATACCGAATTAGTCACATCCCTCAAGTTTTAATGTAAACCAAGTATACTGTTTTTTTTTTTTCTTTTTTGTTCGTCGTCACCGACTTTGCAAAACTTTCTTCTTCTTCTTCTTCTTTTTCTTCTTCTTCTTCTACGCACGAGTCTCTTATTTTGGAACTTTGGAATTTTTTTCTCGCGGGGTTACAAGACTTTGACGGAATATTTTTTTTTCTTCCTTTTTTTATTTTCGTTAAGGATTAGGTACAAACCTTTTATTTATGTACTTGGATGTAGCGAATTAAGACGAATAAATTAAGGGCGATTCTGTTCTCATTTCAATTACCATTGAGCGACTGATACGCTTCGATTAATTCATGACGATATCGACGAGGGTGGGTTTAATCCATTGGACAATTATAGACGTGTGTTATTTGTAGTCAAACTATGATATCCTTGTATCGGAAGGTACGAAATGGCCAGACACACGTACATTAAATATTTATGAACCAGACTGGGTCGACTTCTATCCCGATTTAGAACCCTCTCAAACGAGCATTAATTAAGAAATTATTGCTAACGAGGTAAGGTACAATAGGCAGGTAGGTACCGGGTACCTACGACTTTGTAAGACGAAGTCTTCGCTCTTCTGATTCAGCTGACTCGCAAGAATTCTCCTCAACAGAGTATTATCGACGGATAATTTGCATTTTTAAAGAACTTGCAAGCTCGTCTAGCACACCGAGGCACTACACGCTGACCCCGTCTTCAGACCGGGCAAAAAGAGCATCCACCCATTCTTCAATGCAGCAAAGTGCATTTTTACCCTTGTCATGAATTGGATAAAAATTCATAACTCGCGACCTGCGAGAGTTGATAATTTGGAAAAAATTCTCAATGCTAATCGCGACTCGATGAACACGGAAAAAAATTGGCGGCAGGATCGGGACTTCGAGTGGCTGAGCCGACGTGGATTCCTGAGAATTGTGCAAAGGTAAAAGAATTCGCGAAGGATGATAAAGAAGATGAAATTCGTTCGGAAGACTGGAGCAATCCGTTGAAAAGATATGTGAAACAACGAGAGACAGTGGGATCTGGGTATACAGTATTGTATAGGCAAGGTGAAATCCCTCGCTTCTTCTAAGAAGGTCTTATTCGTTTATTGATTGTGCGTTGTGTCTGCTGTCTAGATTGCAGAGTCTAGACGGTTGCCAGTAAATAATCCAGCCAAGTTGGTAGTTGTTAATCTCTATCACTCGTACATATACGCGTGCTTAATGCTTACCTTGATGTATCTATACCCGCGACGACGAGGGTAGGTAGGTATAGCAACGCGATGTCAATGTACAAAGTTGAATTAGATATTCTCATGTCATAAATGAGCTGTAGGTATATGCCATCAAATCTTTAGCTAGTTTTAACCGGGTGGGAAACTAGGGTAAAGGTATATAGGCAAAAAATAAATAAATGAAGAGAAATTATCGCTATAGCTAGTAACACGACCGTCCCAGACGCTAACTTTTAGCGACTCGCAATTACTACTGCAATATCTATTAACTAACGTCGAGTGGTCTTATACAGCAATTACTTCGAAAACATTTCCAACACTCCGGTGTCTTGTTGTTAATCGCAATTAGCTCTCTCGATGGACCTTTTTTCCTGCCAGTTCTCCGGCTGAAAATAGTCGCACGAATTTCTACGATTTATTCAGCGATTTCATAGAAAATTTCAGTTCCTCTTCTACAATCTTATCGACAAAAGCAAAGAGTTTAAAAAAAAAAAAACTACGGAAATCTACAATTTTTTTTCATGGAAAACTATGATTTTCTCAGAAAAACTACAATTTTTTATCAGGGACTACGAAAATCTACGTGTTTTTTCACGAAAAACTACAAAAATCTACAATATCCGTGGAAAACTACAATTTTTTAACACGAACTACCAGAATCAACAATTTTTTTTTAATGAAAAACTACAAAAATCTACAATTTTCTATGGAAAACTACAATCTTTTACGAAGAACTACTAGAATCTACAACTTTTTTCTCAAAAAACTATAGAGATCTACAATTTTCTATGGAAAACTACAATTTTTCAAGAGGAACTATGAAAATTTACATTTTTTTTTCACGAAAAACTACAAAAATCTACAATTTTCTGCGGAAAACTACAATTTTTTAACAGGAACTACCAGAATCAACAATTTTTTTTTTATGAAAAACTACAAAAATCTACAATTTTCTATGGAAAACTACAATTTTTTACGAAGAACTACGAGAATCTACAACTTTTTTCTCAAAAAAACTACAGAGATCTACAATTTCCGTGGAAAACTACAATTTTTCAAGAGGAACTACGAAAATCAACAATTTTTTTTCACGAAAAACTACAAAAATCTACAATTTTCTGCGGAAAACTACAATTTTTTAACAGGAACTACCAGAATCAACAATTTTTTTTTTATGAAAAACTACAAAAATCTACAATTTTCTATGGAAAACTACAATTTTTTACGAAGAACTACGAGAATCTCCAACTTTTTTCTCAAAAAACTATAGAGATCTACAATTTCCTATGGAAAACTACAATTTTTCAAGAGGAACTATGAAAATTTACATTTTTTTTTCACGAAAAACTACAAAAATCTACAATTTTCTGCGGAAAACTACAATTTTTTAATAGGAACTATCAGAATCAACATTTTTTTTTTTTTTAATGAAAAACTACAAAAATCTACAATTCTCTATGAAAACTACAATTTTTTACGAAGAACTACGAGAATCTACAACTTTTTTCTAAAAAAACTATAGAGATCTACAATTTCCGTGGAAAACTACAATTTTTCAAGAGAATCTACGAGAATCTACAATTTTTTTTCATAGAAAACTACACAAATCTACAATTTCTGTAGAAAACTACAATTTTTCAAGAGAATCTACGAAAATCTGCAATTGTTTTTTCATAGAAAACTACACAAATCTACAATTTTCTATGGAAAACTCGAGGGAAATCTACAATTTTTTATGAGGAGCTACGAAGATCTACAATTTTTATTTCGTGAAAAACTATGAAAATCTACAAATTTTTGATAAGAAACTAAAAAGAAAATCTACAATGTTTTCATGGAAGATTATGAAATGTTTGAAGTTCCCTAAAAACTCGTATACATTTTTACTAGGGTTTTTCAATTTCCAGACACATATCTATGTAAGGAAATTTGACATCTTTTTGTTTCCCTTTTCCTGTTAAATCTTCGCAATTCTTGTCGTCTACTTTTGTACCGAAATTGAAAAGTATTCTAGGTGCAATTTCAATTTCAATTGTCGTTTCGTGCTTCAAGATGTGTACATCGCTCTATCTTAAGTTCACGGTTACACAGCTACTACCAGTGTGCAGAAGTGATCAGATATCGGATATTACCGATATATCCCAACGTCCACATAAGCTCGGTGTCTCGCACATAGAGATTCTCGAAAATCCTCACCCACACTAAATAAGCAACGAATCCCTTCTGATCTTTACGAAACACGCTTCTGTCACGTCTTCCAAACGACATAGTACCAAAATACACAAAACGTACAGTTACAATAGAAAATTCGAAGCACCGCCGAAGCCGTAAACAAATTTGGTTTTTATATTTTTTCCCAATATTCGGTAAGAAGGAAAAAGAAAAATTCCAATCCCGAGATCCAAAGTTTCTAGACTTTCAAAATTGAGTCTTTTTTGGCAAAAGCGTTTTCCTTTTTCTCATATCTTAATGGAACTCTGACCCAGTAGATCAAGGAAAATAAAGGAGAGAAAATAATTGTATTTTCTTGTTAAAAGGAGGAAATAATATATCTCAGGCCTTAAAGCACGTTATTTGAAATGGGGGGCGAAGAATAAAGCGCGTTTCATGTTACGAAACCGGAGAGGCTGAGTGGTCCAGCGACTTAAGAATATTTTATGAATATTGATACGAGATTGTTAAGTGAGTGGCGGACGATTCGGTATAATAGGATAGCGAGAGTGAAAGGGAGCTTTTCTTTACCTGGAAAGTGAATTTATCTACGTACCCAATTCGAGGTGAATATAATTCTCGGCCTTGTTTTGACTTTGTTCTAATATTTTTTCCGTTTCTTTTTTTCTCCGTATTTGAGGATTTACAACGATATATATACCAGCAGCCCTTATTATTATTATTATTATTTTTTTCTTATTTAGTTGCGGGGAAAATTTCTCTGCCGGTGAAACCTCAGGTTCAATTAGTCGTGAAAAAGAAAGACATAGTAAACTCCCCGCTAAACGAATGGCCAAAATCTGCCGTGGACGTGGGCCTCGCTTACTTATTTGACGCCTCATTTCTGCCGTAGCAAGAAACTCTTTTCTTTCCCTCTTTCCTTTTCCCTTTTCCTCTTTCCTCTTTCTTTACTTCTTTCAAACAACATTAGGCCCGGGTCATATTTAATCCTGATAATACAGCTCTGCGCCAATTTGTTAGAACGATAATTAATTATTACTCTTCCAAACTATCGACTAGAAAAAAAAGAATCGAAAAAAAATAAAAATAAAATACAGATAAAAAATAAACCATGCAATAAATTTTGCTGCAATTCTAACAGCTCGTCGCATTCGTCAAAAGCTCCAAGCCTCTAAATTCGCAGAGCTTTAGGACGTCTGGTTACAAAGGAAATCAATTTTCAACTTCTCCTTTCAGCATTAAAGAAATTTTGAAAATTTTATAATTTTCGTCAAAAGCTTTAAGATGCTTTCGGGCGCAGAAGTTTTAAGGACGTCTAGTTTCAACGGAAACCAGCTTTCAACTTCTCCCTTTGGTATTGAATAAATTTTCGTTCGATTTATTTCGCGAGTTTATCAGGAAATTTTGAAAATTTTCTACTTAATGTCAAAAGCTTTTAGACCGCCTCAGGATGCGGAAGCTTTCGGGACGTATAGTTTCAAAGAAAATCAGCTTTCAACTTCTGCTTTTGGCATTGAACAAATTTTCCTTCTATTTTCTTGCGAGTTTATTAATTGTGATAAGATTTTGAAAATTTTATACTTCAGTGTCGAAAATTCCGCGCTTTCAGACAAGATTTCCGATTTTCAAAGTCAATTAGAAGCTTTCCGTTCTAATCGTGTTTTTCATAAAAAAAAACGTATGGCTTTTTCAATGTTTCAATTAACGAATGAACTTTTCCCAAAAAATGTGAAGCTTTTCTTTGAACTTTTCCGAAAAGATGTGAAGCTTTTTTTTAAGTCGAACTTTTCCCAAAAGATGTGAAGCTTTGTTTTTGTCGAACTTTTCCCAAAAGATGTGAAGCTTTTTTGTTGAACTTTTCCCAAAAAATGTGAAGCTTTTTTTCAAAATTTTCCCAAAAGATTTGAAGCTTTTTTTGTCGAACTTTTGCCAAAAGATGTGAAGCTTCTTTGTTGAACTTTTCTCAAAGGATGTGAAGCTTTTTTTTGTTGAACTTTTCTCAAAAGATGTGAAGCTTTTTTTTGTTGAACTTTTCTCGAAAGATGTGAAGCTTTGTTTTGTCGAACTTTTCCCAAAAGATGTGAAGCTTTTTTGTTGAACTTTTCCCAAAAAATGTGAAGCTTTTTTGTTGAACTTTTCTCAAAAGATGTGAAGCTTTTTTTTGTCGAACTTTTCCCAAAAGATTTGAAGCTTTTTTGTTGAACTTTTCTCAAAAGATGTGAAGCTTTTTTTTGTCGAACTTTTCCCAAAAGATGTGAAGCTTCTTTGTTGAACTTTTCTCAAAAGATGTGAAGCTTTTTTTCTGTCGAACTTTTCCCAAAAGATTTGAAGCTTTTTTGTTGAACTTTTCTCAAAAGATGTGAAGCTTTTTTTTCTCCACACCCTGTATACCGCATCCTCGAGTGTACGTGTATGTACACTGGTTCTAGTCCCGAAGTCCTTGAGTAGGAAATCCTCCTCAGAAGCGAAAGCGCTTTAACATCATTTCCGGTGAGACGCGAAGCTTTCGCTTGGAATTTCGCCTTGGAATTTCATGAAGTAGATAACCTTATTAATTCATCGCCCTCTGACTTCATGGGAGAAATTTTTTATCGAAATCTTTACTTAATTTCGCAACAATATATATATATATAAAAGCCACGATGGAAGCCTTCCCTTTCTCTTTGTCATGAAAACAGATTTTTTTTATTCGTCAGATTCTTATTGCTCGGAAAAATCCGAGCCTTCGTTCTCACGTACGTTGTGACATTTCATTAAAAATTCATTTCATCGCCTAACTATACCATACAAAGAAGTTAGCCAATGAATGAAAGAAAAAAGCATCAATAATCGCTTGTCCACAAATTGTTTTACATCGCGAACACGGAAACCCTCATTTTTAGTTGTTCTCTTTCTTTTTCAAAAAATAAGAAAGTCGCAGCGTTACATCGTTCAATAATCGATTCTTCTTCGTCATATCGTATAGCAAAAACGATTCACAACCCGGGTGAAGAAATATCTGTCAGCGGTGGATATAAAAATCCACAATGTGGAAACAAGTGGAATTTTTATGCAGTGCATATTCGATTGGGGAGGGAATTTTCCTCCAAATTTATCAATTCTTGGCAACATACGCAGCTCTGCATTTGATTATTTTAACCATACTAATAATCTACTACAACATATCCTTGGTGGTTATATGCGCCCGTTATTGAGGTGAGCTTTTCTCTCTTGAAAATTTTTCCACCTGACGTATAAACGACGCTTCCAAAAATCCTGTCAACATGTGTCATTCTCGTGATGATTTTCTCCTCCTTTCAGATGACATATCATTTTACCAGACGCCATGAGGAGCCGGGAATCCAACTTCGCCATTTTTAGTCAACAGAATCCGCATAGTATATAGAATTAGGAATAATGTTAATCAGAATTATTTTTTAACCATAGAATACGTATATTAATAAATAATAGCAACGAAATTATACCTCTCATCGTCATTTCATCGATGTACCAACTCGTCACGTCCCGCAAGATTCTGAATTTGAAAAAAATTCTGAAAATCTCAACTACTTACTTATCAATTATATTTTCGGCCCAAAGTTTTTTTAAATCGGCTGTGCAGATTACCTCTCTAAAAACTATGATTCCCTAACATATTTTTTGACAAAAAATTTTATGGGATACAGTTTAACATATCTTTTCAATAGTCCAACAAGTTTTATAGCCATTTTTTTAAATTTAAGATGGTTAAAAAAAAGTTTTTTAAAATGAGTTTTTTTACATAAAAATTCACAACTCGCGTAAGTTTTCATATTTTTAACTAAAAATTTAGTGGCATACTATTGAAATACTATTATTTCAACAACGAAAAAATTTACCGCAATATTGTAACTTCCAAAAAAGGTATTTATTTTCCGATATGAAAACGTAATTTTTGATAAAAATTGAAGACTGTATTTTTTAACCCAATAACTGCCAGATGGCAATACATGTCCAATTTTTTTGAATTTAATGTACTTAATTGGAGCGCGAATTCGGAATTTTGACCGTTCAACAGCCTTTCGATAATTTTAACCCATGTCTCAAGCCCCCTAGTCAATTTAGGTGGCCTTTGACCCTTGAAAATGAAATTTTCACCCAATCCATCTAAACAAGAAAAATAATAACTGAACATTGACCAGTGGTCAGTATACTTACCATTGTATAATTATTAATTATGTAGGTGGCATATATCTACCTGCATAGACTAATGGCGTAGATGACCTGTGATGGCTGGTATATATAATACCTAAGTAGGAAAATGACTATGTGTAATGTATTATATAAGTAGTACCTACGTATAGGTAAAGGTGTGTGTATATTAGCCGAGTGAATATGCGGTAACTGGTGTAATTATTTCCATGACCGGCCACGCCGCACTTAACCCATAAAATTTGCATGCCCGGTCTGCTAGCACCCTTAGTGGAGTGTCCACTCTATATACCCTCTTAAAAGCTCCCCTGCTTAAACAGGGACTTACAGCTTAGCAATGCCATTTCTGCGTGCCCCATCTTTTATGGGTTACCTACTCAGGACCTATGGAACCTCGTTTAGGGGATGACCTACAACGGAATTGAAATTTTCTTACCATCCTTTCGAACCCTCGAAAATCGTTGCTATATTGACGGAGTGATTTTTCCCTTTCTTTTTCATATCAATTTTTACTAAGGTTTTTAAGAAAAGAAAGGAAGGGGGAAAATATTTGGAAACCAGATCAGAGAATTGAGATGAGAAAGAGAGAGAGGCAAAAAAAAAAAAAAAAGTCAGATAATAAGGGAGAAAAAATTTGAGGATTTTGTTCAATTATTTTTAATCCAAAAAGTCAAGATCTTAGAATCAAAGTAACACATCTCATCCAAGGAAGCTTTAATTAGTATAACTTCTTGCTTAGACTTTTACACTTCGTTAAATTTACTCTTGAATTTTATCCAAAGTTCGGCTTCGCCTTGTTCAAAGTATTACAAAGCTTATATATATTTCTTCTCAAATTCTTTTCATCAAAGGTATACATATATAGTAGGTACAACTTTGAGAATAATTATTCAAGGACGTGTGATGAAATCGTTTCGTTCATTCAATAATTTATACATTGAATTTATTGGCTATATATAAGGATATAAAAATAAAATTCTGATATAGTTAGAACTAAACTTTTAGAGCTTTTTCTTTTCTTTTTTATTTTCAACCGTATTCTGTTCTTTTTTTTTTTTATTTTCTTATCGTTCCTTTTTTTTCCCATTCGAAAAACGTCGGAATAATTGGAGAGCAACGAAATTGAAAGACGGTAACGAAATTCATCAGGCGAAATATTTGCATTTCGGTAGGTAGAGCTACGTGAAACGACGTGATTAGCTTAATTCTTCAATTAATTTGACGCCCCACCTGTCCTGGCCAACGTGGAAAATCGATTTTTCATTCATTTCAGATCAGGGTAGTAGGCGGTGACCGAAATCTTTGGTAATTATAAATATTGGAAAAATGAAACGAAAGAGAGAGAAAAAAAAAAAGAAAGAAAACGAAATCGGGAGGAATTTTTAGGCGAAATTCGTTCGTAATTTGAAAACTTTATTCAACGATTATTCTAATCAGTTTTTGAACTCTGCGAGGGATGAAGAAGAAGAAAGGAATGAAGATCCTACTAGCTATGACGAGGGAAGATATTAATATGAAAATTTAGACATAATTTTGTTCCGACGTAGCCGCGCGGCGGTGAAAAGCGCGTTAAAACTTAGTTTCGAAAAAGAAAAATGGAAAAAAGAAAATGAAATAAGAAAAAAAAACATAATGACAATAATATAATATTATATATTTCATTTCCCCTGAGGTGATTTTCTTGAAAAATTTTACACGGTAAAAGGCAAGGCAGGTATTATTGTCGTTCGAATAATAAACGAACCGCAAAAATATGTTTACTCCCTAGCTCGTCGCACCCCCGCATTTTGTGAGCGGGCTCGAAAGCCTCCCTTAGGTCCGGGAGATTCCCAAGTGGTTAAAACTTTCTCGGTCAACTTTTTATTGTTTATTCGATGCGAAAAACTGCCCCCCTTCTGCATTTCCCGCTACCCTCTTCATCCGCCTCTCCCTTTCCTTCTCGCTCCCAGATCTCTCCCTCGCATCTTTCGCGGCCGACCCCCGCGGGGATACGAAACAACCCCAATTTCTTACCAACTAAAAATTAGTTCCGATCACGTAACTCGTCCGGGTTTTATTTTTCTCTTCTCCTTCTTCTTACGATTCTGGCCGTTTTAAATTCCGGATTTTTATCCGTAACAGAAAAATGTCGGCGAGGTTATTGAAAAATTTGCAAATCCACGGGATTTCGCATACATCCGAATGACGAGAACGAAATTTTGCTTTATTCTACTCGAAAAAAAATTCTACTTCCAATTTTTCAAACGCCAGTCTATATTTCGACATCAATGCGCTTTCGCGTCATGCAGGATGTTTTTCTGATGGTTTTCCCTCTCTCTCTCTCTCCCTCTCTCTGTGCGATCTCTGAAATTTCGTCGACAGGGGCCAGTCCCGAATTTCCGATAAATTTTCACCGTCGAATTGTTATTCGATTGAAAAAATAATTTCATTCGAGTTTTTTCAATTCAATTTTAACCTCGATCGCAATAATAGTCGATCGCGCCCCTTTGTTCACCGTGAAATTTCATTTAAAACGCTGCACTATTTACTGCTATATACTCCAGTCCACGTACACACCTACTTCTGCAGTCTCTTGAACTGTTCATAAACGACTATTTCCCAAAGAATGAAACAACGTTAATTACAAATTCCTCTGCACACAAAGTCGAGCTGCAAACTTACAAACGGATATATCCTTCAATTTTATCCGTACGAGTCTCGGACACAAACAGCCTTTGAGAAATCTGCAAAAAGCCCGATCCTGTATCAATGGATCTCCGAATTATTCCCGATTTTTCGCGATAACGCAACGAATGAATTTTAAAATACCAAAATCGTTTTCTTTATTTATTGAATAAATTAGAGAATTAAAATTCCCATGAAGATGGGGTCAATCTGAATGTCCAGCAGATGTTTTTCCTCGTTTAAAAAAAAAAAGGAGAGTTTTGGCAAATCCGACCGCGCCGTTGCCTCATGCGAACCAGTTCCTAATTATTTGCCCGAAGATTCTGAATCGGCAGTGTCCGGTAACGAGGGCTTGTCAAGTTGCTGTTATAAAAGATACGATGTAGCAAAATAAGAGGGAAAAAGTCTCGAGCGAGAGATTCACTCATTTTGGAAATCGTTCGGGATGTAATCTTCGACGTGAATCAGATCACTGCAGGGTTTGATACGTGTGTCCTTATTCCAGACTCTGATTCATCCTCTTCTCCATCTCCATCTTCTACCTACTCTTCGTTTCAGCTCCCATTCTCGTTTGACAGACGAACGCCGATGCATTCCTTGGTAGGTTGATACCTACGTGGCTCCAGTGCAGCTACTGTCTTACGTCTTACGATGGAGAGAGCTGAGTGCCTCCAGACTTATCCTATGGTGGTTGTGGTTGTGGTGGTGGTGGTTCTGCTGCTGTTCCTTTCAGCCAGCTTTATTTATTGCCTCGAACCTTAAGATCTTTAGGTTCCTTCTCCTCCGGCTCACCAACCTCAAGTCGATGGACGGATCAGATGGACAAGCGGTCGTCGACTGACTCTCGAAGATTGCGGATGGACATAGTAGTAGTTGGGGACGGCCGATTTGGCATGCGCGTATTCAAATCCAACTCTTCTTCAAGAATCGAGAAGAAGATCGGCCTGGGAGTTATACAAGTTACCTTTTGCCGAAGAGGAAGACGAAGAAGAAGAAGAGGCTGAGGACCGAGGAGAAGAGGGTTTCGTTATACATACTATGTATCTTCAACGATTGAATTAAAAATAATTGTTCGAAACCGTTGCAAACGTTGCAGATTTCACCATGAAGTCTTGACTGACTGTTGTACCGGGTTTATATACAGGGTGGTTTTTTTTTTAGACGAATATATCTCAAAAACTAAAAGTGATACAAGAAAAAGTTTCATACAAAACTCGTAGGGTTACGAAGGGGAAAGACAATGCTGGTATTTGTTGACTTGCGGATCTTGATACTTCCGAGATTTCGCAAACAGCTCCGGATTTTAGATAGGGAACACATATTCTGATTAGTAGCAGTTGATAGCGAGATCAAAGACCGATTCAAATATGTAAAAAAAAAAAATTAAAAATTTTAAAAAATTTTTTGTATTTTTTTTTTTTTTTTGCATATTTGAATCAGTCTAATACTTATCAAAATACGTGTTCCTTATCTAAAATCTGGAGCTGCTTGGGAAATCTCGAAAGTGACGATACCTGAGCATTATATATCTTTCAAGTTTTGCATGAAAATTTTTTCTTGCATCACTTTTAGTTTTTGAGATATTTGCCTGGGGCGATTAAGAAAGATCACCCTGTATATATATTATATACCGTATACGCGCTTTAAAATCACCTTTCAAGAATTCCAACCGATCCTTTTGTTACGCGTAAATACATAGGCACATGTACATATGCATACAGGAGGAGAGCGTATACGGAATGCAATTTATTCAACCGTAGAAGCTATGATTATTGCTTACAGTATTTACGACCGCTTTTAAATCCGATGAATCAGAAGCAAGGAGACCAGGATGAAGTTCGGAATTTTAAAACTAACCGAACCGAACTCAGGGCTTCGGATTTGCTTCAGACGATTTGGAATTTTCAAAAACGTTGCAGAAGTTCGAAATTCCGAAAAGTCCAAAAGTCCAAAAGTCCGAAAATTTCTTTTTTTCGCCGAGAATTCTCGTTCATTTCAATCAGATCCTTCGATATTTTGATCATAAAATTGCAGAACAGCGATCAGAAAATTTCGGCAATGCGTCAGATATAGAAAGCCAAAAATGGAAATCGAGAAACGAAGAATTGGATCTAATTTTTTTTTTTCTTGCGGATATTTTACTACTAAAACTATGATAACCTTCAACTTCAACATCTTCTTTAGTAAAAATATCGGAGGTTTGATCGAGGACTTGGGGCAGACTGCCAGAGCGCAGGTATCGTATAGCTAAATATCAATATCAATAGAAAAAAGAAATTGACGGATTCGGGGTCTTGAAGTACGATCATTCATGAGTGTATGACGTAAATGAGGATACAGGCGCACATATGTAGCGAAATGTACGTATTTATTACTCTGAAAGTTTGTTATTTCATTAGATGAATACTTAAGTGATTAGAAGTTCTTTCAAACTAATTAGGAACAAGAGAAGCCAATACTTTCCTCATGTATCACGAAATTGATGAAAAGTGAAAACTGAATGGATAAAAAAGCGCGGAGGAAGTCATCAACGATTCTTCAAACTCCAGTATATCAAATCGACGCACGATTTTTGTTTTTGCAAAACTTTTTTTCAAGCCAGCCATAAACTCGAATATTTCATATTATTTTCTACTCATTAAACTAGAGAATAAAAAAATATGAAAATTGGGAAAAAAGTACGAAAATGAAATTTTGCTGTACCGTGTTAACGTGACCAATATCGTATTTCCGTTTTGCGTCAAGTTCGTAATAGCTGGGTAAAGGCAAAGATGAAATTACTGGATGTAGAAGAGAAACGCGCGACTTTCGAGTCGCTAATTTTTTTATCCTCCAATTCCCTTCCATTTTTCTTTCCAAAGAAAAAGAAAAAAGAAAATGGGAAAGCTGAAAGAAAAAAGAATCTCGTCTTCGTGCACATTGTAGCACGTATAGTTATATGCGAAAATTCCGCGGAGGTTGCAGTAAGAAAGCAGCTGAGAAAGCTCTGTGCAGCATGAAGTAGATAGGTAGGTACGCTAGGGCATTGATAAAGCGAGGCGCGAGGTAAGGTATAAGGCAGTAAGTAAAGGGTAGGGAATCTTGGAGACCATCTAGCGCTTCACTTCTCAAATAAATGCACACGTTTCCAAAATTTCTAGTATGTATACGTACATCCTTACGTCTATCTACGCGGCAGCCTTTTCACACTCCAAGCACGTCCCAAGGTGACACATGGCATATGAACCATTGGCCTGGATGTTCCGAACCGCACTGTCTGCATGCACCCGGACCTCTGCTCGTCGTCGAGATTTTTCGGTGGTTTAAACCGATTCAAGGGTGTATTCTAGTCCAGGAATTTGAAAGAATCGAATTTCAGTTTTCTTCGTACTTCCAAAGTTCAGGCATTCAAGGATACGCCCCGAAAAAGATTTTTCAAAATTCCAATTATCAAAACTTCAGTTTCACCCCATGCTTTCGTAATTTTGAGCTGATCTCGTTCAAGCTGATCGAAAGATTAAATATGTGAATAATCTTTTTCGAAAAAAAAAAACAATTTTTGTCGTCGCATTTTTTGATCAAGAAATACAAGAAAAAAAAAAAAGAAGCGTTGAATATATTTAGTCTCTGCAGTGATCCGTAAATACTTCTCAGATAAGTCTTGGATTTCTCATCGAGGTAGGTGGGTAGGTAGGTAGGTAGGTAGAACTCTGGAAAGTTATCTCGATAACGTTGAAACAAAAACAGTAAATTAGTAGGGCATAAATAGTCGTTAGGTGAAATGGTAGGAAGTGGAGCGAAGTGCTACGTTGCGAACGAACCCCAGCCGAGGTATATAGATGAGAAAATCAGATTACGACTTAATTTGAGAACAGTACTACGGAAATTACGACTTGCAAAGCTTCCAGGGAGAGAATGTGAGAGAGTGAGAGTGAGAGAGAGGGAGAAAGATAGATAGAAACGATCATCACGTGAAGTAAAATTGTACGAGACACTCAATTCTCTCATCCTATAGTTTGTACCCACCGACGACCTGACTGTCTCTCCCTGAACTCTGATAATTCAATAATGGCTAAAAGGCGGGGGTTCAGCTGGGGGTCAGAGGGGTGGGCCTTTTGATTTAGTACCTAGTCTTTTGGTTAGTAAAGCCAGCTAGCTAGCTTCCTGTCTCCAGGCAAAAGGCACCCCTGTAAAAACCCTCGTTCTCCCCCCTCGTCCCATGCTGGAAACATTTCTTCGTTAAATCTTCCTCCATTCATTATAGTATAACGTAGTTATAGCTGCAGGACTTAGCTCGTGTAGTATTGATCACTGTGTAATCTTGACTAATGTTAGTTAAACCGAGACTCTTATCCCCCTTTAGTCTCGTATATCACAATCCTTAATTTAAATCAAATCCTCAATCACACGCCTGAATACAAAATTCTAAAAACACGGATTTGGATTCGTTCTTTTTCAGACAACAACAAAAAAGGACATCCATAACACGTCCATAAGTCCATAGGACGTCCATAGGCCCACCAGAAGTCAAGGTCGTCCATAAGCGATCTATAGGACACCCATAAGTCCACAGAAAGTCCATAACTTATCCATAAGTCCGTAGGATTTCCTTAAGTCCATAGGACATCCATAAGTGATTCATAAACCGTCCATAAGTCCGTAGGAGCCCCATAAATGATTCATAAGCCATCCATAAGTCCATAAAACGTCCATAGGACGTCCTTAAGTCTATAGAACATCCATAAGTGATCCATAAGCCGTCCATAAGTCCGTAGGAGCCCCATAACTGATTCATAAGCCATCCATAAGTCCATAAAACGTCCATAGGACGTCCTTAAGTCTATAGAACATCCATAAGTGATCCATAAGCCGTCCATAAGTCCGTAAGATGCCTATGAATGATTCATAGACCATCCATAAGTTTATAGAATGTCCATAAGTGATCGATAGGCCGTCCATAAGTCCATAGGAGGTCCATAAGACTTGTTTCGTAGTTCTTTATTGTATGGAGTAGTTAACGATGGTGAGAATAACGATGAATAAGAGGAAGTGTATGAAGAAAATTGAAGCTACTTTTATCTTCTTCTTCATTCTTCGATTAATTTTTATCCTTGACATTAATGGCGCAGTGATAAAAAGTATGTAATATTGCAATAGAACGTATATGTTGAGATGTAGAAGAATAGAGAGCGAGAGATAGAGAGAGTGAGAGAGAGGGGAATAGAGGGTGATTTCCATGGCTGTATAGTTTTATTATTAACGTCAGTAGCTCCTTTCCTATAATCCCCCGTAATCCAGTTAGAGTTGGTTCTCTTTTTTCTTCATTTCAAACTTCTGCAGAGCTATACCTGCCCCGGTGCAGTCGGCAATCGCTTTAATAAAGTATGCACCTTGAATATCAATGAGAAAAGCTCTGCGCAAGGGGGTAGAGCTCTGCACCGGGATCGGTAGCGAGGATTTAGACTCGAAGAAACTAACTTTCTCGATAAACAGATTCTACGGGATTATAATACATCCGATACCTGGATAGAAAGAAAAAAATACACAGAAAAAAAAAGAAAAAGAAAAAGAAAGAACACGCTCTCCCCCATACTCGATATAAAATTAACCCGTTCCCCCTTTTTCCTCTTCTCTTTATTACTTAACGCCTTCGAATTACCGCTTCGGACACTTTAAAAGTCCGCAAATTGCTGTCCAGTTAAAATGTGATTTACCGCCTGGCCGGCTGTCTGTGGTCACACCTTTAGGTCCTTCCCGAAGAAAGAAGGTAATTAGATTCACTCCGCAAGTAATGGGTCTGCAAAGGAAAGGCCCTGTTACGAAACGGTCATATTGTGTCTCTATGTGTGAAAGGGTTTATTTAACATTCTCATCGATCTTATGACTAAAGGTATTCGTTCTGTTCATTTATTTTAGACTATAATTTTTTTCACCCCCTCGCCGATCATATTGCTGTATTTCTCCTCAATCGAGACTTAGCAATTCATATTCAGAAAATTTTTAAACAACGTCAAATTATCATTCAAAAGTTTTTCTTCATCCGAGTTAATCCATATCAGAACGAAGAATATTTTCGAGATCTTTATGTACATCTTCTTGGGGCAGTTGGCGGGAAAGGGGGGGGTTATACATTTATACTCACTTCGGCTTCTTTAACTCTTGTCGATTTAGCTAATTTACACTCGTTAGAAACATTTCTTCTGATATTATGATGATTTTTTATAAAAAAAAAAAAAGAAAAAGAAAAAGAAAGTGAAAGACGAAAATATATTACCATCTCTCTACGCAATTCGTTTTCTTATTCTTCTTCTTCTGCTACTTTGTTATTTAAACTTGGTTGAATTTTTAACCACTTGCTACCTCGAGTAATAAAAAAAAAAAAAAAAATTTATTCAACGAATCGCAAATTATTTCATATTATATTAAACGTATATATATAACTTTCTTGAATTTTGATTATGCTTATCGCTTTTTTTATTTACTTCTTATTTATTTATTTATTTATTTATTTATTTATTGATTCTTTTGTTTCCTTCGGTGTTATTCGATAGACATTTAACATATATATATACCTATGCATGCATACGTTGTACGTATATTGATGGTATGGATATTTCCATTGAACAAGGAATATTGGATGCTCGGTGAGCCGTGATGACCAAAGACTGGAAGCTGCCTTTATTCTGTAAACGATAATATGATATCGTATTCATGTATTGGGGCTTCGGGGAAAGTGCCTCTCTCGATTTCACCAGCCCTTGTCTACCCTGCATACATATTCGATTACGGGTTTAGAACCGAATAATCTTAGATTAACTCGGCAAAATATAATCCAACCAAATC
This sequence comes from Rhogogaster chlorosoma, assembly GCA_944452935.1. Classification (NCBI taxonomy): domain Eukaryota; kingdom Metazoa; phylum Arthropoda; class Insecta; order Hymenoptera; family Tenthredinidae; genus Rhogogaster; species Rhogogaster chlorosoma. The sequence continues at coordinate 2,933,598 of OX101801.1, read as the reverse complement.
TAAACCCTACTCGATTCTTTGCCCTTATATTTATACCCACATATGTGTGTCGATTTTATTGAAAAGCTTTTCATCTCATGTCCAATCCGTCAATTTCTTTTTTTTTTTTTTTTTACATATTCAGTTTCATTTAATCGAGATTTACTCTTCACCATTCTTATTTCGATCTAGAATATATCAGAGCTTTTCACTATCGTAATCTCATCTCATCGTCTCACGAAGCTTTTCTACTACGCGACTTCAATTTATCTCATTAATATCGAGCTTCTATTATACCTTAGTCTCATTCTGTGTTGTATACGATAAAGCTGTTTGTTATTCAGATTTATTATATCAAATAGCCGAGCTTTCCCTATAGTATGTACATCAATTTTACATCCTTATAACAAACAATTATCCTTTGTTCATATTGTAATTGAGCTTTTCAATTCTTGTTTCACATTTCTCTTACCATTTATAAATTGTTGCTGTAACGTGTTTGAATTTCAGTTTTCTCTGATCGATCTTTTCCCTTCAAAATTCATATTTTGTTCTACAACAGAGCTTTTCATTATTATAATTTCATCCTGTATTTCCATACAGCTTTCCTACTATGCGAGTTCATTTTATTTCATTAATTTCGAGCTTCCTTTATACCTCAGTTTCATTCTATGTCATATGCCATAAAGCTCTTCGTTGTGTAGCTTCTTTTTATTCAATAACCGAGCTTTTTCCACCGTATAGATATGAATTTTATATCCTAATAACAAACAATTATCCTTTGCTCATATTGTAATTGAGCTTTTTTATTCTTGTTACACGTTTCTCTCGTCATTTGTGAATTGTTGCTGTAACATGCTTGAGTTTCAGTATTCTCTGATCGAACTTTCCTCTTCAAAATTCATATTTTGATCCATGCCAGAGCTTTTCTTGATTATAATCTCATCCTATTTTTCCATAAAGCCTTTCCGCCATGTAAGTTGATATTATTTCATTAATATCGAGGCTCCATTATACCTCAGTTTCATTCTGTATTGTATGCGATAAAGCTCTTTGTTGAGTAGATTCAATTTATTAAATAACCGGGCTTTTTTACGGTATAATTATATACTTTACATCGTAATAAGAAGGACTTTTACAACATCGCTAGCTTTATGACACGTGTATATATACAACAATCGAGCTTTTTTTATTATGAAGCTTAAAGTTACTTCATATAATAGCCAGAGCTTTTTATGACAGTCCAACTACACTACATTCTATTCGAGTTTTACATTTTTCGTATGAATTAAAAATCAGTCTTTCAAGTAATCGAGCTTTCCGCGATAGTTTTATCTCGTTCCATAACCGACAGCTCATTTTACAATATCGTTTTTCTCCTCAAGTTATTCGCGCTCGTTTCACCTTATAATAAATACATCGTCTCCAATTTCGTGTCATATTTCACCGTCTCGTCATAATGCTACAACTGTAATTCGACTTCATTTCAAAATCGAGCTTTTTCCGACAATTTCTTTTACCTCTCATACTCTTTCACTGATCTTTTTCGTACGTCGGTTACATAGAATAGCATTTATAAAAATTAAGGAAAACCATCCCCATTATCATAAAGCTCACTCATCGCCTCGGAAGAAAATATTACCGAATGGTATATACAGGGTGAGTTTTCTCCGGGGTCTCATCTGGGAGGAGTCTCGACGTGGTGAGGCTCCGCCTTCTTCTCGATACGTGTGAACTGCTCTAATTTATCTGCTCTAATAATCACACTACTATTATTCTGAAGCGAACGAGTGTGAATAGAAGAAGGCGGAGTCTCACCACGTCGAAACTCCTCCCAGATGAGAGCCCGGAGAAAAGTCACCCTGTATATGTTCGTGTGTACGTATCAAGTAGCGAATTTTATTGGTGACAAATAAATATCGTTTACCGCCTATATGTGTATCTGGCGTGTGAATGACAGGGAAAAAAATAGAAATCAAAAATTTATACAGAGATGGGGGATCGTTTGACGTGAACAAAAATTTATACCCATTAGATCGAGTTCATCCAAACTCCTGGATCTATAGATATACGTGTACAGGGTGAAACACTGATCAATGATGACAACGTCTGTAGTTCTGGTTTGTCACGTAAATCTCTCTATAGATTTGACGTTTTCCACTGTTTTAACTACACGCATACGTATACCAGATTCATAACAAAAACAATGCTGCAATGCAATGGTCAATGGGGCGACGCACCCCTGCAGTATAACTAATCTGTTTCGTCTATACCAGTCCATCACTGACAGAATCTAGCTGGGAAGAAGAACTGGGGAAAGGAATACGAAAAAAAAAATACGTTTTTACCATCGATTTCGGCACACGTATCAATAATAGGAATCATTATATCTTTAGTCTTTCTCCATTTCTTTATTATAAATCGTATCATATCTGCACACAGGGTTGCGTGATACTTTTTTGAATAATTATCATCAAATTAAAGAACAGAGATAGAGAGAGGGAGAAAAAAAAGAGGAGTAAAATTTGAAATAGATGGGAAAAGAAATAAGTAGAAAAATATGTGGTTTTGAAAGTATTTCTTCGTCTTTTTCCCCCAAATTGTTTCCATGCTAGATATTTGCAATGAATAATATATATTTTGAAAATGAAAATTAATTTTTTTTTTCAATCAAAACTACGGTGTCAGGGCAATATTTAACGATTGTTTGAATTTTTCGCCCATCGTACCTACATATCTATAATCTATAGGAGAAATGTTCCGCTAACGACGCTGTGGTTTTTCTTTTTTCTTTTCTTTTCTTTTCTTTTATTTTCCTTCTTTCAACATCGCGTCGTTATGAGAAGGAAAAGAGAAATAAAGGGTAAAAGAATCAAAAGAAATTACCAAAGGAATGAGAACTAACGATCCGAATCCAGAACATGTGATATGCGAGTTCACTATCGCTCGCTCACAGTACCGTAGATGAAATGATCGAACGTTATCGTTCATTATTTCGTCAAGACTTGCGAATAGCGATTCTGTAAAATCACACGTCTATTCGTTTCTGTTCTATTTTCATAAAAAATTCATAAAAATAGTCTTTGTTTCTAGCGTCCTGGCCAGAATGATTCCCTGAATCAATTTTTCTCGAATAATTTAGCCAGTTTTTGACAATTTTCTTCAAGAAACTTCTTATTTTATATATCATTTATTCATTTTTTGCAAAGTAGCTGCAGCCTAGATTTGTTCGATAAAATAATCGACCTCGTTGAAACGACCGCGTCACAGTGGTTTAGTTGCGAAAAATACTTTGTTAATTATTTTCGCAAAATCGTGTACTCGCTCGTTAGTCTCGTTTCGTTTTTGTATTATTTCCACGTTTCTTCAGTTATTTTTCTCCACGTCAAAAAAAGAAAAGCGCTTCCGTAGAACGAAAGGATTTGAAGACCGGAGTATCGCTTCGGTAATGAAGCGATAGAATGCGAAAGATTCGGTTCACAGAGAAGCCGAAGAATTCACTTTTCGTACGAATTGTAAAAAGAAATAAAGAATCGAGGAAAGAAGCGTACGTATAGGACGTCAGGGATCGAGATTCGCAGGCATTCGTGTATACGTATATACATATAAGATACTTTAAGGCTTTCGGAACGACTCTGAAAAATTTTCAACCTGTTGTGTCAATTTTTTTCTTTTTTTTTTTTCTTCCATTTGCTTCATTGTTTTTTTTTTTTTTTTTTTAATTTTTTTTTATCTCTTCGGTTTTCGCTTTCCTTTTTTTACTTTCGTTCTTTTTTTCTTTGTTCTTTTTCGATCATTTTTTTTCTTTCACTCTTCTACTGTACCAGGGTGTTATTAGCGACCCATCCAAGTCCCATGCCGCAGCTATGCTATGCTGCGCCGCTCTGGACCACACGCATCGATTTGCGGGACCCTAAAGCGGCCCCAGCTATCCAGCTAAGAAAACGTTTCTCTATTAAGTCGAGCCTCACTCAAATCCATGAAAAGAGACCAGAAAGACAAGATGGGAGAATTATTTTAGGTGAATACTTTTCGAACAGGGAATGCCGCTTTTTATCAAAGCCTATAAACATTTTGTTCAACAAATTTTTTCACTCCGGCTTTAAAGTACCGATTTTTTTTGATAATAGTTGTGAAAGCTCACGTAACACTTGCACCGTTGATTGTACCGAAAAATTGACTCCGAAATAAAATACGCGTTTCAATTAGTTCTCCAACTTTTATCTTGGACATTTTACGATCTGATTCATCGTTGACGAGATGGAGTACATATGAACAGAAACTCCGCTTTAAGATACCAATTTTATCGAATTTAGTAATAAAGCTCACGTAGAACCGGTACCGACGATTGTACGGAAAAATTGCTTACGACATAAAGGATGCGTTTTGAATAGTTCTACAACTTTTATTTGAAACATTTTTTGAACGGACTTATGGTTGACGAAGTACAGTGTATACTAAGAGAAACTTGACTCCAAGGTACCGATTTTATCGAAGTTAGTAGTAAAGCTAACGTAGAACCTATACCGATGATTGTACGGAAAAATTGTATAGGACATAAAGGATGCGTTTTGAATAGTTCTACAACTTTTATTTGGAACGTTTTTTGAACGGACTTATGGTTGACGAAGTACAGTGTATGCTACGAGAAACTTGACTCCAAGGTACCGATTTTATCGAAGTTAGTAGTAAAGCTAACGTAGAACCTATACCGACGATAGTACGGTAAAATCATGTAGAATATGAAAGATGCGTTTTGAATAGCTCTACAATTTTTATCTGAAACATTTTTCGATCTGACGTACGATTGACGATATGTAGCGATAGCAAGATCACGAGTTACAGATATAATAGAAGTATAGGAAAAACGCGTTTTTTTTTTCGAACGCAATGATCGCACGTGATATTTCTAGTCTGGTAGAAGCAGTCTCACATATGGGAGAAAGTAAAAAGCGTTCGTAATCGGTAGCCGAACTCATGATCGACGGACAGACAGACAGACAGGCTGCAGTAGCCGAGAATTCGATAGCCTTTCCATGTAGGTCCTCTCATTTGTCAGATTTGTATCTCATATCAAGTTGAGGATTACGGATCTTGCGCGAGAGCGCGGCGAGCGCATATGACGCATGACACAAGTGTCACAGCGATCACAAGAAGGCTGTAAAACGAGCCCGACTCAATTCCGGGAGTAACGACGAGTTCTAATTTCCATCAATTGTTATTTTATTTCATTACAATTTCCAAAATTTCTTCCCCGTAAGTCCCGTTCGCTTCGATCTGTGAAAATAACTCCTTCGCCGTTCGTTTCGGCGCATATGGATCTCGGCGAGCGCATGCGACTTTCGAAGCAATAATTCATAATTAGCTTCTAGAGAAGATACGTTAGTTTGGCGCACGGTGTTGGGCCTACACGTCTCCGATTAAATGCCGTATTAACACACCAGGCCATATATTTTATACGGGACGGAGGCCCGCCTCGGGTAGATAGGTGGGCAGAGGGATACGTATACGTTGCGTTGCAGCTCAGCGGCCAGTAGGTATACGTCATACAAAAAGGCTTAAGACTCTGCCAAATAAAGAAAATAATCGCCCCGCGGGCTGATTTACACGTGCGAATCCGCTCCGTGGCAACAACAATCAAGCTGATCTTAGGCCCAAGCCGCGTGGGCGGTCCTGGGGCTCGTGGCTTTAACGGGGCTTTGCTTCACGTACGGAGATATTTTTTTTTTCTCTCTCTCTCATAATATCCTTTTTTTTTTCTTTCTTTTTGCAAAATACTCTTCACGCTTGTCATTGTTCGATTTCGATTCTTCAAATCTTTCCAGAGATTTCAACGGCCTTAAATCACTCCGGTCTTAGAGATTTTTGGGGATTTTAATTTTTCATTTAACAATCGATTCAGGATTTCAATGAATATTTGGAAGATATTTTGCATGATGTATTCTGAGGCGAAAGAATCGGCTTTACTTTTCACCTTTTGGCCATACCGATAGCTTTTCAACTCTCGAAGTTATACACGGAACTTTATTTTTGAATATTTTTCAAGATTACTAATAAATATTCAAACCGGAATTGCGACGCTTTGCAAATAACGATTTTCGACTTCTTGTACGTCATTTTGGAGGTTGAAATACAAGCTTTCTATTCGTCGTATGCACATGTCGCTATCTTATTCTACCTTGAGGTTAAATACGACAGAACGAAAGTTGTTTCTTTCTTGAAATTTCTTTATATATTCAGAAAATAATTCTAAGCTCAAAAATACAAAGATTTACAAATATGTAGTTAGTTCCAATTTATTACGTATCGTTTTGAAGGTTAATGAATGAGCTTTTTTTTCATTATTTTTAGACTTGGCTGTCTCTAGCTTCTGCTCTCGAAATTATACGACAAACGTTAATAGCATTGATATCCGTCATTTTTTCAATTATTTTTTCACATCCAAGGTACGATGCTTCGAAGATAGCTATTTTCAATTTATTATACACCATATTGAAGGTGAAAGAATGGGCTTTCCTTTCATCGTATTCTCGTGTCGCTATCTTTTTGAATTTTGAAGTAATACGATTTATAGCGAGAGTCTGACAGAAATTTTCTTCACCTTTTCCGTCTTCTTCTTCTTCTTTCTGTGTATATACTTTTTTTTTCTCTTCTTTTTCTTTTTGTTTTTTTTTTTTGTTGTTGATTCGTTATTCAACCCGCAAAACTCCCGGGTGAATATGAAACTGTGTGTGTTTTCGAGAAATGATATCGTTACTACGTCCGACCATTAATTATCCCGCGGTTGAATTAGCATATAAATTTGTTTTCGTTTTATTTCACAAGATTAGCAAAGAATAAATTAATTCACCAGGTTTATTATCATCGTGCGCTTTGTGTATTTCCAACTTCGTGCTCCTTGCCCGTGCCTTTTCATTTCCCGGACACGATACAACCAACGTCTGTATATTAAGCATACAAAAACAAAAAAAGAAAAAAAGGAAAAGAAAAAGAAAACTTAAAAACATGAAATTCTTCCTAGATGATGAACGAAAATTTTGTATCCTCAAAATTTTCCATATTTCTACCTCATTTGTTAATTAAAAAAAATTCTTTTCATAAAACAAATGTGAAATTTTTCCAATCCGATAATATTTAATCGAACGTGTGGCTACTACAAGGACTAGGAATTCACCGAACGAGACTTTTAACTGACGGTGGTACGGCATCAGCACCCATGACCAGGATGACCAGAACCAGGAGCAAAAGTTGCGACTGGACTCCGCTGCTAGACAGTAAATTGCTCGTGAGGAATTTCTTGCCGAAGGAATTTTGTCGAACGAAATATCGAAGTCCTCTTTTTCCCCGCGATCTCGCGGGTTCTGACGATTCTTGGTTTTGGTCGATAAAAACAGAAAAAAAAAAAAACAACAACAATCTTGCTAAGGATCATCTTTGAGGTGGTCGCCAACTATCATTTTTCAACCTATATAATATATACCCTGTTATTCTGGAGATACGAGGTAAACGGAACGAAAGTTCAAAATCGAAGCAAACAAGAAATAAATAAATAAATAAATAAATAAATAAATAAATAAATAAATAAAAGATTGACTAGAATAGAAAATTTCTAACGGAATGAATGAATTAATGCAAATTGAGTGAAAAAACAAAAAAAATGAGAATCGATGCTACTAGATAGATTTACAGAAATTTTTTCCCTCGTTTCACGTAATTACAGTAATAATTGTCGAGTCGTGCGGTGCACATCGTATGAATGGTGGGGGTGGAAATACTTTTTAAGAACAATTCTAAATACGTGCATTAAAAAGTAATCAAGCGATTTCGAGAGAAGCGTAACGAGGTAAGGGAAAAAAAGAAAAAGAAAAAGAAAAAAATGGCTTCAACTATACATATATAATTTATATTGTGGTTAAATATGTACGTTTAGGTCCATTTCCTAGATCTTCTGTCAAGCGGAAATACCAAATTGAAGTAATTAATTAGCAGCAACGATGACGATATATATATATATATATAGTATAAATAATGTGTAAAGCTTATATGTTTTTAATTGACGATACGAAAAAAATAAAGAACAAACAAAAAACAAAAAAAAAGATAAGACATAAAAAAAAAAAAATTCAGATCGTAAATAAAAAAAGAAGAGATGAGAAGAGAATGATTTCTCTTTTCTTTTTCTTTCATTTTATTTTTTTTTTTATACACTATCCGGTAAATAAAAAAAATAAAAATAAATAAAATAAATAAATAAATAAAAAAATTGAATGAAGACCGAGAGAATTAATCTGCGGAGACTTTTAATTTAACGCTTCTCCGCGAGATCTAAAACCGTTTTATACAACTACATTATACACCTCACACAGCCATATAATAAGAGACATTGTACAAGGAGCGTGAAATCTTTTTCCTCCTCGCAAGATATATCCTGCAGTTTATATGTATATGTTGCGAATGCATATAAAAGAAGAGAAGAGAAGAGAAGAGAAAAGGAATAGCGAGAAAAAAAAAAAAAGGATTGCAGTAAAAACTGCAACCCATTGCATCGTGGAATAACGCATAATAAGAAAATATCCCCAACCTCGCAGATACTCCGATGGTAGCACTCAAGGTAATTATAATTTTAATCGTTTTTTTTATTTTTATTATTATATTCTTCTGTATTTCTTCTTTTACGAACAATTTTCGACGTATCTGGGAATATAATAAATAAATGAAATAAAAATCAGTTCATTAAAACTTTTGAAGAAATAATTTTCTACCATAAGAATTGAATGCACTAGAAAACAGGTCTCTTGGTCTTTTTCGATAAGTCGAATCTTTTCGAAGTTAGTCTTGCCATTAAATGACCAGAATCGCCAATGGAACTTCGAAACGGTTAGATCTATCGAAAAAGACCAAGAGACCTTTTTTCTAGTGCATTCAATTCCCTACAAAAATATGTCTATAGATTTTCTGTACAATGCATGGTTAAGTAGTTATAAAAATCAGAAGAAGATGAAAAGAGTTTTCCTATGTGTTATTCTTGTGGAAAATAGAAAAGTGCGATGCGGAACCCTCGAAATTTTGATATTAAGGGGTGGAATTTTAACAGGCGTATTTTTATGGCTGAATGAAACTTTTGAACCTGTTTCTGAAAAAAAAAAGAAATATATATATATATATTTATAATCTGTTCTTAATTCTTGTTTTATTTTCTTCATTTCGTCTTATTATTTTCAAGACTAATTACTCAACAATTTTCTCTCTAATTAATTAAACGAATGATTATATACAAATAGACCGAGCCGGAGATAAGCAGCTGTAGCTGTACCTACCTACGTAGCGCAGGAGGTTTATTCATTAGGATATTCTCTGTGTAAGCATGAGGGATGAAATGAAAAGAATATTTAAAAGCAGCCAACCGTTCAAAGCCATGATGCTGCCATTATGTATATTGTATATATATATATATATTTGATATTTATACCTGAGCAGAGATTTTATTTTCTGATAAGAACCGTGAATTTTCCCAAAAGTATAATAAATTCATTGGAACAAATTCGAAAGAAAACTGCATTTCGTATATTATCTAAAATTTGAAATCACACTTACATACCTCGCGCTGTATAACCGAGTCGCGAAATTTTTTATTATATGCATATATAATGGTCCTGAATGTGGAATTTTTCGTTAAACGAGAAACTCCGTGCTCGTTAGTCATTCGGAATATCATTAGCCGAAGAATTTACGTGAGAGTATCAATATTTCCGGTTTATGTATCACTGCGTATATCATCGTGCGTTAATGACATATCGTTAATTCATCTAGGTGTGAATCACGCTTTGCAGAAATCGAGGGGAAATATCTTTGCGGTTCTTCTTTCCCTCCTGCTACCAGGAATCGTATTTTACAGTATCGTTCAAAGTGACATTTTATTAATTAGGATCTTACAATCGGGCTCGCGGTACTACGTTCGGCCGTAGATACGTTTCCATTCCGAGAAACACACGTGTGACTGTTCCTGCAAAGAGGACAGGAAGTCTCGTTGCATTTCTGATTACTCAGCGTGGTATATCTCGTACACGATTGATTTGACAAAAAATTAGTGAGGAGCTAAAAGACGCAGCTTGTCAAGGAGCACAATTTTTGTTCATACTATTTTTACGGCATATCAACGGACGCGGAGATATTTGCGAAAACAATTTTTTACTCGCTTCTTTTTTTCGCTCGGCGTATTTAATTTCGTTTTTCTTTTCTTTCAACAATTGCGAACACCCTGTATAAACTCTCGTATATGTGTATGCATGTCCCTATATTCAAGGAATTTTTACACGCAATAGCTCCTCTCTCTCGCTATGCTTTGAAGATGACGCGCGCACAGTTTGAAAGGCCAGAACAGCTTTTAGAACAATAGCCCTTAAGGTACGGAGCACTTTGGGCTCTCCATTCTTCCCCCAGTACCATATTATATGCACGCGACCCACAGGCCTCAAAAACCCTTCCAAATCCTTCAAACCCTTCGCGCACTTGCCTGCCGCCCGGCACCACCGGATATCATAAAGTGGCGAGCGCAAAAGAGTTCCAAAGATCCGCGTCGCGAAAAAAAAAATGGGACAGAAACTTGAAAACCAGAAACAAGTTCGCGACTAATTTTCTCCTTTTATCGCGGAAAATTTTACTCTCAACTTTATATTTTCCCACTCAGGGACTTCGCTTTTCTTTTATCTATCGCATTGGCACGGAATGTCGCATATAAATGAACAATTGAACACGCGAAGAGTTACTAGACGGCATTCCTTGCCGATTGAAGTGTAATTTTTTTTTCTGACTCGCATTGGCACGCAATGCGGTATATAAACAAAAAAATTATATAGGGCATTTCGTGCCAATGCTAACGAATTTTTTTCTTCTTCCCGTTTCTCTTCTATTCATTATTCGAACGGTCGGAAATGTTCGATATATACGTACTCGTGTGTGTTCTAGAGACATGTTATTTCTCCAAGGCGTTGTTTCATCTTTTCTTCTATTTTACCCATGGGAGATTTTCAGAGCGTGAGTCTAGCTAACTGAGTGAGCGAACGATGCTGTAACTCACGTAACTATGACTTACGAGGCACCAGGCACCTGTACCATGTGCAACTTCGCTCGAGGAGGACAAAAGCGCCGATGAAAAACAGGCCTGGGCTTCAAAATTTATCGACTATATTCTCAACATCAAGTAGCCAATTATTTTTATGCCTATATATACACATATACCTCACGCATATATAATATAATCTGTATACTACAAGTGTATATACATATATATACACATTTATTATAATACAGGAAAATATAGATATTTTTCAAAATTCTACCCCAACGTCCGGTAGCTAAAAGCTGCTTCTTTTGTCGAAGAGAAATCCACGGCTCGCGATATTTCCTGCGAAACTTTGATCGACTAGTTATATTCCGATTGAATGGAACTCTCCGTTCAAGGATTAGAAAAAGTTCTTCGGAATCCCGAAAAGGACGGAAATAGAGCGGAATTTATTCCACGTAGAGTAATAATTTTCAATACCTACTATTTCCCGTGCCTCGGGAAGGTGTAACGCCGCTGTGTTATAGATATAAAAGCGAAAACCGATGTGCAATGAATCAGCCTCCGAACGTGAGTACGTAATTTAGTAATTTACAGCGTCTGTAACACGCCTATCTCTCTCGATTCTGGCAGTGGTCTTGGTGCAGGCTTTGCTTTGCCATTTAGGTCCGGTAGGTGCAAACCCGTGGCCATTATGTCTGCCGACCCGGCTGACAGGTACACGTGTATAAATGTTCAATTTGCTCCGCGATGCGAGAGGCATTAATCTTATTATTTTAATTACAAAGGATCTGCGCTGGCCAATATAAAGACGTCTGACGATAAGTTCGCCGTTCGAACAAAAATTTCTCACCCGTTTCCCCCCGTTTTTATTTTCCCAGGGGCAAGAGGGGGAGAGAAAAAGTCACTTCGAGAACTGAACCGCGATGCTTCTATCGCGTCAAGGAAATTGAAAAAAATTCTATTCCATGTTTGTAACGACCTGTATGAAACGTACGAACCAACGAACCACTACCTGTTCGACGCTCCGAATGGGGATATAAATAATTATTCATTTATATAAGTGTATGTATATATGTACACAAGGAGTTCGATCGGTTTTAAATTTATTATGAGATTCTCTTTGTCGAGCTTTTGATCTTAGACCGCCTTTCAATGCCTCGGCTCTATCTTAGAATACAATCAATTCCTTTTAGAATAGAGATACGACGCCTTTCCTACATCTCTGTGTACGTACGCGGCTATGTATACGAGTTTATGCCTCGATACATGCTTTCTAAACTCTAACACTGCGCCGGTTCATGGTAAGAATAAAATGCCGTAACCCAACCGTTGAAGAGTTCGGTTTAGACGGTCTCATAAACGATTACAAAGCGTGTTTCATATCGAGCTAAGAATTCCACGAGTTTTACCCATACGCGTTAGTTAAGACGGCGTTACATCCCTTGGGCGATAATTTCCGAATCATCGTATCGACCGAGTTCTGAAATATCTGCGAACAAAAGACAAAAAAAAAAAAAAAAAAAAGGGGTAGGAAATCCGCAGCATCTAGCCCATGGGGATTTTTCCAGCTGGTGGAATTCGGGCTCCCGAAGAGAGTAAAGGTGAGCGAGATATTCCCGCGGGAATAGTGCTCCGGCGTTGAACCTGCACCCCGGCAATTGCCGGAACTCAGTGGCTGGTCTATTGGGAAGGTGATGTCAAAGACCCGGGATAAAGAGTGCAGCGAGAGTAAACGCGAGGGTGAGAAAACCGGGGGAAAAGATTCTTTGAAGTAGAAACGGACGATCCCGCTTTTATCGTCCCGGGTTTTTTTTTTTTTTTTTCCTTTTTTTTCTGTTAGAGACAAAAGCAGAGTCGTTTCGAAAAAGGGAAAATAACCATAACGCGGATTATTCCCCGGCGTTATACGCGGTGAGTTTTCTCCGGGGTCTTATCTGGGCGGAGTTTCGACACGCCTTTTTCTTAACACGTGTGAACGTAAAGAAATTTTCAGATTAGGATATCTGCTCTATAATCTCACTAGCGTTATTCCCAAGCGAACGAGTTCGAATAGAAGAAGGCGGGGTCTCACCAAGTCGAAACTCCGCCCAGTTGAGACCCCGGCGAAAAGTCACCCTGTATATACGAAAGAGAAAATAATAAGAACGAGGTATCGACCGGGAGAAAAATCCTGTCATTCTGTTTACGGAGTCTAACAGGACTAACTAGAACGGAAGCTGGGTGGGCACCATTGTGTGTCAAGATACTCGTGGACTCTGGACCGCAAACCGGGTAGGATTAAGTCGCTTAAAGTTAAAGCGTGGATGCATGGATGCACGCGCACTGCGCAGCCGGGTACAGAGTGGCACTGCATCCTCTTTCCGTCGCGCAGGCACGCAAGAGCGTTATAGAGAAACCTGTGTCGCTGAAAAAGGAAACAGGTGTCTTGAGTGTACGTAGGTACGCGTACCCCCACCCCCGGCCTCGTGCTACTCCTGCACTTTCCTGACCTAACGAGAGACGTTAGGATACCTACTCCTTTCTTAACACACGACAATGATTAACTATCCATACATACTGCGCGGACAGAATGGTGCCCGGTAATGGCTCGGTGGAAAATGTTATAACTTATGGTTAAAGGGTGGCGGTGTGACCGCCGTGGTCGCATTTCAAACATTTATTATTCACCTTTGGAATCGGAGTGGGTTTTATGGGAGTGGGATATCGGAGTCAAAAGTTAGAGATTTTTGAAAATTTTTGAACAGATGGGGTTTTATGGAAAATGACATAGCGAGAGATCGATAAAAGGTAAAGTAGTCGTCGTGGTCTTTTTTCGAAGATTAGTCCTTCATTGTTAAATCAGACTGTGTTTGATGGTTTAGAATGAGCCAATTTGAAGCTGGAGATTTTTGAAATCTTTTGAGCAGAAATGGGGTTTTATGGAAAATGACATAACTTGTGAGATCAATAAGGGGTAGAGTGGCAATCATTATCCTATTTCGAAGATTAGTCTTCTAGATTCGAGATAAGACTATTTTCACTAATCTAAAATAATCGAGTCAAAAGTTATCGATTTTTGAAAACTGAAGACCAGAAAAGGGTTTCATAAAAAACGACATAACCTACGATCAGGAATTAATAAAACAGCCCTTGTAGTTTTATTTCGAAGATCACTTCTTCCTCTTTAAAATCAGACTATGTTTAATGTTATAGAATAATCCAGTCAAAAGTTATTGATTTTTGAAAAATCGAGACGAGAAAAGGGTTTCACAAAAAACGATATAACTTAAGATCAGGAATTGATAAAACAGCCCTCATAGTTTTATTTCGAAGATCAATTCTTCTTCTTCGAAATCAGACTATGTATAATGTTGTAGAATAATCTAGTCGAAAGTTATTGATTTTTGAAAAATTGAGCCGAGAAAAGGGTTTTACAAAAAACGACATAATTTGAGATCAGGAATTGATAGAGCAGGCATCATGGTTTTATTTCGAAGATTATTTCTCCATCTTCAAAATGAAATCATGTTTCCGTAAATGGAATAACAGGTGAGAAAAGTTACGGTTTTTTGAGCCAGGGTGGAACGATAATTACCCTGAACTATTAATTATATTTTATAAAATTCCTGCCGATCAATAAAACTCATATAAATTCATTCCGTCTCAATAAAGTGGAATCCTCGCTCACCCTATCGATCGACAAATCAACTTCAAAGAATTTCAATACCCAACCAACAATAAATCAATTTTCAGACTGTTACCCATTCATCGCGAAGGCTAATTGCGGAAGTAATTCTTCGCATGAATGATCTCCGGTGTAATATAGCTAATAAACGTTGTTATATCAATTTTATCTACTATATATCTGTTGAAATATAGAAAGGCTTCTTTCAGATCGATATCATTCCGTTTGTTCCGAATCTAATTGATCATTCGCTGTACAGTTAATAAAGAAAATTAAATTGAAAGAAAGAAAGAAAAATGGAAACGAACAAAGTTTCTCATCATATTTAATCACTCGCAATTTATCAGGCATATGTATACATACATTGTGCCGAGTTCTTTTAAATCAACAAAATACAATTATCAGTGATTACGTGTAATCTGTCGAGTGACGTAATTAAATTTGTGTAATTAGAATGGCCAGGGTCTTTAGAATCAGTCTTTCCGATCCACGTCCGGTGCAGGGGTCTATTTACAATTCGCACAGTATGCTTCCTCCTCTTCTTATTCTTGCTTGTCTTCTTCCTCTTCCTCTCGTCGATTAGAATTTGAGTGGGAATTTAAATGGACTAAGTAATAGAACGCAGGACCTCTCAATTACCGAAGTAATTACTAAACAATTACAACAACTGCACCCGCTTTCTATCATCGTACAAAAGATTCACGATTAAGTATATTATAATTGAATTTGATTAGAGAAAATTACAGTCCCTTTTAGCTGCCTGAATCATTCGAATTTATAAAAAAAAAATAAAAATTCGGCGTGGAATCAAAACGCATGTATATATTTTATAGTTTTTCACCATTTAGTTTCTCACCACGTCGAAACTCCTCCCAGATGAGACCCCGGAGAAAACTCACCCTGTATATTAGGATGGCAATATTGTTTCGACTCTTGTTAGTTTTATGCATTTATAAAAGCCTTCTCGAAATTTTGATTCAATAATAAAAGTGCCTCGAGGTCGATGAAGGGTTTTGAAAATTTCTAAATCCAAAAAAATCGATGTTTTTTTTATTTTTTTCAATTTTCATGTGAATTTGGGACGAAAAAATGAAGTCGACAAAACATTGCCACCCTAATATAACGCAAGATCGTAAGCGTCAAAGAACGAAAAATGTATACGTATGTTATTTGGAGGATAGACATAGAATAAGGGAAGAAATGAACTGAGGGATGGAAAATATCGAAAAGCCTGGAATTATCGGAGTATAAAAAACGGGATTTCCGATTGCGAGTTGTCGACACGGGACAATCTTATCGAATAAATAAGGGGGTGGATATTCAGCAAGACTTGTCCGCAGGCATCTCTCCTCTCCTCTCTTCTTCTCTTCCCTTATTCCCTTCTCTTTTCTCTACCTATGCGCATTCTTCCGGCATTCGAGATCAGCCAACAGGATACGGATTCCCATGGCGCGCCTATTGTTACATATTTATGTACATATTCACCGATTTGTCTGCGCGAATTCTACAGCTCTTTCTATACCTGCTCCATAGGTCGATAGGAAAATGTATATTTCCGCATGTGAACCTCGAGATCGATCATCGAGGTTTTTGGATTTTTTCATTTTCCCTTCCTAAATTTCGATCGAATAACATTCTTCAGATTTGCTTTTGTCGTTCATAAATTAGACAAGGAATCAGGATCGAATTATCAAATCTCCCGTTCATTTGCATTTGGAAAAATCGTCTCAAAGAATTTTGGACGAATTTAAAAACGTTGAAAATACCATCATTCCCATCTCGAGTCCTGAAACGCGTATTATAAAATTTTATACTCCAACTTGGTGATTTTTATTCACCCAAAAATCCATTAAGTTCAACTACAGAATTTCGAAAATGCATGAACAAGACGATACATCCAATTTTTTGCCGATGGCCTTAGGAATTGGAAGGATTGAAATGAAATACGATTCTGTATCCCGAAAATTTGTTTGTACATTAAAAATCTTTAAAGATCAATGCTCGTCAGAAAACGTCTACTTCCCTCCCTAGGGTCATAATATACCATTTTTCTCCCTAAATTGTAGAGACAAATATGATAATTTTTTTTTTTTTTTTTTTTTTTAAGGTGAAAACGTTTCTTCCTAACTCTGAGAGTATGATACAGGTGGAGGTATGCACGTATGCGTGGTGTGCCTATCGGAACGGTATTAAACGGTGTAAAATGTAAATAACAACACACGATTCGTTGTTTATTACCTGAACGAGAGGCGGCATCGAGGCCGGATAACTCGGGCAAATTTTTACGACTGTTAGACCCGATCATGTGGTAAGTTTAATAAATTGTTATATTTCATATCTGGAGTCTGCAGCGAGCTTCGAGATCGAGCGAGCCGAGGTACGCCTTAAAAATACGTTTATAACGTAAGTCCTGAACAACCAGGACAAATATCCATAACTAGCGGTGCAAAAGTCGAGACGCTAATAGTTCATATCTCCATACTTCGTTTATTATACAGAAAAACGATATGTATAGGTGATTCCGGGAATTATTAACAAGACTGGTCTCCCACGATCTCCGATTTGCTTATAACTTCAGAAATTCTTTATTTACAAGCCTCAATATAGGAGCGGGAAAATGATTTTTCATTTTTCATTTTCTTTAGGTGAAAATTCTTTTTAATTTTGTAGACAATTTTTATTTTCCATTTTATTATTCGATCAATGAACAATCGGGTTGAAATTCGGCTGTTAATAATCCCCAGAATCACCCATATACAGCATTTTCTTCCATATATCGTACCTCGCCTCAGCTGTATCGCAGATCCTGAACCAGGAATTTCACCGTCATTAATCCACGTCTAAAATTCCAATAACTAATTATTATTATAAATCTACTAGAATAATAGAGCAATTCGAAATCCCCCGCTGGGATATAGATATATATACGCCGTGTAGACGTGTCAAAGTATATATCGCGGAAAAATTTACCTCAACGCGTTTTTTATTTTTATTTTTCATTTTTTCTTTCCTTTTTCCGAAACAAAAAATTTAGAAAAATTAACCAAAAACAGATTCTCACGTCTGGCGAAAAAAGTTTCCGAATCTTTTCTAAGGTCAGAAATTTTTGGGGACGTGGTAAGTTTTTCGTTCTAATTATAAAATTAAAAAAAAAATAAAAAAAATAAAAAAATTACAATCAGGTTTTTTCTTTCGCGTAAAAACTTTCTAACTTTTATATACCTCGATCTAATGAAATTTTCTCATATTTTCGCATACGCGGATAGATATAGATATAGATATATTATGCTGAATAAATAATAAACTTCATTTATGTTTCTCTCGTTTTTTTTCTACGTGGCGTAATTTATTTTTTCTATCTTTTTTTTTTTCTTTTCACGATATAAAACTGCAAAGACCAAGGACCGAGAAAGTCTGGCCATCATAGTTTTACTCGGGACATAAATAAGGAATCACATTCGGCCCCTAATAGGACACTAATTGTGATTATATATAGAATTACCACGCGGATATAATATCTGTTCCCTTAGACTTTATAATACCTACCTTGCATATTTACGCGTATATACATGTTTTTTTTTTCTTCATATTCTTACGTTACAAGTATACACCTATACATATATACACATACAAGCGTAAATATATACTCAAAGGCGTCTAGAGAACCGAGTTTAAATTTATAGCACGATAATACAGCACGACTTATACCTCGACGTATGTATGTGCCGGTTGATTCCATACATACCACATGGTTTTGGCTAAAAATGACAAGCCTGAAAATCGTGATTGGTCCGTTTTGTTTTACTTTTTTTTTTTATTATTTTCAAAACGTTAATTCGACTCGAGGGAAACGTTTTTTTTTTAAATCGTATCGAAAGGATCGAATGATTATCCTCATAGCTCGTTCAAACGCCCGATATATCCGTCTATCCTACCTACAGCAAATCCTTAATTGACTATAGGTTCAAACGAGAGGAACGATTCGAGATATCGATCTCGTCTTAAGACATAGACGATTGCAGGCCAGAGATCAATAGCTCCAGACAGCATCCCTTCGACTTCATTGCGAGACTGACTATGTATTAGCTACTCGAATCAATCTCCCCGCTGTACATAGGGACTTTTTTTCGTTGTATACCTGCGCTGGGTAGAGTACCGTACTCTATACCGTTCGATTTTCCGACTTTAAGGAAAAGCTCGATATCTCGGTAAAAAAAAAAAAAAAAAAATTATCTATGAATCGCGAGAAGAAATTTTAGTCAAAAGAATCTAGTGGCTGACTAAATAATGATGGAACAATTTTAAATGATGAAAATTAATGCTTCTGTATTCTCTTTCATTTGGAAAAGAATTTTGGAAATTTTTTTTTTTCCCCCGGCACTGGTGAATTCGAAATATGATCTCGAGCAGCTTTTCCTACTTTCGTCCTTTCTTTCTTTCCTTCGCGGTTAAATAAGTTTCGTCGAATATTATATAACGACTATCGAATACGTTTTCGAATCGTTTCTTCGTAAACTTCATTTTATGTTTAATAAACGTAGGAAAATTTCCGTCCGATTATTTAAGTACACGTGATACACGTTAGCGACAATAACGACAATGTGAATTTCCCATGAATATTTAATCAGTTAAATGCCAACGGTCTTCGGGGACACGGTGTAACTAGTACAAATGAGTCTGGGTGACACAATTGACCGTCACCAAGGAACACCTGTTCCCTGTCTAGTTTCGCGACTCGATTAATCACGCCGAGTTTACGATAGTACATACGTACACGGCATATATATACACGTCGATATACTCGTTTCATAAATTATTCATATGATTTCGGGTATTTCTTCTGGCCACTTATGTGTTTGGAAATGTATTCGACGATTGGAATCCTTTAATTTTCATCGTTTTTTAATCACGTGTTTGGATACGATAATTAGGGTTGAAACGGGGTGAAATTGCGTCTAGAATCGCGGAGTAAGCGTATGGAAAAGATAGACGAAGAATAGAATGAAAAAGAAAAGAGGAAAAGGAAAAGGAGTGAAACGCTTTTTTGTTAACTCCATGCAGCTAGGTCATGCCTCGCTATTTGTCACGTCTAAAGCAGAGATTTTGAATAAAAGGTGGCGATATTTCGCGGACGATTTGTCAAGGCAGAAAAACGGGAAAGAGGCGAAAAGAAAGAGGAAAAAAGCTGGGGAAACGAGGAGCGTAGGACGGAGAGGGAGGACCAGAAAGCTGAACTTCAGCACTACGGTGAGTGGCTCATCATAAAGCCAGAACCACGCGAGGAAGAGAGCTTTTACAACACATTTACAGACATAAACCTAAGCACATGTATAAATATATACATGCCAGTATGTGTGCCGCATCATCCCTCAAAAGAAGTCACACGTCTTTCTCATACAGTGCGGAGTCACTTAATTTGAAAACCCCTTTTCAGTTTTCTCCTATTCGTTTTTTTGTTTCTTTCTTTTTGGTCCGTTTCGCGCAGCGGTACACAGCTGCACCCTCGAGCCTCTAGTTTCATAAATTTCAAAGATGTTCTTCCCTTTCGCACCTGTGAAGAGGAAACAGTATGAAAATTTTTTCAACGGGCGAAATATAGCAGCCGATAAATTTTTTTTCTTTCTTTTTTTGGTTGAGGGGGAATCAGCAGTTTTGGCAATTATCGGGATATGGTAACGGGCGGAAAATACGTGCTAGAAAATTATCGCGAGGTAGAAATGCAGGGATTCTGTAATCCAGATGTATAAACAAAACGGGGAAGTCAATCCCTCGAGATGTGAGAGCAATTGTTCAGTTTGTCAGAATCAGAACGTAGCTTGTAGCTCTGGGAAGAAGAGGGAGCGGCACGGAGTGGAAATGAACGAAATGAAACCTTGGGGAACTGCTATGCAGTAACTCGTTGTAATTGAAGGAAACGGGGAGATATGTATAGTTGTCAAGGAGCTGAATTACGTCCAAAGAGAACGGAGGCTGCCTAGCCTCCGCGATGTATTCACTCCGCTGCTGCACAGCGCCCCACTCGTGTCTTTGAATGTTAGACAATGAAGAGCTTGTTACCGAGGACCTTTGTTCGTCAAACTTTGATAAATACTCAATTATGGAAGAATTGATACTTGTTATGTATCGCCAAGTCGTAGTCTCGTTGCTCCGAAAAGTATCGATACAGATTTCCCGCGATTTTACACGCGTTATAGTCGCGCTGAAATCGCGTGTTAGGAATCTTTCAAAAACGCGATATCCAGCCATTGTCTGGCCGGGTTTCAGGTTCTGGAACTTTCCTAGCTCCGAATAATGCCGGGGAGATTGAATAGATTGCGTGCTGAATTTCCGGGAGTCTTGTTCTTCAAGTTTTAGCTAATTTACGAGCTTAAAAACCCCACGGCTTAGCGTGCAGATGATCCCCCGAGACTATGCGGCTATAAATTCAATACAACAATGCCCTGTTACTCATAGTTTCGTTCCTAGCCTCCTAGGTCCGATTTCAAAGCTTTTACATAACCATACTTTCTCCTCGGCGGCTGACGCGCGACTGACGCTCCTGCGGGCGCTGCGCCACGCCGGCTTCCCCCACTCCAATCGGCTCCGTGATCTATGCGCGTGGCAAAAATGCGGGATAAACAATGGGGAGCGTACAGATATATGCGCGGAGTGATCGTTGAGCGGGAATTTCGCCTTTTCTAAGTAAACTCGACTCGAGTGGGACGATTCCTTCTCGGTTATATCTCCGAGTCTAACGCGTGGGCTCAAGCTTTTGAGTTGAAGATTACTATTCCGTGGATATATACGTATATACGTTCTGGGTATATGAGCGTATGGATATTCCATACCTCAATTATCATTGTTATTATCATTGCCTTGAACAGCCCCTCTGACACTGCCTTTGTGCCAAGATTCTCAACTCTGAAATCCACTCGACTACCAGGCATTCCTACTACCCAAGGATCGTCTGGGTAATGATAATCTCTTTGAGATAATGATATATGTACTACCCCTCGTTCAAGTATGTGGTTATATAACTATACGCGCAATCCAAGACCGGTATATACGTAGATATACGGTACAAGAGCATAAGGCGTTGTTCTATTTACTCAGAACGGGAAAATTCGTTTTCTCCTTTTCTCCAGGC
This sequence comes from Rhogogaster chlorosoma, assembly GCA_944452935.1. NCBI lineage: Eukaryota > Metazoa > Arthropoda > Insecta > Hymenoptera > Tenthredinidae > Rhogogaster > Rhogogaster chlorosoma. The sequence continues at coordinate 2,911,764 of OX101801.1, read as the reverse complement.
TGATTAAATAATCTCTCCAGGATCTCCGGAGCTCGTTTTGTCCCTCGTATTCCTCGCTCACACCCCTTTATTTATTTTTTGAAAAAGGAGCAGGAAAATGTTCGGGGGTTCGGGTTCGAGACAGGCAGCTGTGTCACTTCAACCCGAAATTACCCGGACGCGTTTTGATATTTTTCGTTTCAGGACTGAAGACAAGAGGCTCATCGAAGATACAATCCACTGTCAAAATGTGTAAGAAGACGATCTGAAGTGTATATATATACCTATGCCCGCGAACCCGGATCAGGGAAGCAGCTGTAGCTGGTGACATTTTAGGGTTGAGAAAAAAGAAACTTCATATAAATATATGAACACGTATTGTTTCCGTCTTTGTGTCGACATCTACATTTCATATTTTTGTATCTAAGTAAAAGCTCGGACTTTATACTGCTGCATAGTATTTCTACATTATACATAAAACCGCCATTCTCTAGCTCCTGCAGTCAAACAGAGGAAAGTTTCCTATCGTGAATTTAAACCACACATGTACAGCATACAGATAATATATAGAAAAGAAAAATAGAAGTTCGAGCTAGAACTGGCTGTGTGCTTTTCTGCTAGAACTTGAAAAATAGCTTGGCTCACTCAGCCCCGTTCTCCAGAGGGCTGTCGATACCAAATCACATATTTATTTAGCGGCTAGTAGATCGGAGCTACTGGAGCCATTTCGAATTCCAAATTTTCCCCCATTATTGGGGATAATCTCTTTGAGATTTTCGAAGCTTTTTGAATTCACGCGAGTGGAATCTGAATGGGGTGATTATTCTGTGATTGAATGTGAAGGGGGTAAAAAATTGATTGAAAGAGTTGAGTTTTGACACGCCGTTTTTTACCCCACTAATTCGACTTCTTTTTTTTCATATTCAAAAAAGGAAATCAGGTCACACACCAGGTATGTCGGAGTTTGTTTCGTGCGGGGGAAATAAACACGTAGTTTTATTGCAGCGAGAGAAATAGAAAAGTTGCCCTGCATCAACACCTGCAGGCAACTTGGAATGGGAGGATTTTATTTCATACCCTAGCTATTTTGTGCTACCATGAGATGTGCGTCTTGCGAGAGCTACATCTAGTTTTATGTATTCTCAAGGATTTTAAAGACACTAAAATCCTGCAGCTCGGGGATCTAGGAAAACTCCATCACACACAGATGTGTGTTTCTGTGTGTGCTCTTCCCCGTTTTTATATCACCTTAATGTCTTGCTCACCTTCATTTTTTCATCGAGAATTTTTCTCCACATTTTACTGCCTCAGAGAATCTTTGGTATAATTCATAATTTAAATTAATTCAAATTTCCCGCAGCCAAATCCGATAACATAGGTTCGTTGAAATTTTTCTCGTCAACTGTAACCCGATGAGAAATACCGCCAATTTCCGTGATTAATAACCAATTCGCGATAAGCCCTGGTTAATATTGTGCAATTCGATGCTGTGCACATATTATACGTTAATAATTAACTGCTACTCAAACGAAGCAGCCCTTTGACTGGTGCGTTTAACCATGTGCCACTGACGCACGTGTGTAAATACGTCATTTGAAAATGGCATGCGTCAGTATCGAGCCTTGGGGTGTATTCGTTCCCCTCGTAAAAGCGCCCTTGAATTCCGGCTCGTATAATTTCGGAATTTATTTCTCCAACTTCGATAATCGATAGCCCAGAATCGAATATCCGGCTTATTGTCAGTTTTTCATATCTTCATGCGTTCAGCGACGTCCAACTAACGAAATGAGGCGAATTGAAAGAAGTGGAAAAAGAGAGCTGGGTTCGAAAAGATAAAAATCGTCCCCCTCGTTAACAGTGCAGCAGGTATTATCTCCTCTCTTATTACCTGCATCGGACTCTGAGACGGAAAAAAGTCCGTTTCGCTGGCTGCAGAGGTGATTAAATTTTTGGCTGGTGTGATTATAATGGTCTAAAGACGTTAAACAAATATTGGCAAGATTTAATGGCACCTCGTACCAGCCCATGCTTCTCGTTCTAATTCCCCTACTACGAGTTCGTTCTTACTCGCATTTAATATCTGTCGCGAATCTCTTTCTTCAGCGCTATATCAGTAAAGCCAACATCACCATAACCCATCGGTCGATCTGACGAGCAGCTCTTCTAACAAGACGATAAAATTTTCGCATACCCTAATTAACGACCATACCTACTCCGATTTGTTTAATCAACTCTCTCAACGTCTGGTCCGAACCTTACTCATCATTTCGATGCTTGCAATTATTTAAGCGGACGTATCGAACCCAGGCGAATATTGAACAACACTTTTCGATACTAGTGCGAAAAACTCGCTTTTTTCCCGCGAAAGAGCTCACACTAGTTCAAGAATCAACGCTTTTCCACTAATTTAATTAATTTGTCATTTTTGATTATCTTTCACCCTCCAAGTTGATTTCACTCTTATGTACATATAATAAAGTTCGACTTTCATCTGAGTATAAGTTACTCGCATATGTGTACGGCAGCTGTTATAGTATATGAAAACGAAAGTGGTTTTTCGGTTGTTCGAAAAGAACCCATTTGACGTATCTATACCTACGCTCTTGGCTTGCTAATCTAACTGTTTATTACGGCAACAGTTAAACGCATCGTCTTATATTGCATATATAAAGTTTTACAGCCTGTGGTTTTGTGGCCTTCGTTCAACGACTAAGTATATATATATATGTACATTTAACCGAATCGTGAACACGTCTACATAAATTCCAAAAAAATGAAATAAAAAAGATTAAAAACGCTTTTGACTATAGTTTATTATTTACGGCGAATGCTAAATTGTTTTCTTGAAAAAAATTTTGGCCAATTCAATTCGATGAAGAGAGAACGAATAATTTGACTATTGGAAAATGACGGAGTTGCAGTATCGCGTTGTTAATCGAAGAAAGTATAATTCGAATTCAATCTCCTACTCCAGTTGGTTTAGGAGTCGGATATAAACGTTAAGGTTCGAGGTTCAGGTCAAGGTTGGATCAGATTTCTACCCTGTAAATTGTCCCCGGTACCTATATGCACGTATATACGTATACATATATCGGCCGAGTTCCCGGTAGCTCTTGAAATTACAAGGGAACAACTTTTGAATTATGATCGTCGAGATGATATAAAGTAACCAGTCTCACACTTTACGACGTACTAAAAACGAGGAGACTGACGTTGCATGTGCTCTTAAGGTAGGAGGGAGAAAAAAAAGAGGCCAAAAGTTATCGTATAGATAATATAAACTAGAATTCTTCGACAAACAATAAAAAAAAAAAAAAAAAAACTGACCAAATTTCAGTTTTCTCTCTCCTTCTTTACTCATTACTCAATTTTTTTTTTTTTTTTTTTCTTTTAACATATTCATGGGGCATTAATGATCGTCAAAACATTATTAACAGTGTCTGCAAAGACGGGCGACGCGAGAAGGAGTTTCTTTTTACCCCGAGGTAATTTTTAAGAGGGGCGAAAGGGAGAGAGAGAGAGAGAAAAAAAAAAGAAAAATTCAGTGACTTCAAGGCGACGAGACGAAAGTTTCTGGGGTGATTTGGCCGGATCGTTTAAGGTCAGGAGTCAGGAAATTTTTTGACGCTTTTTAAGTTGAGCGAAAAAAAAAGAGAAAAAAGAAGAAGAAAAATAATAATAAGAAGAAAAGAAGGTTTGGCGGGATGCGAGAGTCCTGACAGCTTGAGAGCACGCTTCTCTCCGGCTTAAAACCTCGCGGGATTCAATAATAAATGAGAGATTCAATTCGGGATGGCATTTAGGACCGCCCATAAGGCCAACGAAAACATCATGTTTTATTAATTAACAAATAAACTTGTTACTCGTGTAAAACACTTCTAAATCGTCAAAAAGGCATTTAACTCGCGAGAAAATCATCGAAAATCCTTCTCCTTGGTCAGAATTTATCACTACAACCGTCTAATAGTGGAAAAATGTCGTTTTACTCCTCGACTTACTTCTCCTATGAGATAACCAACCGAGAAGCGCGCCGCGGCCATCTGTCGGCGGTTTGACGAACTAAACTGCGATTTTTAGCTTCTTATAGTAGTTCTGAGTCCTTCGAGTGTAGGAACGACTAGTTATGCGTTGAATCAAGGAAGTGATAGACGATTGAATGTCTTCTCGTCTTATAAGTACTTGAAAAAAAATTCTTTAGAATATTTTCGAGGGGTAATTCGCGGCTTTTTTTCCCGGCGTTATGAACCACGTGTTTTTAAAACTGTTTAGGCACGTCCCTGGCCGAGGGTTGTCTCCGGCTTTTAATACGAGGCAGACAAAGGGCGACTAATGAATTGCTTTTTACGGGCAATCTCCCGGATCTCACGGTGTACTAAAGTAAGACCGTATTTCTTATTATAATACCTGAGGTTACGCGCCAAGATTTCATTCAATGAATTATACAAGAAAATTGTTCAAAATTACCGTCGTTACTTTTATTTTTCGATTCAATTACCGGACAGTTCTGACTCTCTCCGCTTATTCATTCCTCGCAGAATCACAGCAGTCATTTAGCTCCGTTATTATATTACGAGGCAAAAAAAAAAAAAAGAAGATGAAGAAGAGAGAAGAAAAAGAAAGAAATTCCAAAAATTCTCAGTGAACAAAATTTTCATTTATAATTTATTCAAATCCCGAAATGAGAGTTCAGAGTCTTGAGACTCGGATTTTTGAGGAAATCTACAGTCGGCTGAGGATTATAACACGGTTTAAATAACTTATTAAATATGTTAATACCGAGAGATACTTTTCGTGTCAAATTGTGAGGATGCAATACGGAGGATGGAATAGGTGGATCGCCGATCGTGAACATATTTTATCAATTTCTTACCACTCAAGACGGCCAAAGTTAATCCTCTTCCGAGTCTTTTTACTTCATTTTTCCATTTTTCTTTTCATTTTTTTTTCTTTCTTTCCTCAATTCCTGCCACTGCTTCGGGCGAGTTATGAAACCGGTTCAGTTATTCGCGCGGAAGTCGATCCAATATTGTAAAAAATATTGCACAATAAGATAAGATAGAAAATGAAAGAATATTGATATTCGCTAAAACTGATCGATGATAAATAATTCATGATAATTAAATTTGAAAATGTAAACGTATGGCTCGAAAGAAGAACGAAAAAATATGTAGATCACTGAATTTGAAAGTAGAATGAAATCGGAAAATATTTCAAGGCAATTTTCGAATTTTTTGCAAAATTTCCCAGCTCGTTTTTGCGAAGCCGTAACCACTGAAGGAAAATTGACGGGAAGGTTTATTGAACAGGTATGGTATACCTGTACATATATAGTATATTAAACCGGAGACAGTTTCACTTCGATACTATAAACGACCCACGATATTAATTAACGTCGAAGAGCCTATTAAGTGTCATGTAGTCACTCTGATGGAGCCATCAGACACGAAATTGAATCAAACGAAATCTAATTACCCTTAGCGTGGTCCTGCAGGAGCTGGCTACCTTCTTCCATAATATTCAAAAACCTTCGGTAATTCAATACCAATTTTTAACTATACAGTCACTATGCAATAAATGCGTTGTAAATTTATTTTGCAAACTGAAAAACTCTAAAGTAATTAGTTTCACGTTTTTTATTTTTTTTTATTTTTGTTGTTAAATAAATGAAAATTCGGATATCAGAAATAGGAATATAATATATATATATATATGCAAGGATTTGGTGAAATCAGAAAAAGTTATTTGACGGAGAGTGATAAAGTTTTTTCTATGAGCTTTCAAAATATTGCAACAGTATTGTTTTCGTTCGTTTTCTCTTCTTTTTTGCTCCCGATTTTTTTTTTTTTTTTTTCCATTTTTTTTTCCAATGCAAATTTCATTATGTCTGAGTGGATTGAGTTCTATATAACAGCCACGTGTCATAAATTCATTCCACAAACTAAAAAGCTCTAAAACAATTAGTCTGCCAATTTTGTTTTTTGTTGTTTTTTTTTTTTTTTTCTGTTCACACGCGCCGCAGTTTTACTTCTATAAATGAATACCGAAGCAGGAAAAAAATTCGGATACTAGATTTTCGAAAACGTAATGTTATTCGATGGAATTAACAAAAGTTACAAATTCGACAAAGAGTAAAAATTCATTCTGCGAGCTTTCAAAAATTGACACAACATGTATTTTTTTTTTTCTTCTTTCTTTTGGCTAACTACTTTTTGCGAATTGCAAATTTAGTTATGCCTGAGTGGTTTGAGTTCCATATAACAGCTACGTCGTAAATTCGTTCCACAAACTAAAAAGCTCTGAAACAATTAGTCTGCCAATTTTTTTATTTTAATATTTTTTTTGTTCACACGCGCGGTTCTACCTCCATAAATAAATACCAGAACATGTATACCAGATTCGGGTATCAGAATCACGAGAACGTAAGGATTTGTTCAAAATCAGCAAAAGCTTTTCGACGAAAAATGAGCTTTCAAAAATTGCAAAAGTTTATTTTTTCGTTTGTTCATTATATTTCCTCTCGATTTTCTTCGCATGCGAATTTATCAATGCTCAACGGTTCGAGATCTGTATATAATGTCTGCGTTACAAATTTATTCCACAGACTAGAAAAAGCTGGAAAATAATTAGTCTGGCAATTTTTTTTGTTTTTCTTCTTCTCTTCATACGCACAGTTTGACCTCCGTGAATAAATACCGAGGTGCAAAGATTCGGTAATTGGAATATCGAAGAATTGAGGATTCGTTGGAATCAGCAAAAGTTATTTGACCAAGCCGAAAAATTGTTTCCGAGCTTTTCGAAAATTGAAACAGCGTTCTTCCCGCTTTCTGTCAACTCGCGATTTTTTTTTTCAAACGCAAATTTGGTTATATCTTAGTGGATTGGGGTCTAGATGGGATATATCAACCGTGAACTGGCAGACTCTCCGCTCTCCTCTCTACACGCGAACTGCATTGGTATAAGTCTGTGGCACTGAACTTTACTTTAGTTTATAGTCGTAGTTTTCCAGGTTATCCAAGGCACTACTTAAAACTTGAAAACTCTTGCTGATTCACAACTGATATCAGCTTACCCAACTCGCTCACTCTCTCGTTCTCTCTTTCCGTCTCTACTACCCTTACTTTTCCACCCTCTCTTCAGCTCGTCCGCAACTCCTCTAAAACTACATCAATTATTTCTTATTTTATACCTTTTACTCAAATTTCATTCCACTTGTCTATCTACAGCGGTGTCCTGATTATATCTGCAAGTGGAATGAATGAATCTTGATCAATTTTTTACACTATTTTCGCCATCTCCTGAAGCAGCGATGAAAAACAAAACACATGTGGTTACGTGAATCAATTATTTCTCCTTTTACCCGAAATGCGAGAAATAAAAAGACAGATAGACTAAATCGTCTCCTTATCCAATCTTGGGAATAAGAAAATTGTTTCAAGCTCGAGAGAGCTTCTGGCTCGTTGCCAGTTGTCAATTGTTTTATTTTATACCCAGTTTTTTTTAGCCAGGTAAAGCTCGCGTCTTAACAAGCGTGAGGAAGCCCCTAATTCTGAGCTTTACGAATTGCAAGAAAACAAAATAATGGACACGATTTTTCCTGATGTTTGATAATTGACTTTTTTTTTTTGTACAAAGTCAAGAAGCGACTGTGCGGATAAAGCTCGTTTCTTAACAAGGGTGGAAAAGCTTCTAATATATGTTCTAAAAATGATTTTAAAAAATTGTCACGGTATTCTTGAGTGTTTAACCCGATAGAAAAGGTTGGATCCAAATAGACAAAATCAGGAATCCATTATATCTACTAATTTTGTAGAAAAAAAAAATATATATATATATATATATTCTATCAAAGATCAGATATAGAAGTAAAAAATGTCTTAAAAGATATTTTTCCATGGTCCATTTAGCGATGAATATTACTTGAAGGGTCATCTGGTGCAGGGGTGGTAAAAACTCGTGGTTCCCTTTTTGGGTACTTGCAGGATACCCTTTTCAAATATCGTCCCCCACCACCCCTCGCAAGCATTGAAAAACCCTGGAGGAATGACGAGGCGAGAATGGACGTCGAGGACCCTTGAGTTTCGGTGGCAAGGTGTCCACCCCTAAATCCTACCCCCATGTTAATTGCTTCAATTATACATCACGCCCAATTTACAGAGCTGGAAACTTTTCAGAGTACGTCCACTTTGAGTGACGTCAATTCCCTGCTACAACTCCTCCTCGTCCTCGTCGTCGTCCTCGTCCTCGTCCTTATAACCGGGAGAATTTTAACAAAGGGGATGAAAATTATGTTCTCTCATTTTCTATATATTATATATATATTTTGCTGTATTTTTTTCATCTCTTTTTTCAAATGAGTAAACGACGAAAAGCGAATAACGTTCGACAAGAAAAAAGTAAAATTGAAAATTGAAAAAATGTAAAAATTAAACGAGAAGAAATAGACTTTTCAGAAAATGCCACATATACTGTCTACATATGGGCAAGTCCACCAATTATCAACGAATGTTTGGGCCCGAAAAAATCGATTTGCCTCAATTTTTTTCCTCGCATTCTGTGAACCAAGATTGGTAGATTCACCAAGTTTCAGCCCAATAGGACGTACCGTTCACGAGGAATACGACATTTAATTTTTATGACAAAATTTTCATGCGCATTTTTAACGCATTTCTATCGTCTCAATAAAAATTCGGAAAAATACGTTTTCTTTGTAAAAAACTCTCAGCTTTTTGAATCCGTTTTTGATTTTTCGTTAACTTAGCTAAAACCCCCTCAAAAACACGTTTTTTGTCAGAAAACAGCGATTTCTCCTTGTGCTCAATGTTTTATCATTCTTTTGAATTTTTATTCTGAAAGCTGAGATTTTTTCAGTAAGAAACCCAAATTTTCAGAGTGGGATGGATACGGGGTCGGGCGTGAGCTACGATTAATTGAAGGCCCGGATCGGATAACCCTCCTAGCGCTCGGCCGCGTCAAAAAGTGACGTCATGGTGACCAAATTTTAAAAGTTGCGGAAATGAATTTTGAAAACTCCTATCGTGTAGAGGATCGATAAAGACAACTTTTTTGCATTGAACGTTTATTTCAATAGTCAATAGTTTTCGAGAAAAAAGATGAAATTTGCAAAATCGTCAAACCGATTTGCACCACGTTTTCTAAACTTAACTCGATCTAACTTCGGCAAATATGAACGGATCTTTTTGATTTTTGGCATGCAGTCGTAGAATACGCTAGCGCTGCTGATAAAGTCATAAAAAATTACATATTAAATAGTTTTTATCAAATAAATCAAAAAAACCAGCGAGTGAATTTTTATAAGATTATGTTTGTTCAAAGAGAAAAAGATCGCAAGATTGAGATAACGTTTAGAAAACGTGGTGCAAATCGGTTTGACGATTTTGCAAATTTCATCTTTTTTCTCGAAACTATTGACTATTGAAATAAACGTTCAATGCAAAAAAGTTGTCTTTATCGATCCTCTACACGATAGGAGTTTTCAAAATTCATTTCCGCAACTTTTAAAATTTGGTCACCATGACGTCACTTTTTGACGCGGCCGAGCGCTAGGAGGGTTATCCGATCCGGGCCTTCAATTAATCGTAGCTCACGCCCGACCCCGTATCCATCCCACTCTGAAAATTTGGGTTTCTTACTGAAAAAATCTCAGCTTTCAGAATAAAAATTCAAAAGAATGATAAAACATTGAGCACAAGGAGAAATCGCTGTTTTCTGACAAAAAACGTGTTTTTGAGGGGGTTTTAGCTAAGTTAACGAAAAATCAAAAACGGATTCAAAAAGCTGAGAGTTTTTTACAAAGAAAACGTATTTTTCCGAATTTTTATTGAGACGATAGAAATGCGTTAAAAATGCGCATGAAAATTTTGTCATAAAAATTAAATGTCGTATTCCTCGTGAACGGTACGTCCTATTGGGCTGAAACTTGGTGAATCTACCAATCTTGGTTCACAGAATGCGAGGAAAAAAATTGAGGCAAATCGATTTTTTCGGGCCCAAACATTCGTTGATAATTGGTGGACTTGCCCATATATATATATATACAGCTGCGCAGTGCATATCACACTCTATACCTACCTATCCAACTCGACACTATACATATATATACATAAGATATATATATAAGAAAATGGTATAATGGTCCATAACTTTTATTATCCGAGTTTTTACGGCAGGTAAGAAGAAAAGGAAGCTTAGATGTTGGTATAAGGTTGTAAAAAAATTCATCCCATATAGAATCGCATCGGTGAGTTTCATATATATATATATATATATGTAGTTGGATATATATAAAAGTTTCAACTCTTGACTAAGAAATTTAATTTTTACCATTTTTCATGTTTTTCTGTTGTTTTTCGGGATGAGGGGGGGGGGGGGGGGGGGGGTTAGTGCGAAATAGGTAAAGAAATGGCAGTTCCTCGAAATTCTATGCTAATTGTAAATAAAACTTGTACCTAGGCATAGGTAATACGTATACATACGGTTTTCGAACTTGTTTCAAGAATTCTAATTTCGCCAGATACTTGTGAGATAGATACATAGGTATACATACATGGATAGATACATACGTATATGTACGTGAAGTAAGTACATTAAAGTCGATAATTCTGATCACGTTTGTAAAATGCTGCATCGCTGTATTTCGCTAACGAATTCGAAACCTACGAATAAATTTCATTTTCCTGTTTCTATATATACATATATACTTACATAATATGTATTGGGGAAATTTTCTTTATTTTTTCTGTTACAGAACTCATTGAAAATGAAAGAAGAAGAAAAAAGAAAAAAAAAAAATAGAAAATCAGAAAGAGGAAAAGGGATAAAAATGTAAAAATTTTCCTTTTCTCTTTATTTGCAAAAAGCATTGCAAAAAAAAAAAAAAAGCATCACGCTCTTGGGACGTAAAAATTAGATATACCTATATATATGTCTCGACCTACGCGAAAACAGAAGGGAAAGTAGTACGGTCGGTAGGGGGGTGAGGAGGGGGAGAATGGGAAACCCTTGGATGAGAATAAAATGACTCTAATTTCATTAGCTTCGTACGCATTAGGAATTTTAATTACTATGGCTAATTGCGGGCTAATATACTATAACACGGGCTTCCAGGGGAGGTTTATCTACCCAAAGTAGGTTATACCTACGGGGCTGCTAAAGCCACCTTGAGAATAAAACTTTGGATGGTAAAAAATATTAATACTTTGGAGTTTATAATTTTTTTTTTTCTTTTTCTTAATCGTTGCGTTTCAATAAATATAGTGCAACGATTTTACGGATTCTGTTGTGTAAAAGTGCAATGACTCTGGTAGGACAGAAAACTACGGTATAAATAATCCTTTGACTATATTCGATATGGAATGGAATATGGAAACGATGTAGAATTTTCAGAAACGTTTGAAGTCTAGAAAACTGCGAAACCTCGGAAGTCTGCGAAAAAAATTCCAAAATTTTTTTCTAAATTGACAGTATTTCGAAACTTTTTTTCTCCTTTTTCTTTCAGCTTTCGGAATTTTGAATCCCCGTTTGAAAAGTTTTTCAAATCGGCTATACGTAGACTTCCGGGGAAATACCCGTTCCGAAAACTGCGATACGGTGATATTCGAATTCGGAATTTTGAACCTCTAGGATTTTTAAAATTCCCAAAATTCGGAACTTCAATACCCGGTTTTTTGTAAGGAAAAAGAAAAAAATGTATTCCCCTCGTTTTGAAGTCTATAGGTATTAGGTACTACGTGCAGGATAAATAAAAGTTGATCAAACGACTCGAATACTGCTACTTGGCATGGAAATGTATTTTTTTATTTATTTTTTTATATTTTCTACTACAAGGCTACCAGCCCTCTGCTCTTTTTTTTCCGATAGAGTTGAAATCAATAGGTTTTATTACCACCGTCGATAGTCCTATGAGAGGAAATAACTACATTTCAAGAACAATTTTCATCCCATTTTGAAGTTTATTTAGCGATTTTGGAAAGACTAACTTTGAAACGGTTAGATTTATCGAAAAAGACCAAGAGACCTTTTTTCTAGAGCGTTCAATTCTCTACAAGAATACGTATAGCGATTTACTATTTGAGCAGTCCTTTGTAGCGTACAAAAATCAGAATAAGCAAAAATGATTTTTCCTATGTTATTCTTATGGAAAATAGAAAAGTGCGATGAGGACACTGTTAATATTAATATTAAGAGCTCAAATTTTGACAGGCGTATTTTGTCATAAAAACGAAACTTTTCAGCCTGTTTGGAAGAAAAAAAACAAAAATTATTTTTTTTCGAATCACCCTAATACAGATATATCACTCGGCGACTTTGCGATAAATCAATTTCTATCTTCGTGCCCCACGCCACGGTGTTGGTGTGAAATTTCGATATCTAATCTGCGGTATACGTGTATTCCATGCGCGCGGTATAGATCCTAGTAAACTCGATTTTACGAGTTAATTTGAATCAGATCTACAGACACTCACACACGCGCGGGATACGCGAAAGGCATGGTTTATGGGTGGCCAGATAGTATGGGGACATAGATCAATGCTTTTTAATGACCTCGCACTGTGATTAATAATACCTACCTAAACTTCGCGTGACCTAAGCCCGACTGCCACTTGCATTGTTGCAATTTGCTTGGTTTGCTGTATGGTTTCGTCGAGAAACGATATACCCGATCAAATTTTTACTTTATCAATAAATAAGTAGCCTTCCGTATCTTTTCGCCCGATAGATCGACCGAAGGACCTTTTTTTCATTCTTGTTTAAACTCGCCCAAAATTTTGGCCAGCAAAATTACCAAACTCTGTAGAAATACTCGAAATTCAAAGCCGAAGAAGAAAATCTTGACTTCTGAACTTCTCAAGTTGAAACTGCGAATCCGCGAAAAAAAGAGAGAGAGAGAGAGAGAGAAATGACTCGGCAAACACTTGTTCGCCCTAGCAATATGTATTATCGCAAATTCGCCAAAGACTTGATCGTACAATCGATCAGAGTCCGTCATATATATTGCCGAGGATAAATTTATACGAGAAAGAATACAGCGATAGCTGCTGCCTGTACTGCGGTAGATTGATTTAATATTTCATATGCTCGAGGGTTATATTATTATTCATTGTCTAGCTGTAATTCGTTGTCGATTAGTTTTCCCCAAATGCAGGAAAAACGAAGGAGAAAGAAAAAACGAAAAAGAAAGAAACAAAATTGGGAACATAATTGACGAAAAATGTAAATCCGCGGCACATCGATCGCCGAATTATTTGCAAATAATTGGAAATGTATGGGTACGGTTTAAATTCTCATTGAAACAATAATCCTCACTTCGTATAGGCACTCGAGATACCAGCGTGAATGCTGCAATGAACTTCAAGTTTTAATTGATGGTAATTAAGATCGGGGATTGCGATTAAGAGGCTGAGTAGCGTTTTACAACCATATCTAATTTGCCAAGTTATTTCATACGAGGGAAGACCGTCTAACCCATCTACCTACCTCCGTCATTCAACATGTTACATTAGAGTTTTGCTTATTTTTTATAAAATCCTTCGAAATCCAAAAAAAAAAAAAAAAATCAACGAAAATAAAATAAAACGTATTTTATCCGTCAAAAATTGAAACTCCAAGTTTCTTATCGAATCGAAATTCAAAACGTGGCGATTTTTCAAGCCCGTTAATCTGTTTCGAAAATTCAGTAAATTTCACATTATTTTTGAACACTGAAATTTCGGGATCGGCTGAAACGATCAGAAGTCATTTCTTGATCGACTTCGAACTGGCAAATAATGAGGAAAAAAGGAAAACTAAAAAAATAAAGGAAATCCTTTTTTCTTTTTTATACTCAGAGTTGAAAGCGTAATCAATGAGCATAAGGCTATTTGTTTCCGGTGAAAATGGTACCTACGTGTCAGTTTGCTGTTTTCACGTAGTTTGTCGAACATCGAGGACAGCGAACGAAATGGCAATGACGATTGATTGGCGTCGACAAATGCGTTATTTTTCCTCTATATACATATATATATATATACCGATACATGCTAAACAAAGAAAAGAGAAAAAAAAAATCAGAAAAGAGAGAGAGAGAGAAAAAAAACTAGACTGTGATTCGTGGCAGGTGGCTGTTAGATCAGCACTTCGCTGATTTGTATAGAAAAACACTGAAATTATATAGGCAAGCTTTTTGCGAGTGGGAGAAAAAAAAGAACGCTTCGATTTCTCTAATTTTGTTTTTCTCTCTCTCTTTTTTACGTATATATCTCTGAAATATATTTCTGTCGACGATTTTTTTTCTACGTTGAAAATAGTTTTACCTCTCGCACTGGCGGGCAATGGTTGGTTCGAGTATATATGGGTAATTATATATATAAATATCTAGGACACCTATAACGGAGTCAGTTTAATTAAGCATTGCTGAAATACTTATTATATTACAACGGGGTAACGTGACCGTACAGCGCGGTATTCTTTAATGAAAGGGCTCACAATTTTACACCACTCATTCTTCAGGCGAAATTCTTCTTATATTCATTTTAACCCGGACTACCGCATGCTCGCGCTGTCTCACCCCCCACCCCCCAACTTGTCGAAAAAAACAAAATTAAATAAGAGAAGAAAGAAAAAAAAAAAAATTAAAGAAGCGAAAACCAAAAAAAAAAAAAAAAAATAGAAAATCGTGGAATCGAAAACGGATAAAAAGAAAAACTTATATACATACTTCATCTATAGGAAATATCGACTGTGTGTGTGTCTTTTTTTTTTCTTCTTTTCTTTTTCATCCCTTGATTAATGAACGGACTTGTATTTCATCCCCCCGTCCCGCCAAGTCACGCGATACTCGGTACGATATTTTTATTTTTTATTTTTTTTCATCACTCTATTTTATTTCTCTCTTTTCTCTTCATTTGAATTCGATAAAGTTTTGATTGGTTTTCTTTTTTTGTCCACGGAAGCTACGGCGGTGAGATGAAAATTTTCTTGCAAGTAGTCCGAAACTGATATAATATAGTTTTCTACACTTTGACGTTGGGTATTAATGCAAATACCGCTTTCTTGTTTCTTTCCTTTTCTTTTTTTTTTTGTACTTTTTCAAACTACAGGGGACAACGTTTTTCTCGATTAATTTTACCCGAATCAATATATCTATTTCGAGAAATAATAATTTCGGGGAAGTGGCAAAACGCGACTTCGATTCTCGGCGAGGATTGATGAGAAACATCGCGACTAAGTTCTTGTCACGGGTGCAGGTAAAAGTCGCCGCGATTTTAGTTTAACGAGTTTTTTTTGCCGGTAATCAGAAACCTGTACGACACGAGGAAACTCACAATTACATTTACACCTTTACGTATCTTCTATCCGTGCTTTTATACCGGCTGGGAATTAACGAGCTTCTAAATATACACGATAACTTTTGAGGACATGAAACTTCGAAGATGGAGAGAGAATTTTTGAAATTCGAAAATTAAACTCGACTCCGATTTCCTTGATTTACGGAAATAAGTACATCGGAACTTTTCGGGTTTGAAATTCTTTCCAAATCGCTTCTCACTCGTTCGAAAATGAGAAATCGGCAAGTTTAGAGCTTGCGAAACTGATGCGAATAACGAAACGGTTTAGATTTAACTTGTCATCTATTCTATTTATGGTATACAGGGAATTTTTCTAGGGTGTTAAATGTCTGCGTGAAAAGTCGGACAATATGATCGAGAGTGGAAATTCCAATCAGAATTTATAACCAGTAAAAACGTTGGCAAATGATACGGTAGAAAAAGGTGTCTTGGACCATCCAACGCGTATGAAATCTAAACGACTCTATATCCGAGGTTATTTCGCCGTTAGATTAGACCCTTAGATCGTTGAAAATACTGATCATCAATGTTTACAGTCGGTACTTGAAGCCGGTATATAAGGAGCCAATGAACTGAATACGAGGACCGATTTCCACCCTCTGATGTATCATATGGTATTATACGCGTACACTAGGGTGATTCTAAAAGAAACAAAAGAAAAATCCTTCTCTTTCTTCGAACCGGGTTCAAAAGTTTCATTTAGGCATAAAAATATTTCACCCCTTAATATTAACATTCAGAGATTCTATTTCCCATAAGAATAAGATACGGAAAAAGTCTTTTCATCTTCTTCTGATTTTAATAACTACCCAACGACGCGTCGTACAGAAAATCTGCAGACATGTTTTTGTCGGGAATTGAATGAACTGCAAAAAAGGCCTCTTGGTCTTTTTCGCTAAATCGAACCGTTTCGAAGTTTCATTAGCGATTCTGGTCATTCGTAATTGAAAGATTCAGAAAATTTTATTCAGCGTCTGTTTCCCCCGTCACAATCGAAAATTGATATTGAAATAGGGGCTTTTTGTCGCAGGGGACTGAAATGTATCGCGAAGAAGCGGAGTGGGATTGAACTACCTACGTTGAGTCAGAGACCCCGTAAATTGGCATATTGGATATCGTCCTCGGTGTCAGGGAGAATCCCGCTTGCACAATGATGCACAGGACTGCAGAAAAAGACCCATGCAATCGAAGTGACGATCAGAAGAGAAACCCTGATCTCAAGATTCCTTAATTCAAAATTTCCGCGGATTAAAATCCTCGACGTCCTCCGCCAGTCTTGACTAATCCTTAATGCAATACGCAGGAACTCCTGTTCTAAACGTGTTCAATTCCTTCATCCTTTTTTAACCCTTGTAATCGCGACCACTTGAATTTATCATCGTGGCGAAAATCGAAGGAGAATGCTTACGAGTTGGAAAGAAGGGGAAAGAAAATGGTCAAAGTGTCTAGTAAATCGAGTTTCGTCCTAACGATCAATTAATATCACCGTTTCTTCATAATCTAGACGAGGCCAGGTGAGAATGACGAGTTATAGTACATCCCGTTCACGTAGGTGTACACGGACATGTGTGGCCACGACGTACACCTCAGTGTGGAGGCGAAATAAGGCGATAAAAAGGCATGCGCATAGCCTATGAGAAGAGTCGAGCGCCGCGTCAGCGGGCCCATAGTGGGGCCCCATGAAATAATAAGGTATATATACGGTATAATTTAGCTAAACGTATGCAACGCTCTGTCCGCCAAGGTATGGCATGGCATCGCGTTCGAGGAGCAGTGACGTGCCTCCGAGCCGCGTCGCCCGTGGGGAATTTCAATTTCATTGTCCCTCGTTTTTTTCTTTTCCTTTATTTTCGTTTCGCGTTCTTCTTTCACAACGGCACTTTTCTCAGAATTTACACACGGCGTACAGATACAGATACGAAAGTGTGCGGATATCATTTAACGCTGCGCTGCATCTGCGCGTAAATCAAAGAGATGCTGGGGACGAGTTAAGGCCTTAATGAAAAGTGCAGGTAACAGTATGCCTATTTGCAATAATGCGCGGCCCAGGGTCTGTACGGTTTTTACGATTTTTTTCATAACGATCGCGACGCAGCGTCCTGACAACAATTTTCCATCATTCGAAATGTAGGAGAGTGTGAAAAAGTCGATTCACGCTCATAGCTTCGTCTCTGAAAATGTCGATAGTCTGCGGATTTTGAAAAGTGACGAGGAATATATAAAATGTTGCGAATTTTGCGACGAAATTTGTCACGGATTTTCGAACCCCTGGCTTAATACGCCCCTGAGTTATGCCATGGGATGGATAGCCGTAGGGCTGGCGGTGAGTAAATTACAAGGTAGGACGGAACGCAGGCCTCTCCCTGGCTCTCCCTGTTCGCCGCCTGCAAGGCAAGGCCTGCTCCTTTTTCCTTAGAGCCGCGTAGCAGTGCACCGGAGCTATAGCTGTGCCGTGCCGGCGCGCAGCACCTCGCGAGAATAGAGGTACAGTGCCCGAGCGTTAAGGCCCGATCTTCGATACCTTGCCTTATGTTACGTTACGTTACGTTGCGTTAAGGAATACATGTAACCGGACATCGCGAGAGGATTCGAAACCTCACAAGATCAGAAGTCGAACCAGACCCCCTTTGATACACCTCGGGCTGCTACCGTCCTGCGAGTTAACTTCAAGTGTTACTTGCCCTGCCTCCTTCCTCGGAATAATCCCAGACTACCTCTTTTACTCCAGATTATTTTTTTTTCTTTTTTATTTCGTTTCTTTACAGTTTTTTTCTTCTTTTACTTTTCTTCTACTTCTAGAAATTTTTTTCCATTTAACGAAGTTAGTTATAGTCATGGTTTACCCAACTTTCATTCGATTATTCATATCGGCATTCAAATTTGACAAAATATTTGCGAATCCTCTACGAATCAATTTCGTATCTACATCGAATATAATTTCGGGTAGGTATTATAATCTCGGATATTATTTTTCGGATGGGTTAATCAATGGTTAAGGTCTTATCTGACAAATATTAAAAACGCAAAGCAAAGCAAAAAAAAAAAATCCAAAAAAAGCATCCAAGTCGAGACGAAAAAAGACCTTCGTGAATATTATTATTAATTGTGCTTCTCTTACGAATTTGAAACGACGTTTTTGACCAATTTTTAAAATGAATTGAAATAGTAAATCCTTCTAAAAAAAAAAAAAAAAATCGACAATGGTTCGACTTGGATGTAATTTTGTTTTTATTTTGAGAAGAATTTTTCAAAATTTGTTTCTTCCGTATGAATTTTGTCGACTACTCGCTCACTAGGCGCGAAAGTTTGCATATTGGAAGAGGCAGAGTTCGAGAGTTTTTAATTTTATAGTCGGTATTTCATCCGTAGTAATTCGCGACTCTCTGACACCTGAACCTATTAATTTGATAAAGTCGAGGTACTCGAAATTGGTGGGCAAAAAGAAAAGCGAAAGTAAAGAAAAGAAAAGGGAAAGGAAAGGAAAGGAAGGGAAGAGAAGAGTAGGGAAGTAATCCTTGACGTAGGTATTTCGCGCGTACACATATATACATACAGATGATGAATTTCAGCTGTCACTTGCAAATTGCATACCTCAAATAATTACCTATACGCTATATTTCTTATCTGCAGCTGCCAAAATTATTATTTTATTTTACTTAACGAGGGGCTACTCCTCCTCTCTCTCTCTCTCACGCTCTCTCGCATTGGTCAAACAACTATTCAGCCAATTCTTAAAACCAAGAGTCAAATTTGGGGCTGAAAAAGATGATTAAAAATCAAATAGAAGAAAAAAAAAGAGACTGAAAAGAATTTTTTATATCCAGTTTTATATTTTTGACTCTTCTCACACGGAGGTGTTAATTTTATGATCAAATTTCGCTAGTAGTTTACATTGATCTCATTTTTAAACGACGATCTCGGCCGAGTCAAAGATACCCTCATTTTGTTAAAAAGCTTGTGTCTCTTATCTAAACAATGCTATTAATAAGGGGCAAGGTTGGAGCTCGAGAAGAGCGAAAAGAAAGTAATATAGAAGGAGGAAAAGAATGAAAAGCAGGGAGCGGAAGGGAAGTAGAAAAAAATAAAAATAAATGAAAAGAGATAATAAATATGGTAAGAGGGTTCCTAGCTACGGGCTTATATACACGTTCCTGAAAAACCAGGGGAAATTAAAGAATTCCTTGAAAGCTTTGGAAACGAGCGTTATAACACGCGTGGCAACTGATTCATCTCGTATCTCGTTTTACTTCATGTCAGGCGAATTCTATAATTTAGTATCGCTATTATATCAGAAATTTATCAACCCTTAAATAAGTTCCGAGTAAATTGGTGAGAAATAAAAGAAAGTTGAAAAGTAAATTGACAATTTATTACCGGATTGTAATTAGCGCAATTATAAATTGAGGCAGTAGAAATGCCTGGAAATTAGAAAGGAGTTAAATCAATTAACTATAGTGATATTAAATTCCATTCTGTGAACATATGCGACGATCTGATCCATCTGTATAGCTCTTGGTAAACAGAGAGGGGTATAATACATGCCTGAAGAATTATTTGTAGAGGAATTAGAACTGCTCGAGTGTAGAATAGCTATAATACGGACATCTGTTTAAATGAGATCCAATTTCATTGAGAAAGAAGAATTTCGAGTTTTCATAAACGTTAAAGATTTTTTTCAAATCGGCTATACAGACGTTCTTTTCTTTTCTTTTTTCTTTTTCTTTTATTAGGGTCGCATGTGACCGTGATTTAAATTCCAAACTCCAACCCGATCCCTTTCAAAAATGAGTATGAAATGAGGCTCGAACGAACGTTGAGACGTATTTTTCATTCGGACCATTTGACTTAGCCTTGTTATGAGACTCGGTGGTGCGTGGAGTATAGATATCGAATCGTTTCCGTATAATTCAGTTAGAATTTCGCGAGATTTACTTTAGAGACGACGGTGGAGGTGGCGGAGCGAAAGCTCGGCGAAGGGGGTAGGCAGATAGGTAGATATAAGGCGGGCAAAGAAAGGGGATGAAAATCGCTCCGAGATAAATAAGATAACAAGAGAAGTTGAGGGTAGGTAAAGGAGACGAGAAGAAGAGAAGAAGAAAAAAGAAAAGAAAATAACAGAAGAAAAAAATCGCAAATGAACGGAGCGTTTTATTCTCGTGGGGAAATTGGCCAGCGTCTCTTGATAACGAAGACAGTTACCCACCCAGTTTTCTCACACCCTCATACCATACAGCTTCGTTTACTAAAGAGAGAAAGAGAGAGAGAGAGAGAAATAGAGAAATCGTGGAAAAACCTGGTGTAAATTGTGTCGGAGATAAATAGCGAGGGAATAGATAGATATGCGTATAAACTGTTACGTAAGTGAGAAATCGGCAGAGGCAAAGCGAACGGAAGAAGAACTTTCGTCTGACTTGAGGAAAATGAAAAAAAAAAAAGAAAGAAAAAAAGAGATAAAATGAGATAGGTTGAATTTTTGCATTTCGCGAATCGTCATTGGGGTCAGAAGTCCCAAGGAGGATCAATTGGCGACGGAGACACTAAAGAGTTGTAAATTCGTCATAATAATGTCTTTGAGGAATTTGCATAGAGGAATGTCAGCCGGAGTGACCATTGTGAGTAAAAGGACCCCTCGACGTTCAGAGGGAGGTGATTTACGAATCTTTGTTGCAAAACCCGCGTTTCGTTCGTCCTAGCTAGCTGCACTGGCGATTTGAAATTTTTACAAATTCTAAACGTCTCGTTTCCGCTTAGGTTCTCGGAATTATCCACCCCTGAAACTACGGGTCAAACTGTACACACGCCATACGGTGATAATCTGCCTCAAAATTACAACCCTGGAAAGAAACGACTATTTTTCATCAGGTAGGTGAAGTAACACGGAGAACATGAAAATCTAAACCCAGTATCGATCATTATTGTTTTTCAAATTCTGACTGGAAAAAATCAACACATCGCGTATACATGGGGCTTGCCACGCAGTTTGACCCTCGGATTTGATTCATAATTTTTTGTACAGCTACCTGAAATTGACAAGCAATTTAAATCCACCTGCACCTCGATATACTTTTTGTTCCTCGTTTTTTTTTCTATTTCTTTTTTTTATACTTTAAATATTACATTCAATTCCGATATCTCAGGGTTGATAGACGTACGAGGGCGCAGATAGGGAAAATTAGTATGGAAAGTTGGAAATGACATTTTTTCTTCATTTACTAAACCTGAGTCGAAATACGGTCGGATACTGGCTTTTCGCAATGCAAATACCAGGCTTTACCCACAGCGCTTAAATACGGATACGATGTTTCCCCGTATTCCTCGATTACCTCCGTCCCACCCCCGGCTGGAAAATCGATTATCTATTAGTTCGAGGAATCGCGGGCGCGTTAACACTCCATCATTTCACCGAACACAATATGTTCCTTAGTCATTTTTGTATTTGCCCCCGAATTACGTCCCGGAGGATTGCGTTAGGCGAAAAATTTGCATCGGTCATGAAAGAGAGGCAAAACATTGACCTTTTGCCGAGAATAAACCAAATTTTCATAATTCAATAACCAGTTTTTTTTTCGCGTATGGAAATTCGCGTGTGAAGGACCTATGCAAATAGCTTCGCACGTAGAGACCGAATACGCTCCTCGTTTTACTCTTGATTATCATTTAATCTCCGAGGTCAACTTACTGTTTGCTAAGAGTCGAACCGCCAAAATTCACACCCCGGTATTATATTTACACGCGAATATTTTCGCAATCAAAGTCATCCCGCCGCTGTCACCAAATTACGTCGGTTTTTAGAAGCCCGCAATTTACGCCTCAGATGTTACGCGCGCTCGGGAAGATAAATGATCGCGGGGTAGGGGGTGGGGGTGGGGGTGGGATGTACGAAGAAACGAACGTGTGGGTCCCATATTGTAACAGTTGTTCGTGAAATCGAAATACATAATAGGTTGATGGTACGAAAGAAGCGTAGGTAGGTAGGCTGGTAGATTCAGAACGGCATCGCACATGTGTGGCGTGACTGAGCACCGTGACTGTGTACTTTTGCTCGTAGGAGAATTTCGATGCGAATATTAAGGGATGAAGGTACCGGAGGGGGATGAAGCGACACGTTTGATAAGCCCGGAGATGTATATGCGTGTTTCGCTTTTTCGTCGTTTTTCTTTTCTTTCTTTCGTTCGTTCGTTCGTTCCTCCTCTCCTCTTCTTTATTCAGGGAATATTTCCCCCTGTGACCACTTAGAAAAAAAGATTTCATCACTACGCGTATGTATGTACCTACATCATACTCTTGCGGATTTTTTTTCAACCCCCTATTGGAACCAACGAGCTTGAATATTACTTGACGTATAACCGCACAAAACGTTCGAGTCTCTTCGGAGTCTAGACACCGGGTTATGGTTTTGAAAAAATAACAGAACCAGCAGCAGCTGAAAAAGAAAGAAAAATAAAATGAACAGAGAGAAAAGACAATAATAATAAAAGAAAGGGACATAAAGTAAAGGAGACATGCATTTTGTCTGTAAGTTAGATGGCATGCAACACGTCGCGTGGGGTTGTGACATCTGCTTTTTTTAATCACGGAAATGACTCTGCCTTTCTAAGAAAATGAGCAAAGCAGAGGGAGAAGGGCAACTGAAAACTGCGAAGTAAAATTCTGCGCAAACCTATATTTATAAGTATATATATACGTAGATTGAGAAAATATGAAAATATGAAAAGGTTGGTAATAATATATGTAAAGTCGAAGCTTGAAAAGTGGGGGATTAATATTTTAAAGATTTATTACGAATTTGCTGACTGATCTTTTCGCCTGTTCCCACAGCTTCTTTCTATTCGTTCCCTCTTTTAAATCAAACTGATAATATTATACCGGACTCAACGATCCTTGAACATTTTTAAGTCCTAAACTGTCGAAACTTTTTAAGCCTCCTTCTAGAGTCTTGAGAGGGTAGAAGAAATAAAAGTACGAAAGCAAAAAGAACAGAAAAAATTTGCCAAAACTATAACTTATATCTGGATCTTTTTTTCTATTTTCTATTTTAATTTTTGAATTTTTGAATTTTTCAAAGATGAGGAAATAAAATGTGAAGAAAAAAAAAAAATAAATAAATAAAGCCCATTAGAGAAAGACTTTTTGTTTATTACATGGCGTAACGTGCCGGAGTAAAGACCAGTGAAACAAGCCGTGGAAAAAGCTCAGCTTTAATTTTCCATTACAGCTTGTGTAAGCGGTTCCAAAAAAAAAAAAAAAAAAGAAAGAAAAATCTCTTCGCGCTCTATTTCAAGATTTATGAAAGCCGTAGCTTATTCGTTGTTTTATCTTGAAAAGATTTTGATTTAGGGTGTAAGATAATTGGTGTGTCATACCGGTGCCGGGGCGACAAAATTTTTCGTCGGACATCCTGCAGATCCCGGCTTGTTCGTTCAGTAGGAAATAAGAAGAAGGAAGAAGGAAGAAAAAAAAAAAATACAAAATGAGATATAAAAAAGAAAAGAAAAGGTATTTTTCCCTCGGAAATAGCGAAAGAGCTCGAAAATATCCTACGAAGCTTTTGGTATTTAAACGTGTCTTGCCTCCGCCACTTACGTCACCGCATGAAATATGGAAGGACGAACCTTTCGCTGTGTTTTATCTATCCCACATCCTGTCTCTGTGGAGATTGTTACATCCTTAGACTAGGATATGCTACTGGAAACACCCTGTCTTCCGCACAGTGAGCGATGAGGACCAAGCGGATATATATTTCGCTTCGTCGCTTAAGATATATTTTTCACGATACTGGCGGTAGGTGGGTATACGCGCGAGATAAGCCCACACTTGGCAAAACGAGAACTAGAACAAGAGCTGGAAAAGATTTCGAGGAAAGAAATACTCCACTTCTTTAAATTCTTCTATTCGAAGTTCTTCGTCAGGATATAAGCTATCAGTCAAAGGATAGAGCTATCTCTCTACCTCCGAAAAATTCCCACCAGAAAACCATCGGGATTTTCTTTAATTCGTTAAATTGTTAAAGATATCAGCAGATTTTTCAAGATTAAGAATCTAGAGTTCTGCGACAAAACGTCGCTTATCTTTCAAGCTTTTTATTCTCATTTTCTTTCTTTTTTCATATTTCGATAGCCTATACCTCTACAAATAACATACTAAAATTTCAAGTGCATATCTCGAATAGTTTTTGAGTTACAGCCATCCGAAGAGCATTCGAAAGTTGCGTTAGCTTAGGGACCGTACCTCAGTTATTGTTCGGGAAAGTCATTATAAAAAAGCCTACAGGTGTCTTTCGAAGAAGAGGAAGGAACATCGTATGGGTCTGGAATAGTAGATTAGCAGTAGATATGATATTTCTCGACCTATAAGTTATAACCATGAAATCAGTAGCTTAAACTTTGAACGCGTTTTTCTCGAAGCTACATTTTTCAAATTTCCTGCAGTTATAACCCGAAGACAAATCATCCGATCGACTTGATTCTTATTGCAGCTTCTTTTATATAGTTTCTCCATGTAATGATCCTCCAGTTTTCCGATCGAATAAAAAATGTCATTTTGGCGGGCCAAAGATCGTCAAATTTTCGCGCGAAATTTGAAACTTTTTTTAAAAACTCCGCCATTTTGTTGAATTTCAATTATTTTTTTCGATCGAGGGTCATTGTACGGGCAATACCTTCTAGTTTAATAAACTTTTTGGTTTTTTTCATTTCGGGCACTGTGAAGGTCGCTATCACTGCAGCAGTAGGAGGACTTTTTTTGGAGCCTTGGGAGATTGCGAATAACTCGCTGAATCTTCAATTTTCTTGTCCAAAAATTTTATCATGCATTCATTATATATCCACAAATATATCCTTAAAACATGAAAACATTTCATGCAGTAGTTTTCTTTAAAAAAATTCCCAAAAATCACCTTTATTTCGTCCGTTCACACCAGTACTGTCCCTTAAACACCGCAATCCAGGACAAGACAGTGACCAAAGAGAAATCCCTTCAATCTGGGTAGAAGATTTTTGACGGAGTAAACTAGCCTTCCCGTATAACTTGGAGCGATCAATTTGCTGGAAGTTTATAGCGGGCGAGTTATTCGGGTTTTCGTTACACACTACAACAGTAGCTGTCGCACGAAATTTCGGCAACGTTTTATACACGGAGTAAATTTCTCCCTCGCGTGTCGAGAGTCAGTAATATAATGGTATAAGGTACGCACAGTTAGTTGATACTTTTTTACCCATCTTCGACAGTTTTTATGATTCTACGAGGAGCAAGTAGGTCTGCCTTGGAAATGAGACGGACGAAGTAAAATGAATTCTTGGATAGCCTATACACGGAGATTAAGCAATGTTATCCGTCTAGACAGATTCTTCGAATTTCTTCTAACACATTCAACGAATGGCGTATCAAACTATGCACGAAGATATCGAGTTATGTGTCTCTCTCTTCGAGCCAGAGCCTTTTAAGCGATGATAAAATCTCCCCCGCTTCAGTCTTGTGAAAAATGATGAAAAAAATAAAGAAAATAAAAAACTATTAGCGAACAATTCGCAGCCGGATGGTATAGGTAGGTGGGGATCGATTCTCCCAGAGGTTCTATTATCGGGAAATTAAACCCACTAACTCATCCCGAGTCGACTTCTATTGGACTTTCCCTTAGCGGTTTGGTAGTGGTTCGCGTCGATATTACTTTTGATATGATATGAACGAGCCACTAAATTAATACCCACAATGCTGCACCGAGCTATTATGAAACCGAGTCTCTTGTTCATAGGGGTGGGTTTTCTGCAGGCTAAATGGCTCCAGCATCTGTGATACCCGGCGTCTATGATCCCCGAGGAAATTCCCCACGGCGCGGCGCGATCTACGTTCGAACGAAAATGAGGAAGAGGAATAGTAGAAAGAAAAGAAGGCCTACGCCTTAACCAAAACGCTCGTAACTCCCGACCCCGTTGTCCCAGGATATTCGCCATGGTACCATTCGAAAGAGGGCGAATTCACCTTTCTAATTACTCCCATAAAACTTTCGCCTATCTCTCATAGGAACCGAGATATTAATTATTTTCTAGACTCTGAACACCCGGTTGAAAACGTGATCAAACAACTCTGTACGTAGTATGATGTTTCCAGTTCACGCAGTTCTACGACGTACTTCGGGTGTACGTTTCACGTTTTACGAAAGAGAACAATGACGAGAGAAAAGTATGCAGAGAGTATAAGTGCCGGGGTTCGGGGTCGGGATGGGGGATGATGATGCAGGGAAAGGACCCTCATCCGAGGTATAACGTAAAGAGAAATATTACGAGATATTTTGTATTACGACAGCACACAGCCTGGCTGCATTCTGGTTTCTGTGCTATTAGGCAGCTCTACGTTGGAAGTTGGCACAGGGGTATAAATATGCCGTAGGGTGGGAACTGGCGAATTTGTAAAGGCAGATTCCAAATGAAAATTACGCTACCCTTCGCTCGCCTAACGTATAGATGTGTATCAGAGAATTTACCGACATCTATTAGGGCGCGGGTGCGGTCTCAGTCTTACAGAGAAAACATAAAAAGCCAAGAAGAAAAAAATAAGAGGGAGAAAAGAAACGGGAAAAAGCTCGGTACTACCCGGAGAGATACCGTTCCTTCCTTTCCCCCCATTTTTAATTTACAATTAGGCTAAATACACGATCTTAGATTATATGAATTTATACCTATTTATCTTGATGTTTCATTCATTCAGAGATGAATCAGAGGCGCGGTATTCCCGTGGTTTTCCCCGGATCAAACTATAATTGAGAATGACAAATGGCTGGCAAAGTTCCATCGAATTAATTCAATGTAATTAGTAGGTACTACCAGCCACCGTGTGCACTGGCAGTGCTAAAACATGAGAGATTTGGCGTTCATCCGTTCTCCGGAGTTGTATGGACCTTGTGAAATTTCATTACGTACAACGAACTCTAAGGCTTAACGATAGGGGAGAGGTATAGGCTAAAATGAGAATCGTGTAAGCCAAAAATTGACTGTTAGCTCAAATGCTAAAGCTTGTTCGAAGCAATTTTCGTCCGAGTAAACTTTTCACTCAAATGTGTTATAATTCCGCTCCTATAAACGCGAGCGATCTGCATTTCCGTTCCGAGTAGGAACGTGTTTCGAACGAAGACGAGGTAGATTTTGAAAACCTTACGATTGAAAGTCGGGAACTTTCCTCAAGGGATGAAAGTCCTCGTTCAACGATGGAAACTCAGCGTTTTAACACTCGAGACTCCGGAGAAGAAGAAAAACGGCGGGGAAATTTTTTTCAGAAGAATAAGACGAAGTGTTAGAATGACGATCGGAGAAACAGGAGGATTTTACAAGGTGAATTCTTTCCAGCCAGTCGAGGGGTGGGGTAAAAGGAATTTATTTGAATGAGGTACGATTCTAAGTATCAGTTCACCGAGGCAGGGGATGGCGCGTGCTTCTCTTCACGTTAGGAGGAGCGAGGCAATTGGGTTATCGATAGGCACGGTCTTCGGCAAAAAGAACTTGAGGAGATATTAGGATGTTCGAATGTTCCGGGGGTGGATGAGGACGAGAGCGAAGAGCGAGGAGTGAAGAGTTGAAGAGTGAGGAGAGGACGAGATGGAAACTCACTTATCCTGGCTCGTTGAGAAGTAGTAGAATGTACTAAACCCTCCAACCTACAGTCGAGTTTGTTTCAACCGATCAATCGGGGCTACGTCACGTTTTCGATGAAATATATAAACCCCGAGCCCTCCGAACTTACGTATTAAAACTGAACCCTTCGGAGGGTGGAGGCGCCGTTTAAATCTTTATCAATTCCACTCGCTAATTACTTCTACGTACAAAAAGTGAACGGAGACATCTCAGTTGAAAATTTTTCACCCTTAAACGGGAGATTTTAATCTCTTACGAAACAGGGGTCAGCGGTATTGTTCCGGGAAAAAATCAGTCCTTAAAGGGCACCACTAGTGTGACCGAACGAGAATGTTTTGAGGATATATTCGTGGATGCATAATAAATACATGATAAAATTTTTGGACGAAAAAATTGAACATTCAGCGAGTTATTCGCAATCTCCCAAGGCTCAAAAAAAGTCTCTCCACTGCTGCAGTGATAGCGACCTTCACAGTGCCGGAAATGAAAAAAACCGAAAAGTTTATTAAACTAGAAGGTATTGCCCGTACAATGACCCTCGATCGAGAAAAAATAATTGAAATTCACCAAAATGGCGGAGTTTTTAAAAAAAGTTTCAAATTTCGCGCGAAAATTTGACGATCTTTGGCCCGCCAAAATGACATCTTTTATTCGATCGGAAAACTGGAGGATCATTGCATGGAGAAACTATATAAAAGAAGCTGCAATAAGAATCAAGTCGATCGGATGATTTGTCTTCGGGTTATAACTGCAGGAAATTTGAAAAATGTAGCTTCGAGAAAAACGCGTTTAAAGTTTAAGCTACTGATTTCATGGTCATAACTTATAGGTCGGGAAATATCATATCTACTGCTAATCTCTTATTCCAGACCATGCGATGTTCCTTCCTCTTCTTCGAAAGACACCTGTAGGCTTTTTTATAATGACTTTTCCGAACAATGACTGAGATACGGTCCCTAAGCTAACGCAACTTTCGAATGCTCTTCAGATGGCTGTAAGTCAAAAACTATTCGAGATATGCACTTGAAATTTTAGTATGTTATTTCAAAAGGTATAGTCTATATAAATTCGTAAGATGAGATTTTATGAGATTTTCCGAATTTCTCTGATTACGAATTTTGGTATTTCGGTTTTTGAACCCCCAGCGATGACGGAGAACGCTTATCTTCGAATTTCATCTATTTCGAAAAATATCAAAGCCCATAGTCCGTGTTTGATGATCATGCAATATAATGTACGGCCAAACCCTCCTGGGTGGACAATAACGGTGCATAACAATGCAGCTACAGCGTGCTGTCGTTCGCACGGCCCCATATGCCAGAGATCTCATAGATTCGTCATCGTTCCATACTCTGTATGGCCATAGCCATGTATATCTGTATATAATACATATATACACGAAGTAGGTACGCAGGGAGGCAACGTGCGATATCGAGGAGTTGGCTAAAATGTCTCGTTGATTGAATCTATTTTGGGTAATGGACGGTGTATAAATGATTGAGTTTCTCCTGTCATTGGCCCTGCAGAGAGAGAGTGCGGAGAACCGAGAGAAATAAATGCCCATAAAATCGATCCCTTTTATACCTTATAAAGAAAATTATTATTATTATTATTCTATGAAAAAATCAACATTTCGATTTTCACTATTTTATTTTCGGCCAAAAACCGGAAAACGGTATATAAAAAGTGTAAAAAAAAAATCAATACAGATGTTTTTTATGTTTTTCAAAAGTGTATTTGTCGAGCTGAATAAACCCTAAATCAATATCCATAATAGTATTTTCATAAAAAATTCGTGATAGTTTTTTTTTCGATCGTCTAAACCAGAACGACCCCTAAAAAATTTTGAAAATAAAAAGCTTCTTTCGTGGCCCTGAAAACGTAGAATTTTGGTGAGAAGTAAAGTTTTGATTTTCGGGTTGTCTACGCCGACATTCCTCTCTTCTCAGATCTGGAATTTGGAGACTTTTCCAGATCCTAGACAGCCCAGAGTCCTAGAGGATGCTAATTCGGAATTAATTATTGTTACAGCTCTAGTCTTGTCGGTCTCTGTAC
The DNA here is from genome assembly GCA_944452935.1 of Rhogogaster chlorosoma. Lineage (NCBI taxonomy): Eukaryota > Metazoa > Arthropoda > Insecta > Hymenoptera > Tenthredinidae > Rhogogaster > Rhogogaster chlorosoma. The sequence goes on along the minus strand of OX101801.1, from coordinate 2,881,763 downwards.
ACTGGGATTTAATCAATTACGTCTAAGACAATGGGGATACGATCCAGACACACAGAGATTGAGAGGTGGTGGTTTGGTAGCCCGAAGCAAACCATGCGATTACCATAGCTAATCGCATTAGCTATAGTGTCTTAATTCGAGCCTAACAGCCGACAAGTTTCTCCGTCGATGTTTGCCAGAAAAAAAAGAAAAACAAATTCGAGAATTCTGATTTTGAAAATAATTTTTCTCCCGATTATTATCATAAATAAGTTAGCGAGGAATCGGGAATGAATAATAATGATAATTGCCCCCCGTTCAGTGAGCTTTTTCAGCTGACATCATTCGCTGACTTTACTCGCCTAATTGAATGCTAATTTTTAATACTATGATGTATATTTATGCGACGTTCTTAGGGTATAACCAGATTTTACATTCTCCTTACCGGTTTGGAAGCTCGGGAGACTGGATAAAAGAAAAAAAAGAAGTGAAACAAGAACACGGAGAATGAGAATAATAGGAGGAAGGAGAAGAAAAAAATCTATAACTCGGGGAGAACCAGCCTCGTAAGATCCCTCGCGAGAATTTCAACTCGAGGGGATGTCTGTCTGTCAATAAATGTCACTGGTATAATATTACACGTCATTCTTTATACCCAAAGGCGAATTTTCTATAAAACAGTTTCAATTTGCGACAAAGAAGAAACAAAAAAATAAAAAAATCATCATCGTCATTTCCCTTTCCGTTTTGAAAATAATCCAACTAATCTATTCGATTCACAAATCCTTCGGATGAAAATAATCGACACAAAAGCTCGAGCCAGGGGTTGACGCCGTAGGGGCGGCGAATGAGATCACTTAACATTTGTCGCCGATTAAAAAGCCGGGGAACGCGCGAACTCTTATAGAACTTACGAAATGAAATTATTCAAACACGTTTTAACTGCCATACGAAACGAGTTCAATATAATCCAAGTGTTGCGGGGAATAGTTTGAATAGAATTCTCGGTCTACATCCCTCGCCGAGATTATAAGCAATACTTTCATCCAGCTGTATCGAATAATCATCAGATTAAAGAGTGAGAAATTTCCGCACAGCCACCCTGGTCGTATAATTTGATAAAATTTCGATAAACGTTCGCTGGTTTGCGTACAATCAACTTATTATCCTTCGTTGAACATATTTATGCCAATTTATAAACTTACTAAAGAATTAATGACGTACAATGTTTTTTTTTTTTTTTTCGTTAATGATAAATAAATTTTACATTAATCGATTATCTTCAAAAAATGACGCATTGTGACTCAGGATTATTAACGACTATGGAACAAGGAGCGAGGGTGGCCGCCCGCGCCCGCGCCGGGAGTATTAAGCTGAGAATTATATGTATGGGATATGAGGGTATGGGGTGGACTGACACATATGTCGTAAAAGTTTTAGGGCGACGATTCAACGCCGAGTAGGTATTATATATAGAAGGTATAGGAAATAATTCGTGCGTCGTTCGTAATATGTGTAGGTATATTAAAAAATTCAGTTGAAAATAGGGGATGACGAGATGTTACGTCGCGTCATGAGACGTTCGCCGTTTTGAACCACCCGTTTTATAATTACGGTTCTTAATTCGCGAGCCTCGATCAAAAGGGGGCCTCTGGCATTAAGCGGTTGTGTAATTAAATCATTCTCCCGCGACACAAACTCGGGGGTTCGAAATTACAGTAATTTTAAAAACCGCGTACGCGATTCCTTTGATAACAAACGGCCCGGACTTTTTTCTGTATGTGTGTTTTAATGATTCCTCGATCTCCAGCTACGAAACGCGAGCGAAGAGAGGAACTCTAGCAGTCAGATGTGCGATTATTCAAGCTCAATAACCCTCGCGAGTAAAAAGCTCGAAATAAGTGCAAAAAACGAAGCAAGAAAATTGAAAAAAATAATTCAAATTCAAAAATAGTTGCTTCCACCGAAATACATCACCCCGTTAATTATTTCAAAATCAGTTCAAAAAGTAAATATTTTAGGAGTCGTTCAAGATTTAAAAAAATTTCAATAATAGTCAAAATTCGATTTTATTTTATTTTTTATTTTTTACAATTTTCTCGCTCTGACGGTAGAATTTTGTACCTCCCCCAAAACAAAAAAGAAAATTCTCAAATTTTTAGCTCAATATAGTCATTTTTAAATGTCGCTCATAATTTTCTTTCATATTCAAAATTATTGCTTTTGATGTTTTCGAGCGATTTTTGAATCTTGATATTAAGAAACGGAAAAAGAAATCGATTTTTGACTATTTCTCAAAATTTTTTTAAATCTCGAGCGACCCCTGAAAATTTTCTTTTTCAGCCGATTTTTGGAGAAGGTTCTTAAAACATGATAAGATAACATATTTTCATACGAGACTAAAAAAAATAAAAATATAGTCAATTTTTTTGCGCCACCCCACGGGATATTTTACCCTGTTCCTTGAGGGCCAATAGACACCCAGTTTAATCTTTCGAATGGAACGAATCTGCTCATCGGATTAACGAGACTCACTTTGAAAGATGACTGCGGGAATTCCCCTCGTTCCTCGCCTCTCATCGCCTTTGGTAAACTACAAAGACCCGGTGTATTTGCAATCGGCGAATTTTACCCAGGGGGGTTGTTCGCTGCACTCTACTCCGTTCTCCGCCCCCCGTTTCTTACTCTTTCCGTTAGATCGGAAAAGAATCCTTTTCAAGCCTGTTAATATATGCTATGCGTGAAAAAATTCCTCGGCGTTTTATTCCTTTCCGCAACGTAACGTAGCCGTGCGATTCGAGGGATGAAAACGTAAAAAATACACAAAAACATCTACACTCTTGCCTAAGTTCCTCGGATCATTCTTTTCTGCCTCCCGGGGCTTGGCAAGGGAAGAAAAAAGGGAAAACAGGGGATGGATGACCCAGGGATGACCCTGCGAAAACAACCCCTGCAACTACGTACGCTTTTATACTAGGTGGTGGTACATGTGTTTTTGTACTGTGTAGACAGAGAGAGAGCGAGAGAGAGAGGGGGAGATTTTGGCGGGGGAGGAAAAGGCATTTAGGTTTAGGTTTAGGGAGCCGTGTGTAACTTGCTCGGTAATACACCGATTTCAACGATTTAGGGGACGACGTCCGACGGAAACTGCTGCCGAATTAGACCCAAATTTCTACTCTGCCAGAATGTATCTAATTAGTTGTCAGATGGTACCTAATGCCGGATTAGTAATACCGATCATTACGTCCCCGGGTCAATTTGGAGACGGCGGAAATTCCGCCGTTGCTATTCGACCGACGTAATCGTACTTCATACACGTTGGGATATTTCGCTCGTGTATAAATACACGGCTAGGACGAGGGAGGATTTTGATTTTACAACGATTGAGTCGAGCCCAGAATGGCCTTTTGAAAAATCAAAGCCTCGCTGTACGACGCACTCGGAGATTTGACGATTTCAAAAGATTGAAAAATATTTCACGTACATCTGATCCTCGCCCAAAGCTTTCAAATATTCTTAATAAAATCCCGTACGCAACTATTTCCGAATATATCACGAAGAGGCTCGGTCTTGCGCTTGAAAATCGAAATTCATTTCGCATCGGCGAACGAGATTCGACTTGGTCTTAGCCATCGGGAAATTAATTTACTGCAGAAGACGAGCGGAACCGACGTTACAATAACGAAATACGAAAGTAAGAGCGAAATTGAAGTGAGTAACGTGATTTTTGGTGACAGCGGTGGGACGGCGTGTCAGCCGAGCGACGAAACCGTCTAAGAAATCATTTTCTCGTCTCTTTGCTTCTCATTTTGTGAAAGAGGAGAAACGAGAATGTGAAAAAAGCAAAGAAAAACTGAAAAAGGGATGAAATTGAAACCCTTTGTGGAAGCGAGTAGCACTCTTTCTTCAGCCCTTCATATATCGTAGGCCTTAGTTGTGTCGGTTAGAATGTGAAGTTTGAATAATTTTGTCGGACTGTAGAATTGAGAATTTCGCGAATCGATTCAGTTGACAAAAGACGAGGTTTCCGTGGTATAGAATTGAGGGATTCCCCCAGTGTGCTACCATAAACAGGGTTCGTCGAAGCGTGGGCAACTAAATTTGAAATTGGTGCCTTCGTAGCTCGCGGAACTCCGTTGCGGCGTATATATTTATGGGGGATTTCTGCAAGGCATGGGGGCCTGGGGTGGCGGTACGACGTACATCTACGAACCAACCCCTACCAATACTTACAGCCCCACAGCCAGAGGAGAGACTCTAGTTTAGCTCAAAGCAGCGGAAGCTACCACGAGAAGTGCATCCGAAGAGGGGAACTCGAATCGACGGGAAATTGCTACGAGTGTTGCTGCTATATAGGGGCGGGAGGGCGAAAGGTAGGCATGTAGTAGCCCGTAATACACTTCGTATTTCCTCACAACGATCCAGAAGTCGATATCCACACGAGCCAATTCCCGAGCCTAGATTTATCCACAGCTCAGAACCTACCCTAGTCGATGGGGTGTTTTAAAAAATCGCCTTTATCATTTCTCACCCCTACCCCCTACCCCCCGAACCAACCCAAGACCGGTGAATAAATTTTTATTCCCTTTTAGCCCGAAATTCATTTCCCAAAAGTCTGGAATGCCCAGCTGTGTAAGAAATTATATGTCCAACTTTCGAGCTAACTTGCGGCGAATTTTCTATTTCACGTTTCTTGCCAAACTTCTTAAGAATGTTAATTTCACTCGGAGTCCTGATCCTGGCATCGTTTGAGACATGAATTTGATTAACGAGTCAGTGTGTATCAGCGAGTACGCAGTAGGGGATGAAATGATAATTAATATTCATGCGGATCTTTTGATATAAAATGATCAAACGGTTTAAATACGACGATAAACAACCCCCTGGCTTGCATACGTGTGTGTGTATCCGCAGGTTGTATAGAATTCTTGACAATCGAAAACAAATTGAGGAAACGGCATAGGGGTGGGTGGTATAGAGGTGAGTTAACGTGGTATGGCTGAGAGTTTATTTTATGGGCATTTAACCCGAATGAGGCGTCTTATTTGACCCGGGATAAATGTTGGGACATATATGAAGTCCAGTTTACTAAATCTTTCCTAACAACGCTCCATAAAACCCAAATTCTTTTTCTTACTGTTGCTTATACCCCCCCTGGACCATAAAGACAGGAAAAAGAAAAGAAAAGGAAAGAAAATAAGAGAACGGAAATCCCAATCTATTTCACCCTCTGGTCGAAAACTTGAACATTTTGTTTCACATAAAATGAAAAATAGCTCACCCCTTCCCGTTTTTTTTTTTTCATTCACAAAATTGAGAAATCCATCGATAATGATCAGCACTCGGAAAAATTCGAAGAAATCTTCTTTCTACAATTTACCATCAATTTTTTTTTTTTTTTTTTTGGGTCAGTTCTTTTCGCATCGAGTATCGAACCTCTTGCGTCAAAGGAATGGATATAATAGCGAGCAGGCAGAGCTGTTGATGCGGAGTTCGCGTGATTCTGTCAATTTCAATTTACGACTACGCCATTTTCGGGGCAAAGCTCTGCCGAAGCTCAACGGATTTGAACAATTCTCGGAAAGAAATAAACTCGGCATAGACAGCGTTCTTTTTATATCGACAAAAAAATGTATACCTTTATATCGCAAGATGACTTTACCCACCCCTAAATAGTCTACAATTTTTCTAGCCGATTATTTGTCGAAAAAAAATTACATTTTTCACCACCGTGTACAGGATTACTCAACGATCTCAATCCCGATCGATTTGAATCTTGTACTGAATAATTTCTCACACCGTTACCTATGGTCTGAACTAAAGAATCCTACGCGACGGTTTTTGAAGCTGCGAATTTCTCCCGTCAAAAATTCAATGTCATTGAAGGTACGACGACAATTCGCGTGCAGGGCTTTACGTTATAGAATGGCGTCTGGATTCGTGATTAAATAAGGTTTTACCACGAAAGGGTTAAAGCAGATCAGAAACTAAAGTCTAAAGGAAAACGGTGCCGGCGCTGTAAGAGTTTCACGTTCATAACCAAGGATTAAAGTGTTATTGCAAACCCCCGGCGAGGCAGACTCGCGAAATTAAAATAGGTGGGCTCGTACTAGGTACATATCCCTACCCCGACCCTAGCAGTAGCTGTTCGGCAAAAGTTTGCACACAGGATAACACCAGGAGCGATCGCGTCAATATTGAAGTCCGGAGATTGCAGTGAGGGGGCCCCCGACATATTTTACCTCACTCGCGCGTTGCCTTCGTAGCTTCGCACCATTTATTCCCCCCACTCCTCCCTACGAACCATGTGAAATTTTATCACGTCGGCATTTAAATGCAGTGAAATATTTTCCAATAAAATGACGAATTTTCTCGATTGGAGAAAAAACAAAAAAATAAAAATAAAAAAACTAGCTCGATGTCAAAACTTGTAACCTTTACTCGCTATATGTTTATAATATTTGCAGTCGGAAGGTCTTTTTTCATAGTTTCATTAAAAAAAAAAAAAAAAAGGGACAAACCGTCCAGCCATATATGTATATATATATACTTTTTATATAACGTCAGTCACGTTTCAATCAAGTACGTAAAGTCGTTTCAAAGTTTTAACTCCCCGACTTTTTAATGTACGTATATATGTAAATATATATATATATATATATATATATATATATATATATATATATATATATGCGCGTGTATATATACCTTATCAGTTTTAGACGGGGTAAATTAGATTCGGTGAAAAGTTATCCACGTAACTTTTTTTTTCTTTTTATCTTTGTTTCTTATATAACCGTAAGAAAATTTTTCCTCTCGTTTCTATATATATATGTATATTCCGAATCTTTTTTTTCTTATTTTTGATTTTTTTCTTCTTTCTTTCTTTCTTTCTTTCTTTCGTTTTCGTGTATTTTTTTTTTTTTTTTTCAAAAGAACTTTTTTTGAAAAAAAAGCGATGTAAATTCAACTACGTTTTTTCTGTACGTGACGATGAGGCTGATTGTGCAGAAGAGAATTATATTCTCAACATTCAGTATCAACAGTGACATAATGCGGCAGAAACAGAAACAGAAACAGAACCAGAACCAGAACCACCATCAAGCCTCGTATTTCACAGAGCGTTACCGGTAGCCAGAAATATATCGCATTACAAGGATAAAATAATAACGAGAATAACGAACGCTGGAATTTTAATTGAGGACTACTTTTATCTGTTTTTCGTTTTTTATTTTCATTTTATTTTCATTTTTCATCAAAACAGCACTCTAATCACCACAATCTCGTTTTATTACACGGAGGAATATCATTTTCTATTCTTTCATATATTCTCTGTGACGTAACGTATATTTCACTCTTTTTCTTTCATTGTTGAATTTTTTCTTTTTTTTTTCCTTCAATCTCTTTTTCCTTTCTCTTTTCCATCTTCTTTTGCTTTTGCTTCTTTTCACAGAAAAATACTACAAACGGATATATATACGAACTGAATATAATATGAATGTAATTTTATTATCCCTTTGTTTCCAGAAATTTAATTATCCTCAGACGTATATATAGATTCATTCTGGAAAACATATTTTTCATGTATATTATACGATGGACCAAATAAACCGACTATTTTTCTGCCAAAAAATTTAATCTCAAAACTTGTTTTTTTTTTTTTTTTCCTGATCAAATAACGAGCCTCGAAGAAACTCAGCTCTTTGACATTTTTTTTTCTATCTCAAGGATTAATCTACTTGGATAGATTCTGCGCGGCTGATTTTATGCGAAATTGAACGCTCTACAAAAAAGGTCTCTTGGCATTTTTCGATAAGTTCAACCGTTTCCAAGATATTCTGTTAATTCTGGTCGTATCATTCCATGAACATTTTTCGGCGATAAATCAAAAAAATTCGCCCTCTATCGACTCGAAATTTGGACTCGGCTCTTCTGAATTTCAAAAAGGTGAGATTTTTGAAAATTGACGATAATTTCTATCCATCCGATCGATACGAGGTACGAGATCGGAGGAATAAGAATGGTAAAACTCCGGTTCATTTTACACGATGTGAATTAGAGGGCCTCCAGTAAGTAAGGGGAGTAAGAAATACTAAATAGTAAGAAGAGGGGTACGTCGATACATCACATTCTCCGACAGTAAAATTGGCTCTCTCTGCCTTAAGGCGTGACTAATACGCGGATAGCCGTTCGTATGAAATTAAGTGCCTGAGCACGGCGAGTCAGAGTCCAGAGAAGAACAAGAACAAGAATAAGAATGAGAATGAGAATAAGAATAAGAATGAGAATAATAAAATCCGGACCGCCTCGCGGATGCTGGGGCATAATTTCTCGCGGATTTTAATCAGCGAATTTCATTTCACCCCCAGATATGGATTTCAGTAAAAACCAATCCCACAGTATCGACAGATCGAGCTAGGCGAGCCACGGTCAAAGAGGAAGGAGAATGAGGAAAGGTGGACTAAGAAATAGGGCGAAGAATCGGGCTTTGATATGCTAAATTCGAATTGATTTGACTAGAGATGCGTGAACGAGAGAAGACGAGGTGTATATATGCATGTGTAGAGAGAAGTCGAAAATCGTAGCGTGGTATAGGAATAAATTCCGATTTCCCATTTTCCCATTTTCCTTTGGTCAGGAAATAAATCGGCAAAAATTGTAGAGCAAGATTTTTTCCCTCGTCGAAAACGAGCGTTTCGAATTTTTGATACGCTTCTAAGCAGCGATAGTATTCCCGGCTTTATATGGACCAGTAAAACTTCCGATAATTCAACCTTTATACCTGCATGATGTAAGGCAGCGAGAAGGTGTTAATAATGTATAACTAAACTCGTAACACAGTTTGTCTTTAGAATAGCGCGTTGGTTTATCGAGCAATTTTCTTTGACAAACGCTATCCGCAGCACTGTGGAAAATTGAGAAAGTTATTATCGCCCAGGCAATGTACCAACCATCTACCTACCTACCTACCTACTTGCACACTTTTTATTCGCGAATGTTTGATGGGTTAAAACACAGAATTATAAGAGGTAATTTCTGCCATGCAGTTTACTTAAGCGACAAAGTTCACCGCTCGGGTTTCAAATTAAGTGGCGAAAAGCAAAGAACAGAAATATCATATTTTCCCACCGGCGAACTGCGCGGACGATTTATCGAGAGGCGCGAACAGATTCATGCCAATATCTCGCCCGGTAATGATTTCTCGGGAAAATCTTTCAGACAAAAGTTTTAGCGCTTGAATCAATGTGTCTTTTCTTACTCTTTATATTTTTTCGTACGGGTTAAGGGTTTCGAGAAAAATCAGGATTTGTGAGACGGGATGTGATTATTGTCAGATTTTTCGGAGTAAAAACTTTTTTTTTTATCACGGTTTTAATAAATTCGGGTTTCGTTCAAACCTCGAAACTCTGTAATTATCTCGAGCTGCTAATGAGGAAGGAAAAGAAATTTAGTCTTTCTGGGAGCTTTGAAAACGATGTATCGAAAAGCGGGGGGACAGATTTATAAGGATATCTCATCGTACGATGATTTCTCGGAAAAGTGTTTCAGGCGAAAGTTGTGGCAAATGAAAAAGTGCGTCTTTTGTATCCTATGAAGATTTTCGATACGGGTTCCGGTTTCCGAGAAAAATCAGGATTTGTGAGAAGGGATGTGATTTCGGTTGGTTTTTGGTATGAAATAAAATTTCATACGTAATCGTATGAATTATTGTCCAACTAAATCGGGTTTTTACTCAAGTCCTGAAAGGCTGTAGTTATCGAAAAGGACTGCAGAGATCTTGAGCGTCGATGAGATTGACTAAAGGTAAGTTTCCAATGTGCATTAAAACCGCGTGGTGTTCATTCCGAAGAAGGGAGTGCAGAATGAGCTTCGCGTTTATCTCTGGCATGATCTGGGCCCTCTCGCAGGGCAGACATCTACATTCAGAAACGATAAATAAGACGAAATGTCCGGAGAAAATTCTATACGCGATGGGCAAAACGGCGTAATTTTCGTTTCCTACTTGTCAGTTGTAAGATCGGAGCTCGCCGTTTACCGAAGGAGAAAGAGAATTTTGATTTATCGAATCATTCCGACCGCCCTGGGCCAATCAGCTATACCTTTTATTACGCTGGTGCAAACTTATCGAATATAACTACCGAGGAATCGATTTATATTTTCCTCAGAGCTACGTGTAACGACGCCGGGGATACATACTTGGAGAATCGATTTTTATGACGAAATAACTCGACGAATTTCTCGCTGTTTTCCTTATATTAATATTATACAACGTCAAACGATCGCTGATTGAATTAATTTGGAGAATTCAGTGCATGCGAGTATAATATGGACTCTGGGAGGAGATAGAGAACGAAATTCCATCGTTTAAGTGGGTCGACGAAACGCGAAACTCGAAACTCGGAACTCGAAACTCGAAACTCTCAACCTGCAAACACACACGAGATCTAGGGTTTATTCGCGAAATAACAAGTTGTTTGAAATACTTGAAATTTTCAAACTTTGCGCGGAACTAATTGCAGTCAACTAATCACAGAATAACTTCCAGCTGTTATACGCGATCCAAAATCTAATACCGAACCGCAAAATTCGCTTGGCGAAAAATTGCGTTTGCTATTTTCAAAGAACTTTCAAGTTTTTGGCAAATTGTCTCAAAAACGAGTTGACACAGACGTGTTTAAATTTTCAGGAAATAAAAGTGTGAGGAGAGAAATTAGAATTGAATTGTTCTTCCTCAAAATTTCATTCCAAAAACTACGAGATCAAAAAAATCCGCAATTCAGAGAAATTCAAGTTCAATAGATAGATAAGAATAATGTCCATGCCTCACGTTCTCGAAAGTCAAATGAAAGAAATGGAATTTGAATTTTTTGTGGAAAACTGTTGTATTTCGATGATTAAAAAGTGGCATTATCTTTTTGAGTAAATGAAAGTGTGAATAAAGAAATGGTAATTGAATTGTTTGTTAGTTAATTGAGTAGTTCTGGTTCCTCGCTCCTCTCCACATCTCTTTCTCTGTTATACCAGGAAGTTAAGAACAGTTATAACGCTTCGTTCTCGCCGCTGCATCAGTGGTACTTAATAGGTATTAATTCGATTCTTCGAAGATATCGACAAATGGATGGAATAAAATCCCAATTTAGATTCTTACGATAACTAAAATCCAACTGCTCCAGGCTCGCAGCTACTCTACTTCAAATAATAGTTTCCTCTAATGAAACCCGCGGCTAGATACGTGCTGCAGCGCAGCTATACGCCGTAAGAAAATTAAACCCACCTGAATCTCTGGTATTATACCTATAAAGAAATTCAATTACTTGTATCTCAAACAACGACATATATAACTGGATACAAATTAAAGAAAATCTCTCCTACCTTTCCGAAGAATAGTTTTTTCATCGTCTCATCGTCAATTCCAACTCAGCTGGTTTATCCTCGATCCAATAACACCCTTCGATTCCGTGAGACTCCTCATACTCGCACATGTAATCATATTTTTATAATTGTTTTTTAATCGCGTTAGGAGGCGATTTTTAGAGCGATTGGTATGTTTCCCTGCTTTTGCATGTATTAGAAAAGATTTTTATTTGTTTTATCGAGAAGGTATTATATATACGAGATTGCGCCTCTTTGTTCTTTTTTTTTTTTTTAGATTTCTTTCTTTCTTTTCCCCAGGTTTATTAGAATTATTACCTTTTTTTTTCTGATTGGTTTTTCATTTCGCTTCATTTCACTCCTAAATTCGTTTCGCATCGTGAAACCTATTGTACCTACCTACCAGGCGGCTATCCATTGTTCAACTTATTCAATATGAAGATCCCATATTTCCATTCGAATTAATAATACAATTGAAATAAAATTCACGAGACTGAGACTGATTTCTACGGATTTATGAAAAGAATAATCGATCGCGTCGTAGGATACAATATCGTAAGGATGCTGCGGTATACGATATTCCAAAGTATATTACACACTCACGATTACGATTCGAATCAAAGTTTTCTCATCGTTGCGGGAAAGAAGCTAAAAAGCGATAAAGAAAAAGAAAAAATAAAAATGAAAATAAAAATTGCAGACAGACGTGTTACTGGTTCCGTTATATCCTCGCTTTTCTCACACGAGGAGGTAAGATCCGCTTATTACCGCAAAGCGGTAAATGAATCGAGGGTAAATATCACACTGCTTATATACGAGGGTGAAACGTATCGTATATAAAATTTCAAGCAAAGAAATGACGAAAATATTCAAGCATATTCTCCCCATCCAAAATTCATCAGCTGCTATTTTTTCATCCCTTGTGTTCCTCCTCGAAATTTCAGTATATATGTAATAATATCTGGGTTTCTTGTAATTCAAAATATTTCCATTCCGCCCCTGAGATGCCAGTTTTTATGATACATTTCCCCTATTAGCTTGTATTATTTTTTATCGAATCGGTTAAGAACGGATTGCGAACGTTTGGAAAATATGTTTTTCTTTTCTACAAAAGGAAGTCATTTTTTTTGCTATCAAACTGCGATTCACGTTTTAAAGAGAAACTTTCGAGGCATAGAATAGCGTGTGATTAGCATATACACAAATCGGATCTTATTTAACCATGTTTTCGGATTTAGCATGCATGTCGACGCCACATAGACTCTCGGAATAAAGATTTCGAACTGTTTGGATATGAGAGAGAGAGAGAGCCGGGATTCGATTTAGGGAAAATTCTCACGACTTTTTGAAATCCCTCGAAAAATTTCGATACGTAAATCATCAAGTTTTCTGTTTCTGTTTTGGACTAACGATAGTTATAAATAATTTCTCGTTTTGGAATTCGTGAGACGTTCTTCTCCGTCGATTCGTTAATTAGTGTATATAAAAATGGAGAAAATAAAAGATTGATAAATCGGTATTGATTTAACGTGTCGGATAATACCCGGTCTATATGTGCGTGTGGTTTGTTTCGCGGTTTCTGTCTTGTACCAAAAGTTTCGTGAAGGAATTTCTTTTCAGATAGAGACTCGTGACTTTCTTACTAAAAATCTACCAAACGATTTGCATATTATTCGTCCGAGGAGCCCGTAGTCACGTTCGGAAGAGATTTTCACCGATTTTTTCAAACAGCTACTCGAGTCGCTGCAGTATGTACCTACAAGAAAATGATTCCAATCGATGCACTAAACTCATCGAAAAATGAGTAAAAATCTAAAAATTGAAACAAGAAGAAGAAGATTATTGAGAAGTTATTCGAATTCGGAAGAAAAAAATAAAAAAACACGTGTTTTTTTTTTTTTAACTTTTTTATTTTCATTTTCATAAAACAAGGTTACGCGAGGAACTTCGTAATGACCTCGTTTCTCTCTGCGGTATAGAAAAACATAATAAGAGTATGTATTGTCGGGCTGGGCTTCCGCACAGCTTCTGTGCAGACAGTGAAATCTCTTTTGAGGATTTTTGACATGCTTTGAATAGCGGAGGTGTCTTTGGTTATGAGTTATGACGTGAGATGAATGCGAAGGTGTCGAGTTACGGGTCTCTGATTTTTTTTTTTCTTTTTTCGTCCCATTTTTATCCTCCTGTTTTTTACCTTTTTTCTTCCTCTTCTGTTCCTTTTCCTTTTTTCTTCTCCTTTCTCACTGGCCGGGCGGCATTGTTTCTTAACCCGTAATCCTAGGCGCTATTCCGATCAATGCCGAGGTTCTCAAGCTCTGGGAAGGGCCTGTTTCCGAAATCCGATGAGGTACCGACGAAAAACAGCCTTCCCCCCATTTCGAACTTACCTAATCTCAGAGGAAATCGAATTATCCGAAAAACTGGAAGAATTCATAAACTCGGCCCAATTTCGAGAGTGAAAACTTTCCCGGCGACGAAGCGACGCGACGCGCTCCGGTTATTTCGAAACGCGGTTTAATACGTTTGTAATTGCGCCGAGGGTTTCGATAAATTTCAACCCGACGTGAATCAAACTTGAATTAGGCTAATTGCGATCAAACGACGTAATGACGTAATAGTTTTATCCGTTTATCCGGCTGAACTGCCCGCGTAAATTGAAAACCCGATTCCGATGCGAAAAGTTTAACGGCAGCTGCCAATGCGAATTGTTATTCGATGACACCCTAATCGTAGATTCATTAGACCACGTTTAGAACCGATAACTAATAACGGCGTAATATAACCGCGACTTTTGCCCAAAAGACGGTCGAACATCCGATGAAATTCGAAAAAACTCTGAATCGCCTGTTCATTCCCGAGCCGACGTATTCCTCTAAAAAAACCGAACAGAAGTTCCGAAAACGAAAATTCCGAGGCTGTAGTAGTTTTCGAATAAAAGCGAGTCGAAGCCTAGCAGCGCGTAACGGTCACGCAGCCGCGAGACGCCACCGCCAGGCGGCGCACGGACTAGCGCCGCTGTGATTGGTCGGAACTTGAATTCGCTCTAATTCAAAAACTATGAGAGCCTCGAATTTTTCGCTGGTACAAATTCGTCGTGATTTTTGACAGAGAATACACGCAGAGTGGAAACGTGGACGAGTCTCGCTCGCTCTGTGCAGAAATTTGTCTATTTTAAAGGCTGCGGTTAAACAGCGAGCCGAGTTCACGCGTGAGGATTGCGAAGCGGACTTTCTCTTACTTATATAGAGATTCGCGTTGTTGATTAACGATAATCGATATGTCTTCGAGGATATGCACGACCCGGGTTTATCTCCGTATGTTAATCGCGTTTGTATCGAGGTAGATGATCGAATAACGTGAAGCTAAGACCACGTAACGTGAAATTCTCAACTTTTGATCATTTTTCTAGAATACGGACGACGGAAGTGGGTCAAGAAAGTCTTGCACTATACACACGTGTGTAAATATCTACAAGATGAAGTCGTACGAGCTTTAGACTCCTGGAATAGCGATATGTCAATTCTCTATAAAACAGCTACAAGTTAGTTCTGTGTTTCTTGGAGCCGTGTGGGCGTCATTGTGAGCACGAAACATCTCGTCCATTTCGTAGAAGTCGGAAAGACCTCTGTTATTCGATAGGAGAGAGTTCGTACAACGATGTTTGATGGAAATCTTCGAGTTGAATGAGGCTTCGATGAATCGAGTAGGATTTTATTTTTCACCGTTTTTTAAGTCGGGAACAAAAACGGAAATGAAAATTGGCTTCGCTGAGTTTCGACACATTTTTTAGCGCTGCAAAATTTCTATCGGCTCATCGGAGGTACATGAGGTGAAATTAAAATCAAGTCTCTGCTGATATTAGCTCAATAAAGTATACAGCGAGGTTCGAAGGTGAATTCCTCTCTGTAACGGGAGCGGGGTGTGAGGAGGAGGAATAAAAGGAAGGAAGGAAGGAAGGAAAAGAAAATCTTTACCTCTTAAATTATTTATTCTAATTACACCGTGCTCCCTTCCTCTGGCCGGGAAGCAATAAAGCTTCTCGGAATTTGTGTATCGATTTGAAAAGTATAAATTTTAAGTAACACATAGCTAATACCAGAGAGGAGAGTTCCCGCAGGTGCGTTGCCCACCCTGATATTGAAAATTCCAGGACGAATAATACACACCGTAAAATTATTAAAGGAATTTTTCTTTTTTTTTTTCTTCTTCTGTCGAGGAAAAAAATGTATAAAATAATAACAAGCAAATAAAAATGAGAAAAAATAAGAAACGAAGTAAAACGAGGGACGATTACATCGGAGAGGAGGAAAAGCCCGTCTCCTCGATTCAAGGTATACATGCGAGTATCGAGAATTCGAAAAATCTCTAGTTTTTTTCAATATCCCAGGTCGATTTTGAATCGTATGTCAAAACCTGATCAGAAATGCGAATTTTAACTGGAAGATTTTGGGGGAAAAATAAAGAGAAGAAATCGGTTTTTATTCTTTTTTTTTCTCTCTCTCTAACCTGAACGAAAATTTGTTTTTCGAAACTGGCGAAACTATGTCGCTCGAAGACGGGAAGAAGAAGAAGCGAAAAAGAAGAAGACAGGAAAAAGAAGAAGAAGAAGAAAGGTCCTGTATGACGAGAATTGAAAATAGTTCAAATCCTCTAACAGAAGAAAGAACTCTGAAACTACGTGAAGACGGGGGATAGTTTATCCTGAAGAAAGTGAAGAAACCCGTTCCCGGAAAGAGGTCGGGCTCATTTAAACTTACCAGCCAACTTTTTTTGCCCCCTCCTGTACCTACCATCATCGCGGTTAGAAATTGGAATCCTGCAGTGTTCTTCTCGCAATGTATTTCCGATTTTTTTCTCTTCTTGTTCTTCTTTTTTCCCCACCCCTATTTTCGCCGTTCCACCCTAGAATGAAAAATGGTTAAACGAAACGAAGAACCCTGTCCATCGAAAGGTTGAAAATGAGAGAAATTAAAAAAAAATGAATAGAAGTTTCTATTTTTTATTTAATCACAAAAAATGACTAAAAAAACCAAAAACAATGGAAGGATGATTTTTCGAATAATAAAAACATCCCCTTTCATCCCTTTGCCCATAGGATAGACAAAAAATGACGGAATAATAGCGAAAAAAAATGAATAATTGGAAATTTTTTAGTCTTGTTAATTTAAAAAATTTCATTTTCATTGGGGGCTCTAAAGGCAACCCTGTTTCATTTTGTATTCACCTGATAAGCAATAGCTCCGGCGTAACGTATAGGGAGTAAAGTAAAGATATCCCCAGGTTGAAAGTATAATTTACTTGGTCGTAAAGCAGTTAACTAGGTAGGTGGGTATAACATTGCTGGTCACGTGGTACTGGTTAGCAATATTTACAGCCCCTTCGTCTCTGGGGTTGTAAAATTAAAAATAATATCCCTAGTGAACAGCGGAGGCAAGATTGTAAGTAAATTATACAGTTAAAATCTGCTCTTACAATTTTTAAGACCCGATAGTTTCGAGCAAGTGGATAGATACATGCATTGGTCATTTTATACGCGATGGAGAAAAAATGGGAAATGGAATATCCCGTTCAAGTTCAAGTTCAAGGATCTCGAGATTGACCGAGAAATTTCAAGCGGAGCCTCTGGAGATTTATTACCGAGTTTTTTGCGGACAGTTGAATAATTCTTTTTTTACTTTTCATTTCGTTTGATTTTTTCTTTTCTTTATTTTCACCTTCTTAATTACCAGGTGATACTCGGGAGTTTGAAAGTCGCGAGGTGGTTGCAGCACGCAGGTCCGTCGAGCCTTGGAACTCTGATACTGATGCTAATTACACTAAAAGGACAAACAGGTTATAGAAAAAATCGAGCAAAAGCGTACATCCCAGATCCATTTGCATGTCTTTACTTCGAGGAATTCAACGTTTCGTACGAAACAGAGTTGAGCTGAGGGAAGGGCTATCCAGCTTAATGAAGGCGGAGGAGTGAATTTTAATGTTGAAAAATCAGGGAAGGAAAAGGACGAGTGGGAATTAAAGGAGGAATAAAGGGAACTCGATCAAATTAAGCTGTGGCCAATAAGTGGAATGATAATTAAGGGGCACCACTGGTATGAAATTTTGAAAGAACCGATTTTTTTTTCTCTTTTCATATTTCAAGTCTATACCTTGAAAAATAACATACTGAAATTTCAAGTGCATATCTCGAATAGTTTTTGAGTTACAGCCATCCGAAGAGCATTCGAAAGTTGCGTTAGCTCAGGGACCGTGCCTCAGTTATTGTTCGGGAAAGTCATTATAAAAAAACCTACAGGTGTCTTTCGAAGAAGAGGAAGGAACATCGTATGGGTTTGGAATAGCAGATTAGCAGTAGACGTGATATTTCTCGACTTATAAGTTATGACCATGAAATCAGTCGCTTAAACTTTAAACGCGTTTTTCTCGAAGCTACATTTTTCAAATTTCCTGCAGTTATAACCCGAAGACAAATCATCCGATCGACTTGATTCTTATTGCAGCTTCTTTTATATAGTTTCTCCATGCGATGATCCTCCAGTTTTCCGATCGAATAAAAAATGTCACTTTGGCGGACCAAAAATCATCAAATTTTCGCGTGAAATTTGAAACTTTTTTTAAAAACTCCGCCACTTTGTTAAATTTCAATTATTTTTTTCGATCGAGGGTCATTGTACGGGAAACACCTTCTAGTTTAATAAACTCTTTGGTTTTTTTCATTTCGGGCAATGTGAAGGTCGCTATCACTGCAGCAGTGGGAGGACTTTTTTGGAGCCTTGGAAGATTGCGAATAACTCGCTGAATCTTCAATTTTTTTGTCCAAAAATTTTATCATGTATTTATTATATATCCACAAATACGTCTTTAAAACATTAAAACATTCGATGCAGTAGTTTTCTTTAAAAAAATTCCCAAAAATCACCTTATTTTTTCGTTCAGTCACACTAGTGATGCCCCTTAACGATTGGTTCATGCGTTTGACAAATAGAAAAGCGAAAAGGATATCAGGATCTCATCTCTCGGTGTATTGTATATCGAAAAAGTTCCGCAGATATTTGGAAAATTACGGTTATTAGTAACCGGCAAAGCTGTTATTTTCTCCCCTAAAACTCGCCGGAGAATTTACTTAAATTTCATTTAAAATCACTGTACGAGATACAAATCTGTGGATCTATACTATAACGTATCATCAAAATCCTTTCCTTCCTTGATCCTTGCTCGCCCCTGCTATGTAATAACAAAATAACACACCTTCCTGCACTGGGGAGATCCAGAAGCTTTCCAAGGCTCACCTGCCGCTGCAGGTGGGTATAATTTAATAAACTGGGTCAAAAGGGAGGAATACTTCCGAATTATATCAGAGAATAATAAAAGAGAAAAATTGACGAGAAGAAATCCGGTGGCAATACGTCGATGTTCATTTATTATTTTTTATTTTTATTATTTTTCGAAAATTAGATCGGGATAAAAGCAGCCCCGAAGCACAAAGCGGTGCACGAGCTTTTAATTGAATGATTATACGATCAGAAGCAAAATCTCTGGACCGATGAACTAATCATTTCAATGCAGGGCAGTAATCGCGGAGGTCAATTATTATATTCGGACTAATTGATAGGATTGAAAAGCTTTTGACGAGATTTATGAGGCTTTCATTATTATTATTACGATGCGGGTCGTTGCGGGGGATGAAGAAATTAAATAAAAGTAAAACAAGCTGCGAATTTCGAGTAGAAATTTTCCGACATTGATAAATACCAATTTTTGTCCAAAAAGTTCAATTCGCATCAAACGAAAAGAAGAAGAATAAAAAAAAGGAAAATTATCAGTATTAGGAAAAAATGGAGTCTCCTTTTTTTTCTTTTCATAATCAAAAAACTACCCAATCAATCGATCTCCAAATTTAATCAGACTCAGGTTGGACCAAATTCTGTCGATTGAAGTGAGATTCCTCAAAATCCCTCGATCCGTTGCCGAGATATGAATTGTCAAGAACAGAAAAAAATGTTTCGGTGTCAAATCCGTCTGAGAATTGGAATATAATTCTTTGATTTTTATTCTAAAATGGTGAATTTGTAAGAAAAAGTCGATTTACATATATATATTCAATATCGCATAATGAATTTGCATTTGAAAATTGTTTTTTGCACAAAAAGTAAACGCCCTCGTCTGCAGGTACGTATAGCAATAGTTTGCAGTGTCGTATGTACGTATAGTATTTCGCCTAGATATATAGCTATATAAATGGTGTGGCCGTAGGATCGTGTCTCGGATATATTCATAAACCTTAAAGATATGTATCTCTTTAGTGGCAATCCTTTACGTAACAATATTTTCTCGATTATGCCACCGTCGAACCATATACGGATGTTGGTTCACATATGCGATATCCGCGCCTCTTATATATCTATACAGCAGCAACAATATATATATACATATAAGGTATAAAATATCTAGAAATCATTGAGTAAGAGAATACGGTGCATAATCTTAGCGAGGAGAATCTGCATGGCGCCTAAATTATGATATCTTCTTCCCTGATTAAAAGAAAAAATGAAAAACATAAAAAAAGAAGAAAAAAACAACAACAACTGAAAAATGAGGGAAACAAAAAGTGAAAGGAAATGAAAAGAAATTAGGCATTCGCAGAGATTGGAACCAAAAAAAAAAAAGGGGAACAAACAATGAGGAGAAGGACGAGGGTCCTGCTTTCTGGTTCCTTTACTCCGCGCATTGATGAAGAGGTTTTAATCATGGTCAGCGTTGTTCGCGTGTATATATACTCGTCTGAGTAATTGATAGGGGAATGATAAAAATTTGGAAAAAAGAAAAGAAAAAAAACGTGGGTGGAAATAAAAATGTAACGAAACGGGAGCATCGGTGAGTAAAATGAAGAAAAAAAAGAGAGAGAGAGAGAGAAAGGTTTTCGCTAGAAAGCTCCCGAAAGGGATCAGCGAAAAAGCTTTTTAGGGGTAGTATACGCGTGCTCAAAAGTGGGACGCGACTCGGTGTACCTAGGCTTGTACACATCTGTATACCGGTGCCGTCCATTGTTTATACTTTATGAAACGGTACAGTGGGAGATATTGAACTGTTGAACAGATGCCTACCTACCCCCGAAGAGAGAAAACTGCGGGGAAATAAAAATGATGAAGAATAAGAAGATGAACGAAGGGAGGATGGGAAGGGGGGAGAAAAAATGGACACGTGGACCGCGAACGAGGATGGTCCTCCAGGTCCTCTGAGAGCGCATGTATGCCGAGGCCCTCGGAATCGAGGATACGACGTTATATACTCTCCGTGGTGTATACGTAGAAAAGGTTGCGTTGCGTGGCTGTCTCATCGACTCGCTCGTAAATCAAGATATCGCGTTTATTTTAAGTCCCATACATCCGCGGAACGGTCTCACCGTAAACTCCGTACGGTTACTAAAAGAGCCTGAAAGGTACGTAGGCAGGTACTTACCCACGGCGTACTGATATTACAACGTTTTCGATAAGTTAAGCTAATGCGAGCCGAGCGCAAGGCTTTCGGATCAAACCGATTCTCGTACTCTCTCGGAGGTATGTATCGGGATCCTCGATGTTTCCAACCTTATCAATTATCTCGGACGTCATTCTACCGCGATAGTTCAGAGTCTTAGCTCGAGGGACGATATTGCGGTACAAGAAAATTCCGGGATCATTTAGGGGATCATTCTGGCTTAGACGCTCGAAGAAAAGACTAGTTTTATGAATTCTTTATGAGAATACTATTACAGATATTGATATGAGGTTTATTCGGCTCGACGAATACACTTTTGAAAAACACAAAAAACATCTGTTTTGATTTTTTTTCACACTTTTTACATACGTAAACAACGGGTGAACGGACCTCCTCAAAAAGTTGGTGTGTCGCTGGCGGCGTTGATAACTTGATAACGGCTCGTCCAAAACGAAAAAACCAAAAATATTTAAGTTCAGTTTATCAGTGGCTCTAGCGCATTCTATGGAAATTGATATTTATTGATAAATAACAAAATGGCCGACATTGGAAGAAAAAAACGAAAAAATTAGTTTTTTTTCGCTGTTTTTGGCCCAAAAAAATAGTAAAAATCAGAATTTGGATTTTTCCATAGTATGCGCTAAAGCTACTGATATACTGAACCTAAATATTTTTGATTTTTTCGTTTTAGATGAGCCGTTATCAAGTTATCAACGCCGCCAGCTACAAACCAACTCTTTGAGGTCCCGTTGCTTACGTATATAAAAAGTGTGAAAAAAAATGAATACAGTTGTTTTTTATGTTTTTCGAGAGTGTATTTGTCGAGCTGAATAAACCTTATATCGATATCTATAGTAGTATTTTTATAAAAAATTCATAAAAATAGTCTAAACCAGAATGACCCCTTAAAATTCCCTGGAAAATGATATTTCGATAAATTATTCTAAGATTTTTCATCACCGAGTGATATATTCGATCCTGAATCGCTAATTTGCTAATTTTTCACCTCACCCACACGCGACGTTCTTCTAGATCTGATAAATGAAAAATCGGTGAAGAAAAAACAGAAGAAAAAATAATAAAATGAAATGAAAAATTAAAAGCAGGCTTTCGGAGGAAAAACTTCAAGCTTTGAAATCCTCGTTTTCTGAATTTATTGCTTCAACTTGCCACCGAGTTAAATTAAAGCAGTTTATTTCTTCGGATTTCGAATCCGAAGCGGACTGTTAATCCTTTTCCCGAATTTGTATACCAGAATTATTATCCCGCTATCTCTCTTTTTTTTTTCTTCTTCGTTTGACACAAATTCTTATGTACCCTGTTCGAACAATTTTAGCTAATGGACAGATAGAGCGGATCGAGTCGAGACTCGGGGTAGTCACAATCTTCGCTCTTTTAGACGGTTTAATGCACGTCATAAGACACTGATACCGCTCCTCCACGGACAGGACCCAAAACCCATATTTGTCAAGGTCCGATCCCGCAACCGGTGAGAAAATACTCATCGTCAGATTGGGTTCTAAATTCACCGGGCAAAGAGCCTCGAGTAATAATTCAGGAGATAAACCGAATAGAGTAATTATTATCCTTTCAAACTGAGGAATTTGATAAATGAACGAGTAAGGATCTCAGAAATTTGTATAAAAAAATTACAATTGTCTTTCTCCCGAAAAATCGAATTCCACAAACGTTTCCACTTCAGAAATTATACGCCAAATTTTTTATATTCCTTCACATCGCGTAATTTTCTTTTTTGTATTTCTCTCTTCTCTTCTTTCTCTCTTCAGTATTTATATTTCATTTTCAAGATGCACTCCGACCAACGTGACGTTACCCATTATTGGTTTTCCTCTGGCAATGAACGCGACTGCTTGTAACCGACAGATGGTGTCATAGGGTGAATTTCTGGGACACCCCAAACTTTGACGTACTATATACTATATGCCATACTGTGTTAGGTACGTACGAAATAAAAGAGAGACAGAGAAAAATGAGTGGGAGTCTATTGTAATCCGAACATTTGACTTCGAGGGGTTTAGTCCAACGTTTGAATACTCTCGATGATTTTCATTGCTCCGATTCTCTGAGAGAAAGTGAGTTTTGCAAAAGACGCGATTCTTCGAACGCTTCGATTCACAGGAATTTAGGAAACTTGTCGACGTTTGGAAAATTCACATCCCAAACTCCAGACCTCTGAGAGTCAGAAGATCCGAAAACTTTCGATGATCGATCACCTCTTCTCGGTTTTTGTCTGTCTTATTGTTTCGATGCCGAAACACTGAATTTCAAATTCCGGAGTTTTGGCCTTTCGGAATTTTCAATCTCCTGTATTTCTTTATTTGAAGAATTTTTTCGAGTCTTCCATGCAGGTTCCCGCAGTATAAATATTCCCGTAATTTTTTCTCTCCAATTTTTTTTTTTTTTTTTTCTGTTTTTCTGAGTAATTGCATGCGATGATAAATTTTAACGATACTGCGAAGTAGAGAATTGAAATTGATCTATACTCCTCGATAGAGATATTATATAATAGTTTCCGTTATTTTATGGGCTCAAAATAGCCTCGTAAATAGAAAGGAAACAACAAAAAAAAATTGAAAATAAACAATTTTCCCTAACAATTTCTAGCAAATCGATTCCTGCCGGTATTCCCAGTCTGCATATATACCATAGTGACGTGTAAGCTCCGGTAGTTTAATTTAACTGCCTTACCTAGACACCTGTTTCAGCTCCCACTTCAATTTCGTCTATTTTTATCTAGATTTTTCGATTTCGTCTCTCTGTGTTAAGAAAAAAAAAAAGAAAGAAAAAAATAGGAAGAAGATGGCAATAATCATTCACGTGGTTATTACATATTATATTATAAGTACACGAAGAAACAATGAGAAATTTTCTCAGGCTTTATAGGTGGTAGGATCCACACCATCGTTGAGGATAACTTATATATCCCTCGACGTGTGCAACAGCTCTCGCCGAAGCTTGCGGAGGTGTTGGTGCAGCGTTAAACTGGTTTTATGCGAAGAGAATTCTACAATAATTACCAACCATTACACACCAAACAGACAAACCCTTGACCAATGGTGAACTGTTACGTTCTTTGCCCGTAATTCTAGCCACTCGACCACCACGCTGGTATTTCTCGCTAACCACAATCCAAGGGTTAAATTAATACAGGTATTTTAGGAGCTGGGCCACTGCGTGTGTGGTTTGAATTCATTATTTATTCTAACGCACATATATATACGTATATACATAAATATATATACAAAAACTCGTCCTTTTCTACGAGGAATGAGAGGAACTTGAATTTATTATTCAAAATCAGGAATTCAAAAATTAAATTTACAATTTTTATACCCTAGAAACTTAAACTTATAGCGTTCAAGTTTAACGAAGACATGCGCCTCATCTTTTCTTCTCTATATGTGCGAAATCCTGTGAGTTTCAATTTTCTTCCTCCTCTTTTTTTTTCACAATTTCGTTCAGATCCTTCGAAGAATTTGACTTCGTAAATTTGAAAAAATACTATACTATAGAGAGATTTGGAAACGTCGGGTTTTCATTGAAATAAATTGGCAGGGGTCATTTTTTTCGATAAAAAATTAAACGTATATATGAAAATTGATATTTTGGTTAAAATGAACCAACGAACGAACAGTGAGACTATATTTTTCATTTTTAATCGATGATTGGTGTTTCTTTTTTCTTTTTCTTTTTCTTTTTTCTCATCAGCGAATATCACGACTCACCCTGTGTTACTCTCGAGTGCATACTGCAGCAGAAAATAGGTACGTGGTACTTTCACGTGAACTTTGAACACTCGTCCTCGTGCCAATTGCCGGGGTAGAGTAGAGAGAGACTGGCTTCGGTTAGTTTTACTGCCTCGATTTCTTTCCCACCTTTAGTAACGAACCGAGCCGTTTTTATAACCACCATTTTTTTTCATCCCATATATACTTTAAAGATGAGATTTGGCTTATTTTTTTCTTTTGTTCTTTCAATCAAAAATTCTCTTCAGCATATCTATCCGATGAATGGATAATTTCATGATCTTTCAAAGAACGATTTAATCATATTTTTATTTTATTTTATTAAAAGATTAACTGTTTTTTTGTTCTTTGTTCACGATACGATAGAAGATTGTATAAAATATATATATAATATACAAGTTTGGTAAAAATTCTACTACAACGATAAGTGAAATCGATCACTCGGGATTATATATATCTATATATACGTACGTCAATTCGTGATACTATGTGCGCAGATATTAATTAGCGAGTCTCCCGTTTACCACAGATCGTATATAGGTACGTAGAACCACTGACAATTAACCATGTATCGGTATAATTCACTTATCTCAAGGTATATCTAATTGTTACAACTAATTGGATTAGCCTCTGCAACTCGCTCAGCTGTACTATAATTACTGAATCTCCATTACACACGTATACATTTAATATAAAATATGCCATATCGTCATAACTAGCCAAACTACAAGAAAGAAAAAACAAATCAAAAAAATATAATATCGTATGACGACAATATGTTAAATAGTCGTATACCAAATTTCGTTCAGATATTATCTCGAGCAATACGAAAGTTGTGACAGATTTTCGAAAATATTTTCCAAACAGGGGGATGTAGAAAAAAAAATTATTCTCCAGGTTAGAATGAATATAATTCGGTAAATATTTTCCCTCGCACAGTTTCGAGGCGAAGGATCTTGGAGCTAAGAAATAAAGAGAGAAAAAGAAACTGTTGAAAATGATATAAAAAGGCGTTTCACATTTCGCTTGTCGATAATTACATACGTATGCTCGCAGTCACACTTAGGAATGAGGATCGTACCTGGATAAAAGGGAATATCAGTACTCCACGCATGTATGGATGCACGGCAACGCGTGTTATATAGAGGCGTGTAAGTATAAGAGAGCGGAAATTATTGCAAGATGCAATTTGCGATGAGGGTCCTGCGAGGTATAAATGCAGAGAGAAGTCGAGTATGCCCATGGATGATGCGGGATGATTTCCACCGAGAGAACCTATGCTGTGGCATAAGGCATTATGAAAATTTCTCATCCTTTCCTCGAACGTTATGATGCTAAGAATGTCGAATGGCAAATGCACGCGGTCTAACACTCTGTGTATAAATAAATAAATAAGAATATATTATTCCATACGATTATTAACCTCTCCTTTTCTATTTCCTATACTCCGCTCCCAGTGCATATAATTATCTCACTAATCGCATGGGTGCAGCAGCCTGTAGTTACACCTCTCTGTTATTACAAGCGGGCTATTGTTTCTCGAAAAATATTGTCCAATTATTTATACCAAGGTATCGAGTCTAGACCGAAAAATTTCACCATTCTTCGACGAGAATCGACTTAGAGAGAATAAAATGTTTTTTTTTTTTTTTTAAACAAATCGAATTAGAATTGTGACTTTTTTTTTTTTTTTAATCATCATTTCGATGATGAAATTATAGATAAAAATCGAGGTGGAAAATAGTTTAATCGTTTTACATTAGATAAAGAGATGCAGAGTCGAGAGGGAAACATGTGGAAAGGGAAATCCCTCGTGGGCGGTAAAGGTGTACAGATGTACCGGTCCACGTATGAGGCTGTGTAGATACCATTTACATGATGTAACCGCATGGTTAAGATCGACTCTGGTCCTTCCTAGTTCACAGGTAGGTCGATGTAGGCATGGTTACGTATGCGCGCAGTGTCTGTAATTAATTATACTGTCATATTGCGAAACGATTGGAAATTGAAAATTGAAAGTGATTTGGAATTGATAATTAAGTGTTGAAGATTGAAAATTGATCGTTGAATGTCGAGACTGTAATCTCAATGTTGAAAATCATTCGGAATCCATGATTGAATGATGAAAATTGAAAATTAAATGTCGATAGTGATTTGGAATTGATAATTTGATGTTGAAAATTGATGATTCAATGTTCGAAATTGAGAATGATTTAGAATTGATAATTGATCAAAGTTGATAAAAGTTGATAATGAGTCGGAATTGGTATATAATTGAATGTTGAAAATTGAAGATCAAAAGTTGATAACGATTTGAAATTGATAATTGAATGTTAAAAATTAAAAATTGCAAGTCATTTAGAAATGAAAATTGATGATATTGAGAATTGGAAATAGCGATTAATTGAAAATTAAATGTTGACAGTGATTTTGAATTAATAATTTGATGTTGAAAATTGATGATTCAATGTTCGAAATTGAGAATGATTTAGAATTGATAATTGATCAAAGTTGATAAAAGTTGATAATGATTCGGAATTGGTATATGATTGAATGTTGAAAATTGAAGATTAAAAGTTAATAATGATTTGAAATTGATAATTGAATGTTAAAAATTGAAAATTGCAAGTTATTTAGAAATGAAAATTGATGATATTGAGAATTGGAAATAGCGATTAATTGAAAATTAAATGTTGACAGTGATTTGGAATTGATAATTTGATGTTGAAAATTGATGATTCAATGTCAAAAATTGACAATGATTTAGAATTGATAATTGATCAAAGTTGATAAAAGTTAATAATGATTCGGAATTGTTATGTGATTGAATGTTGAAAATTGAAGATTAAAAGTTGATAATGATTTGAAATTGATAATTGAATGTTAAAAATTAGAAATTGCAAGTTATCTAGAAATGAAAATTGATGATATTGAGAATTGGAAATAGTGATTAATTGAAAATTAAATGTTGATAGTGATTTGGAATTGATAATTTGATGTTGAAAATTGATGATTCAATGTTCGAAATTGAGAATGATTTAGAATTGATAATTGATCAAAGTTGATAAAAGTTGATAATGATTCGGAATTGGTATATAATTGAATGTTGAAAATTGAAGATCAAAAGTTGATAATGATTTGAAATTGATAATTGAATGTTAAAAATTAAAAATTGCAAGTTATTTAGAAATGAAAATTAATAATATTGAGAATTGGAAATAGCGATTTTAACTACCGTAAATAAGAATTGAAGAATTGAAACTTGATAATTGAAATTGAAAATCGAGCATTGAGAGTTGAAAATCGAGGAATTGAAACTTGAAAATTGAGCATTAAAATTGAGAATTGGTACATGAAGATTGGAAACTGAAAATTGGAAATTGGAAGTAATGGAACTTTTCAATTGAAACTTGAAGATTGAACAGGAAAAATCATTGAAAACAAAGAATTGAAAATCAGAAATCAAGGCTCAAGAATCGAGATATAATAATTGACAAATAGATTCTGTAAATTGACAAAAGCAAATGGAACATAAGGGAATAGTTGAAGATTGAGAATTGAGAATTGAGAATAAAGAATCGAAACTTGAGAATGATTAAGCAAGGGTATGAGAATTGCCGACTTGTAACCGAACCCTAAAAATTGCGAATTGCAAATCAGCAATTCAGTCAATCCATAAAAACAAATTATTTGAAAAAATTGCGTTTCGGCAATTGACATGTGTTAATTGCAAATCAGGAATTTTGTTCTCGAGCCCAAATAACGATAGTAATAATATACGAATAATCCCGAATGAGGTACGAAGTAGAAAATGGAATAAAACGTGTGGGTAGATATTCATACCCTTTCAAAGAGATGTATCCGCGCGGATCTGTAGAGAATAAAAAATCGTACCTCGAGAGAAACGGTCAAACGTTTTTGGGAGCGGGTCAAGCGGTATCTGGATCAGTTGAATCGATAGTATATCAGTTTTAATCTGCACCTTCGGGCTCTATAATGCTCTCGGAATACATATGCGGTCTGCCCAAGGGTCAGCCACGATACATTCATCGTTGAACGCAGGTCTGTAACGCGGATTTAGCCAACAGTACCGAGTTTGGTCAAAGGCATATCGTGCCATTCACATACACGTGTGTGTATTCGGAAATTACACACCTAGAGGAGACTATATACCTCGAATACTCGGCTATCACCTTCTAAACCACAATTCTGAAAAGCAAGAAATTCAAACGGTAAGTCTCCTCACTTTTTATCCAAAAATGACTGTCATTCATTTTCAATTTCAATTTTTCACTGATTTCGAATACCAAAACTTTTTCGTACTAGTCGAATACTGATTGAATAAGATTTTCGAAAATCTAGCCCCAGGAAAAGGATCGGATTTACAGTTTTTGGAAAAATGTTCGCCTTTTTTTAATCTCGAATAACTTTGCGATGAAAAATCGAAGAGAAATTTTTAAAACTGGATATCGAAGCTCAAGGTTCCTTCTGTCAAAGTCCGTGTCGATAATTCGTCGAAAAAATTCACTGACAAATGAATAATTCATTGATTGACAATAAATAAATTTTCCTTTTTTTCTCTCATTGCTCTTTAGTGAAAACTAATTTCTACTATGATTACATTATTCCTTGATTCAAGGGGATATAGACGAGTGAATTCTGTCTACATATAGACGTCTATGGAAATAAGAAAACTTCGGATAAAAGGAGAATGAAGAAATAAAGCTGCAGGTGTTATTCGGAATGATTTAACTTACATAGAAAAACTGTTGCCGTCTTGGGAACTCTTACCGGCTGTAATATATAAATGTATATATATATATATATATACATTCGCTATATATAGGTACATTTATGTATATGTGTATATGTGGCAAACTGGCTGCAGGAATCTCTTTGAGAATCTTTTATTTATAAGCTAGTTGAGCCGTGGCGTTTGCCTCGGTATAATATATTTTAGCAAGCTTCGGAGACCGTGATCCGTGGTAAGTAGGTAGAGGTAAGTAGGTATACGGTCTGCGATATAAAAAGCTCCCTATTTTCATTTTTTCGCATATCTTTTTCACTCCTTTCATTATTCTTCACCCCTTCAAATCCTCTCGCTAACGTCTGCCCTTACGCTTTTTCTATCGCTGATTATCGAAGGAAAAACTCAAAAAAAAAAAAAAAACGGGAAAAGAAAAAGCAGGAAACTAAAAATTGGCTTTTTTATTCCCATTTCAGGCCCAGAAAAAAAGTGTTAAAAAATGATAAATCATAGCACCGTCTTTGGCCGGAGTTTCTGTAATCCGCGTCGCGAATGGAATTCACGCAATTTTTCTAATCGAGGGAAAGTCTTGGCAGTCTCCTGTTTTCTATGAAACGAATTCTCCTCATTCTATCCTCGCGAAAATTGACCCGTCTTCTCGTCTCCATAGTCGCGAGTTTCTCTCACGAGCCGATGAAAAATCTCTACGCTATATAAATCTGCCCATTTTCGTCTACCGGCTAAGTTTAAACCGATTAACGCAGAACGACTCCGTTTTAGGATTAGTTTAATTAGAAGTGTTCGCGCATTATAAGGCCGTGTGAACGCGATTGAATAAGGAGGTCAAGCTGTGCAATACTGCGTTTATCCTCGGTCTAAAACCTGTAATCCAAGTTTGGATTTTACGCATTTAAAGAAAAATTCTCTCTAAACTTATTCCGCAGGAATAAAAGGGCCGAACTTTTCCCTCGTCCACTTGCTCCTTTCTCTTTCTCATTCCTCCTTTATTTAGACTTTTTATTCACAACTTTGAAATCTTAATCGCTCTCGTCTGGTACGTGAGAAAAGAAACTTTATAAAAGAGCTGCACGCGGAACGTCCGCGGAATTTATTACCCGACCGTTATATATACCCGACGTATTAAAACCAAAGAGGAGACGAAAAAATGTGCAATTTTCCCTTTAATTTTTCCCTCCCTAATTTTATTAAATAGACATTTTTTTCTTTTTTTTATTACTTTTTTTTTTTTACTCTCGGACGAAATTAACTTACGCATGGAAATATATTTCTTGTCCATATATATATCGCGGTCGGAGCTATAGCACCGCGTCGGGTAGTATAGGGCGCCTCCACGCTCACCCTTATGCTCGTTCGTCACCCTGGTGCGGAACCAAGACTTTTCTGCTTAAATCATTCAGTCGAATGCCCGTTACATTATTCAACCACTACCCAACGCAAGACGACACCGCGATACAACCTCGGAGCTTTTTTGCATTAGCAAAAGTGTGCGCGTCCCGGATGTTACAGCTACCTACCCCATCGCTACTTCCACTCTCCTGCATATGGCGAAATTGCGAAATACGAACGTATATAGGAATTCGGACTTAATTTCCAAATTTCGAGAAGATAAAGAAATGGAAAATATTCATTTCTCCCCTTAACCTCCCCTTATACCCTCGCGTTTTCTCTTTTTTTTTTTTTTTAAATAAATAAATAAAAAAGATAAGAAAAATTTTTGTTGAGTGAAAAAAAAAAAAAAACGGGTTAAGGAATTCTAGCTCGCGTTGAGAATATCGCGGTGCAGGTTTTATACCGTTAGATATATAGGCGAGTCTGAGTCAGAGAAGGAGAGAAGAAGGAAGTAGGAAGAAAACGGTTTGGTTCGCGTGTGTGGCTCGTTTTCGTAGAATGTAGGTTAACCGTAGGTATATTTCGTACCACCTAAATTTCACCTGTCTTAAAATAGAGAAGAGTTATTAACCCGGTGAGCGAGAGCCGGAAAACTTGGAGGAAAATATAATTCCGATGTTGAATTAATACCGAAAGATTTTGCAAGGTATAAAAATGCGTAATGAAGTATTCGGCTCAAACTGGTCGAGGAGAGAAGAAAAGGAAGAAAAAATACGGAACGAAAGAAAACAAATGAATAAATAAATAAATCAATGGCGTGGTATGATATGTGATAGAACTTTCTCCTTCTGTAATGTATAATAAATTGATAGGTCGAAGTTTGTTCCGGTCTACGTGAGATAGGGAAATAAATGGGTAGGTGCATTAATAACGTAGGCACAGAATGCCCGGCCAGTATTTCCCTGATAGTATGTAGACACAGGAATCTATAAGGCCGAAAAGTTTATCGTTAGATCGCTAATGACTCGAATGATTTTCACCCGATCTTGTGGGACTCTGATACACAGAAGAGAAAATACAACGCGCGAATTCCCTGCCTAGCTTATGCGCCTCGCGCCTCTCCAGTAATCTTGTTTTATCTGTCTATCGAACCATCGCATTGTCTCAAGCTCGTCGTTAATCTTTTACCTTTGAGGTGGTTAAATTATTCCCAGTTCTTCTCTGCAGCCGGATAATTACGGGCCGGAATAGTCGCGCTAATTAGTTGGCTTTTGTCGGCTTGAAATTAGCCTCGAAGAATTGGATCGTTGTGGAATATCGAGGCGATGTAACGCGCGGTGACAGCGGCGGGATAGCCGATCATCCAATCGCGATAAAACGCGGTAGTTTTTCGGCAACTTTTCAACAAGGGAGGTTTAATTTCCGCAGGGAAATGGCGTTATGAATTTAACGATTATTATAAAAAGTTGCCGATTACTTTGAGCAGTTTTATCTCACGTTTGGAAAAATCGTCGATCGTCGGCGAGCGAGGAGACGGATAACATTTGATAATTAATTGACGTTAGTTTCATTGCAGTCAGGTGAATGCCGAGGGGTTAATTTTCATGGGGAATGTGTTATCAGACATAGTTCTCGTTAACAAGGTCCTAGTGCGTGCAGAAGGCTATCGAGAATCCCGAAGGTTACACCCTAACGAATTTCCTGCCCATGAACGTGTCGTCGTAAATCCTTGCTTCCACTCTTCGACTCGGTAAGGGTAACTCACTTCCCCAGCTAACTCTTGTTTGCTAAGGCACGCCGACCCCATACCCCAGTTACTCAAGAGGCGTTCGCCTTCTTAACAACTAACCACTACCACTTACAACTTCCTGCCTGATCGAACCCACCGAGGCAGGGGATCGATACCTTGTTTATTAATTTTCTTTCCAAAAATCCCCACTCTCCGAAGGGGTGGGTGAAGTGAAGGGAAGTAAACTGTCGCAAACAAAAAATAAAGACTTATTTATTACTGTTCATTAAATTTACGACTCACTAATCGCTTTCCCATCAAGTTTATTCAAGTTTAAGAAGATTTTAATCACTCGATAAATTAAAGAAGAAATTCAGCACTACTTAGCCACGGTTTCAACCCGCGGGCTTGATTATTAGCGGTTTGAGAACTTAGTTTTCGTTTTCTTTTATTTTTCTTTTTCTTCCTCCTTTTTTTCTCCTTCTCTTTACTTAAGGGCAAAACTTTACTCGAGAAAGAAAGTGGCGAGAAAAAAAGGGTGCGTTGAGATTGACATTAGCTTTTCTGTTCGAAGGTTCAATTCCGCTGACCTTATAACCGGAAGCTTGAGTCTCGAGATAAGAAAAATTCGCGGTCGAGGGTGTGTCTTGGGTATATAGGCAAATCGCATTCTGTTGTTCAAATAATTCGAATGAAAAATTTTCCGATAAAAAGGTTGGATCTGAATCGTCAGATCTGCTTGGATCCAAATTTTGGCACGATCCGACCTTTTTTATCGGGTCCGGAAAAAGTGTGGAAATTTTTTACCCCATCGCTGCCACCGCTGCTCCAGAGCTTACAAGGTATATCAATTATAAATATGGATGGTTAGGGTTCGCGGTTGGGTCTCGAGCCAAAGTGTGAACGTTGCTTCTCATCACAGTCATTAAGGGTAGTGCCTCCTCTCGACTCACAGAGATACATGCCTCTCCACGGTCCAGAATACAGGGAGAAAACCAGAACAGGGTAAATTCTGGGATCGCGTTTTCCCATAGGCGTAGGCCCGGCGAATTTCGCTTATTTCATCGTCCAACCGCCGCCCGGTTTACCTCGAGTCTAAAAATTTGTCCTGGGGATAAATAAAAAAGGTGAAACGAAGAATATACCGCTAATTGCGTTTTATGGAAATTTTATTTACGCCACTTTCGAACTATGTAAGTAAACGACGAGGGGGGTGGCTCGCCCCCCAACTTGAAATAGTCTCCGGTCTACCGAGAGCACAAAATGCTTTTGGTTCTGGCTACGCCGTACGCATCGTAATCCTTTGTTTTCGACCAACATTTGTCCATTTGTTTTGCAACCCGTTGGTTCTAGGTGACCACAAAGGGGTCATCGGGGTATATGATGATGCAGGGAGAATTTTCCGCCGAGAGAAAAGGATATGCTGGATGGTCGAGGCGGGGTTTAAACCGGGGGATAGGAGATAAAGAGAAATAGGGAAAAAAGTAACTGAAGACAAAGCGCCAGGAACGAAAGAGAAAATTCTCTTTGATACTGTACATCCAGTGGGTCTATAATTAACAAAAGTTTAAATAGCAATGTGAAAAGGTGTATGGGAACGAAGTGGGTTTACAGTTGAAAGAATACGTTATTATATCACTTTTGTTACTCTCACAGTACTTTCTTTCTTTATTTTTAATAACAATTAAAAGAGCGCGAGGTAAATTCTAAAACGCTAAACCCACTCGCAATCGGGATTTTCATTCTTATTTACCTGATTTTAAAAGAAATATTTTTCTCCGATCTTTTCACCGAGGCTTTTAGCTTTTCACGGATTTTCCGGATAGAAGACAAAGAGGAGGTGAAATATATACCCGGGAAAACGCGTGAGAGAACATTTTCACCACCTTTTTCTTTACCTTTCTTGTTTTTTTGTTTTTTTTTTGGTCAATCTTTCATTCAGTAACTTAAATAATTAACTATAAAACTTCTTGCCAAAGTTATCTAGTTGACTTAGAATGACGTATGGAATTAGATTATATATTATGTACATAGAGGTGAGCTTTTCTCACCAAAAATATCTCCCACACAGATGCATATATAATAGAATGGGATATTTATAAGTATAAGGTAATTTGGTATACATAGAGTCGTGTTTTCTTTTTTCCACCTGATCTCAACCTCGAGAGAATGAAACTTTTTGTCGTAGACTTTCTCCTCAGAATTCCTCTATTCCCGTTAGGTAAAAAGGTGGTGGGTTTAGGTATAGGTAGATATATAGAAGTTAGAAAATACCCTGTCCTTACGAAACGAAACCCTCGCACTTCTTACCACTTCAACCCCCAAGAACTAAGAAGTTAGCCAACGTCTGTCTAACTGTCGATGAAAGAACTTATTTACTTACCCATCGAATCCACCCCTGCAGGCCATCTTCCGAAGAAAAAAAAAGAAGAAGAAGAAGAAAAAAAAAAAATATTTCTCACCCTAAATACGTATGGAAATATTTTTTCACAGACTTTATAAAGCCGATGATGCTTTATTTGAAGTTGTTTAACTTTTGGCGAACTTAATTTGCTTACGAAAAATTTCATCCACATGGTGTAAAATATATATAAGTATTTTTTTTTTTTTTGGGTAATCCTCGATCTAATATTGGGATCTAATTTTTTTTTAAATTAAAAAAAAAAAAATTGTTGCTTTATTTGGCTATACCTGATATAGAAACATGTATATCATAGGTTGTAAAGTAAAATCTAAGTCCACAATTGCTATATAGCTTATACCGGGTGATTTAATAAGGAAAGATTTACAAGTTAGGAACCACAAATCTGTCCAAATGTAGTATAGGGTATCGTGTTTTATGCTGATAACAGTCGTCGGAACGAAAGCGGTTGTTCAGGATTCTATTTCGAACCTGGTATCGCTTCTAGTCTATCAAATTTCCATGTCATATAGTACCTTATACCTATACCCATAGCTGGGGGTCTTCCGCGCAGAATTTTTGGGAGAAATAAGTAATAGAAAGAAATGACGGCAATAATAATAATAATAATAATAATAATAACGAATATATAATGACATAGAAGCAGACTGTATGCGTGATACATATATACACGGGGTAGTAATATTCGAGCACATAAAATATCGAGTATATAATGTAATAGGAAGGAAGTATGCGAAGGCTGGGGAATAAAATGGGTTTTTAGAAGACAGAAAACTCCGCGGCGCAGAAATCTGCGTGTGATAGTGACACGTGGCAGATTGCTTGCAAAACAAGAGGTGATTTCCTTTTGTAACTATCAGCCAAAGATCAAAGAGGGTTTGTATAGCCGGCACGGTGCTTTCGTACGTCAATGGCCGGCAAGTGAATATTTCGAATCTGCACGTGACAACCTCGCGCAACCCTCCCGACTGAGAGTCCTCGAGACTCTCGGCTCAAGTTTGGCCCTGTGATCAAGGACCGGCGTTTATAGCCACTTTCATTTCGACGTTGATTTTTCAATTTTAACATCCAGCGGATAAAATATGCTCGCGCGAAATTAACCGGCATCTTTTTGTCTCCAGGATTTTCGTGATTTTAATCACGATCTATGCTCTCCTTGACCGTTCTCAGAATTTTCAGATTAATGACAGGCGTCCAGGGATTCGGTTAAAACGAAGCGAATTTTCGAATGTAAAGACCTCAAAATTCCAAAATTTCGATAATTCTTGAAGATTTCATCAAAAATTCTGGAGGTCAAAAACGAGTGGAGACTTCCTGGTCCTGTAAAAATTGATGAAATTGTATTTTCGGGATGGAAATTTTGGAAATTGAACCACTGTGCTTCTTTAACTTTTTACGAAAACCTCAGGTTATATAATAATGCAGCGGATCCTCAGCTTTCTCAAATGTCAGAGTCAGGTAACTCGCAAGCGCTCAGATTCTGGGTAGGACAATCTGTTACCCGACGGATGACACTCGCTAGAGCGACAGGCAAGGAAATTAGATCTCCACTTCTGTCTAGGAATTAGAAAATCTATTCCGACAGACCAGACGATCGCTTAGGTGTAATATGGCAACTAAGTTTAAGCAACGAAGACGCGAGACTCATGTCAATTTTGCACATTAGTGAATGAAAAAGAGTTCCTCGGAAATCCGGATGAAACACTTCGGGAAAATTCTCATCTCTCCCGACTTTCGTCAGGATTCCGAAAATTCCTTTTCCCTTTTTGTATCTTAGGTATAAATGAAAAGAAGAGAGAAAGAAAGAGAAAAAAGGTCGGACAAGTAATTAGGTAAGTCTGTACACGTGTACGTTGAGGATGAAGAGGACTTGAAAGGCTGACAAAAAGCGGAGCTAGGCCAGACAAAATCGAGCGGTTGTTAGAGGAGAGAAAGGTGCAGGCTGTATCCATAAAAAAGTGAAAAAGTTTGACAGAAAGCCTATTAGTACTCGAGCCGTACCTAGCCACGTTCTCAACGGATAAAAGAAAACGTTGTTGAGTTTTCTTCACGCCTATATGAAAGTTTTGATCATCAAAGAACTAGCGAGAGGCCTGGATATTCTTTTACCTTTACCAAAATTCCACTTTCATACACAATTGGTCTGATAATCCTGTAGAAAATATTCATAGGACACTAAATCTGCGTCTTAGTTTCATCTACAAATTTCACTCGCTACATTTATCGATTAGATTAAAAATGGCGCAGTTAAATGATTAGTTATACTAGGAA
This sequence comes from Rhogogaster chlorosoma, assembly GCA_944452935.1. NCBI lineage: Eukaryota > Metazoa > Arthropoda > Insecta > Hymenoptera > Tenthredinidae > Rhogogaster > Rhogogaster chlorosoma. Next base: position 2,844,651 of record OX101801.1, on the reverse strand, counting down.
GAGTCGATTTTTTTCTACTACAAAAACCTCAATTTTTTGAAGCCCTGATGACCCTATCGAAAAAATGTATAGAATATAAAACCTGGACCTTACTTTTTTCTACAAGTTTCATTTATAACATTTTACGATAGGATTGAAAGTGGCTTAGTTAAATAGTTACTTATACTAATACGAGTAAGAGTCATTTTTTTTTATTACAAAAACCTTAATTTTTCGAAGCCCTGATGATCCTATCGAAAAAATATATAGAATATAAAACCTGGACCTTACTTTTTTCTACAAGTTTCATTTATAACATTTTACGATAGGATTGGAAGTGGCTTAGTTAAATAGTTACTTATACTAATACGAGTAAGAGTCATTTTTTCTATTACAAAAACCTTGATTTTTCGAAGCCCTGATGAACCGATCGAAAAAATTTATAGAATATAAAACCTGCACCTTACTTTTTTCTACAAGTTTCATTTATAACATTTTACGATAGGATTAAAAATGGCTTAGTTAAATAGTTATTTATACTAATACGAGTAAGAGTCATTTTTTCTATTACAAAAACCTTAATTTTTCGAAGCCCTGATGATCCTATCGAAAAAATGTATAGAATATAAAACCTGCATCTTACTTTTTTCTACAAGTTTTATTCCCAACATTTTACGATAGGATTGAAAATGGCTTAGTTAAATAGTTATTTATACTAATACGAGTAAGAGTCATTTTTTCTATTACAAAAACCTTAATTTTTCGAAGCCCTGATGATCCTATCGAAAAATTTTATAGAATATAAAACCTGCATCTTACTTTTTTCTACAAGTTTCATTCATATCATTTTACGATAGGATTGAAAGTGCCTTAGGTAAATAGTTATTTATACTAATACGAGTAAGAGTCGTTTTTTTCTATTACGAAGACCTTAATTTTTCGGAGCTCCGTTGATCCTATCGAAAAAACGCAAGTAATATAAAACCTGCATCTTACTTTTTTTCATAATTTTTGTACGAAACATTTTTCGATTCGACGTACTGTCTGAGAGATACATACGATTAAGTACGGTGCTGTTGTTATTTTAGATAATGGATTCACGATTATAATTCCCGATCAAAACCATTTTTCGATTCGACTTAGCCTGCCTATATGAAGGTTTAATAACGCGATGCGTCAATTACCTCGAAGTGAACCCATCCGAAGGTTCCCTCGGCCTCGAGTGAGGTAAATAGTCGGCTAATTTCCTGACCAACAATGGAATACCGTAGGTGCTCATTAACCGAAAGACTAAGACCTGGGCGAAAGAGAAGGCGAGGGTCTTCTTGAACCTCCAGAAGCCGACGGGCCACGGGAATTACGGTGAACGTGAATTATCAAGAACAAATTAATGCCGTGGAACTAATCGCTTCAACTGCATCGCGCCTCCTTGGCATTCTCCGAAATATCCAACTTTACATTAAAATTTTAACCTCATTCTCCTCTGGTTGAAAAAAAAAAAACCTTCAATCCTTGTAGTCTTTTATGTCCTAAACTTTTCAAACAAAATATTACTATTCATTGAAAAAAAATTGACAATATTTTCCTCCAAGTTCAAAGCAATGTTGAATTTTCACCTCGATCACTTTTGGCTGAAATTTTTTTTTCGACGAGATGTCTTTTGCTTCAAAAATTTTGGCTTCAAGGAAAACTCGTTTTCGTCATATCGAATTCCTGACTCTGGAACTTGCAGATATTTTTAATCCAGAGAGGCCGATCGTTTATCGACGTGTCCGAGATAGATGGCGATTGAAATAGGCCCGGTATAGAAATCCGAAGAGTCCCTAAAATCGAGGTGCGAATTTGAGTAGGTAACAAGACTCGGAGTTGGTAGGTATAATTGATACACGGTAGGGGTAATTAATGCCTTCGGCAGGCCACAATATAATTAATAAGTAATTAGCCTGACCCTTTGGCTAGGAAATGGATCCCTAGGGACAACCCGCGAAGGAACATCGAAAGGTGTCTTCACCGTGTCTAGGCTAGGTGTAGCTACAGGGCGAAAATAGCCAACATCGAAGCCCGGGCCCCCGAGTCCCCAAATCGCAATATCATTATTAGTCTTCCTCTGTGAGAATGCGGGCAAAATCCATGGTCCGGGTTTACAGGCATCCCTAAATTAATTACTATCTAATTAGGGAAGGACACTGTGCCCTGCCCGCACGTGCACTAACCTAGTTACTAGAAATTCCAAATCTCCCGAATTCCCGAAGAGATCTTTGATACCAGCTTCCGGTTTGCTGAGAATAAAATCATACTTCGTATTTTGATTTCGATTTCGTATTTTCTAGTCGCGAATGCGCATACGAATTTATATAGGGCTGGGGGCGGCGGCGCTGTTATACTGGCTTGTAATAATAGCGTGGGGTAAGAGTTCTGTGCTCAGACTTTGAAGCGAATTGTAGGTATAGCTCGCGGGACACGAATGGGAATACGAATTGGCTTGAAACCCGGAGGCGAATCTCATGGGTATTGGTAGCGCGAGGACCAGATCAAACGGCGTCCTTGTGCCGGACATACGAGCCAAGAAAATTCCCCCGAGATTTGCTCGGACAAATTCATATTTCCGGACGATGCAACTCGCTCCTTCGACTCCCCTCGTGCCTTTTTCCTTCTCTTCTGCTTCTTCCTATTTTTATCTCCTAACTATTCCTATATATTCTTCGAGATAGATTTCGCACAGCGGCAGGACTGGCACCGGCCTCTCCGACACCCGTTAAAAATTTCAAATGCAACTCCTGCAGGTCCTTGGTCCTCGGCCTCCTCCTTGTCCGCCTCATACTACCTCGTACAAAATTCTAGACACGTAACTACAAAGCCATCAGGTTCACTCCGCATATACCATATATTGGTATATAGACTCGAGGTAAATACGCGCCCATATATATACTCACTCACGTATATGTGTAGACATACGTTTACAGAGCGGGACAGAGAAAAGCTGTTACATTAAGGCTCACTTTAGGACCATACGGACGAGAAATCCTACGATTTTGAAACCAAGAAGAAAGCAGGTTTCCTACTTATATCCTCGTCTAATTACGGGAAATTCCAACGTATAGTTTCTCCGTAAAAAATGGAAAGCCTTATTTTATTTCGAGAGATTGTGATTTTTGGAATCCTATAAATGTCGGATTTTTATACCGAAATTACCAAAATCTATTCTTCTATCGAGACTAAAATCGAGTGGCAATTTTCGCATCGTTACCCTGTCGATAATTTTCAACATTTATATCGACTCGAATTTCTGTTCGTTTTCTTCCTTTTCACTTTTCACCTTTTCCAAAGTATCTTCCTTCTCTTTAATACCCGTAGGTTGAAATATCGAGAAATCAGACAAAGTAGGGGAAAGGGTGGGTCGGATTGAAGCGTGTTTGCGGTCCAGCGAACTCTTATTCGTGAAATGTATTAATCTTACTAGACGAGAATGGACAACGCTAACATTCCGCGGAATGATAGAGAAGGAATGAGAATGATTATAAATCGGACAGATTAACGTTCGTTCATTCGTTCGTTTATTTCTATATATTCACTTATTTAATCAGAACTCGGAAAACTGGATACGAATATCAACGAACTTGTGTGAAACGGGTGAAACTGTTGTATGATAGATAAAGAGGATTAATCTTTCGATTCCCCGGCGATAGTGTGAAATTTTATCCGCTTAACGAACCTTCGCGAATGACGAGAATAACAAAAATCGTGAAAATTTCGAACTATGATTTAGAATCGTGTGTGAAATTATTATACAATTCACGCGTCGTACTCGATGATTCAATAATTCAAGAGAACAGAAATGACGTTTATCGTTCACAGTTTTATATTCCAGAAAAATGAAAATAAAATGAAAGGAAAAATTCGCCGGTCAATCTGCATTTTGAACACCGCGAATTCGACTCCTTAGCAATTCATTACTGCACTCCAGATCTCGCGCGGCTGGGGAATCATTTAATGCAAAATCGTAACCGAGTGAAGGCGATAAACCAGGGAGGAAATGTCTCCGGACAACCATTCGGGGATTTGCGTACTTTCAAATTTATATAAACGCGGTGAGTCCAGTTGGGGAGATTAGTCGCGGGAGAAGAAGAAACGGGACTAGCAAACCCCGCGAGAAAATTTGAGCTCTGAATTTTTGAAAACGAACGAAAATACGAACAGCCTTAGGAGCTTTTGAAATTTGTCTTTTTCATAAAATTTCTCTCCTTTCACGTTTATCCATTACAAATCCAAGGCTATTATACGTAATGTGATAGGTATACACGTTAAAATGAAAACGGGAAGGGGATAGGTATACACGTCTTATGGCGAGAGGACTCGGCGATGGCGATGATGTTTGATTTATTATATGCCGTGGGCAGGGAGGGAGCCGCAAAAGAAATCATTGTAACTAAGATTTATTTCTCATCTTTAACGTCACAACGGTAGGTAGGATATGTATGTACCTATACACGTGTGGAGAGGAGATGAGATGCGATGAGATGAGAGGAAAGGACCGAGCACTCGGCACCAACCCGGCGAACCAACAAGACGCGGGAATACACTCGCAGTCAGCCGCCATAAATTTGCCGTGCGGAAAATAGCGAAGCGAGTATAAAATCGTATTCTACGATTTTAGCGAAATTTGTTAAACGATTTTTAAGCCAGGATCGAGAAAAACCCTCTTGCCGATTTTTGAATGAATTTTAGAACCCGTTTTGAATAAATTTTTTACCCAAAAGATATAAGAACATACGACCTCGGATTTTGGGATTTTTTGAAAACAATTCTGAAACCGATTTTGACGGAAATTTGGGATCTCGGAAAGAATAGAAACATTCGTGCCGATTTTTGAACCGATCTTCAACCGATTTGGTATAAATCTTGAACCCAAAAGAAATAAGGACATTTGACGATGGATTTAGAATTTTTTTAGAATAATTCTGAACCAATTTTGACAAAAATTTGGGATCTCGAAAAAAATAGAATCATTCGTGCCGATTTTTGAACGATCTTCAACCAATTTGGAATCAATCTTGAGCCCAAAAGAAATAGGAATATTCAATCGTGGATTTAGAATTTTTTTAGAATAGTTCTGAACCAATTTTGATGAAAATTTGGGATTTCAGAACGAATAGAAACATTCTTGCCGATTTTAGAACCGATCTCGAACCAATTTGGAATAAATCTTGAACCCAAAAGAAATAAGAACATTTGACGATGGATTTAGAATTTTTTTAGAATAATTCTGAACCAATTTTGACAAAAATTTGGGATCTCGGAAAAAATAGAATCATTCGTGCCGATTTTTCAACCGATCTTCAACCAATTTGGAATCAATCTTGAGCCCAAAAGAAATAGAAATATTCAATCGTGGATTTAGAATTTTTTTAGAATAATTCTGAACCAATTTTGATGAAAATTTGGGATTTTAGAACGAATAGAAACATTCTTGCCGATTTTAGAACCGATCTTGAACCGATTTGGAATAAATCTTGAACCCAAAAGAAATAAGGACATTTGACGATGGATTTAGAATTTTTTTAGAATAATTCTGAACCAATTTTGATAAAAATTTGGGATCCCACAGCGAATGAAAACATTCGACGCGAGATTGTGAAAATTTTTAACCAAATTTTGAACCAATTTCAAAGCCTATACTTCACGAGTCCATTTTCAACCCGCGATTCTCTTTCCAAAGAGAAATTCGATTATTTCAGATTGAGTATTAGAGTAGTCTACTCAATTTTGTATTGTAAATTGGATGAAGTGATTTCGCACCTATAGACTGTCGGTGTTTGACACGAATTGTGATACAAAAAAAAAAGAGACAAAATACCGAACTGAACTATGGTGACGCTCACCCACTCCGAAGGCTCGACATATCGATCTTATTGCGTAAATACGTAATTCGCAGCGGCGACACGAGTTGCGAATCAATTTCCGAGAGGGTTGTCGCCAATTTCCGAACACCGTTCGAATATAATCTATATAGGTACGACTACGTACGTATACATCTGGTCATTCTATTTTTCACCGTAGACATTTCTTTTTCTATATTATACGCGTACAGGGATACATATAAATGAATTCGAACAATTTTTTTCTTCCTTTTTTTTGTTTTTTTGTTTCAAGGGTTGAAAATGGGAATCTTCTTCTTGTTCTTCTCGTAACGTTGTGAAATCCTTGATATCCCAACAAACCACGAAATAATTTCAACCCCCAAAGTTTCTTAGCCAGAAGACAAGAGGTAAGACGACCTCGACAAGTGTCTGAAACTGTTCTGTCCGAACGATGCCCAAGGGTACTAAGCGGAGGTTTGAGATTCAGTCAAGTCAACTGCCGTCATGAACCGCGCAATAAGACCTGCGACGAGTAAACCCCGAGGCAATGGTCTCCAGACGTGATATATACGTGGGACGATGTAATCCATGAAAGATATATATATATATATATTCCTCGGTGTATGTACATAACCGAAGATTGCATCTGTGGAGGAGTTCGAAATAAGGGTTGAAATATTCATCGAGACAAGGGAACGAGAAGAAGGGAAAGAGGAAAGCGAAAAAAGGGATGTAAGGGATGCTTTTGACTTCGTCAAATGTCGTATGGAGGATGGAGGATGGAGGATGGAGGAGGGTCAATCATCTTTTCATCATGGATTATGGAAGTTCGTGTAGGTAACAGCTGGTGGGGCACATGGCCACATGGCCAGGCCAACCAACTTTCCTAATTTGCGATAATGCATGGCCACCCATTAAGGACCAGGATCGGGACTCGGGAACAGGTACTAGAATGGGTTACCGAGAGAAAGAGAGACCGAGAGATAGAGATATGGCTCTCCGACCACACAAGGTGTCTAAGAAATTAAACCCCCTCTCCATGCTCTACGAGTAGCTCAGCCAAGGCTGGAAATCGGGTCGGGGGTGAAAACGGAAGGGTCAGACTAGCCTGCGCCCCCATAGTCCGCTGTGATCCTTACCGCAAACGATCCGTCTCCTACTACCCCAACGAAGACAAGTTTCGGTTACTGAATAATGGCCTTTTTGCTTCATACTCGAATGTCCGCACTCCTTGATATCGACGATTAATGAGTGCCTCTTTCCTCGTGAAAAATTACGGTAGGGTAGATTTCCCTCTAGTCCTTCTGATGACCTCAAGTCTAATCAAAAACTTGGAGTTTTGTTTTTTGGAAAAGATGCCTCCAAAGTCCTGTCGATTATTTGTGACACCGAATTGACTATTCTTTGACTTCACGTCTCGAGAAATGGACCGGGATTTTTGGATTTTAATATTCTACATTTTTAAGTCCTTGAAAATTCGAAATCTTCGCTAACCAACTCGGAACTTGGACTCTGCAGCCCCGTGTAATCACTGCTTCATAAAGTAGGGCAAATTAAAGTACAGTATGAGCGCATGTACGCACCCACACCGGGCTGGATTTAGCCAGCCGAAATTTGCGAGGGTTTCAAGAATTAGTAAATTCCTGGAGACATTTAAGGGTGCCGTTTACTAGGACGTGAATCTGGACGATCTAGCTGGTTTAACACTGCGGAAGAAATGTTACTAATTACTTAGGCGCCTACCCAGCAGTCATTATGCTTAACTTAATTGGCATTTTTTGACCCAATTATGCACACCGTTCTACGGTCGAAGGAGTTCGTTTATAGCTGGCCAAAACAGGATCCTGATAAACGGCGTTCAATTTTGACAGAAAAAAAATGGGGTGGAAAAAAAAATAAAAATAAAAATAAACTTTGGCCAAAGTTTTGCCAGATCAAATACGAAAGGGGTTTCTTTGGACTCGTGTAACTTCTTCAACGATGGGTCAATGTCCAGTTCGCAGACGCAATTTAATCCAATCTGCCTGCGGCGGGCTGATTGACAATGAGAATATAGTGCGGCATCGTGCAATCAGTTTGAGTGGATTTTGGTTGAAAATGTGCCTTAGCGTCAGCACTGGCACCGGCACTATCGCGTATTGTGCAAAGGGCGAAGCAATAGGTTGCAGAGACTCGTGGATTGACCGTCAACAGCCATAAACGGTTCAATTAGTGGGTTTGAGCCGTGTTAACTGGCACGGCGTCTCGACGTCCAGCGTCGCGTCGCGTCGGGTGCAGGGTTTATGTGTATGCACCTAGTATGTACATAGGGGCGCGTCTAACGTCAACCTGCAGACTGGCCCAGAGTAATCAAGTCACACGTCACCAGCCGCCGTTCAATTTCAATCCACTCGAATCTGATGGAATTGACAAATTTACCAGCCATCGAACCAGGGAGAATTCGGAAGCGAGAACCGGTGGAACCCGAGGGCAAAGGCAAAGGGAAAAGGCCAGAGGCGTCGACCGCAATCCCGTTTCCACCTTCAAATTCCGTATCGCACCTTCCCTCATTTCAACATACAGGCGAAATAAAATTCGGAAAGGTTCGCTCGCGTTTTTTCAAAAACTTTACATTTATACTCCAATTTTTTCACTCATTTTTTACTTTATTTCTTTCACTTCGTTCCATACAAGTTATTTTCGCTCAAATGATGTGTTGATTTTTTGGAAACATTCTTTTTTTACACATCTTACAGTATTCATGAGCCATAGATGATTTTGGAACCATTTTTTCAATCTTCTATCATTTTTCATTCTCTGTTACGCGACTCTGAATCTATTGCAGCTAAATTCGGTATATGTTTCAGCGTGTTATAGTTCATTCTAACATTTGTTTCAGAATTTTTAATCTCATTTAGATCAATCTCGACGAATTTCAGGCTGTTTTGGATCATTTCAACCCCTAATTCAGCACTTTGAGTCTCACTACGATTAGTTTCAACAAATTTCAGGATGTTTTACATTATTTCAACCCCTGTTTCAGAATTTTTGATCTCATTTAGATCAATCTCGACGAATTTCAGGCTGTTTTGGATCATTCAACCCCTAATTCAGCACTTTGAGTCTCGCTACGATTAGTTTCAACAAATTTCAGGATGTTTAGCATCATTTCAACCCCTGTTTCAGCATTTTTAATCTCATTTGGATCAGTCTCGACAAATTTCAGTCTGTTTCAGACCAATTTAACACATATTCCACGACTTGCGTCATTATTACGGCTAACTTCAACCTGTCTACCTCTATTTCAGTCAAGTTTAATACTTGTCCCAGGGTTACTAATTTCATTTAGATTAGTTACAACTAATTTCAGTCTGTTTCAGCTCGATTTAACACGTGTTACAGAGCTTTCCGATCTTACTACGTTCGGTTTCAACTAATTTCAGTTTGCCTTACTGCATTTCAGATCATTTTCACACGTGTTTTGGCCTTTTTACAACTTGTTTCAGCTAATTTCATTGTGTTTAACATGTTTCAGCTCATTTTAACACCGGCTTTAGGATTTGGGATTTAGATAAGGAACAATTTTTAAGTATATCAGCGTTTCGAAGCTCGAATTACCTGATTCCAAAAAATCTGATCATGTTTCAGTTTATTTCAGCCCATTTCACTTCAGCTTACCAATATAATTAATTATTGTTAAAACGGGATGGAAATGGCTTCTAAAACCGGTGAAATCGTATCTAATTGTATACGAAAATGGTATGAAATTCGAAACGTTGAATACCACGAGTTGAAAATTGATTTTCAACTGACAATAAACGTCGAATGAACCGTGATAAACAATTATACTATATTGCATAGTAAATTGAAGGCTTTCACATTTGCCAAATATAAATATGAATGGGAATATCGCAGGCTCGTCGCGCATCCGAATCTATTCATCAATCATAATTAAAAACAGGGCGAAATGATTCGCACGTCGATGAAATTGACATCCCTTAAACCGCGTTCGAAACGTTTTTCTTGTTTTTTCTGTCCCACGAGAAGAGAAAAAAGAAGCTGGGGCGGCTGATGAACCGTCGAAAAAATACAACCAGACTATTTTCGCAGATCCCAAGATTTTGTAAAACGAAAGAGCCGAGGGATTCGGCCGCCTCTAACTGATGAACGACGGATATTTTCATTCGTGAAAGATTCCATACATGTGCGGAGCGTCCCGCGGCCTGTACGGGATTTCTTCACGCTTTATTTGCCCAGCCTTAGGGGTGGTTTTGGAAAAGGTACGGATTTTGAAAGCCAGAAGCGGGCGGGGTACGGTAAGTAAGCAGGCGAGCACTGGGAAAGGCATAACACCGCGGCCGTCTGGAACGGGTGAAATCTGGTTAACTCTCGCCAGCCAACTAACCAACGAACCAATGTAACGCGGATCCCAAAGCAACGCTTCAATTAACATGGCTGCCAATTATCTGTTATTTAAATGAGCTCCTCCCGCAGAATCTCATCCTCAACGTAGGTATGGCCACGGGAGAATTGAACCCAGCTTTTACCTCCGACGTCCGACGTCGATGAACCCACCCGCGATCCCACATCCCCCGTCGGGGGGTCGAACTTATCCTCCCCAAATACAACCTCTTTGGGATCGTCTTTGGCCCCGATATCAGACTCGAGGATTCTGGAAACCTTATACGCGACAACGCACGCACCTTTGCCGTTAACCCCTTCGCCGGAAGAGGGTTGACAGCCTAAATCGAACCCCGAAACGGGGGAGTCTCGTGACGGAAACAGTATTTCCCAAACATGGACGTCGTTTTGTCCCGTCAGATTTTCGCTCAATTAAGATTCGGATTTTTTTTCCTTGGAATTTTCCGAACGATTGATAGATCGTTCGGCATAGACGGGGTTGAAGGGGGTGGGAATTTGAACGGGGCTGCTTGGAGTAACGAACTTCCAGCTATTGGATGGAGAAGGAAATATCAGGCTCAGTTTGAATATAGAACGTGGATCGTGCCACGGACGAAAGGTTCGGGTTAAGTTGAGTTGAGGAACACTGCGAACCTTCCTTCGGGATATTATCATCGTCTTATCCCGGGGACTTTGGAACTCAGTGCTGAAATACAACGACCGAAATCTTGCCTATCGTTTCTGGTGCAGAGGCTATACTGATAGATACAAAACGAGCCGAACGGAAAACTCCGGTGCCCTGGATTTAACACGCCTTTTTTTTCTCTTCTTCCCTAGATTTTGGAGGAAGAAAAAAAGTCACAGAACGATATCTGAAACGCTTTCAAATCGACTAATTTAAAGATGCTCGAAAAAAAGACTAGTTTTATGAATTTTTTATGAAAATACTATTGAAGATATTGATATGAGGTTTATTCAGCTCGACGAATACACTTTTGAAAAACATAAAAAACATCTGTATTGATTTTTTTTCTCACTTTTTATATACGTAAACAACGGGTGAACGGAACTCCTCAAAAAGTTGGTATGTCGCTGGCGGCGTTGATAACTTGATAACGGCTCATCCAAAACCAAAAAACCAAAAATATTTAGGATCAGTATATCAGTGGCTCTAGCAGATTCTATGGAATTTAATATTTATTGATAAATAACAAGATGGCGGACATTCAAAGAAAAAAAGAAAAAAATGAGGTTTTTCTCACTGTTTTTGGCCCAAAAAAAATAGTAAAAATCAAAATTTGGATTTTTCCATAGAATGCGCCAGAGCCGCTGGTACACTGAACCCAAATATTCTTGGTTTTTTTGTTTTGGATCAGCCGTTATCAAGTTATCAACGCCACCAGCGACACACCAACTTTTAGACTGATTTCATATTGAAATAAAGAAAAAAAAACAAATGATCGTAAATTCATCGCGAGTCGATGATACTATCCAAATTCGGGACTTTCGAAGAACAGGATTCCACCTTTGCTTCTCGGCGCAAGCGCAGCCTTTTCTTTTCCCCTCCGACGCGGGAAGTTTGAAAAGAAGAAGAAAAATTGATTCGCGTTGATGTAATGGATAAAGTGAAAAAGTGCTCGACAGTGGTTGAAGTATGAGTCTAGCGGGGGTAAAAAAGCTGGAGAAAGTTGTTCAATTAGAAGATCAACACTGCTGAAGTAAAGAGCGAGCGAGACTAGTTTCTTGAAAGAATAAACAACAAAGAATAAGGGAGAGAAAGAGATAGAGAGAGACGGGCGACGTCCGACGCGATGGTCGAGTAGCAATTAGATAAAAGAAAGAAAAATATATCGCAGAAATGTAGAAAAACAATATTACAACGTACACGCCAGCGTTTTTTTTTTCTTATCAAAGATACTTCGAGCCCCGTCTCTGCGACCTGTATGTCCATCTTGTCTTTTCACTCGGCCGAGGCGATGAGTGAACTTTTTTCGCATTTCAAGCTAGTTTCTTCCCCGCTTAGAGGCGGAGGAATCATAAAGCTTAGCTCCGTGATCATTTGTCTGCTCAACTCTACGGCCTAGTGACAAGCAGGGTTAATTAACCCCGCAAAGAAGAACGGAAAAAGGAAGGAAAAGCGGACGAGGAATAAAATCGTAGGGTAAAAAAATTGTAAAGAAAATGGGGATGGGAATTCGGGTAAAACAAACGAGTCGAAAAGCTCTGCATCGATTCACACCCCCGCCTATTCTATAGCTTTGACATTTTCACCAACGTTTTATCATAGACCTTGGCTCGAAAGCCACGGGATTCGTCAAAGTATTTTGAGCGATTGAAACTGAGAACAATGTGACAGGATTTTGCCGCGAAATTTTACTATTTCAAAGACAAAGAGCGAAGGGTTCGTTACGTCGGGTGCCATGCCATCGTCGTGTTTCTTGATAAGATTGAAATTTGGATTTATAATTCTCTTTCCTCCTTTTCATTTATCTCTTTCTTTTTTTTTTCTTGTTTTTGAAAAAAAAAAAAATTGTACGATCATCTAACTGCTGCGTCTATAGTATATATATAGCATAAGTAGAAGGGACTTGAATCCGTGCATTGGCTGCATTGCTCGGGAAAACAACCAGCTCTGCAAAGTACAGTTTGAATTTGTTAGCCGGAGTTCTATCTTTCGAAAACTGCCGATTCGTCGTCAGACTTTAGCAAAGTTTTAACCTTTTCTTCGCTTCACTAGCCGATACTCGCCCGTAGAATCTTCTGTCGTCAGACGTGTAAAATCTCGTTACGTTACTCCGAATAAAGTTTCGCAAAACCCCACTCTACGACGTTTTCTTCATCTCTCTCTCTCTCTCTCTCCCTTTTCCTCTCTTTTCTTTTCTCGCCTCGTTTTTTTTCCTAATTTCTTTTAACCCACATTCATTTTTTCCCCCCACCTTTCGTCACGTTTCTAATAAAGTCGAAGAGAAGATCCTGCGACTATTGAACAAAGTTCGATATTCGTATCGCAAATTTTACATCGTTGATTCATTGCGATGTACCAGTAATTGAACTTTATAGAGAAAAAGGCAGAATGGTTCGTTTCTCGATTTTTTGATCAGCAATTTGTAGTTTTAGATTCTTCTAGATATTTTAAATATAGGGGATGATGCGAGGGTTCGATTGCGAGTTTGACCCTGTTGAATAAATTCCGGAAGTTTATTTCCGAAATAATTATTTCGACGTTTGAAAATTAGAATTTTTATTTCATTCCGAGGTCTAAATTTATCGAACAGGATTTCCCGCAGCGTAAGAAGTAGGAAGGGCATCTGCATCATAGATTGTCACAAGATATCGTGCTGCATCGTCGAGTCTGGCGACGCGACGTCTCAACTTCCCTCTTCAAGTCATTTTGGACCCTACGGCTCCTTGGAATTCTTATAGGAAAGTAGGAACGACATCGTAAAAGCTAGCGGGGACTGAGTCATAGTCGATTCTTGAGACAGGATGAATATACGTCCAGAAATCTACGAGGGGAAGGAAAAAATAAAAAGCAAAACAAAACAAAAAAAAAAAAAATATGAAATAAACCGATGCGATTCTGCAGCCAGATAAGATCATGCAGAGTCTATGAATTGGTAAAAATAAACTCACAGCGAATAATATTTCCCTCTCGATTCCTTTTTTCGTTGAAAATAATTTCTTCTTTTTTTTTTCAAATCAGGGAATATTCTACGTCGATGTAGTTTCTGGCGAAGACACTGATGAATAGAGATAAATTTTTGCAAATACGTATAACGCATCTTTTATCCTCAAAGTAAGAGAAAAGAAGAAAAAAAAACGAAAGAAAATGATTTAAAATTGAACATTTTCGTATTGAAAAATGAAATTCGTCGAATGGACGAAACAGGAGTGAAGTATAAAGAAGAGATAATTTAATAATGGTGAATTTTTGGAACCTTGATATTGTGTGAAATGGGATTTTTGGTGGCAGGGTGTAAAAAGGAGAGGGAAAGGTCGATCGAGACACAAAAGAAGCGTTGCATCGATCCCAGACTGTCCGAGAAGACGTGGAGATAAAGAGGGTAGTTCGTTGTGCGGTTAGTCAAGATGGCGGCTTAGAACTTCCGTTTTTAACTGACGTGACCCGAATGCGATATGCGGTCGTGACGTATCGGGTAATTGAATCCCGTTTGGTGAAGGTAAAGAGTTGTCGATATTCAACTGAATCGGAGATTAAATGAGAAGGGTTGCCGGGAGTTTTGGTCACGGTGGTGGTGGGTGTCGATAGCAATATTTGGAAATTAATTAAAAGCCCTTTTTGCCTTGTTTAAAAACCTTTTAGAATAACAATTATTCATTGAGAGTAAAGATTTCTCTTCTTCTTTTTTAATTGACCATCCCTCTTCGCCCCAACCGACGTTATTAATATACCCCCCCTTTCTCTCTCTCTCGCTCTTTTTATACATAATATATATACCGAATTGACGGAGGAAAGAAATCCGGCTTCTTCTTCGTTTGTGTTTAATTGGGAATGGAATAAAAATTCAGTGTAAACGGTAAAGGGTTGGGAAAATATTCGCAATTTTCCTGCAGTTGCTTCGTGGGAAATTGTATATCTATTGTAATTGGCAATCAAAATTAAAGAAATAATTAATATTCAGAAGGGAGATTTTACAGTATTAATTTTCCATTTCCATTATATCGTACTGCTGCAGGGGTAGCGGGGGAATGGCGCGAGGAAGGAGACCTTTAATTGATTTGAAAATCTCACAATTATACGTATTTACAAATAAATACACAAGATCTTATTCAACGCCTCATTCACTTCGTCCACTTCACTCATTACTGGAAACTGAACGTGGAATTGACGAGTGAAAAATTGTCGCTGCACTTTTGGCCGGCTGAAATATAAGAATGGTAGTGACGATAAATCTTGGTGAGTTTTTGGCGAAAAAGAAGAAGAACCTATTCCAGCCACCACCCTCTCGGAAGTCAACTTCTTCTTATCCTTTCCTTGGCATTGACAATCCTTTAGCTGGTACTTAGGGGCACTTTTTCCTGTCAGCTTAGAGGGCTGCATCTCTCTTCTCGCTGGCCATCCAGCTCGATTCCCCGATACCCCAAACCCGGCAAAAAGTAAACCGGGTGGAATAGCGAACCGCGAAATACAAAAGGGATCTCCGTCGGTTTTTGTTGAAAACATTTTTTCACTTCTCGATATTTTTTTCACTCGGATAAATTCCTGCAAACTACCCAAAATCGATGTTATTTCTGATTCAACGCATCGTAACTTCCGAATCGTTTTGGATAAAGTCTATATCGAGGAAGTAATTTGGAGCGGGATTCTCCCTCTAAATGAAAAATTTTTTCTTTTTGAAAAAAGTTTCTCCGCAAATGCTGACGCGATAACCGAACGATTTTACAGTCTTAAGAGGCACAGCTAGTGTGACTGAACGAAAAAAAGGTGATTTTTGGGAATTTTTTTTACAGAAAACTACTGCATGGAATATTTTCATATTTTAAGGATATATTTGTGGATATGTAATAAATACATGATAAAATTTTTGGACAAAAAAATTGAAAATTCAGCGAGTTATTCGCAATCTCCGAAGGCTCCAAAAAAAAAAAAAAAAAGGTTTCCAAACTGCCGCAGTGATAGTGACTTTCACAGATGTCGACTATCAAAATATAGAGAAAAAAAAAATGATTTTTCAAAATTTCAAACTAGTGGTGCCCCTTAACCATTGATAACTCGAGACTCGTTTACGATTGAGTCTTTCTCGATGCGTTAATTGAAAGGGTGATTCTCCCCGTTGAAAATGAGGCCTCGATAAAAGTCCCGGCGTTGTTTCTTGTCCCGGAGTAATGAGCTTTTGAAAAAGCTAAGGGCGGGGAAAACGCGAATTGAAACAAGTTCGCTTTTCCTGTTTCTGGTTACACCGAGTGCGCGGATCAACGTGGAGGACGTCGAGTGGGAGAGAAGTCAAGCGAGGAACCCTGCTGCAGTGATATTTATTCCTACCTACTCGCGAGAGTTTCAATGTAATGCTGCAGTTCTTTCGAGTGCGTTCAGCTCCGGGTGCTCGGGGAAATGCGATCGGAACTGAAAAGTTGGGGAGAGAGAGGCGGACGGAGAGGAGAGACGGGATAAAAATCAAAGAAGAAAACCGGGGAATCCATCACCCAGTTAACCAGGATAAAAGTGAGAGAACCAACTCCACTAGGAACAAGCTAAGCCAAGCTTTCGATAAAAGATTGGCTATTATTTCAAGAAATACCAACTCGACGTGGAAAACTCGACCATGAATTACACACGCTGTACTGGCACGAAGTAGCTATACTCTAGTACAGCGGAAGGAGATTGTCGAAATTTACGAAGAGAAAGATGTCAAATCGCAAAAATAGGCGTGTTTCATTTTTCGGAAAGGTTCTGTCATCGAATTCTAACTCTTCATAAAAAACCCAATTAATTACCAAATTTTGTATGAATTCATTTTATTCCTTCAAAAATTAGAGGCGAAAATATCCAAAATCGAAGCACTGCGGTTGATCCGAATCTTTGCACAAAGTGCTTCCGCTTTGACCGCATCCCTTGCAACTCATAAATTCAACTTGTGAAGTACCCCCAATTTGAGGTGTAGTACGTATCCCCTTGAGTGGAAAAGATAAATTTCACGATGAAAAGAAAGTTTGAGTAAAGAAAAAGAGAAGAAAAAAAAAAAAAAAAAAATGGATAAATAAAAAGAAGAAAATTCGTTTGAAAAAGATAATAAAAAAAAAAAAAAAAAAAGGTATCCCCAAGACGTTGTTGGGTAATTGAAGTTTGTCTAAAAAGAAAATATCATAATAGGTTAGCCTCGGAGAGATCCTCTCGCCGTTGTGTTATACGGTGGAGGTTATAGAGCATTGAGAGCAGCGTTGGGGTGGCGGGGTTTAATTCATCTCGTAAATCGTCGGGAGAAACAAACTTTGAATTGTATTGTGCCCGCGGTACAGAAGCTGGAGCGTATTGTACCCAAGTTAAGGAACAAACGTGCGAAATAACCCCAGACATAGAAATACACGCACAGTCACACGAGGAGGGAAACACAGCGCGGGATGGGACAGGATGGAGTCGAATCGGCACTTATCATCCCAACAAGCCTGCGCGGTTCAACGAGGTATTCAAAAACTGTGCGAAATAATCTCCCCGGGAGAAAGAGAGAGAAGGGGAGAAGGAGAAAGGAGAAAGGAGAAAGGAGAAATGGAAAGGGAAGGGTAGTCGTCACAATACCTTCCGGTTCGACGATCTTGCCTTTTCGGAGGCTACACACGTGGGGAGGTCCCTCCCCGGTTCTAGTTTTGGGTTCTGGGGTTCCAGCTCTCATCCTCGTCGGTGGATGCCATCCGTTTAAACTCGACACGTGGCCACGTTTAAGTTTATACCCTGCACCACCCTCGACGTGCTTTGCGCCTTGCCTCCGGCCCCCCTCCCCATGGATGTTCGAGGGTGTCTGTACTCTGGAAACCAAAATCAAATACATTATTATTCCGGGCACGCGGCAGCGCCGCACCAGCGGGGGATTTTCGGCGACGGTCATCCCCCCCTCGCTCGAAACCCTACTGCAGATTTTCCTTTGTTGTTGCTGCCTGACGGCCTGGAAAGGATTGCGTGACTTTATTGGTTTGGTGTCAATCGCTGATCAAAGAGAGGGCAGGGATTAGAAAGAGGGCTTTTTAATTAAGGCTATCGAGAAAGTTGAGAGATACGAACTTTCCTCATCCTATACCCACTGACCCTGCCCATCCCAATTCACTCTTTATACAAACCGGGATAATAGGAAATACGAAAAAGCTCCGCCAGATCATTTTCAACTCCGCGGTTTCGATAACGGGCCTTTTACCATCGATCCGAAAACTTTATCTTTTCAAGTCCACGAAATCAACATACAGTCAATTTTTTATCAACGGATACAACGGAATTTCAGCCATTTTTAATCTGGCTAAATTTTGGGATCAATTTATCCGATAGTTCTTGAAACAAACAAAAACAGAAAAAGATTACGATCAACTTTACCAATAAAAATTTCTTTCTCTCGTGGCGCGCGAATACCATTTTTTGATCCAAATTTCGTTTCGAATTCTCGGGTAAAAAATTGTATCCCGGATATTCGCCGATGGAGCAAAAGTTCAGGGGGCATTCAGGTGGTTTAAAAAATCCATGATATCTCATACCTATATCGTTGTGGCAGTAATATATGATAAGGAGAATTCGCAGGGGTGAAATGGGCAGCCTGCGGTGGAGAACAATCTGAATATATGAAATGGAACGTCGCGCTATGGTCTGTGTTTTATATATTATTAGGGTGTCCGTTATTTCCCAGGTTGTTTATTTTTTTTCTGCCGCCAGTTCCTGAATTTCTAGTTTTTACCCTGAAAAAAAAATATCCAACCTAAAAAAAGATCTCAATTCTCAAAAATTAAAACGTGCCGAAATCATGTTAAATTTCCAATTTAAATAACATGGGATTTCTCTGAAACAAATGAAAGTACAGCAACGATCAATGTATGTTTTTGTAGGGAATTGAACGCTCTACAAAAAAGGTCTCTTATGATTTTTCGATACATTAACTCATTCAAAAGTTATTCAAAGGTCAAAATTGGGTTCATAGTCGATATCATATAGATTTTTGAGTTTTGCTATAGTTTTCTATTAATATATGTTGGGTGTGAGAAACAAAACAAAAGAGATAAAAAAACAGATCAGGAAGACTGAACGAGGTGAGAAAAACAAAAGTTTGACTAATTATTGTAAAATCGTACAGTTTACCTGAATTGTTATATTTTCGTGTATTTGTTTGACATAATTTTTGTTAAAAATTGAGTGTCAAAAACTTTGAGACGTATAAAATAAGAAACAGAATGATGGCAAAAGAAGGATAGGACTTAGCGTGCCTTTAGGAAAGTTCAAAGCTGATATAATGATCGGTTGCGGTGGTTTTCCACGCATTTCAGAATCCCGGGCAGCGGGTAAACCGTGTTGGTGGTAGTGGCGGAGAGGTTCGTGCTGACAAATACCACCGGTTCAGTTATCCTTTGATAAAGGATTACCCGGGTTTCACCAGGATTGAAGGAACCTCAACGATTTACAGAGTTAAACGAGGCATTTTGTCAAGACGATATAACGCCGTAATTTTAGAACCAAAAATCTCAACCTTCCAAGACCTTTCAGACATTCATACTGCGCGTCGTTTTCTCCCCAGGATACAAGACGCGCATCGAACCCTAAGAGAAGAAGACTGTCAAAGGGCTGAAGTCTCGAATTCGGAATTTTTCGCCGTTCTCAACTTTTCAAATTCGGAACTTCGACCGTAAATAGAATTCCCTGTCGTTGCGTTGAACAGTTCGTACATCTATTGAAATTGGCCGAAAGGCACTAATATAACTTTGCTATTCCCGCCCGGAATTGTCGTAAAGTTGAATTTTTTTCCTTCTCTCCAGATTTGTTGAACTTTTTAGATGATTTTAATTCAGTTTCAAAAGTGCTTCGACTTATTTGAAAATCGGATGTAAATCCGCGGCACTATTTTCTCGATAATCCCAGCCCCTCGCCCATGGTTAAAAAGGTGGAAAGTAGATTTCGCGCAAGGTTGTTTTAAGGATTGCCTGCGAATAAGGCAACTGCAGAATGCAACCCCCGTTAGAAATGCGACCGGAACGCAACGGGGCAAACGTAATCCTAAACGATGCCCTTGAGGTTCACAGGTTCACCCTCAACCTCCCATCCCCCCCATCCCCCCGCCCTCTCTCTCTCTCTCTCTCTTTCTCCTGGCGTTTATCCCCTCGGGAGATGAGGGCGACGTGTAACCCCCGGTGAAGGGAAGAAACGCGAAGCCTCGCAAGAGTAACTGCTAGTAACAATGTTTTCTCACCCTTTTCACTCCAGCCTGAAACTGGCTACAGGGCGTTCACCCTCCCTGTCTCTATTTATCTGTATATCCAACTCTCTCCGTCTCCTTTTCTCCCGCCTTTCCTTATTTTCCTTCTCCGACTTCCTCTTCTTCTTTTTGCTTATACATATACCATCCCCCAATCAATTTCGTCAATATACCGTTCGGTGCCGAGGGCGAAGAGCGAAGGGCCCCCGCGAACCCGCTGATAGATTTTTATGTCCAAGCTTTCAGAATCGTAAACTTGTTGACCTCCTCATAGAATTTACCTCTCTCTCTCTCTCTTTCCTTCCACGCCTTGTCCTTTTTCCCTCGATCAGTGAAATTCTTCGAGAAAATTTTCAGGATCATTTATTGATTCGAATTTTTCCCGTAGCGAAGCAGACCATAAGTTCAAAGTTCATCAATAATGATAGTCCGAAATTTCAAACGCTTCAAACTACACGGAGTGCAAATTCGGCCACTTTAACATCGCCACTATATCCAACGTTAAACTTCGCCTACCCACTTCCTAGACAGAAGTAACTTGATCCTTGATCAGGAGGGATTGATTCGCGAGGGTAAATCCTATTCAAAGTTCGAGTTGAAGGACCGGGTCATGTACATCCGTCGAGTTAGAATCTGCCGCCTCCCGTATTTAGGTGTAAGGACACAGGCTTCAGGAGGCGAGAGAAATTGTTTTTTTTTCCATCATTTCATTGGGCAGGGATGATCGAGTGATCCAATCAGTGAATAATAAGTCCTGCACACATATGCGAAACGAGGTAAATAATAAACGTGAAAAAAGAATCTACCCTTTATATGTTCTATAATCGTTCGAGGAGGATCAGCAGAACTCGAGGAGGAAATCCTGCCGGACGGTCAAGGATTCGATAAAAGTTCGAAATCCTTAGAGCTTAAGGACTTAGGGAAACCGACTTACAGATTCTAGACTAAATCAATTCAACCCTGCCAGGCTACAGATTTGCCAGACTTATTATTTATAAAAGTAAAAAACCCGTGGCCGTTGTTGTGTAAAAAAAATGAAAAAAACGCATGGAACGATGTACCTTTCGAAATATATATCAATCTATTAGAACGGTTTCTAGATTGTGTAGCGAGATGAAGGTATTATATTGTTTTAGTGGGCTCAGGAAAACGAGGCCCCTAAGGGCGGTTATGGCCGCTTAGATCTGGGTATAATACCCTCTCGTGTATATACGTATATACATAAATGCGTAACATATACATGGTTATATCCACCGGGCCAATGACCCCCTGGATGGTTTCTCGTGGAATAATAACCCCAGGGAGAAGTTGGCCGGCGGTCAACAGCTATATCTGATATAGGAAAGTTTGTCTTTTCTCGAAACCGAAGTCTGAGGCTGAACCTGCACCTAGGTCTTAATTCTGTTCAAACAACAAGCCAATTCGGCAAACAAAATCGTTTCAAATATTTGGCCAAACTCGTTCTTACTTCTCTTCATTCTTCTATCGCGAGTCTCGCTCCCTTCCTTCGCTCCTTTTCCTCATTCTCTTCCTTTTCCTTCCTATCCAACTACTGCAACTCGCGCTGGCCTTATCTCGTATTAATGGATTTGCCTGCTGCACCGAAGCCATTCAGATCGTAATTTGATTAGATAGAATCAACGTTGTCTCGACTGGATAGAGATTAGGGCCAATAAAATCCGCCGGATAATGGCGCTGCTATTTATTTTTACATATATGAGAATCCGAAGAAATACCCAACATTTATACCCGATAAACAAATAGGAGCAAATTGACGGGGGAGAAAAAATAACATCCGGTTTTCACTTTCCTCGGTCGTTCACAGGTCGTACCGTGTTCGGGAATTTTTACAAAAAAATTAGTCAGGAATTGAAAGAACGGCAGAGTTTTTGCCAAAGTAAGATTTTTCTGGCAAATACCTATATTACATCCGAGTACATCTGACGTGTTTGATTATTCTCGAGTAGTGTAATGGGTATGGTATACAGGCACGGGTATGCAATATCGTGGATATTGTAAAGGAATAATCCTGGCGTATAATCGGAGGCAAAGGTGTTTCGAATTTAATATCTTAGGAATGCCAATTAGACATAGGCAATTAATACCTAAGGCTTTGGAACAGGTTTAGTTGGAGGTAAAAGATGCCCCAGGCCGGCTTTTGCCTTATAGAATACCCATCTCCACGCTTTCCACAATTCGCAGACGGTTATAATTCGCTTTTACTGCCTGACGCGCTTCTTCCCATAAGCCGCTACTTTCGTACATATCCACATAATGGCTATGCGTATGCGGATGCTCTACGCAGTACATACATACATGCGCATATACAGCTACACGCAACTAATCCACTTTCCTGCGAATCTCTCTCTCTCTCTCACTTTTTTTGCTCCGATGTGAGTTATTCCTCTCCCACTATACGGGAGAGGAGTCAGGAGGTCGATTTTTTCAAACGATCTGCCAACGGACGTAGGAGCCGCAACTTCTGGCGGCTGAAAAAAGACGAATACTTCACGCATGTATTCGGGTTTTTATTTCATATTCAACCCTGCTACTCTTTTCACAAGGAAAGGCAATTTTCCCGCCGTTTTGGAGCCGCTGACTAGCGATCTAACCTCAAAATCGCGAAATTCAAGATGGCGGATCCAAAATGGCGGATGTAAGTTATAAAGATGTTCCGATTTTGATAAAAATCAGTATTCAAGAGTTTTTCAAGGCTCTGATAACGAATCTGACCGCTAAATTCGAAACTGCCTAATGTGAACTCAGGAATTGAAGTTTTAAAAAAAATTTTTTTTTCGCCGTCTTTGATTCGTGGCTATAAATTCCGATGCTTGAAGGTCAGATTATTGATCTGCAGTAGCTGAGAAGTCGATTGGGAACGAATGTGCTTGCTTTTTATCTTGTAGAATAAATTGATAAGAATAATTTCTACGGGGTGTAATAAATGAGGCTTTCAACTGTAATGGGTACGCGCATCAATCTTGGTGAAAAAAGGTACAATAAATTTAGTCATTAATATAAATTCAGGCTATGTAATACATGGAGTGATAATTCAAGTTTTTTTATTTATTTATTTATTTTTTTCATTTTTTTTATTTTGCGGTATAAACACAGTAACAAGATTCTTTTACAAAGTATGTAGTAGGCACTACGTCGAGACTGGCAATATCTGGGGATTACGCCCTCGTAGCGACGCGACGCGAGGTTCGTGATATAAATATCGACCATCGTCGTTATCCGGATAATCCTTATAAAGATTGAAATTACCCAGGATCGATTTACCCCCGGGAAATACACGGTGAAATAAATATAACATACCTACCTATGTACACCAGGTATCACCTCGTATGTCAGGTTTCAAGATTTTCGGATTTCGAAGAGCCGAAAATTATCATTTTGTAACAAAAAACCTACGATTTTTATATTTTTCAACAATTTTTCAACAAATCAAGCCGGAGAATTTCCCAGATTTTTCAAGCCGAAGAAAATACCATTCGACAAGGAGCAGCTAGGGCGATATGTTTCCCTTTTTTTTAACTCGAAAACTACCGAATCAATTAATTCTAAAATTTGGTCAGATTAAAGGCGGATCAAATCCTATCGATTGAAAAAAAAATTATCGAAATTCGCTGAACCGTTTTCGTTTGAAAATTATCGCAGGTCATTCTCTGGGCTCGAGAGGGTGGAGATTTGGCGAAAGCTACACTTTGACCTCCGGGGTGAGTATGTATAATAAAGTCCTTTTTATCTCCGAACGGAAAAAGTTGATGAAAAAATAAAAAATTACCGTCAGAACGTTCGAGGCAATAAAATTGAGACTTTAATCGTGGGAATTGCGGGAGGATCGATTCGACGCTGGCTCTGCCGGTTTCGGTGATACATAAGACCTGCACGCTAGAAGAGTTTTATGCCCATCTGACCTCCTAGAATCACCGAGGAACCGTAACCGTCGATAAACTAAAGCGGGTAGTGGAAGAAGAAGGCAGAAACGTAGAACTAACGTTAAGCGTAGAAAGTGGAAGGATGGCGCAAGACCCGAGGAGAGGGTACGGCTATACGATCGATTTTATCTCGATTCGCATCCTGGCAAATAGGCGTCAGGGAATAGCAGGATTTTAAGCAGTGTCCAATCCGTACTTCAAACGATTCTCACTACCAGCGAAGCATAACTTCGCCCTTAAACTTTGTCGAATAAAATTCACTCCGGTCCATCAATTTCCCGAAGCTATAGTAGCATCGTTAATTCTATTTTCTTTTTTGCCCTCGGAAAAATGACTCCTGAAAATATTCCGGCCGGATATAGAGGCGATAATATAAACGGATATAAAAAAGAGCTTTTGATTCAAAATTCCGGATTTCTTTGGACAAAAAGAAATTAATTTTTCGGAGAAAATTCGACTTTTCTTTTAGGAAAATATATTTCCCATGAAAAACTTTCTCCTCTCTCTTTCTCTCTCTCTCTCTCTCTGAATAATTCGCACAGCTTTTCTCACGACACCCGAATTTTCGAGAGGGTGAAAGTGACGCAGATGCGTTTTCAATTATCCTAAGATGCTGCAGCGCACAGCAGCGCGATGAGCTGATTAAATATAACAAATTGATCGATTGGCCAGTTCGTCTAGACATCTGCAACACCGGCGGTTAAAACTACCTCGAAATATATAATCCCAGGGGTATTGATGCCAGGCTGTCAGTCGAATAGAAAAACTCAATCTATACTGCAATATGTATAATATATAATTACGCCTGGATCGCTACGATGAATAAATACGAAAGATAAAATGTTCTTCACTCCCAATTTATCTCCAATTTTCCAATAATTTTCTTTCATTTTTTTTTCCTCAATTACTTTTGATTTTTCTTCATTTTTCCAGAATATTTCCAGACCTACTCTGATCTTCCTCCAACTTTCTGATTTTTCTTAAATCTCCTTCAATTTCTAATTAATTTTTCTAATTTTCCGGATCGATTTTCTCTCTGTTTTCTCATATTTTTCTAATTTCTCCATAATTTTCCTTCAATCTCATCGATTCTCGCGATTTTCCTGGCGAATTTTCATAAACGTCATATTTCAGAAGATTAAAAATTCCGAATGGTGGCAATGCAGATTAGTTCAAAACTCATTTATACTGTAGAGGAAATCGAGATGAATAAATACGAGGACATGGCGTGTGTCCTTGCAAAGCTGGCCACTCCGAACGATTACAACCTGACGAAAGCGTCGGTCTATCTAGCTTATTGGCTTTCTCTGCACACATGTATAGACTCTGTGTGTACAGTCTGGACTGAATGACAAGCCGAGAGACGGGGATGAGAGGGGGAGAAATAGCGAAGGAGAGAGGGAGAGAGAAGTAGAATAGAAAAGTGAAGGAAATAAAGGAGAAGGGGATGGATGGCTGGATGGGTGGATGTGGAAAGGAGAGAATTGTTTTATGACATGGAAGAATTTGATGGAAATGTTAATACGACCAGTTGCCAAACCGGGTAGGGGGTTCCTCCGCCAACTATCTATGGACCAAACGATACTCCGAGTTCTCTACGAGCCGTCTGCAGCCATATGTGATCCTCGATCGAGTATCTTGTCGAGGGTTGCCAAGGGTTTGAGGATAATATAATTGAATAGCTTCGAGAAGGGTAGGTATAACATTTTTTTTGCAGAGTCAAACGTACACCCACCCCATTTTTCTCGACGAATCTATTACCCTTCTTATTATCAAGAGAGAATTTACTCCCGGCTCTCAACTACCAACGGACCAGATTTTCTTTTATCAAAAACGCGTCTTACCGATCCGGTAAAATTTCGGGCAAAACTTCACTCCGAGGATTGTAAAGAAATGGGGTAAAGAAAGGACGAGCCAGTGCATCCGGTATATGGATTTCTTGGTAACATTCCAAGTCCGAGAATTGCTAAATACGAGTGTATACTAGGAGGCGGAGAATTCGGGGCTTACCTAAAGTGGAAAAGTTACTTCTGTCAGTTCCCGCGAGCTCCTAGTCCTCGACACAGAGTGCTTTTCATCGGAGTAAATGTGTTGCCGTAAGCGGTAGGTAGCTAAAGCTATTTCAATTTTGTTACATCACCATCACTGGCTCCTAGAGTTAAGATGGGGTCCTAAAAATTCACCTAAACTCTCTCCCTCTCTCTCCGTGCCTTTCTCTATGTGAAATTTTCCCTTCTCATGCTAGACACGAAGATATATGTGTATGCCTTCATTTTACAACCCGCTCGTTCATCCCCGATAAATTTTCGTATATGTAACACCGTCACGATCGCGTCGGATCGAGAAACGGATGAGAAATCTTAATGGGGATTTGTTAATTTTTTGGTAAAGACGAGGGGTCGCAAAAGGTTCGAGGATTATTCCGTCTCGAGAACTCTTTTGCATTTATATTAGAATAAAATTGACTCGTATACCTATACCTCGACACGTCTCGTCGATCGGAGAAAAATTGAGTATTTTAATTAAAAAGAAAATCGAAGAGTTGGTACGCGATCGTTAAAGATGTAATGAATTAGAGACAGGACAAACGGCGATTCGACGAAGAAGCTCTAACTGTCCTCAGATTTTGATAGATAAATTTCTCTCTCTTTTTTTTCTTCGTCGTGAGTGATAAGGGACAGTGATCCCTCCGAAGAACTTTCCTGATAATCAATCAACGTTTCTGTTTTCACGGTTTATATTGTCTCGCAAGCTCCCAGCTATGTTCCCACTCCTTTTCTTAATTTCTTTCTTTCTGGCTCGTCTTCTCCTTCTTCTTCTTACTTTCCTTCATCTTATTCTTCCCTTCCTCATTCTTCTCATAGGTTTACGAGCTGGGATGTCCACGTCAATTATATACCTTTCTTCGAACGATTGTGATCCTGTTAAGTGTCGGATTTACGACCGCGAACTTTACTCGATGAGTTGTCTCAGTGACATCAACTCGTGTGTGCAGCCGGGATGGAGAAAAAGAGACCAACCACGTTTACGAGATTTTCCTCACCGCTGAGACAACGCAATCTTATTCTACGGCCCTCACAAATTGGACAGGACTCTTGATGAATTATAAATAGACACGAGGCAAACAAAATGAAGAAACAAACACAGCATCATACAAAAATCATTTTTTTTTTTATTTTATTTTTATCACACAAAATAGACGGAACTCTGACAAAATATTATTTTTGGGACAGGAAAACTGCAGAATTTCTTTACTCCGCATAAAATAAATTTTCCCTAATTTTTCCTCAATTTTCTTAATTTTCTTTTATTTCTATTCATTTTCCACAATTTTTCTCAATTTTCCTTCACTTCAATTCATTTTCCTGGAGCCTTTCAGGAATTTTTCTCGAGTTTTCGTCTATTCTCTTTGATTTTCCTAAGCATCCTAATCTCTTCAATTTTCATTCATATCCCTTTCTGTTTTTCCTCGATTTCCTACGACTTCTGTAACATTTTCCCTTAATCTACCTTCGATCTTCGTGACTTCCTTTAATTCCCCTCAATCTCGGCCGAAAATTTTTCCCGAACCTGCATCGCGTTCCTGTATCTTTAGGGCGGCTGATAAAACCGAGAGTACCAGACAATGTAAGAAAACCGGAGGGGTAAGTCTCGGTGGAAAACTCAGGGTGGATAGGAACAAGGGATGAGTTTCCATTGTCGCAAAGAGTATAGAGAGCGGTTCGCCGCTCACTGTTCACTCTTCGTTGTTCGTCGCTGGCCCCCACCGCAGGAGGCAATTCATGGACGGTCTGGACGGCGATAATGTGAATCTTGATTAGTGGCTGAGGAGCAGCAAAACTCCGGTTGTGCGTGCCTCAGTTCCTTTCTTCAGATAAATCCTCCCTCTATTTAAACAGGGGTCGGGGCTGAGTGTTCGGTACCGCGGGGGTTGAAACCTGCAGCACCACGTCGATGCGTCAGTTCGGAGAATTCATACTCTCTAGATCTAGCCGAAGGGTGGGAATAGAGCCGAGTGAATGAATGAATGAATGAGTGAAGAATGAATGGCCGAAACTCGCGTACGCGGAATGCCAGTTATTACCAAGGCTCTGTGCAGGGGCATCAAAATGAACGAATTAACAAACGAAGGAATTAATTCATCGATCAATTTACGGACTGGGGTAACCCGGGTGAGCTTTATGGCCCGTGCTCAAATTCACAGACAATGACGCCCCGCTGCATACAGATATATGGCTTTAGTTAAGCCTTGAGCCACTCCAGATATGCATTAAACACTTTTCACTGTCCAACAACTCGTTCATTTTCACGACTTTTCTGAATTTCCCTCAAGGTTTTCACTCGGCTCTCGGATTTTCCACAATTTTCTTTCAACTATCGCCGATTTGTCGAAATGGACCCTGAATTTCTTCAATTTTCCTCGACTTTTCCAGTTCTTTTCGAAATATTCCCCCTACTTTGTTCATTCTCTCCGACTGTCTTAGAATTTTCCTCATTTTCATTTATAATCGTGTCAATTCTCTTGGACTTCCATAAATTTTATCCGATTTCTCTCACGATTCCTTTTACAATACTTCTCAATTTTCTCTATCGTTTCGTAGATTTTCCACGATTTTCCCTGTATTTCATTAATTTACTTTAAATCTTGTAGATTTTCTCAATCTTTCCCAATTTTCTTGAATTTTCCTCAATTTTCCTCAGATCTCTGGGACTTCTCCTGTTTTGTTTTTTCATCCAGTAGCTTCAGCTTCAGCTTTAATACCATCGAATATCGATTGCCACGCGACTGTCTCTTCGTTTTCCTTTTATTATCAAAAGGACCGATTAAATCTGGTTAAATTCTCGACTGCTAGAGATACAGAATGCGTGGCCAAGGCAGTGCCCCGCATATCCACATACACACGTATGTTTGTACAGCATAGCAGCCCGGTAATGGAACTAGTCAACTAACAGTAGGTCGTTTCGTATGTAATTTGTAGGCCGAGTTTAGCCAGGAGCGTTTAATTGGTTGGCTAATTGTCCAACGGAAACTGTTGAGTTATCTTCTTCGAATAATTACTTGTTACTTGACTGCCATGCTCGGCTTTAGCCGTTGAACTGTTGCGAATCGAACCCCCCACGTATATCGAGGCGAAGATTAGCTTTCGAAGTACTTTAACTTCAGCTTTACTCAATCAGGGTTTCAAGTTTAACTGGTAATTACGATAGTTCGGAATACCCACACCAACAAACAGCTCGACAATCACAGTCGAGTTTTCCCTAGATCTCCTCGTTCTTAAGTTCAGAAAATAATCCAGTCAATCATCTTAAAAAAAAAAATTTTCAATCAATCATATCTTGAGAATAGATCGAGGGATTTCGATAATTTTTTTTTCATTCGGAAGGATTTGGTCTGTCTTGAATCTGATTAAATTTTGGAAATAATCGACTGAGCGGTTTTTGGGTTGAAACAAGCATTAGTTTCATCCCGCATTGATTCGGTAGAAAGGAGAATAATAACGACGTCTTATTTTCCAAAATCCGCGGATTTCTTGTAGAATAAATTTCAACTTCAATCTCTTTTGTCCCGCGTTGAAAGGCATAAATTGAAAAAAGAAATGTTTTTCCTTTTTTTTCTTTTAGCATCGTCAATTTTCCAAGTTAGTCAAAAGTTTGAGCCGTATAAAATGACGATCTTTTCTGTCTGGCGTACCGAGATACCGGAGGGGTTGTCTTTTGGTTTGAAATAGCTACTTATGACGGGGGTAGGGAGATAATAAACGTTGTATAGCCTACTCCCGTGAAAGACACAGAAGTACACTCTCGCTCGCATTAGTTTCATGTTTCTTCTTACCTGTTTCTCGCTGGTGGCTGTATTCGGACTTGGAGTGACAGGTCGGCGTCTCGACCCCCCGAGGTTAGATCTTCCCCAAGGTTATGAGTTTTGAAATATCACCGACTTTATACGCGTCACATCGCATTAGGAGAAAATGAATTAAGCCTCTCTCCGACGGCGAGTTGTCAGGGGTAGTCAAGTAGTAAAGAGTTAGAATTTGGTTTATCAGCCGCGCCATTAGCGGTGCGAAAAAACTTGCGGGAGGTAAAACGCGCGTCTATTTAAGCGCTAAAACTTTTGTCCGAAACATTTCTTCGCTGGAGTTACCCCCCGCGAGTTAACGGCCGAAGTATAGATCGGCGATTCGTGGAACGACCCGGTTTTAAAAATCGAACCTTCGTTATTTCGGGTCTACTGCATGCGCCGGGCTCGCCCGAAAACTTTACCTTATCCTGAAGGCTCGACCCTCTAACGACCTCTTCGTTGACTGATTACCGCGCCGCGCTACCGCCGAATTTCATAATAATTAATTAGTACCCAAGTTACGCGGAACGACGCGGCGCGGCCGTGCGGCCGTGGCCAAATCTAACGACGCGGTCCGCTAACGACCCCCAACGCTACAGCTATAGCCTAGACCCACAATTTCATTTCCGTTATTATCCCCGCAGCACCCCTCACTCTAACCCTACTCAAAAGACGACATAAAAAGAAAAAAAAAAAGAGAGAAAAGAGAGAAAAAAAAAAAAGGAATCAAAAGACACTTACTTCGATTAGTTGTACTAATTAATTCGTTTCAGACTGCAGGATGAATTAAACGCATATAATATGGGATTTCGAAAGCCCTTTGAGCTCCCAGAGTGACATAAGCTATATCATTTTCATGGGTAATTAATTAGTCGAAACTCGCCCGAGGGCGGTGACGAATTTGAATTGAATGATAAGCTATATGGATGCTGCGGGATTGACGGTCATTTCATTATTACACACGTAACGGATATACAGGGCGTCCAATTTTAATATTACACCTGATTTATCTCGGAAAATACGACTCCGATCGAGTATTGAGCAGAATGAAACTTTGAGGGTTCAAAGGGGGACGTTGAAAAAAATTTTTGTTTTGCTCCAAAATCAAAAATGACGGAATTAAGGTTTTTTAAATGAAAGTTTGACTTTTTTTTCACCAAAAATTTGTCCAATCGAAACGAACAAATTTTGTGGATTGATTTTATTGATTTTCGAAGATCTTGAATATTTTCTATTTACTTTATTCTCACCTTCTCTGACTTCCCTAGTCTTCCCAACTTTTCCTTGTCTCTCTCGATTTTTATCAGATCTAATTGATTTTTTTAACGTTTAAGTTCAGGCTGGATCTCAACCCTGAATATTTCCCATTACTTTTCTCCAATTTTCCTCAGAGTTTCCCCGGCTTCTTTTTTGTTGTTTTTACGTCCAATTAATTTCCCACAATTTTCCTCGCAATTATTTTGCCACGAGATTTAGACTCCTTCTATTCTCCCATTAATTTCCTCTAATTTTCTTCACTGTTCCCCATGCGTTACCATCCATTCTCTTCTGTTTCCCTCAATTTTCATCGCTTCGAATATGATTTCCCGAACAGGGGCGACCTCCGAATTTCAAGATTCTTAAAATTTTCCATTTTCTCTTATCTTTCGTTCCAGCATCCGGCTCATCCCATGATCCTCCCGCCTTATCAAACGCGCGAGATTCATCGTCTGCCGAGTCGAAATATATGTAGATGGCTAATTTCGTTCTCCTTATACATAATGCATACATAAAACGGCTGAGTTATGAATTTCTGATCACAAGCAAGGCACAGGCGAACATTGATATTGATGAGCTCTAGAGTAGGCGACAAAACAACGAGCTTTCAAACGACTCCATGTATCCCGGTGCAGTGCAGTGCAGGTAGCTGATGCAACTGAATTAGGCACCGACGTACCACCCACACCCTGCGTCTCTATATATCTCAAATTTCCACGTACACCTACCATCTGACGAGTAGTAGAACGTGGCTGGAAACTTTGTCGACCTAGATTTTAGCCACCTGCAACAAATCTTCCCGTTAAGAACCGCAGTGCTCTTTCAAAGAGACGAACTGTCTCCTTGATTGAAATCCTTCATCATTCTTTGTACCGTAGTTTAAGCTTTTTTTCTTCTAATTTTTTTTACTATTTTTATATCTTTCTTTTCCTCTTTCTCTTTTTAATTACAATTCATTTTAGAATGCAGAGAATCGGAGAGGGGTAGTAAATGAAATGTCTCAGGGGTCTGTAGTGACTACAGTAGCAGGAGAGTGGTAAAACTAACGTCCGTCTAGAGTTATCGATCAAAGTCCAGGTTCGCACTCGCAATTTAAGAGGCCAGAACTCGAGTGGTCTGCACTTAACCGGATTTCCCCTCGATCTACGGTCGGATGCCTTTGCCCAACGTAATGGACTTCTGGGGGCCTTGAGAATTTCCCGTCAGTTTCTGAATCAAACTGAACGCTAACGTGGAAACAGCTTTCATGAGGAAACGAACGTGCTACAACCGGACTTACTTCGCTAATTGACTCATAACTAACGCCTTGTTTCAATCTTCATTGAAATGGGTGGCTATAAGTTGACAGTTGTACAAGGGAAACACCTCGACGAATTTATACCCCATCAATTAAAGATAAGAAATACGCCCGAGAAAAGAAAGAAGCAAATAACTAAATCGAGAAGAAATTTGATTTTTTTTTTTCGAATAACTCAAAAACTGCCAACCTCGACTTTTCATCTTTAAATCGGATCCCTTTCCATATTCTCTGCTTTGGGGTGTAAGGAAGTGAAAGATATTTGCAAAAATGTCAATTTGCTATTTTAGTATTTAAAAATCGCGGAGGGTTGTCGCGGGCTGTTTATCTGCTCGAGGATCTTGTAGGGGGGAAATATGATAGGTAGAGGGTAAAAGATGTTGTGTAGGGATATCGGTGGGTGTATCACAACCCGCTACATAGTAGCGATCAGGATGTGTCGTCCTGGATAAGTGTAGCAGGTAAACCGACTCCCCGAAGTTCACTCGAATTCCCATCTGACGTCGGTTTAGCTCGAGTCCAGAGAACCTGGGTTTTACTTCGCCAAGGATATCGCATAGTACGTAGGTTCATACACACACAAGGTGGAGACGTGTCCAGGTGAATGTGAAGCGACAGGATCAGTCGTCCGAACGACTTACTCATCTCGAATGGGTCTATCCTCTATTTTCTCCTTATTCTTATTCTTGCCTTATTTCATCCTTTATCTCCCTCTCTCGTTTCTCTCTCTCTCTCTTTCTCTCTCTCTCATATTTCTCTCCTTCTTTTGTTTTACCTCCAAGTGGCCCACTGCCAGCGAAACCATTTCATTCATATCATGTTACACACCCTGACGTACAACCTACGACCTTTTCTTCAAAAGATATGAATCTAAAAGTAGAAGAAGGAGGATCGTAGATATGTTCCTTGTAGATCCTTGTCTTCAAACATTATGTAGATTATTCCTTTAACAAAATCTTCCAAAATCGTTTCAAGATCTAACGATCGCCAATCATTTTTTTCCTCTCTCTCGATTTGCATCGTTCTTCTTTGACTTCCAATCATTTTCTTTAAAGCTCATAGATTTTCTTTGATGATCGTCGATTTCTTTTTGTCTTTAATCTAATGATACTGAATCAAATTTCCTTCGACATTCATTGATTTTCTTCAAATCTTTCTAAAATCTTCCTTTGTTCCTCGTGAAATCTTTCCTTGATCCTCGATTATTCCTTTGACAAGATCTACCAAAATCGTTTCAAGATCTAACGATCGCCAATCATTTTTTTCCTCTCTCTCGATTTGCATCGTTCTTCTTTGACTTCCAATCATTTTCTTTAAAGCTCATAGATTTTCTTTGATGATCGTCGATTTCTTTTTGTCTTTAATCTAATGATACTGAATCAAATTTTCTTCAACATTCATTGATTTTCTTCAAATCTTTCTAAAATCTTCCTTTGTTCCTCGTGAAATCTTTCCTTGATCCTTGATTATTCCTTTGTCAAGATCTTCCAAAATCGTTTCAAGATCTAACGATGGCCAATCATTTTTTTCCTCTCTCTCGATTTGCATCGTTCTTCTTTGACTTTCAATCATTTTCTTTAAAGCTCGTAGATTTTCCTTGATGATCGTCGATTTCTTTTTGTATTCAATCTAATGATACTGAATCAAATTTCCTTCGACATTCATTGATTTTCTTCAAATCTTTCTAAAATCTTCCTTTGTTCCTCGTGAAATCTTTCCTTGATCCTTGATTATTCCTTTGACAAGATCTACCAAAATCGTTTCAAGATCTAACGATCGCCAATCATTTTTTTCTCCATCGATTTTCATCGTTCTTCTCTGACTTTCAATCATTTTCTTCAAAGCTCGTTGATTTTCCTCAATGATCGATGATTTTTGAAAAAATCTAACGATAATCGATCAATTTTTCTCCAATTCTTATTAATTTTCTTCAAATCTCATTGATATTTCGTAATCCTCTCTCGTTCCGTCAGACTTGAATTAGTTTTTCTTTATTCCATAGCCACGATTGTCCGTCGATGTAATTATTTTTCCGCATCCAAACTTCGTTTTCTTCGCTGTCTTCGACTCGCTTCAATCATCTGTCACAATAATTATTAAAAATTCATCATTTTTCCTCGATTTTCCACCACCTTTCCTGCGATTTTATTCATTTTCCATCATTTCCTTCGGTTTCCATCCCAAAAAATGGTAAATTTTCTTCATTTTCTTTCATTTTTCCGTCATTTCCATGTCTCTCCTTCTTGATTCTGACTCATCCTAGAATGGTAACAATATCAGGATAGATTCCCACGTAGTAAAACGTCATTGGACAATAGTTTAATTTTTTTACAAACAAAACGATAATCGTTATTTAGTTGCACGATCGCATGCTCCTTACTCGTTATAAGGTGTACATTTATTTTTCTGTAAAAAGTGAATAATGCGATTACATATTCTGCGTGACTTGGCCTATCAAAATGGCAAACAATCACCCTTTTACGGTATAAATAAATTAGTACCTACGAACCTCGACGGCATGGTCCTGCTTTTAACCCAGAGTTTGCTGAAATATGTAACACAATCATTCTTCCCCTTCGCGCATGCAGGTATATAACATACACACCATGCCAAATACTGAACTAAACTATAAACGTGGTAAAAAATAGCTCGATATATTCATTAATTGAGTATAAATAGAAATCAGATATTGCAGTTTTGACTAAAAACCGAAAATTATATCGACAACAAATTCTGTCCAAAAATTCCACCCACGTATATATACATGTATACATAGGTATACGTATGTACTCATATATTCATTTATACAATACGTATTTTATACAACCCCGGGTACACCTCCAGGCCAGACACGATATAGATGGGATATGGTATCGCTTCATTGCTACCAATCACGACACATTTGCATCTGTTCAACCCCTCATTTTTCCCATAAAAAAAAAAAAGAAAATGACGTTTTAAAGAAGGAATATAGCTTCTGAAAAATAAACATAATTATACATAGAATCTTACATCTTGGCCTTGCAGCGCTAGAGCAGAAAGAAAAAAATTGTTGTAACCAATCCCGATTATTAAACTTCACTTTATCACCTTTAAAACGAAAATTTTGAAGAATTACAGATTCTGTCTGATGAAAAAGATATAATTTGAGTTAGTCAAGCCAGTATCTTTTGAGCTTTACAAATCCCTACTTCATTCCTTTTGAAACGAAATACCGCATTAATTTTCTCGCTTTTCTAACATTTTCATTGATTTTCTGAAAAATCTCGTAATTTTTATCTTCATTTTCATCGTTTCTCCTCGTTTTTCCCTATTCTTCTTTCATTTTTCCAGACTTGAATTCCAGACAGGATGACAGATTCAATTTGATAAGAAATACATAACTGGAGCTAGTCGATCTTTTGAGCTTTACAAATTCCTACTTCATCTCCATTGAAAGGGAATACCATGGGTATGATATCTTGATACCAGACTGCAGGGAATTGAGTTGAATTAATTCATTAAATATTATTTTAATTACGAAAGGATTTAACGACGTAACTTTTTTTTCTGGGTAACTAGAACCTCTGAAACTATCCAATTTAAATCCTTATACAGCGCAGTATCTCGTTATAGAAAGACTAAACCAACGACCCACCCAGTTTAAATGGAACTCAAACCGTCTTCCAAATGAACCCATTATCTAAGAAAGAGACAATAGAAAATCAGCACTATACAATTATGAAAGGAAGGAACGGAAAAAGGTCGGTAAAAAATTACGAAAAATTGTGCAAAAGCAAGGAATTGTCGAAACTGAAATACGATGATTCGTAAAAATCTAAGGAAGACGAGAAACAAACAAGTTTTTGGAAAATCTAGAGGAAAACGTCCGATTGGGATTGAAATAAAAATGAAAGACGGATGAATTTGGAGAAAATTGTGGAAATGAAGAATGAAATATGATCGGGAAAAATTGTACAAAGATCAAGGGACGAACGAGTTTTCGAAAAACCTACAGGGAAACGTCTGATTGGGATTGGAATGGGAATGAAAAAGGGATGAATTTGGGAAAGTATGGTGAACTAGGAAATGAAAAAAAGAGACATTTGCTGGTCGGTCTTATACTCGCGCCATCTGGGTCGCGTAGCTGGCTATTATTCGATCGGCGTGTTCGGCGGCACGGACAGAGTCTTATAAAACTCGGACGTTTACAAATTAAAATGGAGGTCGTGCACGGTAAATTTAAAAACAAGCCCTAATTACCCCAAAAACACGGACTCTGCACGCATACGGTAGTGAGTGGTAGAGAGAGGTCTGGTACGAAACGGCAATACAAGTGGGAAAGCAGCGCGCGGCGCGGTGCGGTGCGTCGCGGCGCCGCCACAGCACACGACGACCCGCACCCACCCCGCGTTTTGATATTCATGTTTCCAGATTATTTACGACTTGGTGTACAAGATCATGCACGCGTCGCGTATATTATAAAAACTCCCACCCTCTCGCCACACTTCCCCACCAACCACCGACCGCCCACCCATCTACCCACCCGCACCCCCGACCGCCCCTACACGCGGCAAGCACAGGAAAGTGGTCAACTAAGTATACATACATGAGTGTGCATGTATATCTATCTTTCTTGCCATAGGCGCGATGTGAAAAATTATCGATAATTTTCACTCGGAAAATATACGAAACTCAATCAAATTCCTTAAATTTCACATTTTCTGAGGTTTTTCTTTCGATTTTTTCTAATTTTCACCGTTTTTCCAGATTTTTTCCCCGTTTTTCCGACAAACATTACGAATTCCTTAGATTTCATATTTTCTTCGGTTTTACTTTCGATTTTTTCCAATTTTCACCGTTTTTCCAGATTTTTTCCGCCATTTTCCGACAAACATTACGAATTCCTTAAATTTCACATTTTCCTCGATTTTTCTTTCGATTTTTTCCAATTTTCACCGTTTTTCCAGATTTTTTTCCCCATTTTTCCATCAAATATTACGAATTCCTTGAATTTCACATTTTTCTCGATTTTTCTTTCGATTCTTTCCAATTTTCACCGTTTTTCCAGATGTTTTTTTTCCCGTTTTTCCGACAAATTTTGCTATTCATTGTCAACATCTCTCAATTTTCATTCAATTTTCTTAATATTTCGCAAAGTTTTTTACATTTTCTTTATCTATTTTCCATTTCCCTGTTTCCCCGGCAAAAAGTCATGGAGATCCAATCCTGTTCCTCAAATTTCACGCATCTTTTATAACTTATCCTCGAATTTTCCTCATCTTTCATCGACTCTTCTTCCCTTTTCATCAATTTTTATTGTTTTTCCTCGATTTTTTCAATTTCCTATGACTCGTCCTCACGATCGACGTCCCCCGTGGCGTCCTTAAATTCTTTTCGTTGTTTCTCAACTTGTTCGTAGAAGTTCCTCGGTTTTATCTAAATTTTCATTCATTGTCCAAAAATTTTCTCGCCTTTCCTAAACTTCGTTATCATTTCATCTCTCAATTTCTCAATTTTCCTAAAAATTTTTGATCACTTTCCTCAATTTTCTCTCTATTCCCCAGGCTTTTCTCAATTTCTTTTCGATTGATTTTCAAGAGTTGATCATAATTTCATAACTTCCCATCGAATTGTCAAAGCATGACAGATATTGTGATAACAGAAAACCCCTAAAAAAATTGGATTTCGGCGCCAATGCGACTCGTGGGTCGACTGACCTTCTTTATTCTTGTACTCTAGGTTGCGAGTTTTTACGCAGGCGCATAACTCCGGTGTAGTTTCTAGCGATTGATATAAGTGAGGCACAGGGTGAGGAGTTCTATTCGAGGGTACAATTCACCCCCTTCTCCTCTCTCTACCCCCCACCCCATCACCGCCCCGCTTCACCTACCCCTCGCAATGTCGACCCTGTGTCAAAATAGAGCTAAGGGTAGAAGAAAGGGTGGCTAGCGATAGACCTCGGCATAGGGGGTGTGGCAGAGACACGCGTTCTACGCATAATTCATACGCGAGCTTGCTTGCTTGCGAGCTTCAGAGACCGAACTACGAGTGTGTTTCAGTGCCCGATCCCGATAAGCCTCCCTGAACCCCACGAGCCAAGTGAATTGCTTTCGCTTCGACAGCCACTAAGTCGCTAAACCAACGAATTGAAAAGAAAAAATTGTAAGAAAAGAAAAACAAGGAATGAAAAAATTTTCGGAAATAAAAATCCCCCCAATTTCATCAAGCATCACTTTTTCATGATTTTCATCCTTTTTCATACAATTTTCACGAATTTACTTCATTTCTTTCACTTCTATTTTCATACGTTCGTATATATTCTTCAATTCGATGGAGTCTCTCTGATTTATCGTCAAATTTTCTTCATTTTCCACGAATTTTTATTGATTCTTCCTCAAATCGTCTCGCTTTTCTTTATATTCTCAGTTCTTCTTAATTTCATTCGGGTTTTCCTCGATTTACCGGAAACGTTTTTCACCAATGTTTCCAATTTTGTATCATTTATTGACTCGATTTTCCTTAATTTTTCTTCCAATTTTCCGCACCTCTCTCACCTCGTATACATTTCCATCGAACTTCCGTTTCAATTTTTTGATTTTACCAAAAACTTACTCAATTTTCTTCGACTTGTTAAAATTTTCATCAATTTCCACAATTTCCACAATAACTTTTTATCCCATTCTCTAGGGCTGCAAGCAGGGACAAATTAATGCGATAGCTCAAGGGACGAACTACCATCTCAAGTCCACTGCTCCAGCTATTATAGATAAGTAAATGACTTTGTTAATTAGAACTGTCTTGAGTATAATAGGAAGCGTAAGAGAATAGGGTAAAACGCGCGTTACAATACTACAAGCGAACTCCATATACTATCTTATTCTTACAATTAGTCTTTGGATATCATAGACATTCTGACTATAATCAAGCTTGCAGTCTAAACATCGAATAGACAACTGCATATTTATGGAGGAGGCAAGCTGCATTGTTAATATAACAACATCCAATGATGACTTAAACGGCACTATTATCCACTCGTATAGAAGTGCATTCCCTTTGTTCAAAGAGACTACGTACTCGCTTCGACGGAGAAGTAGAATATAAACTAATTATACGGTGGAGCTAATATCAGTTGAATTATTATATCAAAAGAATTAGACGAATTCAGAATTTTTAGACAGATAGAAATTAGAAGTAAAACTTTAAAAGTCCCAAACGGTGGAAATTTCAATTAAATGTTAATTTCCCAAACCTGAGAGTTAGTGAAAATTGGAAATCGACATTTTCATCGCAGTGAAAATTGCTGTCTTTTGTATGAAAAAAAAAATTAATGAAAATGATACGAAAGTCGGTGAACTAGCGTGGAGTTAATTGTCGAATGAGAAATTCTGTTGAAAGTAACTACCTGCAGAGGACGGATCAGCTTGAGATGCACAAAGCCTGGTTATACGAGTATAAAAGTAGGTATAAGCGCGGCTCTCCTAATTGACCGTTTGAACTCAGTCTGGGTCTGAATACGACTCTGACAAGTTAACATAGTCGTAGAATCGCATAGTGGTCAGTTAAGATTTCAAAGTATCATGTTTCCTCTGGTTTTTTGATTGTATCGCGATTGCTGCTGCGGCTGCTCCTCCAGCAGCAAGAGCAAACTCGAGTCTCCGCACGGTATAGGCGTATGCAGTTCAGGGCTTCTTAGCTCTTCGCTGTTGACGCACACATCTCGCTTTCTCGAGCAAAAGTTATTTTCGTTCGTCTGGTGCAATCCCACAGATCGCGTCTTCTAACTTTCTTAGAAATAACTGCATAGGCCGTAGCTCGCCCGCAAACTTGCCTTTTTCATTTCCATCGCGAACCTCGGTTCGGTTGAAAAGCTGCTTTTCATCATCTAAACGCATCTCTTCACGCTTTTCGAAAGCCGAAAGAAGAATGGGGGCTCTGTTCAACAAAGTCGGCGAATTATCTCAGAAAATTCGAGACGGAAATGAAAATATATGAAATATATTCAACTCCACCGATCGCGAATAATTCCCATATTATATACAGGGTGAGTTTTCTCCGGGGTCTAATCTGGGCGGAGTTTCTACGTGGCGAGACTCGTTCGCTTGAGAATAATAGTAGTGTGATTATAGAGCAGATACCCTCGTCTCGAAATTTCTTCACGTTCACACGTATCAAGAAGAAGGCGGAGTCTCGCCACGTCGAAACTCCGCCCAGATGAGACCCCGGAGAAAATTCACCCTGTATATCGTCGGA
This sequence comes from Rhogogaster chlorosoma, assembly GCA_944452935.1. Lineage (NCBI taxonomy): Eukaryota > Metazoa > Arthropoda > Insecta > Hymenoptera > Tenthredinidae > Rhogogaster > Rhogogaster chlorosoma. The sequence goes on along the minus strand of OX101801.1, from coordinate 2,803,969 downwards.
TTCGTAACGCTTATGATTCTACGATACAAAAAGGATTGGACTTCTAGTTTTTATATGTTAAAAATGGAAGTCTTTTCCTGGCGCGAAGGAGGTCTAAGTGCATAATATCGCAGCTGAGAAGAGCGAGGGATGAACGTTTTCAACCACTCGTCGATTAAGTTGCGTTAAACGAAACAGTCGTTGCGACTGCTGCTGCTGCTGCTACTGATGCTGTTGCTACAGAGCGAGGATCTATTAAAGCGTTTGCTACGAAAGCTTGAGGGTAAAAAATGGAAGGGAAAAATCTCGGTGAAAGAGGGAAAAGGGAGAGAGAGAGAGAGAGAGAGAAGAACTGAAAGCAAAAAAAAAAAAGGGAAACAGAGAAGTACTGGAAACAATGGGAAGGAATTTAATGTTGATATTTCAGTTTTCCATTAAGGGTTTACTTCAATGCTCCTTCAACGTCGTCGTCCTTATTTTATCCTATTTATTTTCCTTTTTGAATCACGTGATGTAATTGTCTGGAGAAATACTCAAGAATACGGGAAACTGGAGTCGGCTTGAACTTCCGAATTCCAAAAGTCCCAAACGGTAGAAATTGCGAATTTGAATATCACAGACTAACAATATTTAGAAAGCACCTTTGAAACGAAGGACACCAGCGATTCGATATTCCAAAAGCTGGACAAATCTCAATTTCTTGTGTGAAATTTCATTTTCTCGAGGTTTCTACGATGGATTGTTCTTTCCGTGAGAATATTTTTACCTAAAAATTCGCCAAACTTTACACACTTTTCAAAAATTCCAATATTCTTCCGATCCGTACAGTTTTCGCGTATTCATAAAGTCTAGTATGAATGAAAGTAAATACCTATTTTCAATTCTGTCTTTCTTAAAATTATTTGAAAAAAATGAACTTTTTTTAATAGTATTTCCGCTGATTATATCTCGAATTTTTGAGCCGATGTAAATTACCGTGTAAAAAGTACCATTTTTACGTCGTTCACCTTGAATTTCCCTTCTCACCCCTTATCCGTTCTTCTTCTTCTCTCATTTTATCTTATTTTATTTAATTTTACATTTTTATTCAATTTTTTCTTCCCTCCAGTCACGGTATACACACCGCAGTACGATGGTACTGTATCCGCACGTCCCTAGGTATACCCGAGTTCAGGATTTATGCGTATTAAATATAGGAGCTTTTAACCGCAGTAGCAGCAGCAGCAGCAGCAACAGCAGCATCCCCAACATCTCGCTGGGTTCGAGTATTTATGCGCATTTAGTCAGTTTATTTCCCGAAATGTTTTTTTTTCCCTTTCCTTTTTGCCCCAATTTTTTCCTTCTCCTTTTGCCTATCTCAATTTTCTTCATATTACCTCCTCGCCTGGCTCCCCGTTCGTCCTTTACCTATCACATTCCGCATCCTAACTTTTTCAAAAAGACACTTTCACTCACTCAGGAATCAAAGAGCGTGTATGAAATTGAAATAAAAAACAAAAATATATCAAACCTTGAAGGAATTGAAAAAAAAAACAGAAGGAGAATCCTCGGCGAGACATTCTGAAAATTCTACGAATCGAACATGTCGATATCCTCATTTCTCGAATGAAAATTTCGTTCTCGAATAACGTATAGGGTACGTGGCTGAAAATCGTGACTATATAAATACTCCAGGTCTGATAAATTTTCCAAAGCTATCTCCACTCATACCTATGCCAGAAGTTTATTTTTAGATTCTATTTCCCTATTCCGAGGAGGCCATAATACACCGAAGGTATATACACGAGGCTAAAGGTCAAGCGGCGATAACCGGGGCAGCTGACCCGAGTTAGTAGCTTATAATGATTCGATAAACCGCGTTATAGTCAAGTGAAAGACTTATGATTGGTAAAAGGACGTGTGAGCGTGTATATTCTGAGATTAATCAACTATTAATTATATCTAAATCGTCACAGAGCCATAAATTCTTGTTTTTTAATATCTGTTTAAGATATTCTCGCAGTAAGCTATCGTGTGACAACCCTAGCCCCTATATTCCAGTTGCTAATCGTTTTCCTAGTCGAGTTGAAATTATCCGAGAATTAATAATTGACGGCAATTAATTCCTTCAGATTTATTTATTCATGAAGGTAATTCAGCATTTCGGAATTCAGCCTCGTCAAATTGCTTAACGAGCTTTCGAACGTCATTCTGTCATTCTATGTCATTTTGCTATCAAATCAGCGTGTCAGGCGAAGCTTTTTCCAATAATTTTTGCCATGTTCGGAGAAACTACCCCTTCGAAAATTCTGGGTTAAATTTTGGCAGAAAGTGAAGTCGAATTTTGGCCGTCTTTATCATTTCTATCGACTAGAATATCGTCTAAAAATTTTCAGATACGGATGCGGGTAGTTTGAGCCGATTTATTTATTTACTAAATAAACCTGCAGGGGTCGTAATCTCGGTTCTAAATTTTCCTGATAGTATAATATGTTATAAGAAAAAACGATAGACTTTGAGTGATATCCGTAATTTCCTGCTGTGAGTTTAATTATAATTGCGTATAGAAAATTTCGATGCAAAGTATATACGCAGAGGCCTCGATGGCGGGTGTAATAAATATAAAAAAAAACGCCGACAAGACCCGAGCCCACACGTATAAAATAATTCACTGAGCCATAGCAGGTAATCGAGCTAACTGACATAAATCCTGAATTGCATTGTACACTCGCGATACTGTGATCAAAAAACATGAAAATATCCCCGAATGATTGCTGTTACGTGTTTTAGGGCCATCTACGCTTCTTCGTCCCCGACCCTCGACCCTCGACGACCACCTCGGTCTTTTCCCTCTCACGTGCTTTCGGATATCCTCCCTTTTCCCCATTTCGTCGGTGGAATTATATCAGGTGAAGCAGAAATCGATCGGAAAAATTTTCGCCAATTTTTCACAAAGAAGAACGAATCCCACTTCTTCCGTATCGCTCGGATTCGAAGATACTCAAAGATAGCGATTTTCGGGCCAGTTTAATTAAGCTGTAAATTATCTGTAATTTATTATACGCGCAGGTATACCTGGCGGATAAATTTCGGCTGCTAAAGGCTTTGTCTACGGCTGTAGCTGTGTATAGATACTTCGGCAATGAGCTCGGTTCTATATTCTGGGACACCGTGTACGCCAATTGGACCGCGGAACATTCGCTTTATCACAGGGGGTTTAATTGCTAGCAATCAAAGACCTCGTAACCCAGGACAAACCACCTCGACCCACAAATGAGCGTCGCGTCGCCTCGCGTCGATTCCCGACTGTGCAGCGATCACACCCTAAATCCGCAATCCCGTTGTACTATTCTCATTGGTTTTCATATTTTTTTTCTCATTTTTGGAACAGTATTCAAAACGTTTGGAAAATGGAAGCAAAGAAATGCCAAATTTCTGTTCCTCTTTTAGTATTTTTTGTTTCTTGGTTTTTTACCACAACATTCACTGCCGACAAAAATTTTTAAGCATTTTTCTTCAGTATGGATTAGTAGATATCCAAAAATCCATATCTCACGATCTCCAATTGCTGAGACTTTGGAAAAAATATTGAACACTCATGACGACTCAATGAATTCAGAAATGAATTGGCGACTAATCGAAATTTCAATTGGCTGAAGTTTTTGCGTAATGTCTATTTAAAAACGACCGCGTCTGACTGATTCTCAATTTTCTTTTTGATATCTTTTCAATTTGCGAATGAATCGATCAGCTTTTTCATCGTTATTATAATTATTATCATCCCTTTGATCCGCCTTGGATAAAGTATGAAAAGTCCTCGTGTTTTATTTTCTAATTACTATGCCGCTGATTGTGAGTTTCCCTTTTTTCTTCGCGAAAAAAGTGTGAGAAGACGAAAGAAGCAAACGCAAATTAGAAAAAAAAATGAAGAAAAACGAGGAAAGAAGATGAGAGGAAAAAGGAATTGTAATCTTGTGCGAGAGGAAAAGGCATCGACCCACCAGACGCAAACGTGAGAAATATACTCGTATACCGATTCCGGTAAATCATATAAAAATTGATAAAATTTTAAGCGAGAGAAGAGCTGTGATTACAAAGAATTAATAATTAATAATTATAATGCATAATTTATGTTTACCTGAATCGTGGAATAATGTATAAATGCCTAAATGAACAAATGAATTTTCGATTTTCATGCTGCTATTGCTACTGCTGCTGCTGCGCAGTCAACTGTTTCCTGATTAACTATCGATTAGTAATTAGTGACTCGACGCAAATCCCAAACGATTTCTACCCCCCGTTTCTCCCCATACCCTCAACCCACGAAACTTTCTCTGTAATTACTCCGCACTCTCTTTTACATTGTGTGTATATTGTACACAGATACGTGCGCCGAAGGTGTATTGCATACCTTATGCCGACGACATAAGAAAATCCCTTTTTTAATCCACGGGGATTGAAGGCAATTTCTATAATTCTGGAAAACCCTCGCGCTCGTTTCCATCTCACCGGAGCGAGACCTGTTTTCGAAATTCTTTCTTCTCTGGCGCGTTTGTACCTACGTATTCAAAAGTTCATTTTCTGATGGACTATATTAAGTGATAATAAATAAGATGGAAAGAAATAGTAAGAAATAAAACGGAAAAATCATCAAGGGCGAACCTACCCTCGGATTTTTATTTTATCAACGAACTGCACCTACCAGGCGTCGTCGTAAATTCTGGGAAGAAAATGGAATAACGAAAAGAGAGGAGACAACTGTTATACATAATACATATGTGGATATTAGGGCGCAGGGTTGCATCTGTTCAAATAACCGATAATATCATTATTTGGAAAACGTTTAGGTACCTCAACTTCCTCCGCACCTTATCTCTTCTGACTTTAAGGGGTGTATGTGTTTAGATAATTCTGTTTATTTACGTTAGGTATATACGTTTGGAACATCTTAATCTGTTCTGAAGTCGTTCCCCTAGGCTGTCACGTCAGTGTGTCCGTCCACCCGGGTAGAAAGTTGGAGTAAACGCAGCTTAAAAGATCGTAAGTTGGTGTATTTTCCGATGAGAAAAACCCAAATAAAAAATTTTCTAAAAATGAAAAAAAATTTCCAAGGATCGGAGCGAAGATTATGTCAACCCTTGAAACCTGGGGGACTATCAAGAGTCAAGATAAACGCTGATTAAAAATTCTTTCCGGATTTAACTGATGGATTCTCTGCAAACCTCAGCGCAGATATAAAAAATGTCGATTTATTATTTATCAATCAATCGATAATCGCGATTCAACTGACACAGGGATGCATCCCTTCGCGTTATAGTTTGAGAATTCCCTGCTGTTACGAAGGATAGAACGGATCTTTCGAAATGAATTGTCAAGGTAGGTATCTATGGACATATTAACCGAATCGAATACCCTGCACTGATCCAAACGGGTGTAAACTATATATCCCTGTCTGGTAGTAAATGAGACGTAGCTGAAAATGTCCAGATGGGTTTAACAGGTGAGATGAAACCGATGCGAGTTCTCCACGAGTGATGGTAGTGAGGTATTGGCATCTGCGCCATGTTTCAGGTAACAGAGTCTCTCTGCGTCGACAAATTGATACGTACACATGCTAGGCATATCCTCTACATTTATATATATAGTAAGTTGGGCCAAATGAACCGACTATTTTTTTTCTTTCGAAAGGCACCTTCGAAAATTTGTTCTTTATGCTCAAATTTTAGAGATCTCTCATCGCCATTCTTCACTTTTCATCTGAATAACCTGGGAAACGTTCTTGTGGCGCCTATCGATTTTTATATCTCGAGAGCTGATATACTTAAAAAAATTCTGCAAGGCTATTTCTGTGGGAAATTAAACGCTCTACAAAAAAGGTATCTTGGTCATTTTCGATTAGTCTGACCGTTTCGAAGTTTCTCTGACGATTCTGGTCATTTAACGGCGAGGCTAACTTTGAAACGGTTAGATTTATCGAAAAAGACCAAGAGACCTTTTTTGTAGAGCGTTCAATTTCCAACAAAACTAGCCTTGCGGAATTTTTCTGCCTAGATCAGTTCTTGAGATATAAAAATCGGAAAGCGCCACAAGAACATTTCCCATATGTTATTCAAATGGAAAATGAAAAATGGCAATGAACGATCTCTAAATGTTAATATTAGGAGCCAATTTTTGTTCAGGATTCGTTATTTGAGCATGAAGAAGAAATTTCTGAAGATACCTCTTCGGCCCACCCTAATATATATATAAATCTATAGACATGTATGTAAATGCGTATATAGGCAAAGGTAAAGGTGTCGAGAGAGAGAGAGAGAGAGAAAGGACGTGAGAAGGATGGGTGGCCTCTCGTATGACCAGCCATGTGCATTCTTCAAGCATTGGTCACAGTGTGAGTAAAGAGAAGAGAAGAGAAGTGAAGTGAAGTGAAGAGAAGAGATGAAATGAGATGAGATGAAATGAGGAGAGGTGAGGAGAGAAGGGGATAACTTTCACGAGATAATACACGACGTGTATCCATCCGTGACCCGGGTTGATGCGGAGGCTGTGGGAAGTTTAATTGTACGGTATTAAACGTGGATTGGCCAAATTAATACATCCGACGTAAATTTAAGCTGGGTAACAAAATAATTAGTCGAATAACGAGGATCTTTTTTTTTCGTCGTATAATTACATTCGTTTCTTTATTTCCTCAATAAAATCTTCACTAATCGACGTATACGCGTATCAACGGAATTCGTATATTTCCAACAATTTTTCTACCAGTTTTTACATCGTTTCAATCAATCTTCACGATTTCGGTACTCTGGTGATCGAACAAACCGGAAATTCCGGATTCATTTCCGATTTCGAATTTTCATTCTTAAATAGTTCATTCTAGTCGAGAATTATCTCTTTACGGAATCCCCATTTTATCTACTTCAACCGATAAGTTCGTTGTCACAAATAATTGACAGGATTTTGAAAATTCGTTTCTAAAAATTAAATCGAATGAAATAAACGTACGAATGATTGACGGTGAGTGAAATCCTTCAAGATCTGAGTTTCCATAGATCGTGACTCGCCACTATACGTACGTTTTATAGAAATTTTATTCCCTCGTTTAGAATATTTGAATATTCATATAAAACTATACGCGAATAGGTGCATAGCGTACCTACAGCAAAGTTGGTGATGTTCTGCAGCTGTTGGCAGAAAAATTGATACAAGTGGTATATTAGCGCATATAATGGGTTGTACGACACGTTTAAGGCGTGGATATAAGGATGTGGTTTAATCAGAGTAAAAAGTTCGAGGTGAGTTTATTCTCAGATCCCCGGAGATATTCTTCTTCGTGATTTTCTTGTGAAAAAGTATGAAAAGAGAATAAAAAAAGAAACTTAATTAGATCGCGATACTCAAATCAGATAATAACAATGATTATAATAATAATATCACCTAAAGTGTAAAAATTTTGGAAAATTTTCTGAGATTACAAAATAATGTTCGAAAAACTTTTATTCCCTTGACGTATTCTTATGCCTAAATGAAACTTTTGAACCTGTTTCGAATTTTCTTTTCTAGAATCACCCTACTATATACTATATGGATTATTATTTGATGTATGCAGAGAATTACAACCCTTATACATGCCCCGAGGTAATATGTCATGGCGAAGATGATGTAACGTCAATATTTAAGACCACGTTCATTTCATTTCTTTGTTTATTTATTTTCTTTTTTCCTATCTTCCATTTTCCTCCGGTCCAGAAATTCCCGCCCAGGTATATCTAGATACCTGCGTAGGTACACCATGCATCTATATTTTGATTTTCTATTTTAGCCCTCCGTGTCTCCAACCGCGACATAAGTATTAGGGACGTGGTGTAAATATGCGATCCCTGACAAATAAGGGTTGTTTGCTCTGGGTGACACGGGTTTAAAAATAACACGCTTCTAGTTATACATAGTATTATAGTATGGGTATGCCTATGCATTGGTAAAATTCTGAAATATTAGGAAAAGCATGAGGACGAGAAAGAGATAGATAGACATACATACAGACGAACGAAAAAAGAAAGAAATAAATAAAACATGAACGCGGTTCTTCTACGCAAACATTATTCTCTACTGCAAATATCAGCATATATATCATTTTTATGGAGAGTAAGATGAACGATTTTTCATCTTCAGTCAAGGGTTTTGTAATGGATATTATTCGCCAACTGAATTCGCTATCTTTAATTCAAAATTCGTCACGGATTCGCTGGTGTGAATATTGAGCTTATGGTTTTGTTCGATTCTTGGTTCTGAGGGCATTCGTTCATCTCAGAAATCTCAATCATCCAATCTACGATCTTAACGATTCATCATTAGACGTTCAGTATTCCTTGAATTGTAATTTTCAATTCATAATTCAACATTTGCAATTATCAATTCCCTAATTTTCTAAGTTACAATTCGGAATGATACAAGTCTTGATATTGAGTTGAGAAAAATCGCGTATGAATTGATCCGTTTAATTTCAAATTATATTATCATTCCTGCAATTCGACGTTATTTCAATTCAATTCACAAATTCATTTGAATTCTGTATAAAAATGCGAAAAATTTCACGAGTATTATAATTCTCATTTCTATATCGAAGTACGATTCTTGAAATTTGCTATACTTGAAATTTCTGATTTTTTTTTTGGAAAAGAAATAAGATGAAATAAAATTGCATAAATGAGAGAATTTTTTCTTTTCTTTTCTTTTCTTGCTCTCTTGGCTATCGAGTATTTCGTCCACGTAATTCTAATCCCAGAATTAGATGGGTGATACAGCAGTAGCAACGTCAGGGATTATTTATTGGAAGATAATAACAGTCTAGCCGCGTATGTCGGTATATAAGTACAATTTATACTTTTTGACGAGCAAGGGTCGTTTAATGAATTTAGCAAATATTGTAGGTATGATTCTTATACCAACTAGAACCGCTCGAGTTTTGGGGTCGATAAAAGGAGGAGAAAAACAGAAGAACAGAAAATAAGAAGGATAAGAAGCGGAGGAAATTGAGGAAGGAATCTACGACTGCAAAGAGCGAGAAAGAGAGAGAAATCATCGAATCGGATTAGGGCGGTGTCGCGCTCCCTCAACTGGCACTATTTCCGGTCCCGTAAACCTCCGGAGGCAGCTAACGAACGAGAAAGACAAAGAGAGGAAAATCTCTCTTTTAATCGACTTCAACGCCCATTCGATGTCACCGCGTGCTCACTTCCAGTCTGGGGGTAAAAAAATTCAAAAAAAGAAAAAAAAAAAAAAACAGACTCAAACCTCAACGTCGAGGATAATTCTTCTCACTTTCGTTTACCCTATTTTCTTACTTTTCGTCCCGTGCGAAAATCAAAAGTCCATTTTTTTTTTCGAGTAGGAAGAAGCGCGGAGACTAGACTAGACTGAAATTTTATAGAAGTTTGGAACGAAGCGAATTATTCATTTTTCTAAAGGAGAAGAAATCATTTTTTTTTCAACCGGCCCGTACCTACGTACTATGATATAAAAGTTTTGTACCTATAAGGAGCGTCTCGTGTTCGTAGGAAATAAGAAAAAGTAAAAAGGAAAAAGTAAAAAGAAGACGTGTGACTGCAGTAGAGCCGCGAGGATCGAGAGAGAAGAAGAAGACGAAGAAAGAGCTGAGTTCTCGTGATGGCCTCTTTGCATGTTACGATTCCGCGTTCGCGCCTGGGGCTGCCCAAATGACCAGTCATAAACTTGTAATGAGCCCTTAGTTCCTGAGTTCCTATATCGAAATGTGTATACGTATGCATTCACCCGAGTGTAGAGGACGCATGAAGCCACGTATCTACGATGTATAGACACGTGTGTTTAAACAGCTATTTTTCATTTCACTTCTCGAAGAAAAACTTATAAGGATCTCTGATTCCGTTTATATTTTAACTCGACATTACGACACGTGATGGGTACACCTTCATGCCGATGTTAACGAACACTGATTAATAGTTTACACCATATTTTAACCCTTTTTCCCTAGGTTCGTTTTCCAAAAACTTACTAGACTGGAGCTGGATTGAAGTTCCGGATTTTAATATCAACTTCGCACTAAACTACCTATCCAATTTTTTTTCATAAGGATCAGGATCACTTACTGAGTACAAAATCACGAAATGCTGACAGATTCCGGCGGAGCTTCAGCCGCCATCTTGAACAAACGTTTTTTGTAATATCTCGGAAACTATGTACTTCAGGGCAAAAGTCATATAGACCATTATTGTAGAGAATAAAATTTCGCGTCTTAAGTTTCTCATAAACTTTTTTGTAAGACTCACCGTTTACGATTTATGGCTCGTTTAATGAACAGGTTTTTACATATTGATTGATTCAATTTTCTAACCTGTTCATTAAATGAGCCATAAGTTTTACAAAAAAGTTTGTGGGAAACAAAAGATGCGAAATTTTATTTTCTACGATAATAGTCTGTATGAGTTTTGCTCTAAAGTGCTTAGTTTTGGAGATATCGGCCAAAAACGGGTTTTCCAAGATGGCGGCTGAAGCTCCATCGGAATCTGTCAGCATTTTGTGATTCGGATTCTTGGCCCTTCCTTGATTTTAATGTCCCAAATTTGAAATCGCCTCGAGATTCTGAAAATGTCTTTTTCAGTCAAAAATTTCATGGCGTTCTTTCCTCTTTGTTTAAATTCCGTTCGCACGTAGGTTAGACGTAGCTTTCCAGTGAATTTGTAACACTTATGTCTTCCAGGGTTCGTTTTTGCTCTTCGTTCTTGGATCTTTTCTAAGACCGTCAATCATAACTTGAGCTTTAAGTAGTTGGAACTACAGGAGGAAAGGGACGCGAGAATTTCGAGACTTCAGACTTCCAAGCGGCGATGGATGCGCCGTTGTAACTCTTGACTCTGATAAATCGACTGTAATCGATTATTGTGTTTGAAATGATTACCCTCCATGTATTGAACTGCGGTAGCGGCGATCGGGGTTTTCAAGTTCAAAAAACACTTTTCCACGAGTAGAAAGTTTCCTTGAAAAAAATCTATCACCATCTATCATATTAGTCATTCATTTTTTGTCAACTCGGAAGCTGCTGAATCTACCAATTCCAAAATCGGACCAAATCCTATCGATCGAAAAAAAATAATCCAAATCCGTTGATCGATGCTCCCTAATATCAAAAAAAAAAAATCGGTTGAAAAATTGACCGGATTCGAAAACGTGTCCAAAAATGATCGGAGGTGATTCTGTGGGGTGTTTGAAAAGGTCTGATTTTTGAATTTTGCGAGTAAAATTGTCGTTCTTTAAAATAAATGAGGGTATAGGTTGAAAAATGGAAGAGGAGGTTTGAGCTCCCGCCTATCAACGAGCGACGCATTATTTTCGTACTGTGAGATAAGTCGGTTGAAATTAATCATAACGTTGTAAGACACTTTGGTTTTATATAACGGATGTGCAGTTAAACGTCGTCGGCCGAGGCGTCGCACTGCACCGACTTTCTAGCTTATAAATACCCCGGGGGAAAAGAATACGACCAAGAAGACGAATAAGGAGGGATAGAATATGGACGGAGAAAAGAAACGGTCGTTCGGGTGGCACGCAGGAAACCGTAATCTATATTTTAATCAGCAAAGACTTAAATATCAACTGCTTTATATTTACGAGGGTTAAGCTCGTCGGGTATACCAAGGAATTTATTATGTAATACGGAGCATAACATTATGCCATCTTATCCTCTCGTATTTTCCTTTATTATAAACCCCGAAAAACTTGACCTATATATATTCTATAATTTCTCCCTCGCACAAGAGAAAAAAAGAAAAATATCCAAAGAACGAAAGAAACTCGACGAAATCCGTAAAATAGTTCGAAAAAGGAAACGAAATATAGACCCGACTGATTTTTGGAGTTATTTACATTTTCGTTTTAATCTCAAGAAATTCATATCTTTTTACACGATTTTGATAAAATCGATTTACGATGTACAGCTATAGGCCTTGGCAATATCGGGCGAGGAGGGTGAGTCTTGTTGGTTTATCTGTTGCAGCTCTGATTAGTGACAGTCATTAATATAATTTAGTGATTTGTCTCGTCGTATCGTCGAAGAGGCATGAAATCTGTTTATCTCCTTTTTTTTGTTGTCTCTATCTTGTTTGGGAGATAATTTTCATAAATTGAATATTTTATGCTATATTATCTTTATAATAATGAGGCGAATGAATGATATCTTCGAAACAAGAAAAAGAAGAAGAAGAAGAGGAAGAAGGAGAAATTTAGATAAGAAATAAAAACTCGAGATAAATAATTGGTCCAATTTGATCTAGCAGTTTATTCGCGGGGAAACTTATCATGCGGATTGAGGTGTATGGGTGATTTTCCGCGAATTATTAACCGTGGTTTGAAATTTTACGCCGATTTAATTCGGGTGGAATATTTTCCGATAGAAATAGAAATGAAATCGTGGATAAACTGCATGTGAAAATTTGCATTCGCATTTAGAAAGTGGCGTGAATTCAGACGTGTAAGAAAAAAATCTTGCCTGAACCAAAAATAAGTACTTCTATTCGTAAGAGCGTGAAATATTTCATGAAAATTCATTCTCATATATCGTTCCTTCTTCAACCTCCGAGACACGTCTTTATACGTAAAAATAAACGCATTCCGAAATTTTCGGAAGCGTTGAAGTTTAGAGGATTGAAATTCCGGAAGCTCAAAGATCCAAAAATTTCCGTTTATTTCTCGGGATATTATGCGGACAAGAATTACAGTCCATTCTCGTCGAGACCCGATCCACGGAAGCCCATTTTATCCACTTCAATCGATATAACTTTTGAAACCTCTGTTTCCAAAAAGTTCATCTCGCATGACGATTAATTTCAACATTTATCAGTCTCGAGACATGATTTAGAAAAATTTTCAGACTCTTGCATACAGAGACCGAGAAAAATTCGAATCGAAATTTGTTGGATAATTCACGGAATGACCTATACATAGTATATCTGAGTGTAAAATAAGGTATTTAAATAAACGTCGGACTATCTTGCGCATAATTATACTAATATCACACTCGTCTTCTTCGAGACGAAGTCGAAGAAGAAGAAGAAGAAGAGAAGAAATGAGAAAGAGTGGGAGAGAGAGAGGGGGGGAGAGACGGAGGGTGAATTCGCAACGGGCAGTTTTGCGGGAGATTAATTGCATAGGCAGAAAGTCAGGCAAGCCAGGCAGTTCTTGAAAGCGTGTGGATACACGTGTAGTACATGTTCGTAAGTTGGAAAAGTACCTACGCGGTCTGCAGCCCTACATGTTCTGTGGAATAACTGACTACCTACTACGGGCGAGAGGGAACCGACCGGCGCAGGAAGACGCGACGCCACCACGCGATCCCGTATCATTTTTAAACACTGGCTATAGCTCGCAAATAGGCTTGTAATTGAAGGGCAATTTAGTGTGGATTTTAGACACGAGAGAAAACCGGCTCGCGCATTTTACATATACCTATATATACACCTCTACATATATATACCCTCATCCTATATACCTACTCGCTACCCCATTGCGGATACCTACGGGAATGGATTCTATCATTATTATGAAGAATTAGAAACGGCTGTTCATCATTCATCATCAATCTTTCCATTCATTTATTCATTCATTTATTTACTGAATCATTCATCAATTTACTTATTCCCGTTTTTAATTGATTTATTTATTCGTTTACTTACTCAACTATTCATTCATTCATTCATTCATTCATTCATTCATTCATTCATTCATTCATTCATTCATTCATTCATTCATTCATTCATTCATTTATTCATTCATCGATTTATTCATTCAGTCGGAAATTAATTAATGAATTCATTCATTTATTCGATTATAAATTGATTAATTATTCAATCAATTCACTCATTTCTCCATTCATTCATCCATTCATCAATTTATTCATCCAGTCTGAAATAAATTAATTCATTCATTCATTCATTCAGTCATAGATTAATTAATTAATTAATCAATTCACTAATTCCTTTATTCATTCATTCATCGATTCATTCATTAATTCGCCCATCCGCACGTTTATTTATTAGTTTATCCAATCATTTATCTATATTCATTCATGAATCCAATCATTTAGTTATTTATTCATTAATCTGTCAGTTGATTAATTCAATGACCAATTCATTGATTATTCATCCAATCACTCATTCATTTATTCGTCCATCAATTCATTCGTTTGTTTGTTCAATCATCTACCTATTTATTCATTAATCCGTCGATTCATTGATTGACTCACACATCAATTCCATTAATAATTCCATTTATCGATTGATCAATAAGTCAACTGATTCATCAATTCGTTAATTCATTCGGAATAGATTCGTCAATATATTATTTAGCGAATAAAAATCCGGGGAGACCGCAGTTTTTCTTTTTATAACAAATTTAGATTTTCGCTCCCCGTCACTTGAGGGTGCACTGCAGGGTTGAGTCGCCCTTAGGGCAGGATGAGATCTCGCCTTGTCGCCGGTTTAAGTTAAGTCAAAATGAATGGACGACCTAGCGCCTAGCGTTAAGTGAATCGATCCCGAGGGAATTGCTGGAGGGAGGATTTCGCGTAGCGAGGCGGTCGGAAACCAGCAGGATAAAATCAAACGCAGTTACTTTCTTTCTTGTCTTTTTCTTCTTTTCTTACAAAGAAGGTAAGAAAGAAAGAAGGAGAAAAAAAAAGCACGAAAATCCTATCAATTCGCATACCCTGCTGATTTCACGAAACTATACAAGATCAGACAAAATGATTAAATTCAATTAATCTCAGAGGATTCTAATTTCTTACCGATATTAAATCTAGTCGTAAACAATTTTCCTATTGTTTCTTGTTTGTTTTTTTTTTTTTTGCTAATTTTTATTCCGATCTTTTGAAATTTTTATTCCAACGGTACTAGACGTTTTATTCATTTTTTTTTTTTCCTTTCATTTTTCATTTTTTAATTTTTTTCTCTCCTTTTGTCTTTTTTTTTGTCATGGCTCTGCATATAAAGGCGATAGGGAGAGAAAAAGAGGAAGAGAGGAGCCAAGGCGTAATCTTATTAAACGCGATCTCCTCTTTTGTTTTATACGGTCTTTTTCGACGGCGTTAAGGATTTAGGCCTTACTTACTTACTTTTTGCCCTCGAAAAGGCCTGCGCGACCCTATTACCGTTGATATTGACTTGGAAATTTAGAGGGGTCACTTTCTTAGACCCATTATTTAGAAAGTCTTGCTTTACAGACTCCCCTGCGTAGGATACTGCTCGGGTACCCCCACAGGGACCTTTCCCAATGCGATAAAACAAAAATATAAAATGAAAAATAAAACCAAACTACAAGTCAAACTACACATATATAATATATACACCTAACTATATATCAACGACAAAAATCAGAATCAAAAATCTGGCTGATTTATTATCGGTGAGAATTTCATTTTTGTTTCTTTTTGTCTTCAAATTTCTGATAAACAAGAATATTTATGAAAATAGTGAAAATCCGAATTTTTTGACAGAAAAAAAATTATGAAATAATTTTTTTTTTTTTTTCAAATATTATGTAGATAAAATAATTGCCAAACGTGCGGAGCGAAGTAATTGAGGATTAATAGGCATCTGATTGCCACACGCTGGTCAGTGCGCAGGTTATTTTTCTATGGTCAAGTTGAGTCAATTAATCGATTAATACGCGGCGTTCGATGGTCGGCGGTCGTTTGCCCTACGAAGAGGAATAAAATCCGAATCAAGACCGGATTTTGTCCGGGTCCAGTAGGTACCTACATACAAGCGTTTCACGAGCGAGCGCGAGTAATAGCTCCCACTATACTGCCCTCTCGCTCACTCGTCCAGCGAACATTTATTTCGGTCCGGAATTCTTAAACATAAATCTTTTGTGCGTGTTGCTGCAGCAGCGAGCCGCGCGTAGCCTAATGGACGTTATTAAGGCCCCCCGACCGACGATCACGCAGAACCGTTATGTCCGACGATGAGAGTAAGACACAGAATAATATAATTAATTTTTAATAACAACTTTAAGATATCGCCCCATTCCGTGTTCGAGAACAGTATAATGAAATTCACTTTGCATCAGCCTTAAACCTTGCTGAATTATTCTCTCGAAAATTTATCCCCCCAACGATAACCTCTTATCGAAACCTAAGCCTCTCGGTCTCATATAAATAAGCCCAGAACTGTATCTGACAGTGAAAATATCCTTAAACAGTCGACAAAACGTCTATCAGACACACAGCGCGAATAGTTTCTCGACAAAACGAGCCGCGAACAGTGAGAACATAACCATGCGTCTCGCTCGAGCGCTGGAGAACTACTGACGCTCGGGGTTCCCCCACTCCGTGGTCCCAGCGGTCTAGAGTAGCGAAAAACTATGGGAACTGTTTAATTTTCTCTGTCGAGTCGTCGAGGGTTATTTGTTTTAATAAAAAACTTAGCAGTCTGTGTCGTCCTGGGGTGAAAAGAACAAAGTTTGACGTTGAGTAAAAAAAAAAAAAAGAGGCAAGAAAGTAGGGAGGAGGGAGGGAGGATGCGCTCGCGGATGACCAAACGGAATTTATTTAACCACCGTACTTGTAGTTGGCACCCTGCCGCGTATGATCCTTTTCAGGATGCGCCGTGTGTCTCAGAATAATTATGGTCAAGATTTTTTACCGCCTTGAAACGAAGAATCTTTCTTTATCTTTTATATACGTAGAGTATAACCCGCGCAGTTTCGTACTGCCTATACGTCCCTGTATAACCATAGCCACAAATTATTGTAAAAAAATGCTTAAAAAAAAAAAAAAAAAAGAAAATAACATAAACAAATAAAAATAGAAAGGAAAAGAAGATAAGGAAGAAAAGAAGTATAAATAAAAATTACTTTGCTGCTTGTTAATATATAAGAATCATCAAAACACACGCAACGCGATCACATACGTAAAGTATTATAAGCGTTGGCGCAACTAATATACTGGTATAATAAATAATCATTCAAAGAGTCATAAATTTGTAAATATATAATTCGTTTAATTTTTTCACTCCCCGTTTAATGGGATCTTAATATTCCGTTTGATGGAAAAATGTCTAATTAGCCGGAAAAGTTGTGACGTTGCCTTATTACAGGCTCGAGTCTCTCTTCGAGGTCTAGAATAGAGCTACTCGCATTAGAGTAAGAGACCTGCATCCAAGGTAGCTTGAATTAAAAAAATTTCTCTCCCTTTTTTTTTTTTTTTTTGTCTCCCTTAATTACCTTTTATTTTTGATCGCCCCATTCTGATCTCAGAGTCATTAAGTGTGTATCTATCATCTATTAATGACGTAAATAGAAGAAGAAGAAGAAGAAGAAGAAGAGGAAGCTGGAGAAAATATAGGGTGGCATTTAGTGAACTTCTATACACGTCGAGGTCGTTAAATCTGACTGAAATAATTAAGCAATAAGTACGTATGTGGACTAGAAAAATTGGTTCAATATGTCAGCCTTTTTATCAAAGGACAAAAATACACACCTTTCTCTTGCGGTCTCGTTTCATTTTTTTTTTTTTTTTCTTCTTCTTCTTTTTTTGTCGGGAAATATTCTCGCGCCGTGTAATAATATGGATTAAAATTAACTTGATTAATTACCGGGTCGTAACTAATTAGGTAATTTTTATTAAACCTACCACTCGGACAAAGCCTTTAAACTCGGTTCTAATTGACCTGAGGAGAGTTTTCAAACAATAGGGAAACTGGAGGCGGGGAATTCGGGACTTTTCTATTTACAATTTTGAAATTCGAATTAATAAACGCGATACAAATTTACAACGGAACCAGTTCATTATTTCAATGAAAATATTCTTTCAGGACTTGTTCGGTTTTTTTTTCTTTTTCACTCTCACAACGCGTATACGTCGCCTTATGTATATTCTTAGCATATAATATATATATATATATATCTGTGGACCAAGGAAGGTCGTTTGGGGTTTAAATTTACGAGAAGTCTCCTGCAGGACCAAGAGTATTATTTTTTTAACAGGCAACCCCTGCTGGGCGAAAAATCTTAAATATTACTAATTAAATATGCTAATGAACGGTTTGACTTGAACCTGCGGCCTGGCCGCGGACAATTATCAAATTTTACAATAGCCCAGAGACATTATCCTCCACGGGGGAAGATATCTTCCCCTAACCTTCCTTAACTGAATCTCCGAATCTTTCAACGTTTCTGATTTCTTTTTTTTCTCTCTCTCAAATTTTACTCATTTTACTATTTTTTTAAATTTTTTACGTGGTTTTTGATTTCTCCTTTTTTTCGGTTCCGAACAGATTTTCAAACCCCTCTAAATTCAATTCTCGAAAGTTTACCGAAATCTTCAAGATCCTCAAAAATTCGTACACAAATAATTACGAAGAAGACCTAACAGATATTTTTTTTTTTTAACGTAAAAAATTGTTGAAATTTATTTGAAGAAAAAACGGAACAAAAATTGTCGAAAAATTATTGATTTTCTCTTTCGTTTTACTACACGAGGTAAGGAGAGGCTCGAGATAGCGAAGAAAAAAAAGATGATGACTAGGTACGCGCCTTTGCCTTATAGCTATCGATAAGTGCAGGGGTCCGTATGAATTTATTCGGGTTAACGTCTTACTTTCATCTCGTCTGATCGTTCCTAGATACGTGATGTAACGGGTCAAAAATCCAGGGTGTGCCCACACGCGTGCGTATATACAGTGGAAACGATAGAATAGCGAATAAAACGAAGTAAAAAATGAAAATTGAGGGAGAGACGCCGATAAAAAAAAGAAAAACTTAAAAACTCAAAAAAAATTGAAAGGAAAAAAGTGCAGAGAAAAGATGGAAGTATCCTGATATAAAAAATGAAAAAAGGAACGGAAAAAAATTGACAAAAATCGTTGTACCTGTACCTATAAGCGCGGAGAGACGGACAGCGTCCATCGGTCCTCGACGAGGCGTCCGACGTCTAATATCTATCATTTCCGTGCATTGATTGTTACCTCGGGCAATCGGTACCGATGCACTGCACCCCGTCGTGCTTACAACCCGATATGCCGCTGGGATCGACGTTGCTATATAGTTTGTGTGTGTCGAGTTTGTGTAGCCGAACCATGCGCCATGGACGTCGTGCTGCATCGCATTGCACAGGTGACATGAAATGGATGGATTTCGGCTACAGAGTGGCGATATAGCGCCGTTTCTTTATCGTTTTGTTTCTATATTCCCCGATTTACGAACGAACGGAAGCTGTTGCCGACCTCCCCGAAAATCAAAGGTCGATTTTCCGCTGGATCCGAATCCCCGCGATTTTTTGGGGGAAAAAATAACTAGTACAGGCAATAGGGGACCCGTTACTCTTGTCCATAATGCACTATGCAAACCGTTTCGACCTATATCTCCGTAACCGTGCACTCTGGGCCCAAAATGATAATGACCTTTATTGTGGATAATGATATTTCCTATCTTTTTTGTCGAATAATTTTTTTCGTATCACTAACCGTTAACAACTTATACGACTGCCAAAATTCATTTATTGACTCTTTTATATCAATCTCAATATCTCGAATTTTGGCAGTCGTGTAAGTTGTTAATAGTTAGTGATACAAAAAAAATTATTGAACAAAAAAGATAGAAAATACCATTATCCACAATAAAGGTCATTATCATTTTGGGCCTAGAGTGCACATTTACGGAGATATAGGCCGAAACGGTTTATCCCAAAATTGCGGCACTTCCGCCGTTAAAATTTCTAAGGATCTTGTGAATTTACATTCAGTACGTTATACTGAACCTATTTATGAAAAAAAATAACTCCTGTAATTTAGTGCAGGAAAAAATTCCCTATTGCAGCTGTACTGAACCTCCGATCATTTTTTCGACTTGTGTGCAAATCAACAGATCAACAGATTTTTACCTTCGTTAGATCGACCCGCAAACGCTTTTACAGCTCAGGACGAATCGGAATTTCAATTTCATTCGGTTATTAGGAAAATTCAATTTTTCAAACATTTCTAGTTTTCGATCGAAGATATCGGAGAGAACCGATCAACAGATTTTTATGATTTATTGTCGATCTATAAGATTTAAGTCCGGCTTGAAGCTGACCAAACTTTGGGACTAATCGACTCTTGCTTCTCGCGCCCATGTTTTCTTGAAACTTGGATAGTACCTAGTCGGGGATTGGCCGATTTAGTAATTTTTAAAGCTCGGAAAAATCCGGGCGGAAGTTCTGCGGTAAACACGTGTTTGAAATTTCATATTTCTCCTATAGTTTCTATAGTGGTTCAAGAAAAGTTTGACACTATAACGTAACAAGTTCTTTGGTAAGAATATAAATTTCTTAACAAGTCGATTTAGGATCCTGACAAAATTTTTCCGCCAAAATAGTTGGAATAATTTTCAGAATTTTTTTTCATTTCAATAATCGTAAGAATTTCGACTTTTTTCTCAGCAACTTTTCGAAAAATAAATGAAATAGAAACCCATCAGCTAGACGAAGTTGAGTAACGATTTCGTGGAAATATCATTTGAGAATTCTCGTTTTATATTAAAGCCAGAATATATTTCGGAACGCAATAATTTACCGAGTGATAAAATACCGGGCCCAGATTTCTCAATCGTTTGATGAAACATGGCTAGAACCTAAGTTTCGTACGATTCCGATCGAGCCAGACTTTCAGGTTCTTACTATCATTCCCGAGAATACCGAGAGTTACAAATCTCTTATTTTGCATATCTCGAACAGTTATATTGTACATAAGTGTACGGCCACACCAGGTATGTCGGATTCGAAGTGAGATGAGGTTTCGGGAATGGGGCAAGGAGCTGGAGAGTAAGAGAGATGGGGAAGGAGAGGAGACTACATACATACCTATATACGCATGGGTATGGGTATAGATAGGTAGCCCAGTACGTGGGCATTCCGAGACATAATGTAAGTAATTAATTGTCTGCTCGGGAATGACGCGTGCGTCTCACGCAATGCCGAGAAATATATAGAGAGAGGAAAAATAAGAAAAGGTAAAAAGGACGAGGGAAAAGAAAGAGGGAGATTATCCTACTGTAGAGTGCCTCTTCCGGGGAAGCTTAGCCGTTCGAGACCTCGAGGAATTCCTTTTAGATTATCAAACGATTATACCACAGCAAAGACACCCGGCTCCTAGGTTCAAACGCACCTAATTAACTTCGACACCGTCTTTAATACAAACGTTGACGAATTTTGTGAATTATTTCAGCAGCCTTTGAGATTCTTGAAAAACATCTCGGACAAAAGTCGTAGCCTGTGATTAGACGCGATTTTTATTCAAATGAAACTTTTCTCTGGAACTAACCGTTCTCGAAATAATCGACAATTTACTGAGCCTCGTCGAACTGGGAGTCGGACCAATTTTTAGTTATCTTTGCAACCGTTGAAATCCCGAGAAAATTTATTGAGTAAAAGATGTAGTGCACGATGAGACGCGTCTTTTATTCCAGTGAAACTTTTCTCTAACATCGACCGTTGTCGATAATACCACGGATTTACAACGGCTAAAAAACTACTACTGTTCATAATTTGCCAGGTATCTTCTCAGCCGTTGAGATTTCTGGAAAATGTATCGTACGAAAGTTGGAGCGCGTAATAAGCAGCATCTTTTAACCTCATAAAAGTTTTCTCTGGGATGAACGGCTTCCGAGTAAATCTACGTTGTCTGAGGGCCGGGGCCTCCGCGCTCGGAGCGCCCGGAGCGTGAAAAACTTTGTTCGAGAGCACGATATTGCGTGGGTAGGTATAGGGTACTACGAACAGTAGCTACAACACGCGACCATATCCCTCGAGATTGTCGCACTAGTACGTAGCCGGTCGATGCTAATTGCAAGAAACAACAGCGGGCAGAGAACAGTAGTGGCTGGCCATAAATTAATTCAGCACGATGTGTCGCTGCATTAAACACGCCAGAGATCTTGGGCCCGTTGTGTTTCCCCGGACTCCGTGTTTCCATACTCAGAAACCTCTACATCAGACTTATACGTAGCTGTAATACCTATACAGGTGGCGGACCGGGGCCGAAGGAGCGGAGCAAACTAAAGTAAAGTAAAGCAAAGTAAAGTGAAGTGGAGTACTTACATACACAACATGTTCTCCGTTACACTGTTACATACTCAGCTGTTTCAAACAAGAACCGATAACTCCGTCACGCAATCCGGTGCAGTGATTCTCTTATATTTTCAATCGAAAGAAACGAGAAATCGAACTCCTATTTCAAAGTGAAGAAGCATTTAATTATCAGACGTAGAAAAAACCTCACACCTCGCAGAGCTTGGATCTGATCGATAACTTCGTCAGACGAAAATTCTAGAGGATAACAAGACGCGGATTTTATCTTCTGTACATTTTTTTGTCATACAATAATTAGAGCTTCTGCACGGCATGGAATCTCGACCGAAAGTTGGAAAAACAGCAGCGTTACCCCCATGAATGAAGTAATATAAATCTTAATATATCTCGTCGAGTTTAAATCCGATCGAAAAATGTTTCAGACGAAACTTTTAGGGTGTAATAAGACGCAGATTTCATATCGTATGAAATTTTCTGTCAGACAATGCGTAGAGCTGTTACTTGGTCTATAATTCCGATCAATAAAAGCGAGAAAAAAAGAGGAGATTATCTTCACGAATGAGCGGCTGTAAATTTTATCATATCTCCTCTAGATTGAATCCGATCGAAAAATGTGTCGAACAAATCTTTTAGAGAATAATGAGACGCAGATTTTGTGTGGTATAAAATTTTCTGTCAGACAATTCGTGGAGCTATTACGAGCCCGTAATCTCGAGCAATAAGAATCCCGAATCTTAGTTAAATCTCGAATGTGCATGTGCAGCGGCGGGCAGCACAGATTACTAAACCATCACGCTGTCATTTAATTACCTTCAATCGACTCTCCGAGAATCACCTTTCTAACGGAATAACACATGTACATGTGGTTTGTTTGTCGAATTACCCCGATTAAATAATAAATCTATCGAGGGAGGACCTTGTCACGCGCAACAGCTCAATTGCTGAAGGACCTTCAGCGCGAGCCCCTAAACCACATTTTTCTTCTTCTGTCTCTGGGGCATGGCAACCAGATGTTCATGACAAATGCGCCCTTTTTTATACGCGTATTTTTTTTTATTCCACTCTTTTATGTTTTTGCTATCTTTTTATCTCTCTTTTCTTTCAATTTTGTAACAAAGGTGAATCCTTCACCGTTTCATCGCCAAGAAATCCAAGAAATCGACCTTCAATTAATGGCTAAAAGTTTTCTAAAAATTCCCACACGCTTCTCTTCTACCTGTACCATGGTCCCAATTGCTGGTTGTTATACACGCGTTATTATAGTTCGGAACCAGGTTTTTCGCACCATTTTTATATTTCTAGCATGCTGTGTATGATTGCCAGCCACCGTTGAATGGCGTGTCAGTCAAACATTAGCCACAACCGACACAATCTACCCTGCAAATGAGAGCGGCCCATTTACCCTCTCTCTCTCTCTCTCTTACTCTTTCTTCTATCAAGTTTTCGAAATGTTACACGAAACCGTATAATTGTATAGCCGATTTCGAATCTCTGGATTTTCCCGGTTCTGAACGTTCCGATAAGTTTCAAAGTTTCGGAAATATTCGAAATCGTCTGAAAGGAGTTGGGATTTTCTTTTCCTCACGTTTTACCAAAATTTTACCATTTTTAAACATTTCCGACGAATTCCTTTACCCGTTTTTTTTTTTTTTTTTTTTCAGAAAACGGTTTATCTTCAACTCAAAAAAAAAGAAATGAAAGGCGGAGGAAAATTAATGGTCGCGGGTGGGCTAGGGTATGATAATAATTGATACAGGGTTAAAAATAAAATGATAATTCGTGCCTCGCGTTATTCAGACTAGGTACCTATACCGAAGGTATGCCTAATAATTTATATCAGAGACGTCAGAGACACGAACAGCGCCGTGTTTATAATCGTATACACGCGTAGGTACATAATCCAGGAACATTTTCTTTATTTTCTGTTTTTTTTTTATCTTTTTAACATTTTTTTAAATTTTCTTATTTTGTCACATATATTTTATGTAATTATATTCAGATCCATAAGGCAGCAGCAACAGCAGCAGCAGCAGCACTCCGTCTTTCTCTTCCCATCTATCTAAGTTGAACATTTTTTTTACTTTTCTCTTCATTTCTGCGTTATACGCCGAAATATTGAAATATACCTTAATTAATCTCGACTCGACTCGGCCGGCATATGTATATACGTGTGGATATGAAAAGGAGCAAAGAAAAATGGTGAAAATTTTCAAAATTAAGAAAAAAGAAGAAAAAGAAGAAAAAAAATCTCCATTCCAAAGGTAAATATATACCCGAATCAGATAAAAGTTCAAAGTTTAAAGGCTCGATATAAAAGCTCAAAGGTTGACGGCCGAGGGGCAAGACACGAGCGACTGTGTCATCGCTTTTCGTTTTTCTTTCCATTTTTTTTTTTTGGTTGTTTTTTTCTTTTTTCTTTCATCCAGCGAATTCAGGGTTGAAAATATAATTCTTGACGCGATGTCAAGCTGTTTTTTAATCTCTGTCGCATCGCGTATAGGTATAACAAAGCTACAGGAATTGCTGTGAGGGTAGGAATGTGCCAGGTGCTGCAGGGCTGATGTGAAAATTTTCGTTTTCATATATCTACCATATATACTATAGCTGGCACACGTATCACGATAGCTACAGATTTGAAACGCTGTTAAAACAGATTCACACAATTTTTTTTTTCCGAGAGTAGAAAACTGTCGAAAAATAAAGAAAGAAAGAAGGTAAAAAAAAATAAAATGAAGAAAAAAGTAAACCAGAGTTTTTACTCACATTTTTAACAAATTTTTTTTTCCAAACCGATCGCTGCAGGGGGTCCAGGGAAACATACGCGGAGATAGAAATAACAAGGTCTGCAAACTGAAAGAAATGATTTCAAAAAAAAAAGAAGAAAAAAAAATTACAAAACTCATTCGGATGCGAAATAAAAAGACGGTTTTACAAATTTCAAATATTTTACCACAGCTCGTTATAATTGAATAATGTACATTTCTATTCACGTTGAT
This sequence comes from Rhogogaster chlorosoma, assembly GCA_944452935.1. NCBI lineage: Eukaryota > Metazoa > Arthropoda > Insecta > Hymenoptera > Tenthredinidae > Rhogogaster > Rhogogaster chlorosoma. The sequence goes on along the minus strand of OX101801.1, from coordinate 2,778,925 downwards.
TTTCCAGCGCGAAATAATATAGTTCGGGTCGGGGATTTTCAACGGATGTATAAATTCAAACACTACTTCGACCGTGATAACCGCAAACTACGCAAATAATTATTGTTCTCTATATACATATATATGTGTGTACTAATAATTAGCAGCATTTATATGCACGTAAACATACCTATGTACACATCAGGCCCCATGTATATATTATATGTAATACAGCAGATAATTAATGATGAAAAATGAGCACAACGAAGAAAGTTTTTTTCTATTCTTGAAAAATTTTCGCAGATCAAAGCAGAAATAAAACTTTTCCATACTAGTGCGAAAATATTGTTTTTTTTTTTTTCACCGGAGAAAAATCGAACTTTACGCACGCCGTGCGGAAAAAAATGTATTTTATTTATTTCGTGAATTTTATTTGGATACAATGATAGCGTATGAAATATATATATATATTTTTCAAACTTTCATTCATTCAAATACGAAACGATATATTACATTTCAGATATAACCTGACCGACGTGTATATAGGCTGCGCTATGAAACGGCGCGGGAGTTCGAAAACTTGGCTGAACTTGACAAGGGATCGTTTCGCTCTGCTAATTGATATACTCCAATTAACAAACAGCTCGAGGCTTTCTGACCCCGTTGATTCAATTGGCTATTTCCTCCCCGTATACGTCCGTCAATTCTTCGTTTATATTTCTAGATCTCCGAGGAGTGCTGATTGTCATTTGAACCGAGAAACGGAAAAAGGTGAAAACAAGAATCGAACGAAAAGCTAGTCTATTCCATGGCGCGCGGGCAACGAAAAAATATCCACCCAACACTTTTTTCTTTTCGTTTCATTTTTGTTTTTTGTTTTTTCTGTTTTTTTTTTTTTGTTACTTTTGTTTGTTGCGATTTTTGGAACTCGGCTTTACGGAAGCTTAGCCCAAGCTTTTACGGCTCTGAAACGAACATTTTTACGGAAATAACAAGGGTGTGTATATTTATATAAAATAAAAAAATAAATTAAAAGAAAAATAGAAATAGTAGGGGAACAGAATTCAAACCCGAACTGTACGTAACGTCGGTACGTATATGTATATCTACACGGCGGAATTCTGTGGAACTGACACAATTCCGCAGTGTAATGGAAAACTGCATAAATTCCATAGCCTCTGGGAAAACCGGGCTTTTATCGCGTTTCAAATTTTCATTTTATCGAATTCACGTGTTTTTTTTTTTTTTTTTCCTTTTTCTTTTACTTTTTCTCACTTTTTATTACATCGGTGAAATTCTCCTTCGAAGAACTGATCGAAATGAGGTCCGGTTCGGAAAAAAAATTCGACGAATAATTTGCAAAATTGCTCAAGATGTGCGAGTTTGAAAAATTCCCATTTATCATTAAATTTCAACTTCGATTCGAAAAAATTCGGGTTCTCATTGATTTTTTTTTTTTTTTCTGTTTGCGCTTCTTCCTTTTTTTATAAAAAAATATAAAAAATTTATAAAAATAGTCTTTTTTTGCCGAGCCTCTAAACCAGAATGATTCCATCAAATAGTGCCTAGATACAGTTCTCGAGATTATTTCAGATTCTTGTACATAGATTCATTAGGCATTATAATATGTATGTATAATGTATATGCATATCTTTTCCACCTGTCTCTTCGTCTACTCTGTTCTTATATCTCCTTTCTCGTTCCTGCAGTATCGGGTAGGTCGAAGTATTCTATGATATTCCACATAAATTAGATGGAAATTAAAGTAAATTAAATTTCAGGGGGTTAAAACCTGGAGCCTACCTACCTACCTACCTACCCACATCCCTACGATACGGAAAAGGGCGCGAGATGGGAATACAGTATAAAGACTAGCCGTTGCTCTTCTATCCGTGATCCGATATACTCGGCATTAACAAAGGGACCGAAACAGCTAATTGGGGGATCTTTAATTGCCCAAAACTGATACACAGGTGAGGTGGGCTGCGCAGGGAATATATCTCAAAACCCTCGTAATCATATACGACATTCGATCCAACATTTTTCTTCTTCTTCTTTTTTTTTTTGGTTTTTTTTTATTTTTTGAAAGAAAATATTTGAATTAATGAATGAAAAATTGTTGTCGTTTTATTTTTTAACACTGAAATGCAATCTTTATCTGGATATTCAACGATATACAAGCTATATATGGGGCATTCCACGCCAAATCGACCTGGTCGTGACCCTCAACCTCTCAGATCCGGTCCGCGATTTTTTGTAAAATTCTTCAGACCTTGAGTAGCAATCACAATTTTTTTCAGATTTTTCAAAATAAATTTGAGCGAGTCATGAATTTTTGAATTTTTTTTTCCAGCACCCCGATGGCCGTGATCGAAAAATCTGGAAAAATTCTCGAAAATTTTGTTTGAGAAATGAAAATTTTCGAACTAAAATTCAAAATGTCTGGGCTCTTGCTTCTTGATTTTCGAGCGTTTTTTTTTTTTTTTTCTTGAATCTCAACGTGAAATTGTGATTAATTGAGAGCGATCACTGTTCGTGATCGGTCATGAATCAACTATACTTGACTACGTCAAAAAAAAAAAAATATCGGAACAACTTCCGGATTCATAGTGATATTCTCAAAAAAACCTAAACAGAAAACAGGTCGAAGCAAGAGCCCAGACATTTTGAATTTTAGTTCGAAAATTTTCATTTCTCAAACAAAATTTTCGAGAATTTTTTCAGATTTTTCGATCACGGCCATCGGGGTGCTGGAAAAAAAAATTCAAAAATTCATGACTCACTCAAATTTATTTTGAAAAATCTGAAAAAAATTGTGATTGCTACTCAAGGTCTGAAGAATTTTACAAAAATTCGCGGACCGGATCTGAGAGGTCGAGGGTCACGACCAGGTCGATTTGGCGTGGAATGCCCCATATATATATATATATATATATATATGTATACCGATCGATGGGAAATAAATAAAAATTTCATATTCATGATACGACTATGAAGAAATTACGATGCCAGCGATATCGGCGTCGTATATAAACATACATATATGTATATAAGGTCAAATAATTAATGTAGGTAAAAAAATATATCATCATTATCGTCATAATCCGTCATGATGATTGACAGTGAATTGAATCGAATTGAATATATATATGTGTGTGAATCAGGTGATCGTGAAAAAAAATAAAAAATAATTAAATATTCTGAACAGTGAATGAATGCTATGGGGGTTGAAGAGAGAAGAGAGAAGAGAAAAAAAAAGAAGAAGAAAAAAAAAACGGGAGGGGCACGGAAATGAAACTCCAATAGCAAAGTTTTGGCTGTAAAACTTAACCCGAATGAACTACGGTGCCGTTTAACGAATTTAACGGGAACTCGAAGTACCATAAAAAACACACGCCGCTCTAAAACGCACTTCCGGTAACCACCCTTTCTCTCTTTCTCTCCATAAGTCGTTATTATTTTCTTCTTTTACCCTTCTTCTTCTCTCTCTCTCTTTTTATTTATTTTTTTTTTTTGAACTCCGATTTTCGCTTAAGGGTTTATTCACACCGGGAAACCGTCCAGGTCTTATCCTTTTCGGTTTAATTTATTACCCGTGCCGTACGTGGCATTACCAGAAGTCGTTCAACTCCGGGTTTTGGCTCTACGCAACTCAGCTATGCCATGTTATGCTCTTCTGCTTCTGCTTCTGCTTCTGCTTCTGCGTCTACTATGCGGGATTCACGGAGTTCGTCGTTTGGTCCAGTTCGGTAGTACCTCGTCGTATGTATGCGCGTACGTATGTATGTATTCGCTCCTGTCTCCTATCCGACCTCCGAAATCGATACTGTAATGGAGGTAACCACGGTAATGGGAGATAATTGAGTTTTCGAATCCCTCGCCCTGATTGCATCCACACAGACCCGTCATCGACTCTCTCTCTCTCGCTCAAACTTATACAGACTTCAAATTTTCGCTAGATAATTATTATACATTTTTTACCACAACGACGACGACGACACGATAAATTGTAATGAAATAATTTACGTCAATCGCCATAAAACGATATAATTATTTGAAAACGTTACGATGTCCCGGATCTCGACTCAAATTATCACAAAATATATTATATATATTTGCAGCCAAGATTTTCAAAAATTTTCTCACAGATTTTTGAGACAAAAAAAAAAAAAATATGAGGAAAAAATCGGAAATTTGATTGAAGAAAAAACAGAATCACGGTGTTGTCTACCCTTTGCAAATCCGTAAACTAATTTTTGTTCGTAAAAACCAAAAAAAAAAAGAATGACAAATTTTTTTGAGTCTCTTGTTTTTTGACAGTATTTGTAAATGATTGATACAACGCATTTGTAAAATACGATAAGCGCGATAGGCACAGGTATACAGATACTAGTCAGCCGTTGGATTGATTGGCTGTAATTAATACGACACACAAGGCCTGCAGGTTTGGATCGGTTTGACATTGACTCGATAATTCCTAGATTACAAAGGCTTAGTCAAAACCCTGAATTGCAGATCGTTGCAGAGGGTGACGTAACGATTTCAAATCGAATGACGAACGCGGGTGGAGAGAGGATCGTTGAATAACGAAATGAAGAACTTGATTCAGAAGAGAAAAAGAAACAAGAAGAAGAAGAAGAAACCGCGATTTAATGGAAACTCGAAATTACAATAATAAAGAGAATAATCAAAAATTCTCCTACGATATTTGCTCCTCTTATTTTTTTTGTCCTTTTTTCTTTTTACTTCGGAGAATAACAGAATGAGAGACAAATTGGGTACATGTGTTTCGAGTCTTCCAGACTCTGTGAAGACGGCGAAGAAGAAGAAGAGGAAGAAGAAGATGGACATATAAAAAAAGTAAATAAAAAAATGGTGTTCTGACCGATGCGATCGCCGTCGATTGGTAATCAATAATTACTTAATATCCTTCAATAACTAACGCCGTGGGTGGCTCTGACCATGCCCATCCCTCTCTCGCTCCGTTGCTCAAGGAATCTTTCAGGCCCTCGGGTGTAGCTTGAGTCTTAACCCTTTATCCGGTTCCCATAATAAAAATGAGAATCGAATACCCCCCGAGATAGAAGAAGGAAGACGAGAAACAAGATCAACAATTTTATGTGTGTTATTGCTTCTCGTTTTTTTTTTGTTTTTTTTTAAACTTTTACTTTTTTGTATCTTTAAAAAAAAACCTATATAGCTATTAAATTTGAGAAAGAAAAATAACTGATGGAATGATTTTTTCGAAATTCATTTGAATATTTCAACTCTATCGACGATCGTCAGTCGAGTGATAAATTTGAAAAGATCTATAAAAATTCGTTTCGAATGAAATTTACAATTTATTAATTTCGTAGTTAATGATAATTCGATTTTTATTTTGTTATTTTATTCATTTAAATTCCAGCGTGTGATATAAATTATTGGATCAACGATTAGAAAACAAAAAACTATTAAAAAAAAAGGGTAAAATGGAAGAAAGAAAGAATGAAAAAATTACACCGAGAATAAAAAAAAAGAATCATTCCTCCATTTTATTTTTTCATTTTTCCTTCTCGTTCCAATTTCTCGTCGAAGATTTGCGAATTTTAATTTACGACATGAAATTTATCATAAAAACACAGCTCGACGGTTATTTAGGTATATCAACCCTCTATATCCACCAGACGCTGCGTACGGTACCGCGTGCGTGCGTCATCTCCGATCGATCTAACGACGCCCGGCGTCGCGACGACGACGTAGAGACTCGGGGTGAAACCAGTTAAGGGAATGGGGGGATCGACTTGGCGCAAGAAAAAAAAAAAAGTAAAAACTGAACTATGATACAAGAAAAAAAAAGATAATTAAGTGGCTTGAAATAAAGCGATTCGAAATAAGTGGGAAAAAATATTATTTCCTTTTTAAATTTTGATGAAAAAAAAAACGTCGTCTAATAACTGATCGATCGATTCAACGATAATTGATCAGGCTAATTTTATAGAATCGTATATTTTATTCCCGAGAAACTAAAAAAAAAAAAAGTCTCAAAATTGTATAGAAAAAAAAAAAAATCATGTCTGAAGCTTTCGTCGAGTTCTTATTGCTTATCGTTAGTTAGTAGCTTTAGTGCATTTTAGGGTAGTAAGTAGTGTCGCGTTTTTATCCAGCTATTATACATGGCGATTACCTCGCGATTAGCGACGTGCAAACAAATTGATTGGCGAGCTTCTAGCTTCACCCCGTTGTTATCCATATTTCGACTCGTTGAACCGAGGAAGGTTTACGAGGGCTATTGCAGACTGGGGGTTCCAGGGGTGAGAGGTGAGGGTTGAGGGTTGAGGGTTGAGGGGTCGGGGCCTCGAGCTTCAGCTTTGTTACGATAATCTACCCTTTTCAACTGACGCGTCCCGTCATTGAAAACGAGTAATCGTGTCTCGCTGCAGCCATGAAACGTATAAATATTAGCTTATTCATATGCCTTCGAATAACTTATTCATTTTGTTCCCACTTTTTTTTTTCTTCATTTTTTTTTTCTTCTTCATTTGTAAGATCTTGACTCGCGAAATCGAAATCAAAATCAAATAAATTGATGAATAACTTAATCAGTGAATTAATGAATTAATGAATGAATGAAATGATGAATTAATGAATTAATGAAATGATGAATTAATGAATGATTTATGGAATTAATCGATTAATCAATGTATCAATAAATGACTGCGTGAATTAGGCAACGAGTGAATGAATGAATGAATGAATGAATGAATGAAAGAATGAATGAGTGAGTAAACGAATGAGTGAATGAAGGAATGAATTAATGAATGAGTTGATGAATAAATGATTCAATGAGTGAATGGGTGAATGAACGAGCGAGTGAATGAGTAGGATGATGAATTGATGAATGTATAATCACCGAAGTGCTGCTGAATTAATCGTCATGATTCTTCATCGGATCTTTAAATTTATGAAAAATATATGTCAAGGTACTTATTTAAATTCCAAAATGAATTTTGGTGAATGAATGTCGCAGGATGAATACGTGTTATAAAGATTGAGTTTCTTCCTCCTCTAGCTCTTTCTCGCCCTATACATGTACATACCCCATATTTATATTATATATACTTGGGTGAACTTTTAACGGTTTAGTTTTAATTACGTTGAAATATTAACGTGTTGAGATGAATAACGGCGCCTTCGTCGTCGTCGATGAATAATTATTTTTATTAAAAAAATGTCCAACACCCGCAAGGAGCTGATTATTAAATCTGAAACTTTATTTAATCAAGCTTATATAATCTACACGCTCGCTATAACGTCGATTTCAGAATTACCCCATTTATTAAAAAAAATCTGTCAAAAACCAAATCAAGAATTTGTCAAATTTTTTTAACCAAAGAAAGAAAAAATAAATGTAAATCAAATGACAGAATCAAAATTAGCTTCATAAATTACAATTCTCTCTATTCTATTCATCATCCGCGTTGTTATTATTATTATTCATTGCTTTTACGGATGGCGTGTTATTCCGTGTACCTAAATTAACTAATTTAAACTATTATGTATACATATACTAAATTATACATATATATAAAGGTTAACGAGACCCGAGGTATTAGAGAATCGAGCAGGAAAAGAGCGAGAGAGAGAGAGAGGGAGAGTGACAGGCTAAGAGCTGGTTTAGAATTTAGCAAGTGTTAATTAAGGCTCGTAGACGTTCAAAGCTGTTTTAATTATTTCCCACGCAGTGCTTTTCTCAGTTTCTAGGTATATAGTATATAAAGAGTCAGTAACAACAGAAAACATGATGACGGTAATGGTTTGAAAAATGGCTAACAATGAGAAAAGAAGAAACTTAGTAATTATAATTCGACGAAATATACGTTTCAACAAATGAATAAACGGTAGATACAATTTGAATCGAAGACTCGTACCTATGCCCACGTGAATTGACCCGAAACTTCGTTCAGCTAATCATTGTCTATGAGTTCGTAAGGCTTTCCTCTAATTAATCATCCCACGCGATCCTCTTCACGCCAATTAAATTCGAACCCCCGAAATTGTATCAATGAAAATATTTCAATGGACTGTATACTACATAATCTTCGATACATAATGTACAGAGTGATTCAGGCCGAGCGGGCCATATTTTCAGGGTCGATACCTTGCGAAATTCCAAGACTAAATTTCCTTTGCCAAAAATTCGTGGGCCCCGTAGTTTCCGAGATACGAAAGATCTTAGTCGACCAATCGCGGAGCTTATACGTGACTCAGACCGGGCCGGCCATGAGTGTGAGTTGCGCAGTGCCCAGACCGTGCAACCTATACGCTCCGCGATTGGCCAGCCAAGATATTCCGTAGCTCGGAAACTACAGGTCCCACGAATTTTCGGTAAAGGAAATTTAGTCTTGGAATTTCGCGGGGAATCTACCCTCAAAATATGGCAGACTCGAGGTGAATCACCCCGCGTCCATACGCGTGTGTATAATTTGCTACATACCTAGAATTGTGTGTAGGTGTAAATTGAAAGGAAATATCGAACCGACGTCGTTCACGTAATTATACGGTTTGTGCCCATTATGTAGGTTCCAATAATCGAACGATTGACTGCTGATTAATTCACTAAACAATAATTATCCCCGTGTGTATTACGTACGGCTATACGATTGCGTTTCATTATATCTAATTCGCTGAAATTTCATTCACGAACTCAAGTCTATCGATAAATTGATTTGTCATTATTTTAATTACTCCTCAGAGTCGAATCGCGTATATAATATATTTCACGTTTCGTAAGAAAGAAAAGAAAATAGGAATGCAAAATGAAGTCAAATCAGCATAAAATCTGTAATGATTCTCCAATTATACCTTAAAGCTCCGGCGATCAGTTCTGAGAAGACTGATTCCCCTCAGCCAGTGATTTCCGAAGATCTGACCCCCGCCGAGATAAGGGATGTTCAATTTTCAATTCGGTTGGTACAGCTGCAAGGGTGGGGCTACACCGTGCATATCTACATCGGAAATAAAAGGCGGTAGACAGGACCGAACAGAATAGCGTAATAAAATGGGCTTAAAGTCGCACCATAAAGTTTAAGGGAGGCTATAGATAAGCACTGCAGTTAGCGAGCGAGCAAAAGCTTATAGTACCTACTACCTACGTATCTATATCTATATGCCCGCCTATTTCCACTTATTTTCTCCTACGTACAGGGTGTTTTCACCTTTCACAGGTGAAAGCTTTATTCGAAATTAATTGACTTTCGTTCATTTTCCCCCGTTTTTTCATTTTTTTTTTGCTTTTTTTTTTTTGCTTTTTCCTCCTTCGTTTCATTTTTCCCATTTTTTTTTTTGTACCATGTTTTTGTTTTTTTTTTGTTTTTTTTCTTAACTTGTTTCCATGCGATACTGACTTGCGGTATCTGCCGCTGACCCATGCCATTGTGGCTGAAACAAGAACACATCTAGACGAAGAACAAAGTTTTCCCCAAAGTTTCCGGTTTAGCTGTTTAAGCAACCGCGCGCGCACCACGCGGAAATTATCTCACCATGAAACTGAGGCAAACGACAGAGTATATACAGTGTGGGCGGCTACACGTATAAACCTCGCGATTTCATCGAAAGTTCTCTCATCTCTACCGGAATCGGATCTCCCGAAACTCGGCCTATTATTCTACGTATTTGGACCCTCGTATTCTTACAGGGTAGAAATATCTCCGAAGAATATTGTTCGGAGTAAATATACTCGCGGCCAAAATCTCGCGAAATTTTACCCGTAGCTCGGTACTTGTAAGATAATTAAGTAAATTGGCCCCGTAAGTTTTTTTTTTTTTTTTGGACGAGTTTCTAATTTTTATTTTGAATTTTTTCTCTCTTTTTTTTTAACGGAGAAAAAAAAAACGGAAATTTGTCAGCTTCGGATTCGTCGCGCATCTCGGTATGCCTGATATTAATACTAATTACAATCTTACACACGAATACAAAGATTTCTTGATACACGTATATTTATATAATAAGAATATCTATCCATCTATCTATCTATCTATCCACCCATCTACTTATATAAATAAAGACGCTAAGAGGATACGACGCGGTCGAAATCATGTTCACCATGTTTAGCCCAGCCCATAGCAAGCCTGCTGCAGTCCCCTCTCAAAGGAATAACTACTTTTACTCTCCGGAGATGATTTGTGTGGACAGTTATGCTTAAACAAATTTCTAACGGGCGGATGTCGCTTCCAATACTTAATATTACTATATGTATGCAGGCTTAACGAAACACGAATTTATAACAGTCAGCTAGATGCATGACGATTATTATTATTATTTTTCGATTCAGGTAAAATAATGTATAACATTTATTCCGGTTAATAAGCAAGAAAAATGATTAGTTTCATCAAAAAAATATTTTTATTTTTTTGCCTTTTAAGATATTTACGGAAAAACGTGAAGATTCGTTGAAATCAGCGAATTAAACGAATAGATTTCACGTAAAAAAATTGACGGGGGTGACGATAATTGTAAGCTTCTGTGTGAGAATGAAGCGGGTAATGAATGGAGAAAAGTATTTTATTTATACCCCGTTTTTCTCCGCTTTTATTAACCCCCTCATGTTTCTTTTTTAATTTCAGTTCAGTTCTTAGTTTTTTGTTTTATAACTACTCCTAGAAATTAAGAGGACTTCTCCATCAGTAATGAGTCGGAAATGACTAAGCGGTATGCGCCAAGAATCAGTCCCTGAGAAATCTAGCTCGTGTGTGTAGGCGCACATATTCATCTTCGAGTACATGAGCTTAGAATAAAATATATATTAGCGTCTTGATTTGTGTGTGTGTATAAAACCCCGGTGGACCGTTAAAAGTTTACATTTTTCACCCACCCCAAGTTCCTTTTTGCTCTATTCATACTATCAACGTTTTTTATTTTCTTTTTTGTTCTTTTCAAATTACTACGATTTTCTTACTTCGATTCTTCCACTTTTCTTAGTTTCAATTTTATAGATCCTCGATAAATGAGTATGGGAGAAATTTGGAGAAGGTAGTTCAAAAGATACGCCACATTTTGCGAAAGAAAGGAAATAAGGAGAATCCTTATTTTTTTATCAATACCAAAGAAGAAAAAAAATATTCAACATCTCAGAAAATTTTGCAAATAAAAAGCAATCCTCGAAAAGCGCCTTTTCATACGCTCAGTTTTTTTGGAAATAATTTGAAAATTGTTTCATTCGAGTCCCATGGTTGACCAAAACTCCTCAAAGTTTCGAGGGAATATATTTAATTCGTGTAATTTCGAGCCGAGAATAAATTCCGCCCGGATAACTAAAACGAATATTTTTGAATATTTCCTCCGAATTTTGGAAAAAAAAAAACAAGCTTCAAATTCCGTTCGCAAAAATTATTCTCAAATTTTTGTCTTTATTTTTTCGCGAAGCTGTATTATGCGGCGGAGAAAATGCAGCTTCCATCTTTCTCCTTATCCTCTTCTCGTCCCCCTTAATCTTCATTTTTCAGTTTTCATTCCTGATTCTCTCCGTCCCTTGTAACCGTTTATGTAAATGTGTAAACGCACCTACCTATGTCCAATCGGAGAGGTGAGCAGGCTTCCTCTCCGCATCGAACGTGCGAGCGTGGGGCGATCTTAGCTCGAGGTAACACGCTCGGCGCTCCATATTACAGATAATGATCGAGCCGATACGCATTCCTTTGGTCTCGAGAGCTGAAGCATCCCATTTTCGGCCCATTGTCGGCTAACTCAGCTTTTGACAACTCTCTTATACAGATTTCTTGGTCAAATAGCATAGTTTCGTTTAGGCGATGACCGGAGGCAGTGGCTGCCATCGAGAGCATTCACCCAAAAACAAATGGCGGTGATAAATTCGATGAGAATTTTGATAAATGAATTATTTTCTTCTGATGAATATGAAAAAAATGAATACCCAGGTCATTTTTTTCACTCATTTACCCCCCGCGCCGTCTTACTTCTATCGGGTTTTACTCCCACGATCGCAGTCTGCCTCGCCGGTAATCGACCATCCTGAATCGTTTCCTTAATCGTTTAAACTCCGGGGGAAAAACAGAGCGATGAATCTTCATTTGAGAGCCACTGCAGGATGAACACGGACAATCGCTTCCTTGTCTAACGAAAAGTTACGGCTGTTGCTGGATGGCCGAGTATTTTCGACTATTTTTTGGTTTTTTTTTTCCCCGCAGGTTTGCTCGACCGTAAATAAAAGTACGGAGAGTAAAATCGAGGGTCAAATCATCCCTCGATAAAGTGAGATGATCGATGCACAGCCTGATGTTAGAGTGATAATATTGAGGGATGAATTATTCCGGCGTAGGTATATATGTGTGTGCGTATAGTCGGGGATAGTTTTTTTGAAATTGCGAAACTGCGAGGTGGAGGAAAAATTTTTCAGTCGGAGGCTGAGTGGAGTTTAAAAAATTTACCACCGAGCTGTAACGGCTGGGTGTTTTCTCTGTTAGGAATACAGCCGGGTATACCTATGTACATACCAAAGGCGGTAGCGAAAAGAGTAAAAGAAGTGGGGAAAAGAAAATCTCAATTTTCGAAGGAGAGGATAACTTGAAAAAAGTTCCATTACAAGAGTCCTCTAACCCCGGTAAACACCAAACCACATCTCCGACACGTGCAGGGTTGTGCGATAGAGAGGAAGCGAAGAGAAGAAAAGTGGAGAAAAGCGAGGGTCGCAACCTCCTCCTTAGTTCTTGTGTAGCAGTAGAGGCGCCGCTGGCAAGAGTCAACTTTTTAAAACAGTCAAAGTCATTTAAACTTTCCCTGTCTTTTATACACTCTGCAGCACCCTCTTTCGAAACCCCGTGTACATATGTAGATTGCGACTCGCTGTGCTCCATCCACCATCCTCCAAGGCTCATGCCTCCTCATCCTCTTACGCCACTCCTGCAGGGGTTCTGGGATATTACTCCTAGACCCACCGCCAGACGCCACTTCTATAAAATCGTGAAACTCAATTCAAGAAATTAGGCGTTGAGTTGCGGGAACAGCTATGCGCGCCTCGATTCTTGAGAACCAAAAACTCCCCAAACTCTCCGTCTTGTCTGACTTCCGCAAGCTCGGCCGGGGACTTTATCTAATAGAGTCTCGTTCCCTGATTACAGTGAAGGTTGAATCAAACCGATTCCTCGGACGGTTCAAAAGTTATTAAATCCTTCATGCCTAAATACGGGGAACGGCAAAAGCTCGTCAGATTGTTCCTGATAATCCCGTAAGCTGTCGAGTCTGGAGAATGCCACTCAGCTGCATTCTTCGATGCTGTTTCATCCTCCGATTTGAATAAAAGTTCGATCAAATCGATACCTCGAACCGTTCGGTTGATACAACGGCTTTAGTGCTTAAATATGGGAAACATAACCTCTAATTGCAAATAGCTAGGGAATAGTTCAATTTTCGTGTTCCTGATCAGCTGGAACTTGCTCGGTAAGTTTTTCGGGTGTAATTTTTCCCGCTGATTCGAATAAACGTTGAAAGGAAACGATATCTCGAACGGTTCGGGAGGTAAAATGAATTTTGTAGTTAAATATGGGTAAGAAAGAACGAGAAATTGAGGAAATAGATTTTCCAGACAAATCGTGCGTCTAGACCCCCAAAAACGTACTCTGGTGGTTGAACTTTGGCGTGAGGTGTGTGCGGAGCAATGGTAAAAGCAAAGACAAGAGGGTTGGGTATATTTAATCCAGTAGAGAATCGCGGGCGCGCTGTAGGATATTACCATACGCGTTCAGGTTCAGGGTACGCAGTTCAAACTGGAGAGCTCGGCCTGATGTATGCACGGTTCGTCAGCGGATTCAAATTTCGTATTCAAATGGCGGAGGCAGAGACTGAGGCCGGGGAGTCTGGATAGTAACCATGTGTATCCATCCACTAGCCGGCTAGCATGGATTGCAATTCCCACTTAGTATTTCGGGAGCTAGCGTTAACTGAGCAGTGCGTAAATGCAAACACCACCCGTCCTCCTGTTCCTATTCCTCATCCTCTTCCTCTTCCTCGTCCTCTTCCTCTTCCTCCGGCTCTTCCTCTCCGTCTCTGCCCTCTTGATTCCATCGGAATATCTGCTACGCTCCCTTGTTCAAACTTACCCATTTCCCTCGCTAGATGGGAAGAGGCTCGTGTTTCAAAACCGTTTGTCTGGCTCTCTCAAACCCGGATAGAGCTTCGTCTATCCTGCTTAGTATAAACTGAGACCACGCGTCAGTGGGCACTGACAAAACTTTCAGCAAGGTCTCTTCGGTTCTTGGTAAAAGTAGATAAGTATCAGCCTCAGACGACCTTAACTAAACATGAAAGGAGATGAACAAAGATTAATTTTGATTATATCTCGACCGCTTTACATAGGCCCGAGAAATACTAGAGGAAAAATTTGTAGAACTAATCACGAGGCGTGTTTTATGTCTGAAAAATTTTACTCCATCTCAAACAGCCGCGGAGATATGAACGTTTTTAATACGCATTGGAAAAATGTGTCTCTGCTGCTTCGACTGACTGACATTGACACGTCGTCTGTTTTACATCGGGTCAAAAAGTTGCAAAGGAAAACTTTGTAGAACAAATCAAGACCCACGTTTTTTGCTCCGCGAATTTTTCTCCAACTCTAATATTGGCGGAGATATATATCGACTATTTTTCAACTACATCGAAGCGTGACATTATTTTAACAGACTGCCTCTGATATCTGGACAGTTTTGCATCGGATGAAAAAACGCCAAAGGGATAACTTGTAGGACTGATCATGACGCGCGTTTTTTAATCGAGAAATTTTCCTCTATCTTCAGCCAGAGCGGAGATATCGACGACTCTGAATCGCGCTGACAAAGGATTACTGGCTATTTTGACTCCTGAAAGTCGTGCGCGGTCAATACCGGGCTAATTTATTCCCGAGACTTAAACGTGGCCCTGGTCCTGTCCCAGGCTTTGGCAAGGACCAACAATAAGGACAGTAGCCGCTTATCTCAAGGACCAGTTTACTAATCTTTCAAGCTTCGATGCCCCGCCGATCCGGGAGCTTTCAAACCGTCAGGAGGCCGAAGGCTAAACCTCCTAAATGTTTTGCAAATATGTCGGAGCTCGCGGGCTGTTGACAAGTAAGATTTCGCCGCGTATTTTGCCCCGGCATTGAATCGAATAATTGGACGTCAAACAGCGGCGTTGTATTTGTTCATAGAATTGTCTAACCGTCGCTTTTTGCAGTGGGAATAGAATAATAGTGAGAAGTGATACTCGGTGCACCGGAGCTACCTTCCTCGAATTTTCATTAGCCGTTAGAATGTCTTTCAATTAAGTTTTCGACTGGTACTAAAGGAGGAGTCTAGGCTGTTGAAAGACGCGAAGGAAAAGAGAGACGAGATTGCAGCGAGGAACAAGTGGTTAATTACGAAAGCTCCTTCGATCTCTGTTAAGCGACTATCCTCCGAAGAACTCTCTTCGATTTAAAGTACACCGTGGAAGTGATATCGCACACCCATACAAATGCAGGACATATCGAATCCGTTTACGCTCATTTTTCACGATTGATTTCAAAGACGAATGATATTCTTCTACCAAAGAAATTTCGCCTAGATAAGGAATGTATAAGTGAAGCTTAAAAATACGGAATTACGACTTTGAAGCACCTTGAAATATATTCAGAGAAGTTATTTTCACCTCGACGACGAGGACGCGGACGGCTACGACCGGTGGATAATGTATGTTGATAGGGCTTAATTATATTGGATTCAAGAATGCATTTTATCTGAGAGTGCAGGACTTTAGTCTTGTTGGTTTAAAAGGCTAACGTAGGTATCCTGCACGACTGAACCTCTCCCGGAGATAACGCCTGAAAGGTTGCACCATTAAAGGTATCTCGATAGTATAGAAGAAAAGAAGAGAAAAATAAGAGGAGCCGGTATAGGACGTCGCCAAGAAGAAGAAAAAGAGAGAATTTAGAGGGACGGAGAGAGTGAAAAAATTTAAGAAAACAAAATAAAGAAACTACGGAGGTCCTCCGAGGTCCTCAAACTCCCCGGGAGTTATAATATCTAAATAATTATCCTCCTGCACCGTGTCGCTCTTTATCCTCTTTTACTACCTGCGATAGAACCTTCATCCTCCGACTACCACACGGCATTATCTTTTCCCTATCCAATTTTTTACGCTCGAGAACTAGTTCGTTTCCTACTAATTTTAATAACCTTCACCTCGCCGACTGCAGGTGGGTCATTCCTTTTTTCTTCTTGCAGAGAAGCGTTTTTACGTTATTTAACTAAAACACGTCTAACTTCCGATCAAGTCAAGCTAGGATGGTTCACAAGGACTCATTTTGAAGGGCGAACTTTAATCTTTAAAATGATAGCTCACAGATCCATTTATCTCAAACACAGCTTGAGTTATCCAAGGTAGTAGCGGAAGTAGTATTATATTTATTCGACTTTAAGGGTTTTACTAAAACGCGTATAACTCCCGATCAAGTGGACCAGCCATATCGCACCAGGTCTCATTGCAAAGAGCGTACTTCAGTCTTGAAAGTGATTCCATGCAGACCTCCGCACCTTAGAAAGAGCTCGAGTAATCCGAGGTGGTAATAAGAGCGGTCTTCTCTTCATTCGACTCGAAGGTCTTTTAATTTGATATCCCAGCCGATTTCATTTGAGCAGAAACGATCCATAGCGGTGGGTAATTTTGAAGGTGGATTCTACGGCTCAGAAAATTACACCTTATTCACGAAGAGCGTGCATTCCGGTGTAAAGAATTTATCTAATTCGTTTGAAACCGACGATACAACGCGGGGAAGATATCTCCTGATGGACAAGTAAAGCGACGATTTTTGACCGGCGAGGAAAGCCCACTGGTGTGTATGAAGACGAAGGGAACGTACCTGGAGGCGGGTCGGCGATTGGTAAGGTTTTAAGGTGAAATCGTAAAACGAGAAGAAGAACACTGAGGAAAAAACGATTATTAGAAGAACGTGTGATTTTATTGCATGGGAAAATGATAAATCTTCCTCGTATGCATAAACATCGTTCGGTGAACATCTTCAATGTTTCGTACAAATTGTTTAATTCCCGGTCGTTTTTAACGCCCGGTTTAGCCTGGTGGCAAAAATTTGCGATACCCTTCCCGGAATCTAGCCTCATAATTCAACTACGTCATGTTCGCCGTGTTTCAGCATCGTGTATAAGTTTTTTCGCGTGCGACGTGCAGGTGATATACAGTTCGATTTAAAGAGAATATTAATATCTCACTCCGGGCGTGAGTAATTCCTCCGCAGATCTCTCTTCGTCTCTCCCTCTCTCTCTCTCGCTCTCTCTTGGTTCTTGATTCGGGATTTCCCCCTTTGCCGAACCTCCGTTACAGAGCCAATGTAAAACGCGATCGGAGACGTAAAGCGTCGGACATTCCGGGCTGAGAATTCTCCGAGAATTGAAGAAAAATGAGAAGTAGTCATATTCTGAAATGTCCGAGCCGCTTGAGCCCGGGCCCAAAGATTCTGATAACTCGAATCTATCTATACGCGTTTAGTTTCGTTTTATTTCATTTCTCCATTAATATATCGCTTGTATCGTCTGTAATAAAACCATTTAGATTTACAGCCTAAGATTCTTCGATCCCCGGCTCGGAAATACCCTTACGATTTCTACTTCTATCGGAGGAGAGGGACGAGCGACTCGTTTTATCCGTGGACACGATTTTCTCCAAACTAAAATCGACTACGAATTTTTCCCGAGGATCAACAAGACGTTTTTTCTTTCTCTTCTACCCGAGAGGCAAGGATTAAGTATCTACATACTCACGACGCAGCTTCCGAAGCCAGTCATCCGTTGCAACAGATGTTACGAAATTCCTAGGCGGCATCGCGCCTCTGGCAGTGGTCAGGCTCGTCCTGAGCCTCGTCGTCGCGTCTCCTTGACACGATACGTTCCGATGCAATTCCTGAAGAGCTGGAGACCTACGACAGAGAATTAAGAACCAAGAACTGGGAATAAGGAGGACGAAACTGGCCAAGAAATTGAAGTGCGTTAACCCCCGCCGCGATCGGTTGCCAGGAATGGAAGGCCGCAGCCTTCCTTACCCCACGGCTCTATGCTTTCAAGATCAACCAGGTGAAAATTGACTCTGATCCGAAGAGCCGGACCGAAGGCTAATCTTAAACTGTTTACTCGTCAGCTTTCATTTATAAATGCTACATACACGCATGCGTGTGTTGACGAATTCCGTCCTATTCCGATCTCGTATTTTACACGCTCCTCAGGTTCTCCGACTTCCTGAAGCCCGACAGAATACCTTTCCGATCCAGTCTCGTCTCCTGACCTTAATAAAAGCTTAATCGAATCGATACCTCGAACCGTTCGAAAGATACAACGAATTTAGTGATTAAATATGGGCGACATAACCTCTAATGACAACAGACGTGAGAAGAGTTCCACTCTTCTTCTGTCCGATCAGCTGGAT
Organism: Rhogogaster chlorosoma; assembly: GCA_944452935.1. Taxonomy (NCBI): domain Eukaryota; kingdom Metazoa; phylum Arthropoda; class Insecta; order Hymenoptera; family Tenthredinidae; genus Rhogogaster; species Rhogogaster chlorosoma. Next base: position 2,760,511 of record OX101801.1, on the reverse strand, counting down.
CTTGCACAGTGACGAATTCTCATGTAATTTCGTCCGCTGATTTCAATAAACGTTGAATCAAAACGATATCTTGAACGGTTCGGTAAATATAACGACTTTAGTGCTGAAATATGGAGAAAAATGGACGAATTAAACGCATTCAATTTTCTGATTTTTAAATTTCCAATCAATTAGGTACTGTAATGGACATCCGAGGAGCGATCACATCCGACATGACTATGCGGCTGAATCTCATCGACACTGACTCCGTTGAGAATAATTTTTCGAGAAACTATAAGAGGACGAGTATAGCGGTATGCGGTATGGGATTGTATCTGTGTCAGTTCGTGTAAAGGCTCCTACCTAAGCTTCTATCGAACAAGATAGAATACTTACGTTTCTTAAAGAATTCCTTAAAGTTTGAGAGGTCGTAAAACAAATCGATGAATATAACCTCGGTTATGCGCGATGCGTATGTATATACATACATAGGATGTTTCGTAAAAGATTATTTACACGTTTCTATATACCATCCTATATATTAACACACTGAAACACACTGAAGTACATATCATGCCAAGAGTATACATGCGATAACCATAAGAGATAATAACTCGAAAGGAATGAATCTAAAAATCGGTAACTGATTAACGATCTATAGCCAAGACTACGGAATGATTCAAAAATATATTTCCGAACGTGAGGAAAAAGAAGAAAAAAACGATCCGCAACAATCGTATCGAAGCTACTGTTCGTAGAATAAATCCCGATGGAATTTACCGATCCTTTTTCTAATTAGTATCAATTTCCATTCGCTAAACGATCAAATTAAGTATTTAGTTCCATTCTTTCGTTTCTTTTTTCTTTTCTTCTCTTCTTTTTGTTGGATCACGAATTAGCCGGCTAGTTATTATGTAAACTGTACAGTTATACGGCTATAACGCTTGAAAGCTATAGATATAACTATGAACAGAGAGAGAGAGAGAGAGAGAGAGAGGAGAAGAGAGTAAAAAATAAAAATAAATAAATGATATTTATTTGGGTTATTAGATGACAAAACATTTCTACGCATTGCGTGATAAAATCTGTTGGCAAGCGCATATATGGATGCTTGATAAAGAAGAAGAGAGAAAAAAAAAATAAAACGGGGGACGTAGCTGTACGACACGGCCCCTCGTCTCCCAAGGAAGAAGAAGGAAGAAGAATAAGGAGAAGAAGAGAAGAAGGTGTAAACGGTAGTGGATAGTAGTCTGGCTGGTTTTACGTGCTCGACTGTGTCTCTCCGCCTCTCTCTCTCTCTCTCTCTCTCTCTCTCTCTCTCTCGTATGATGGAGAAAGAGAAAAAAAGAGGAAAAGAGAAAAAAAAGAAAAGAAAAGAAAAAATCAGAGAGAGAGAGAGAAAAGGGGGAACGCGGCACGTCTGAAAGTCGGTAACACTAGAGCTTCCAATGCGATCAACATTTACATATTATGACCGCTGTATCGGCCGTGTCCCGCGCTCTTTCGAATTAAGAAACCCAAAAAGAATATGGACACACATATATATATATCTATGTATATAATATAATATAAATACCTTACATACCACCCCATTATATTCGGCATACTTTTCGCTCATTAAATACACGGCGAGAATAATAATATGTGTATGTGTTACATCGCAATGTTCTTAAGAAAATCGGTATACAAATACAATGATTATTCATTCGCCGTCTGGTTCCACGTTCACGTAAGTACAGATTACAGGAGTTTTTCAGGAAAAGAATAGAACAGATTTTTCAGAATTTTTTCATACCGATTTTTGCCGATCGTTTTGCTTCAGTTTTGACTTTATCTTGATTCTTTTTTCTCTGTCAATTGTCAGTCTTTGTATCTACTTTCGAATTTATCGTACGACCCGTGGCGCCTGGTCTGTGAAAATTTTCTAAAAAATGTAAACGTCGAAAAAAGGAGAAAAATAAGGGAAAATAAATTTTCTTCAAATGACCCCGAAAGACACAGGAATTATTTTTATGTACCGTGAGTACGAAGAGAGAAAGAGGATACATGGATAGTATATACCTACACGTATGTTTAAATAGTATATTGTACGTGTGAGAAAGTGAATAAAAATGAAATAAAATTACGGAAGTGATGTGGAGGAGGGTGCGGGGTGGCGATAAATCTAAACGGAGGGATAAAACTTTTGGGGAGGAAACAGATAGTCATTTGGCAAAATCGTCTGTCACGGTTGTGACGAAATTGAGGAAATAGGGAAAAGAGCTGATATATCTACCTAGGTATAATATACGTGCCGAAAATATTATCCATTGACGTACTACATGACGTGACATTATATATTTGTCATTCATACTTTCACGATATACTCGAAAATCGTTTCGCCTTTTTTTTATATTAATTTTTTGTGTTTTGCAAATACTATATTCAAAAACTTCAAATCCGGACAATTTTTTATTACTTTTTTTTTTTTTATTTTGAGTTTTCTGTCTCGAGATTAAATCCGTAGCGAAATTTTTGCAAACTATTCATCAGCACAGCTACTTCCGAACGTAAGATTGTCGGGACGAGGATAGCGCAGCTGGGATGATCAAGCGAGTAAAAGAAAATGTTTTTTCGATTGCGACGAGCGAAGCTAGCCATAGCTTGGCTATAAGCCCTGGCTATCTTCTCGCGTGGGCTGTAATATTCCCCGTGCCTGTGGCGCCTATGTTATTAGCTAATTATTCCACGCCCGGAATACGTCTGCTACTCATTTTCCCACCTTTATTCTCAAGGCCCAACACGACGGACACGGGATAGTCGGTGCAGTTGAAGAGTTGGCGCTGCCCCTCGACCGAACAAAGACCAGGCTCCCCGGCCGTGTATTAATTTCGTTGAGAATTGATCGAAAAAGTTGAAAAACAAATTCGAAGACGGAAAAGAAAAAGACACACACAAAAAAATGATAAATAGATCAGAAACGATTTTGGTTCTCGAAAAACCATTTTTTTATTTTTCTATAACTTTGTTCTTCATTTTTTTTTTTTTTTTTTTTGTTTACATAAATACGAGAAGTTTTGATAAATGATCGGAATCAGAGCCGGGAGAAGAAAGAGAAATTTTGTGTATCGTACGATTTGAAAGAAAATGTGAAGAAAAAAATGTGAAAATAGTTGTAAAAAAATTCTCTGATTCGAGCTAAATTAGACTTGTTTCACTCCGGCGGCGGATCGCTTAATGTAATCCAGTCAGTAAGGTATAAGTGGTTCACCTTGATCTCCCTCTCACCTGTCTCTCTCTTTCTCTCTTCATAAATTCATCTCCCTCGCTCTCTCGCTCGCCGCATCGCATCGGCGAGCTTCTCTTCTCTTGTGCGTGACCTCAGGGCAGTTGCAGACCGGCCCGCCCATTTGTAGCGCCCATGTCTGCCTGCTCAGCCAGCCGTCCGCGAAGCGATCTTACCTCGAAGCGTACACGAACATCTTGAGACGCGGTAATATAAGGAACGCGCCGAACGATCCTCGGAGAAAAGGCGAAGCCGATTTTCCCCGATTTTGCTTCGCCTCTCGCCTTACCGGTTCTCGATTTTCATTATTTCCTGAATCCCCCGACGCAGTTTCGCCCCCTGATTCAAACAAGAGTTGAATCGAAGAGATAGGTCGAACCGTTGCGAAGATATCACGGTTTTAGTTGTCAAATATGGGGAATTTAACCTCTGATAACAAAAGACGAGATCCAGAGGTCGTCTGACGCGTCGAAGGGCACTGACAATGAGTGATGTTTATCGTGGCGTGAATTTGCGGTGTGATTCGAACAAAAGTGGAATCGAATCGATACCTCGAGCCGTTCAAAAGATATAACGACATCGGTGGTTAAATATGGGGTGAGAAAAAACTGATTGCAAGTGTCGCGTCGCGTCACGTACATATCGTCGGTGTATAACAAAGGAGTCATGAATTTTTGACGCGTCGATAAAGCCGCGCTTGATCCTCCTATGAAAGTTGGGGCCGGCGGTTTTATTTTTCAAATTCTTAAAACGACCAGGGTTTTAAAGATTCTTTAATTTCACGTGCGGAATAGCGAAGGGCTTTGGCTACGCGACGCGGTTTACGCCCATACCGTGTCCGCGGAGTTACTATAAAGCAAAGAAGCGCCAGAGCAGCTCGCAGCCTGACGCCGAAGCACAATAAACCGCTATCCCGAAATCGGGCGATTTAAATAAATTTCCATCCGTTTGTGATCGCATAAATTTCAATTCATCCAAATAATCCTCTCTCCCTCGCTCTCTCGCTCTTTCTATCATCTTTTTATACCTACCTGCTCGGAGCTGTATAGAAACTATAAAAAATCGAATGACTAACCGATTCTAGCCTGCAAATGATACGAGAAGAAGAAAAAAAAGAAAAAAAGAACGAATCATCTGTCGTCGTTTAGTATTTTCTTTATTATTCTTGACTGGTAATGACGGATGACGTGTATCTTGATTTAGAGGAGTTAAAAATAATACGAAGGTGCACGCCGGTTGCGTGATAAGATATGTAACTACAGGAATCTCATCCGGGATCGGTAACGTCGTCAGAAGTCAGTTTATCCAGCTTATCATTTATAGCAGCACGAATAACTGAGGAGGCACAACCGGGCTTAACTCGCTTCCTCCTGGCTCTTGCCATGCAGCAGCGCTATTGGCAAATTATTACGAAACACTGTCAAAACAGTGGATTTATTTGAGCAGGAGTTCTTATTGATGTTCGGGACGGTGAGTCCGTGGGCCGCACCGCGGGTGGCTCAGACAGCAACTACAAGGACTATAAATTTTCCCTACCCAATATCGTACCCAGAATGCGTTAAATCGTCTCATCCAACCGTCACTGATAGTTTCCTAGTGGATACGAGCCTGGTAAGCCTCAAGCGCGAGGCCCACCTTCGTCGAATAACCGAATAAATAAAAAGAACCAAATTTCAGGTTAAAAAATGAACGCCCCCGTTCCTTTGAGCGTCTGAAACAGCTAATTGGGGTTTTTCCCGGTGCCTTTTGGCCGCCTGATCCAAATGAAAGTTTAATCCGCCCGATACCTCGAACGGTTCAAAAGATATTGAGTCTTTTGTGTTAAAATATGGGGCGGTAGAGAAGGCGACGAAAAGCTCGTTATTCCGCTTCCGATAATCCCGTCGAGTTGTCGCTCCTGCAAGGTGTCACTTATAGCTAAATTTCCCGATGCAATTTCGCCCCCTGATTCCAATGAAAGTTGAATCGAATCGATACCTACAACCGTTCGGAAGATAGGACGACTTTTGTGCTTAAATATGGGAACGACATTGACGAATATGAGAAGTCATTGACCTCTCGCCGTGATCCGAGCCCGCTAATTCACAGACGTTATAAACTTATACAACCGATTGTTCGGAGTTTTGATAAGTTTATATTCTCACGCGAGTTTCAATGCCGAAGCTAATGGTCATGTGACGATTTTGACAACGGGACTGATCGGAGATATCCACATTGTCCGCTTTGTTAATTGACACAAAGATCTCCTCCCTTTTCTTCTTCTGTTATTGAATCGGTCAGCGATTCTCCCCGGCTCTCTACCGATCTCCACGAGGATAGTAAAGGAGTGAATATGGCTGGTGGAAGTATCCCGCGGTACCTAAATTTCGTTCAACGACTCGCTTTGCCCAATGGTAGGTACATAATGAATTCCGCAAGTCCCCTGGACCCATGGAGTGGGAGTTTCCGGTTGGCACCCTCGATTTTCCAACCGGTACGTGCAGCAGCCGTAGCGTAGCGTCGCGACGCCCGAACCCAAACTGTGACTCCGAAGTTGGCAAGGGGTAATTTACGACGCACAGGCTCCTTCACACCGCCATATTACCACCCCGATACGACATGCATTCTGGAGAACATTGATCGGCCTCATCAATCCAAGCCAACCTAACCCAAGAAATGGGACAATGGCCGATTAGAATAAAGCGCGATGGCCAACCTAACGGCAATAATATCACCAACCACGATGCGATAACGTTGCACAAAGCGCCATGCAAGAGCTGAAAGACTTCTGGTTAGAAGTGAGACGAAGAGAGAGACGAAGATGAGGAGTACCAACGGTATGGTGTTGGTGGATCGTGGTAGTGGAAGAAAGGGGGTTCGTTTCGTTCGCTGCGTCGATGCCTGTAGGATTATATACGACGGTGAACGACAATACGTTTCTGAGATCACTATCAGAGCACTATTGTCAGCCATTAAAAATACCTCCTCAACATTTATTCGGCAAATAAATCTCTAAGCGGTGGAATGTCCTCCTTAGGTTATGTGCCTCTCTCTTCATCCCTGGCAACGGACCATTCGGTGTACTCGGATGCTCGTTGGTCCCGCCTCTCTAACCGCAAGTGGATCGTCGTTTGTTCTTGATTCCTGATTTTAGTCTCCATCTTCCTTTCCTTTTCCTTCTCCTTTTCATATCCTCCTTCTCCTCTCTCATCCCTCTCTCTCTCTTCATCTCGGTCACTGTCCCTTTACCACACTCGCTTGCGGCTCATTAGTTGAACCAACCAACTCCCCGGCGCAGGGTTATGGTCCAATTTGTCGAGGTCCAAAGATTGAGATTTAAAAAAAGAATCAGAGTTTTTCCACTCGCGCTTTTCGGCCCGGGTGACGTTACGCTGCACTCCGGGCCACCTGGGAGATGGACAATCTCGTTTTTTTTCACTTTTCGACATATCTGCGCCTCGGCACGTCGGGGGTGAAAAAGTTTCAGACAAAAGTTGTTGGGCGGTTCAAGATGCGGAATTCATGTCCTGTCAAGGACATCAAAATATCACTTCGGTCAGGTCCTAAAACTGTCTTTACATTTCTAAAGCTCGATTCGGAGCTTACGAGTAACAGCACAGCTCGTATTCCTGAGTTATCTGCGCCGGGGTATGTCAGACGTGAAAAAAGTTCAAACAAAAGTCGTAGAGCTTTTCAAAACGAGAAATCCATGTCCCATGAAAAGTGTCGAAAAATTGCTTCGGTCAGTCCCTAAAACCGCTTTTATATTCTAAAAGCTCGATTCGGAGCTTGGAATGCCAGTATTTTTGCGTTATCTTTATGGGGATATGCCAGGCGTAAAAAAAGTTCGAACAAAAGTGGTAGAGCTTTTCAATACGACAAATTGATGTCATATGAAAAGTGTCGAAAAATTGCTTCGGCGAGTCGCTAAAGCTGTTTTTGTATTTTAAAAGCTCGATTGATTGAGAGCTTGCGAGTCGTATCACAGCTAGTGTTTCTAAGCCTCAGAGTAGGTAGGTGGGTACCTAGTTCGCTAACGTAAGATGCGTTTCTGCCCAACGAACCGAATATTCTTTGACAACGATACGAAGAGCTGAGCTAAGCTAATTGTAAGCTAACGCTAAGCTACGCTTGTTTACCAGACGCTGCAGCCACCCAACCGTAAAGAATAATTAGTCTAATTAATCCACAAACTAGTTGAGTTAAGTTTCAGTCGTAGGGAAAATTTCGAAAATCTGAATCAAACTGACAAGAGTAAAAAAAGCCCAGGCAAAGAAGTAAAAATGAAAACAGCTAATGACCATAATATGGAAATTGAAAAATCGTTACAACGAGAAGGATCTGTTCCTGGATCTTTCAGCTTGTTCATGTTTCGAACAAGAAACTTGTATCCCACTGAAACAACGGGTTAATGAATAATGAGAATAAGAAGAAGTTCACATTTTGTTAGTTTGTTAGTTGAAGATGGTTTAATGATGCATAAAATCGCGATTCAATTATAGTTCCTGGGGTGTATGTGGCATGGATATATTCTACGTATATACATCTACAATCTGCATACACCTATAGCTAAAATTCGAAACTTGGTAGTAGCGTGAGTAGTATTAGTAGACGCCCGACAATAGCTGAGACTAGTTAGAAGCGTAAGATGGTTCTAGGTAACTTGAAAGCTGCTGAAGTCTGCCTTTGCCAAGCTGAAAATCAGACGCAAAGACTTCCTCCTCCGACTCCAGAACAACCAGACTATAAAGTTCTGCCCTTTAGCACTGCTTATTGTCGAGTTCATTGTTAGCTCGGAAATATCTTGAAGAATCCTTACACAGCGATTCTAATAAAAGAATTTTCAACAAAATAAACGAGAAAACAAAGATGTAGATCCAAATCCTTCTTTTATTATTATTTTTATTTTTTTTTATTTTTTTTAATTTTTAGTAAAAAAGGAGACGTTCGAATCCAACGAGACGTGAAAATTTTTCTACAAAAGTCTCTAGTTTTCATGAAATAATTGTGGCTAGTGAAGGAATCGACGTGACAAGAAGTTATACGCATAACCTAACTATAAAATCGGTATCAGCGCATAGTTCGCATTGAATTCTGCCACTACCTGTACACCCCGGGTTCGAATAGTTCGTTGGAAAATGTAACGGAAACAATTTGCTCTTCGGAAGAGCGCGTGTGTTACTATCGCTCGGGGTGCAGGTGGCGAACAAGGGTTGCAGGTAAGGGATGGGGGTAGAAGTAGAAGTGGAGGTTAAGGTGGGGTGCGACTGTGAGAGGTAAAGCTACACATAGCCACATAGCGGTGCTCCTGGCAATGCGGGGTGAGGCGGTGAGTGTGAGGCTCGGAAGAGGAGGAGAGGGGAGGGAGTGGGGGTGGGGGTGGGGAGAGACCGTGACGGAGTAATTCAATTTGAACTCGGCGTCCCGGCGCACAACGTCGCTCGACGATCGATGCCGCAAATATTAGCCGCCGTTTCGTTACGCCAACGCTCTCTTCTACTCGTATCGTACGATACAGAAATAGCTGTTATACTATAGGCGTGATAGCCGTATAGAAACGAATCGATTTTTCGATACTTCGAAGAATGGATTTAAAGGAAACAAAAAAAAGTTAGACGATTTACTCGAAAAGACGATTTTTACATCACCTCGTGGCGGGTGGAGGAATTCAAAATTAAAAACCCGAGATGGTTTGGGTCTGGGATTTTCTCATTTTGAATACCGAAATTCAGAGGTCAGAATCGTAATCGGCTACTCCGGAAGCCTTTGGATATCGATTTTTATGGAAATCGTAGAAATTTTTTCAAATTTCGTCCGCCATTTTGGATCCGCGATGTGAAATTGGTCAATTTCGATACAACGAGACTCGGGAGTGACGAACGCTTTGCAGTAAAAAAGAAATTTTCGATTCGGAAACAGTCGGAGTAGTCGGTGATCGCATTGGCACGTAATGGCCCTGTGCGCAGACGGAAGCTTGTACGGGTGATGCCGTGCCAATTATAAGATGAAGAGAAAAGAAGTCGGTGGAAAAAATGGAAAAAAATTACATCCGACTCGCAGCATTTACTGGAGTGAAACTCGAAGGAATATAAAACAGAGAAACTCACGGGAAGCCGAATAGAGATTGTAAAAATGAGTAAAAATCTAAATGGAGTAGCGAGTAGGGAAAAGGTCGGGGGAGAGAGTCGATATCAAAGCGGGGACTAAGAAAGGAATAAGAAAAGCATAGCCGACTGGCTCCCCCGCGAAAGCAATATCTTGGCAAATAGATTATTTTAAAGAAAGAGTATCTCCAATGGGGTGGAATAATATTTCATCGAGAGTAGGCTGCAGGCGCTGTGACTCTCCACTGCACGGTATACGTATACGTATTCGTATATATGTATGATCCTACTTCCAACGTCCTGGTTGCCATGAATTTGATTTGATAACCACGCCTTACAACGTAATATGACTTTCTTCGATCTATACATAATAATATATATGAATAAGTATGGGTATACGTATATCCATACAGACATACATAACCGATATGCTCGGGAATAGACTTAAATATATCTACAACATACTGCAGAATAGATTCCACGTACGTTTTGCCTTCTTCGAAATAGGCGGAGAAGGCGAGCCAAAAAATCGCCTCTAGATAATCCCGAAGGTCTTTTATGGTCGTTGAGTGATAAGAGTTGACAAAAAACGTCAATTCTAATCAGGCTAAAAAAAAAAAACATCCGTCGTTTTTTGGGCACTTTCGAATGTCGAGAGAGGCTAATGGGTCTCGAAGTTCGATAAGCATATGTACGTGTATGTATGTCGTTCCGGAAAATTCAGGGAAAGAAAGTAAAAGCTGAGAAAGGTCTGTGTGACTCATCCCCAAGAATTCTGGGGCAGGAAGTTAGGCACGTCTGTTCAACTGCAGCAAGTTATACTCGCGCGTTACGCGCTAGCCATATCCTCCTAGATTACTGTTATTCGAAGAAACAGCATCTCGAGATGCCAGGATCTCGGGCACAAAGTGCTTTTATTTTCTCACCGAGCACCTATACGTCTCGCGGAATTCACTTGCGGAGTCTCTGTAAAGTACTTTGAAACCCTCAAAACGCCCCGGAATTAAACAAAATCCTACTTGGTTACGATACAGAAAACAAATAATGAGAGACAGATTTTTGCTCTCGGTTTGTCTCATCCTAAGATCTCCTTTTCCGAGCTACCATCTTCAATTCATCATGCGACACGCAATTTTCATTTTAATTCTTCTTTTCTTTCGTTTCGAAAATCGATAGTCGAAATTTGCTCGCGGTTTGATTCTAAAGCTGACTAAATCCTCTTCGAAATAAAATTCCAAAAAATCGAGTAATAATCGATCAAACTTTTGCCCACGAATTTGGTCTTTAGCGTCTGTTAATCCCGAAACAAAAAAATTACTACAAGATTCTCAAATCATTTCTCCAAAATATACAGGGTGAGTTTTTTCCGGGGTCTCATCTGGGAGGAGTTTCGACGTGGTGAGACCCCGCCTTCTTCTTGATACGTGTGAACGTGAAGAAATTTTAAGATGAGGTGATCTGCTCTGTAATCACACTACTATTATTCTGAAACGAACGAGTTTGAATAGAAGAAGGCGGAGTCTCACCGCGTCGAAACTCCTCCCAGATAAGACCCCGGAGAAAACTCACCCTGTATGTACGGAAGAAATCGAACACGTACGTTTGACGATTTCTGCGAGGTTATTTTATTTTTATTTTCTTAATTCTCAAACTCATATCGCCAGGAGAGGGAAGAATGAAGGTAAGAATGAAATAAAAATGAAGAAATTTCGGCTAAATCCGGAATCTTTTTCCCCGTTAAACCGTAGACCTGCACCTTTGACACGCATATTCATGTATATATGGTATATAAACCGTCAAATTGATCCCGTCGCTTCGCGGCAGAACCTCGCCAGGTAGGTAGGATAGGTAGATATATATAGTGAGAGGCAGGTATGCAGCGCGCATTCGTTCGGCGTCGGCGTCAGCGTCGCGGGGCGTCGTGGGGGCGACTCGGGGGCGTCGCGAGGAACCGCGAACATACTAAACCGCCCGGTGAACCACGTCGCGCGACAGTCCGGTCGGAGTGTTGCCCCAAGGCAAAGCGAGGCCCAGGTTTATATAGGTGCCTAAAAATATTTTCGGCTCGATTTCATTCGCGATTTAAACAACGACGACGGAAAAAATAATTTTTAAAAAAATAAAATAACAAATAAAAAACTCAAAAATACCAAAAAACAGAAAAAATTACCCAAAAAAAAAAAAAATCGAAAATCAAAGATAAAAAGTACTACTTTTATATACTTATTATATAAATATATAGATAAATATATACATATATATACCACATGTGTATCTATACATATATATATATATATATCCATCTATATCTCTATACGCGATTTCGTGACGATATATCCTCTCGTATTCTACACCCCCGCACGATTCTATAAAACCGTCCTATATATGTATAATCAAACCTATCGAATAGTAATAATAATAATAATAATAATGATATTGGCATAGAAATGGATAAATTAATAAATTGATCGATTAATTAATTAGTCGATTAATTAATTGCAACTTCATTTATTTATTTATTACCGTTTCATTGAATCTTTTGGTTTTTGTTTTTTTTTTTTGTTCCTTCCCCACGATTGCTTCAAAACACGGATACTACAATGAATAAATTATTATTCGCGATATTCAATTGAGAAATTGATTAATCAATTGAATTGATTAAGAAATTTATTGTTTCTGTGATAATTTAATTATTATTGTGAAATTTTTGGGAATAATTTTTTTTTCTTTACTTTTTTTCTAATTAACTAACTCGGAGCAGTGGAATCATATACTAACCCTTATTATATATATATATTGAAATGAGTAATTGAAAAAGGGAATAGTATCATAATGATGATCATTCTTTTTTCTTTTCTTACTAAAAATCAGTGTTTGATAAAAAAAAGAAAATAATAATAATAATAATAATTGATATAAAATGTACATACTTCGTCGAAGTTTGATTAATGATAATTTGTTACAGTGTGTTGATTGAAGGTTTGCAGTTGATGTTTTAAATTATATTTTGTAAAATTACTACGTACGAGAAGAAGAGCGAAGAAGTTCATATTTAATAGTGAAGAAAAAGTAAAAGAAGAATTTTCAATTCGCTATTAATTTTGATTGAAAATACGATAAATAATAAGAAAAAATTGAAAATAAAACATAAAGCAAAATGAAGGAATTGATAGAAACGAAGAACGAAATAATTCAAAGTGATGAAAATGTTGTCCTCTTATTCAAGTGATTAGTTTTATTTTTATTTATTTTCACTCGTTCTTTCACTGTGAGATAATTTTCCATCGGGTAACCCGCATAAGTTACAGTGAATTATTTATTATCTTATTATTATCATTGAAAATAATTTGTATTGTTTGAAGTGAAGTTTTCTCTGTGATCTACCTATAGAAATAATTTAACGAAAACGAAACTTCGTTAAACTGTTCAGTGATATACGTACATTTTTTTATTTTCTTCTATTATTTTTCTTCCTCTTCTTCATTATCGATTCTACCGCAATATTCACATATGGATTTTAAAAACACCGAATTAACATCATCGACAAGGATTCGACTATAGGTGAGTTTCTCGATTTTTAAGAAATTTTTTTCTTACATTCTCGTTCGTTTTTCTGTTCTTTTTTTTTTCTCATCATTGCATAGTCGAAAATTAACGCATACATACGCAGCCCTAATATACGCGAATCATTTGACGATCGTGAATATTTTATTTAAAGAAAGGGAAAAAGATTTCACGTTCTACAGTTATTTTTTTTTTTTTAATTTTCTTATTTTTTCGTTATCAATGATAGATTGTTCTCGATCGCATTATACGCAGACGACGATGAGACATATTATTTTTCCTATTGCACATCGTTATAATCGTTTAGTAATGAAATACAGGCGGACGAATGATGGTTGAATGATTAAAAGACAAAAGGAGTAAAAAAAAAAAACGGGGAAATCTTATCACGGAAAAGATTCGTTTCCACGTTTTTACTTCCTTCTGTTTAATTCAGATTGCGAGAATTATTACTGTTACATATGCTATATATATATATGTATGTTCGATAAGATTAACAACCAGCCGCGACAGTGAGTTACTAAATTGATAATTATTATCCAAGCAATTATTCACATTAATTAAAAATAAACTTATTTTATCGAATCATTTGAAACGATCGCATGACTACAAATTTCTGTGATTATTATATCCATATATATATATATATATACATAGAAATTTTCGCGAGAATTACTTGTGTCTCGCTCAAAATGAATCCTCAGTCGTTATTTTATTTTATTCTTCTTTTTTTGTCTTTGTTTTATTGTGATAAATCAAATATTATAAACGAGGAACGAATAACAAGTTGAAAAAGAAGAAAATGAAAAATTTGGGCCGAAATTGAATCTTTGTAAATAATATTCTGATAAATCTGAACTGAAATTCGAACAGTAGGTAATTCCGACGACGACAAACGTATGTACATTAAAAATCCATTAGAAGAATAGTGTAAGAAGAAGGAAGAGAGGAGAACTTTTTTGATTTCAATTAAACCTGTAGAAAACAGTTTTTGACCAAAAAAAATTGACAAGAAAAATAGACAAAAAATAAGCTGCGTGGGAGGAGAGGGAAAAAGAAAACGAGATAGAGAAGAGATACATATAGGTGTATACCTGTACAGGTAGTGCCTACATCAGGGTATATCTTGAGTAAAAATCTACACGTGTTAAAAAGCATTGAGGAACAAGGGGCCTGACTGCCTTTCCTTGGATCGTTGGTTATTCCATTTCGTTCGGTGGTTTTGCCTCGCATCGCTGGCAGCAGCGACAGCAACAGCAACAGCAATAGCAATATGAAGAGCAAGAGGAACGGCAGCAACGGCAGCACCCGACACCGCCGTACGCACACGCACGATATACTTATAGACTCATACAACCATAGATGGAAAATAAAGTTTCGGATTTCATCGTGTCCAAGGCGTGTCAAAGACACCGTGTCAAGTTTTGCTGGATCCTTATACCCAGTCTTTGAGAGAGGATAGTTTAAAGACGAACAGAAATCGAGAGACAGAAAAAGAGAGGGAGAGAAATTGATCGAATTATGATTTGAATTTTTCTTGAAAAATATGGAGAAAATTACTGAATTCATTTCAAGTCTAGAATATTAGAATTTTGAATTCTGGTTCTGTGAAGACGAGGAATAGTTCATTTCGAGAGAGACCTCCCGTACGGAAACCCGTTTTGTCTACTTCGATCGATAATTTCGGTGTCACAAATAATTGACAGGACTTTGAAACTTTTTGTTCCGAAGAGTAAATCTCGAGACGATTAATTTGCCCACTTATTGCTTCCGATACGATCGATACAGCCCGAGTTGTCAAACTCTGAATGAACCACATGCGAGCATTTCAAGTTTCGGAAGTTTGGAATTCCGGATATTCAGCTTTCGGTATTTTCAACCTCCGGAATTCTTCGTTTGAAAGTTTTTTTTTTTCAATCGGCCAACCAGACTTCCGTTGACAAAACTTCCTCGATATTCGAATCGGATGAAACAACAAAAAAGTACAAAAATTTTCAGCCAATTTAAAAAATCGTTAGTTTTAATTCCAAGAACAAATTGAATGATTTTGCTATTCAACAACGAGAACCGAAACAGAAGAACAAAATTAAGAAATCGTTCGATTGATTGCTTAATCGTTTTTTTCACAAGATTCTTTCTTCGAGCTAAACCGTCTTCTTTTCGCTTCGATTTTTCTACGCAATTTATGGTTCGTAAAATCCGCGTTATCCTCGGCGTAGGATCAGCACCGTAGGAGTAAACCACGTGCATAAAGTCTGAAAGAAATGAGCAAACGCAATTTGCTGAGTCAGCGGTATAATTATCCGGTACCAAGGCACTGTATATAAATGTGTATGTAAAGTGGGCGCAGGTTATAGTTTATCAAGCCGAGTGACAATACGAGGAGTAAAATAGACACGGCGAGAACGCGGCGTACGTTGGCTCGGGTCGCGTTGAGTCGATGGGGAAATGGGAGATGGAAGGTAGACCGGGAGGAGCGGGAGTCAATCATTCAATTAAACCAGCTCTATACAATTCTCTTGATATGATTTTATTTAATACATAACTAAGACGAGGCTCCAGCCTGCTCGTTCGTAGCGTAATGTAATGTAATATCTGTCTAGTCCGAACGGAGGAGAATGAATGGGCCATCGCTTCTGTTGTTGGAATTTTCAACCGTCTCACTGTTCATCAATCAGCAGGTTCATGCTCTCTGATCATTGGAACAGATTTTTCACATTACTTGTATTTATCGATTCGTTTGTTCGCCGCTATCATCATCGCGCCGCGTGTGAACCGTTGATAGCTGCTCGAACAAAGTTCACGGTTCTACAAGGCTTCCACATTCATGGGTTCATGTGTTCAACGCTCGATGTTCGCGGTTCAAAATTCAAGACTCGAGATTCGCTGTTCACTATCCGATTTTGAACAATGTAGAATGTGGGTGACGCTCGGAGTTCTGAGGCTCTGGTTCAGGAACTGAACTGTTCATCTTCAACATCTGACGATGTCCATGCAAGGTTCATGACGTTGAATTGTCAATCGTATACCGTTTAGTATTCAGTGTTCACTGCGCAATGGTTCGCACTGTTCATGGCAAAAAATGAACGAATTAATCGGATCAGAATTAAGCTCAAAGTTGTTTGCTGGAAATTTCTGAACCTAAACTGTTCACTGTTCAAAGTGAACAGTTCAAATCCAAATTTTAAGACTTGACGCTATATGGATGCGATTGCTAGTTTCAGAAGTATCCACTAAAAATTTTCGGAATTCCGATTATGGAACCGGTTTGAATTTCAGATTACTGACTTCTGCAATTCGGAACTCAAAGTGTTCACAATTCACTGTTCACTGTTCATAGATCACAGCTCTCACCCCAAATTTCTAAAATTGAGATTACTTTGATGAGATTACCTCTGTTCATTCCTGATTTCTGCGATTCAGAACCCAAACTGTTCACCTCTCGCTATAAATAATAATTTCGATTATTTGAATCTGAATTTGAAACCCAAAGTGTTCACACTGTTCACAGTTTTACTGGCCACTCAGTAAAAATCGGAAAAATCTGGGTTATGAATGTCGTCTTAATCTATACGATTCAGACCTCGAACAGTTACTGTTCACTGTTCACTGTTCACTGTCAACTATTCCGCGCCGTTGACGACAAAATTTCCAGAAGCGTCCATAATTGAAGCAAAAGGGGCAGATTTTTGTAATTATTATTGGCAATCGGAAGGGTTCAGGGTTCACAGTGAACCTGAAATCTTGGGGATTCCTCTATATTCCATAACAACGACCTGACCCGTGGATAAATTCCTTTGAACCGCCTTGAAACCATCAAAGAATAATCCCCGAGTAACATACCTACGATATACTCGCCTATAGCTAGTGTTCACGGGTATTAGTGTGAACCGTACACCTCCTCAGGTGTTCAACCGAACAGTGTTTCTTGTATATGTACATATGGGAACATCTTACACAGGGATACGCGTACAAATCCGCATCCATAACCGAGCAGGAGGCATGCGGCACGCCCCAGAGCTCGCGAGGTCGCGCAAGAGGTTCGAGGGTATATAACATGTACTCGTACATACGTTCGATACAATGTAATCTCAGGCCTTGCCTTTGCCTTGCCTTGCCTTTCCTTGCCTGGCATTGCAGTTGAGTCGAGTCGAGAGGATTGGAGGCGAGACTGTCGTTCGGTTATACCAGGTACACCGGTGATTGCCTGGAGCTTTAAAACAGGCAGGAAATCACTTGCACACTAGCCGATTTTTGATGGGGCGAAGTTTTGTTTAATCGTTTACACCGGTCGCGGTGATCACGCCACGAAAAATTTCGCTGAATATAAAATCTGCCTCTTTTTACGCTCGAAAACTTTTGTCTGGGACGTTTTTGCGTCGGCCCGATATTGGCCGAATTAATAGCCAAAGTTCGCCCTTTGAAATTTGCAATTTGTGCGATAGGAGAATTTCTCTCAACTCTTTACAGCGGCCGCAACACCGTTCGTACGAAAAATTTTACTGAATATAAAATCCGCCTTTTTTTAATACCCAAAACTTTTGTACGAAACTTTTTTACGTCGGATTGATATTAGTTGAATCAATGGCAATATGGTTTGGCCTTTGAAAGCCGCGGCTTCGGGGCGGGAGAAATGTTTATGAATTAATATAACAGCGGCCGTAATACCGTTTCCACAAAAAATTCTGCTGAATATAAAGTCCGCATTTTTTTATTCTACAAAACTTTTGTACCGAACATTATCACGCTGGATTGATATCGGTTGAATTAATAGCGAAAGTTCATCCATGCAGAAGAGTGAAGAGTTATAGAAACTCGGAGAAGGTCTTCGGTGGGTATAAAAGGTTGAAGGAAAAAAAAACAAAAAAAGGTATGAATGACACACCTCGTCTACCCCTAATTAGACACAATGAGAAGACCGAGTTTGCCGGGGATTCGCGACGAATTTGATCCCTTAGAATTTTACCCAAAAGTATTCATTTCACCCTTCGCACGGAGAATCTATGTGTACGTGAATCGATGAGGATGAGAATAACGAACGGGACCAAGACCAAGAAGAAGAAGAAACTTGACACCTTTAAGCAGCCAATACGATTTGCCCTGGGCTTAAGCTGGCCACTTAGCTGTAAAAATAAGAATTAAAAAGAGTAAAGACTGTAAATTATTCAGGGTGAACAGTAGACGATAAGTGAAGGAGAAGTTCTGGATTCTAAAAGTCTCGAACGGTAGAATTGAGGCGATTTACAATTTTCAGCCACGTTCAAGGTGCAGAGAAAACGAAAATTCTGTGTCTGAAAAAAAGTCCTAGGGATCTAAAATCTACGCCAGGAATTGCTTCCGGTTTTTTGTTTCACTGTAAAACCTGGTGAATTCAAAGAAATAAATTTCAGGCTTGGATTGATCATCGGGAAATTCTTCAAAAGAGAGAAAACAAAAATTTATCTGCACTAGGTATACTAGCCCGCGTTAGTTATATATATGTATACAGTCTGTACCTATCAATATTTACTCTGCATCAGATAACCGAGTGGGCGACATACGCGTATTGTTTATCGCTTCGTGATTCAGACCAATCGATATAGCCTCGCAATCGGCAATAATTCTCAAAATTCTCATCCATCACCCATAATATAAGCGTCAGGCGATATACAGCGTGCGGGACGCGAGACCCATTCGGAAACAAAATCGTAAGTGTAATTGAACCTTACTCAATTATTTCTCACCTTCTAATTTAAATTACAAAAATGAAATTTGGAAAACCTTCTTTTTTTTTCTTATAAATAAATCGAAAAAAAATGAATCGCAAAAAATTCTTCAAAGAAAAAAAGAAGGATGAAAATTTTTGCAGCTTTTTTTCACCGCTCCTTTTCAATCCCCATTACGTAATACATGGATTGCGGTTTACGGTCGAGTAACAAGTACACAGAATCGCTTACGTTGTATAGCAGCATCAGCATCACCAACAGCAACAGCAACACCAGTTAGGAATGAGTCATAATCATGGTCAGACTAGTAGGCTACGTGTTTAAAAACGACCCGAGACTCCGGGTCGCGTCATCGCCAGCTCTAGATACCATCATGCCACGTTCTGCGCTTATGCAATTTAGTTTCCCGGTATTTAGCACTCGTTGCTGAAAATCTCTGCCAGTATAGAATATCAGTGGATAGCGAAAAAATTGACAATAAAAAAATCAAAAAATGGTGAAAAAAAAGAAGAAAAAATTCTTTCTCTCTCTCTCTTTTCTTTTCTGTTTTCATCCCAGTAAGTCGAAAGATATCTTCATCTGTATTTTAGCGATAAACGTGATATTGATTAGCGGCTCGTTTAAATTGCCCTAATTATAGTAGGATACGTACGACGATGCGTTCGTTATACATATTTCTGAGAAAATAGGAGGAATTAGATCGCGTGACTCACATCTGCAGATATCTAGATACCCACGTTCCGTATATACGTTTGATAATAAATAAACAGTGTATTTAACTGTTTACAGGAATCTGGCGCGGGAATATCCAAGATTGCTGTTATTATTAGAATGATCATATGCCTATATATATATGAATGAATGAACGAGAGCGTCATGTTCACGTGAAAAGTCGAGGAAATGTGATTCCGCAAATTTCTAATGACTAGTCTCTATTCTCAGCCTCACAACTCTCACATGACTCCGGAGATTTTTGAACCCTTTTCAAAAAAATATCCCCTCCGGAAATTTTTGACCCGAAAATTATCTGATAAATTGTGAAAGAAATTCCGAAAATTTCAACGCGATAGAAGAGATTCAATGAAACAATAGAGGCGAGAGACTGAAGGATCCTCGCGAGATAGGGAAAAAAGGAAAGAGAAAATGAATAAAAAAAAAAAAAAACTCACGTTTTCGATCAAGAATTGATTACCTCACACAGATACCGTGTGTATATATATATTACAGTTCCTTCGGTTATTTTGTTAAATGAAACGAAGAAGTTTTCTTAGAATAAGTGAACCGTGCGTATATATATAATATATAATATATATGTATATGTGTGTATATATAAGGTGTATATTTTTTGTATTATCGCACCATTTCATCCAACTCACTTTGTTCGTTGACCGTAGGTCCTCCCCCCTCGTCTCGCGGAGAAGATGGCTATTATATTTCCGTATGGTATATTTCCTTCACGCTAAATGACCTCACGATTAGTAACCGCCTGTCTACCTTATGTATAGAACTTCTTCTCCTCGTTATACGACAATGCTGTTAATCAGAATTCAACTTTTCTTTCATTTTTATATACAAACTTTTATTTTCTTCCTCGAATCCTCATATACCTAATACGAATACTGAACCCCATTTGCCGGATGAAATGCACCATGCACTACAATATATATATATATATATACGTACACCTGTACGGAAAAGAAGTTAGTCTGTAAAGAGGGCAATCTCGCCGAAGATGAGCCAAAAAAATAAATAAATAAAAACAACGCGGACGATTTTGTCCTCTTCTTCCTTAGCTTCCTTTTCAAATTCATTTGTCAAGTGGCGAATGGGTAGAAGAAATTTTCGCTATGCGAATGTTTGTTTCATTCCACTGAAAAGAAGAAGGAAAAATTTCAAAAGCTGAATTATCGCGTTCATACATACATTTTTTTTTTTCTTTTTAGATGCAGAAGCCTTCTTTTCTCTCAAAGCTATGGGAATTTTGCAAACAGGGATGTACATCCCTGTCGAGAATTTGGATAAGAAAAAGCCGAAAATAGGTCGCGTTCTTTTTTTTTTGTTTTTGTTTTTTTCGAAATTATGTTTTTATAACTTCATTCCGGAGTATAAATTAAAGGAAATATTTCATTTTGGGGTCGGGAAGAGTGGCGAGGGGGATAAGAAGAAATTCTCAAGCCTCCGAGCATCCGTTACGTCATTAAGGTCGAATAAAACTGTCGATATAATTATTACCCATAAAACTATAATTAATACGACACTGCAGGCTGTCTAATTGGATTGTAAAACTTGATGCACAAGCTTATATTATACAGCGGGTACGTTTTGCCGTTGTCAGTATAGGCCTCCGGTGTCAGTGGGTATGCCTACTCATACCTACCCATCTGCCATCGTCATGTGAGCTTTGAACATGTAACGCACGTCGTATTCGTACCTACACAACTCCGCATAACGCTTCGAGATATATTAAAGGATTTCTTTTTTTCTTTTTTTCAACTTTATTTCCATTTTCAACTTTTATACATGTATATATATGTTTCTTATTTTATGGCCAACCTCGAGCTCTGACAGCTTGCTTTTTTTTTTTTCCAAGTCTCTTTGGATTTCGAAGTAAATATGTATCCTGTATCTGTGTCTGTAGGCTTAATTTTTCTGAAATTCATATTTCATTTGAAAATTTCGTTATACAATTATAAATGAAAAATCTAAATCTCAGCCCCCTCGTAAAGGAGGGTGAAAAGAAAAATCTAAAGATTCTTCATTTCGTCTATTATTTATTGGACAAATCCATGTAACATGGTTAGTTCTGTTGCTCTTTCCGGTCTACGTATATATACATGTATAGTATACGGGTTTATAATTCCCAGGGGAAATTCGAAATTTGTCCGTATAGCTGCCGCCGCGCTACCAATTCTTCGTTATTCGATACCAGATACAATACATTGTGTATGTGCAGCGCGAGGGTATACCTATTTCTGTTTTGCGTGATTCTCGCGCTTCGCTTTTAGCGTTTTCGTGTTTTTCGGCGCTATACCCTGCACCTACAGAAGTTTCGTTATTCGCGCTTTTCCATCGCACACGAAACTCTGCGTCTATACCTGCAGGACATCTACCAACGCCGATTGGCACATAGCCATCAACCATTATTTCTAAACAATTCCACGCCGAATCTGTCCCGCCAAACACTGCCCCGAAACTCCTGTACGCCGCCACCACCACCACGCCATACCTACCTACTACCCTTAAAATCCTCGGAGCTATTTCCTCCTCGCATCACGCAGATTCAAATATAACGATCGACCGACCCAATTACACGCTTCGGCCGCAAAACTAGTCGAAAATTAACAAGAATATTATAATATCAATTCCTTTCATTAACATATGTTTCTTCAAATTCGAAATACGATTTTTCTCTTCATATTTATTCATTTTTCATTCAATTTCTATAGTTGTAAAATAACTAATTGGATTTTATGGATATGAAAATTTGACAGAAAAAATAATACCTATGTATACATATATTAGGCTGATTCAAAAAAATCGACTAGACTAGAGTTCGCGCATCGAGGATTTCTATTTTCCATTTAAACAACACGGGAGAAAACATTTTTTTTTTTTAGAATTTTCTAGCTCGCAAACCAATCAACGGATTTTTATGCGCGATGAAGATTTTTGTAGGAAATTGAACGCTCTAGAAAAAAATGTCTCTTGTCATTTTTTTGATTAAACGACGATTTTGTCATTTTTTGATTAAAAAGTACTCAAAATTCTATATGATACAGTCGTCGAGACGCGACATTTTCCTGCGCGTCTTTATGCTCGGATAAATAGTACGTAGCCTTGGGCGCTGCACCGTTGCGTCGGGTGCGCAGTAGCGGGCTGTCACGCGTTATAAAAAGGGCGGGAAATAACAATATTTGAGTATAAACAAACGGCGGGCAATCGTCCGTTTCAACATGCGTCACGGGCGGTGGATACAGCGGGAGTTTCTACGTCTCCGACACGCGTTTGGAGCGAAATTTATATCATAACTTGCGAACGTGCCGAGTATAAGTGCGTGAAAAAATGAAGAAAATAAAGTTTACAAATAAGTTCTGCAGGCGATGACGAATGACAATTATAACAAAGATGTCGAGATATTAGGCGAGGAAGAAAACAGCCGGAGAAAAGAGAGGAAGGGAAAGAGACGGATGGGGGAATAAAGAAAGCGTGAGACTCTAGCGCCGCGGGAGAGGAGAGGGGAGGAGAGGGCTATAAGTAGGCAGAGAGATAAACTGCCTCATAATTTCATTCTAAACATCGCTAATTGTAACGTTGACCCCTTAAATCTTTCGGGATACTATCTGCCCGTGACTTGGACCGTAAATATATTCCACTTCGTTTCTTTACCATACGCTATGCCACGCTGTATCACTCGAGCCTTCGAGCGATTTGTGCATTTCTACGTGTGTTTAATAAGCATGTTTGCCCGTGTATATCCTCAGATATTAATCATTGTGTCTAATTGACCTGTGTTTCGTATACCGTTCCATATTTTTATCCATCTACGATAATTAACGCTTGTCAATCATTTCGATATACGATTTTAACGAAAAATTACAAATACAAGAAAAGAAAACGTAAATCGGGTCGAAATTGGCACGCGATTACCCAAAGCTTGTCTTTGCGGCCCGAAAAGATTTGCCAAGTGAAAGAAAAAAAAAAAAAAACTGTCGTAGATTTGACACGGAATCTCCTGTACAAGACTCTAATTTATACAGGGCATTCGATGCCAGTTCTACCAGGGTCTAAATTGATTTTTATTTTTATTTCTTTTCCCTCTCTCTCTCTCTCTCGATAACACTTGGCATCGAATACCCCGTGTATATAAGCGGAGACTATGTATGGGAAATTCCGTGCCAAATCTAACGCAGAACTTCCTTTTTTCACTTGGCATGAAATTTGGTAGTAATAAACCATCCTGTACTTCGGTCCAGTGCTCTCTCTCTCTTTCTCTTTCTCTTTCTGAGTCTTTTCTTTTTTTCCATTAAAATGAGAAATCAGCTGCAGCTGCACTCAGGGAATGAGACGTGGAGCCCCAGTTCCGTGCAGTTTTCTGGGTTAGGTTGTAGAACGGAATCAAATTCTACGTTCTAGTATCCCGGTTTTTACTCTTTCTACTTTTTTCACAGTAAATCTCTCTCGCCTCTCTAACCGCCGATACATGCCCTTCCAATAATCAAAAAATTCAATTTCCAAATTCCCCGATTACGCACGTCCGCCCCTTCATTCTAACCTCCAAAATCCCTCGTTCAGGGCTTAGGGGCAGAGGAGGATGAGGACGAGGCGGAGGGCAGGGGAGGAGGAGGAGGAGGAGGAGAGATTAAAATGGAGCGTGTTCGAGGTTTCAATCGGCGTAATGGGGAGAGATTCGAGAACCTGCACGAAAATGTCGTGAAAAATTATCGGGACATATACATATGGGGTTCATCCCCCATTTTTTTCAAAATACAAATGTCTTTTCAAATTATATATGAAATTTTCGAGAAAAAAAAAAGAAAGAAAAGAAGGAACGCGACAAAATTTGACGCTCACAGTATTGTATTCTAAAGAAAAAGAAAAGAAGAAGAAAAAAAAAAAAAACGAAATTCATTTCGACTCCGAAGACCTTCTTCGGCTGCCCTCATTTTTTTTTTTTTTTTTTTCTGTTCTCAATCTTTTTCTGCTTTCTTTTTTTTTTTTTTTTTTTTTTCATTTTGCTTCTGAAATCAACTTTTATAACCATATGCAGGTATACAACCCGCCCCCACGCAACCTTTCGCAAAACTGTTTTGAACTTTTAATCGGTTTCAAACAGCCACGGGTATCATGTGAACCTTTTTTTCCTACTTTTCGATCCCAGCTGTTCGAAAACCCAGAGGACGAAAAAGCTTATCTGCTCACAGAGTCCGGTTTCACTGCAATAACTGTCGCAACTAAATCGAAGGACGTTCTCTTTTTTTGCATTCACCAATCATTAATAATTTTTGTTTTACTTTTATGAAATACTGACGCTACAAATTCTACCTTCGTGATTCGAGGTGGAAAATATTACAGAGTTCGTGATACTTTTGAACATATCTCGTCACGTGTGAATCGCACGGAAAAAAGTTTTATACAAAAATTGTAGATTGAACAAAGACGAAACTTTTATGTCCTATAGATTTATTCGTTATCATTACTCCTGTAGCGAGTAAACGGGAATCTAAAAACCTATATGTCACATCGAAAAATTCACCACCCACTGAAACCGGGCTTATTACACAATCCCAGAGCTTTTAATCCTCGATTTTTGCTCCAGTTTGTCGAGGTGGCTTCCGAGCGCGAAACAACTCGGCCAACTGTATCCAATGTTTCGAAAGCTCGTATGCATGTATTTCTCTTTCGAGTACGATTTTTTCATAGCTGAGGCAATTCAAATCGTCCCACGCCGCGTTGGTGAAGCTCGAGTTCGTTTTTTATCTCTTCTTTTTTTTGTTTTTCAAGCATTCATAAAACAACCCGTACCGTTGTGCTTCTCGTTACGTTTCGTACCGATTTCCGTGGCGGTTGAGGAAAAAAAGGAAAAATAGAAACAAAAAAACAAGAAAATGAATATAAGGATTGGAAATTCGTTTCTATCTCTCTCTCTTTTTTTTTTTTGTCATTCTGTAGAAGCCGATTTTTAACGCGAGCTTTCGGCTCAAAAAAAAAAAAAGAACAATCCGTTGCAAGTTCGGGTTTAAGGCTAATCCAATTCAGAAATTTATATCCACTTGCTGGCTTTATACCTGCATCTCTAGCATATGTACGATGGGAATGTAGCGGTCAACCGGACAAGCACACGATGTACCGTAGAGACGTATACAAATATGTATATATGTACAGGCATGACGTACATACACCTACCACTGTACAGTCTACTTGTTTTCGAATACCTACGTAAAACCGTGACGCTTGTAAAACAATGACCAAACTGTGGTCTGTACTTTGCATCTCCACGTCTATTAACACGGATTACATATACAACGCGGGGCTGTTTATTCACCACGATATCGTACAAACGTAACGGAAGAAGCGATGAAAATTGTGTAAAATTTTACAGGATTTTTCCCTTTCCTTTTCTCCTTCGTCTTCTTTGTTCTCCGCAATTTTCATCCGACTTCGGGACAAAATTTGATCGAATAATGAAACAATGTTATTTTCAAACTTTCTAAATTTGCAAAAAAAAAAAAAACAGTAAATTTGGCTTCCGTGATTTATCCTTCGATTATTCTTGACTCGGTTAAATCCGCGTCGTTTCTTCTTCATTCTTGTTCGACACCCGGTACGTGGCTTCGCCGCTTGTATACGTACCTCGTTCACAATCATCGACCTGGTGCAGGAGCCTCGCGTGTATTCGGTTAATGAAAACATTGTTCATAAGGACGCTAGTCGACCGTGCGGCTAGGTAGGTACTCCGCAGTTAACAAACTACTGAAAATCATGTTGCAACGTACTGCTGCGCTAGTGCACTTTATTTTTTTCCCTCATATGCAAATACAAATAGAAATAAAAATATGAGCAAAAATGAAAATAAAAATGCATTCACAGTCGCGTATTCCCCGCGTTGACATACATACCTAATACTACACGATTTTTCTTCTTCTTCAATTTTTACCAATTTTTCACGTGCCTTTTATATTCCCTCAAACATTTTTCCAAATTCTAAATCGTTTGAAACGCATTCGTAAGGTTAATTTGAGGTGAAAAAAAAATTCGACCAGAAACACCTGCCCGGTCTCTAATCACCGTCCGAATCGAATCACATCATTATGGTATAAAGAGAAGTGAGTCGTCGCCGTTGCGCATCTAGTCTCCGGGCTATAGGGTCGCAGGTCTTCTGTCTGTCGGTTCGACTATTTATTTAAAGATAACTATCTTTCGGCTGTATAGACAGCGCGACATGGGCATGGACGGGGTCCAGTAACCTAGTATTAATTGCGCGGCGCAGGTAACTGGTAGCTTTGTGTATTTAGGAAATGGGAGCGAAGCGCTGACTCGGCCAGCCATACCGGGCGACAATTACTAACAATATGCTACGGCCGTGTCGACTTAGACAACTGAACAACTTAATTCCCCTAATTTATAAGACAACATACTATGTTTCAGGCCACGCTACGTGTGTGTGGGTATGGACAGGTGTAGGTGTGTGCGATCTCGTATTGTCATTGCTGCTTTTTATCACTGACTTTTCTGTGGGAATTACACGGCTCAGAAATTATTCTACGCCATGCAGGGCATATCTCGATCAAACCATCTGTGTAATACTTTTTCTTCACCTTGATAACGAGCTGTCTAAATACGTCACAGCTATTTCCTCGCAAACGGTCGATTGTAGCGAAACATACTCGGGGACATAAAAGACGCGTTTTGATCAGGGCTAAAAGTTTTGTCTCAAGACTTTTTCTCGGAAACTTACAGTTGCGCAGATAATCACCGATACGTTATCGGGCAGTTCAATGCCCTGCTTAATGCATTGTATCGATTTACTCCGAAACGCTGACTTTTAGCGAAAAATATCAGAGAGCATAAAAGTTGCGTTTTGATCAGAATAACAATTTTTGTATGTACAATTTTTGCGACAACTTAATAGTAATGGAGATAATCACCGATGTATGTATCCGTTGACAAGATACGATTTCAGCGAGACACATTCTATCGAATTTCTCGCAAATAGATAGTCCTAGCGGGAAACATCCCGGAACAAAAAAGCCGCGTTTTTTGAATCGCCAAAATTTTTGTTCATAGAGATTTTTCGAGGGATGTATAGTTTCGAATATAATGGTCCGGATTCGTGAAAGGCAGTGTAATCAATGAGCCCGTGTTGGAGACTTGTATTACAGTTTCGACGCTTAATAACCTCCACATAGTGTTTCAAATATCGAACAACTCCATGTATTACGCGTATGTAACATGTGGATTGTAGACAGCGTATAGTGCAGCCAACTTGATTATTGCAAAATAAATATGTATCCACAAATATCGTACGAATCGATGCAGCAACCGCTAAATTGGAGAATGCATGAGTAATTAGAACTGATAGGTAAATGTATTGTGTGTGTGTGTGTAAAAGAACGTATGTGTGGTATATATACTTACTTACATCGCCGTTGCGCGGCGGGATTAATTTGCACAACTTTTATAATGCCAATTTTTTTCCTTTTTTATTTTTTCATTTTAATTTTTTCCCCATTTTCCGACCAAGATCCTCTCTTCGTATCCACGCTGCTATTTTATTTCCGAATATTATATACCTTCCTCTAAACATTTGCCGAAATAGACCATTGTCAGAAAGCTACGATTACCTCACATATATACATTTATATGTATATTAAATATTACCTGCTTGAATTCCCTATTGAAATAATTTCCCACCACTTCAGTCCGGTACGCGATTTTCAACAAAATTTTCAACAATCATTACAGCAAGTGAAGGGTACGAAAATAGAGAAGAGATTAAAAATGAAGAATCGGGAAAATTGTAAAGGATATTTAATAGCATGTGCTGCAGCAGGTATATATATGTTATTCGAGCTATAATTAAACTGTTAAACGTTTGGAAATATTCTTCTATCTCGTTTTTATTATAACAATTTCTGCGAAATGACATGCGTCGATTTTTAAGCTGGGGATTAAATGAACTCCGCGTTTTTTTAAATTCCCTAAAAGGAATTTAAATCACGTCACGGAATCGATGCCAAAAAATGAAAAAATGAAAAAAAAAAGAGGAGGTAAAAAACTTTTAAATTACCTAAATTGCGTTTTTTCTTTTTTTTTTTCTTCCTTTTTTTTTCTGTAGCCTACTGCTGCACTATCCGCACTTTGATGTATGCAAGCGTGTCGCGTGTCACAGCGATCTTTACAGCTGGCTTCATAGGTTTTTTCAGTTTCAAACTAATTTTCGCGCAAATGTGAGAAAGTGTACGAATTTTGGAGAACGGTATTTTCCACGAAGAACACCTAGGGTTCGAAATTCCGAGATCCAAGGGCCTCCAGAATCCTGTCAATTTTTTTTGTTTCCTATTTCGCACAGGGGAGTCTCTAGCTTTGGTATATAAGCGTCTGCCATTAATCGTTTATAAGAAAACAGGAGAAATAAGAAATTAAAATATCGTTTGATGATAAAATAATGACACGTACTACTACGTTCTATAGGATAATATAGAAGTGGTTCAATCCTCCGAAGTAAAATCCCATATATAACAATAAATTGCTACATATATATAGGTATAGTTGAATTTAATATTCCATATGATAGTACTACCACGAGCTAGACATAAAGTGGCAATTTTCTCTGCGCGTGGTTTGACGATGTACACATTTTCCCTTTGAGAAAAAAAAAGAAAAAAAAACCCCCCGGAAGTCGATAGACATGGATAGACCTATAGGTATGCCATCGAGGAATAGAATATTACGGTTAAATTATCGTCCTTTTTTTATTGCTGTCGAACAGCTGCAACTGCGAGTACACTTTATATACAGGACTTGATTACAGGCCAATTATTATAGACGGGACTTATTATCTATTTATTTGCAAGAATTATCTACAGCCATCGCTTCCTTGCCTCGTTCAATTTGCGAATAAAATTTATTAAGAAAAAGATACGGGCGCGGGCGGCATAATTTTCTAGTCGTTTTTCATAGATTTGCAAATATCATTCATTCTAATATTTAGCTTTCGGTATTCCGAACCTCCGGGGTGTATTCCTCGTTTCAAAGTTTCTCATATCCGTTACATTGACTTCCGGGGATATACAACCTTTCGAAAAACTGCCGGTCAGCAATATCCAAATTCGAAACTTCAACTCGGCCTTCAAATTTGTAAAAAGAAAAAAAACTTTAACATAATGACAGAATTACCTATTTCGATCATTTACAAATTCTTTTTACTGGATATGCCTATACAGGGTATCAATGAATCATGCGATTAAAACGGATCTCGCCGCTTTTCGCTGATCAAATTTATGCACATATCCCTTTTGGTTATTATTTTTCATCATTGATTATTTTCTTCTATATCTTGATTCATTTATTTATTTTCACGTACTTAATACGGATCAGGCATTATACTGTCTGGCCACATCCCGTCGTATCGCATCGCCGTCGGGCTAGGGCCTTTATAATAATTCTTTCAACTCTGTTCTGCAGCACCTGTCGCCCCGGCCGGACGATACGGACAAGCGATTATAAGCGTCAACGGGCCGTGACTCGCGTTTCGCAGCAATAATTATTCATACTTGAAATGAAATTCTTTAGTTTTTAATTTTCTTTTTTTTTTAACATTTATTTTTTTACCCCCTTTTTTCTTCTCTTTCGCGAAACGGGAGGTAAAACGTGGACGTGAATTGGATTTTCGAAGAATTGTATTCTGGGATAAAAGTTTGAGGAAAAAAAAAAAACAGTTGAAAAAATTCGAACATCTTTTAAAAAATCTTCACTTTTTTATCCGGCAATGATTCTATATCCACGGTACATAATATTCGTTGAAGAAAAACGAGGCGAAGTGGAAAAAGAAAGAAATAAGAAGAAAAAAAAAAGAAATGAAATGAAAGCAGAAATTCGAGTGTCTATATTATCCAACGAGTCGAGAGTCAAATATATTAAGGATCAAGGATTGGTAGATATATGTATATATACATACATACGCGTATATACGTGGGTTTATATGGGTTTTATATTAAAGGTGAGGGGGATTTCTCCGAACTATAGAAACACCTGGCAACATTACAACGTGGTGTGAATTGTATAGTTTATTA
This sequence comes from Rhogogaster chlorosoma, assembly GCA_944452935.1. NCBI lineage: Eukaryota > Metazoa > Arthropoda > Insecta > Hymenoptera > Tenthredinidae > Rhogogaster > Rhogogaster chlorosoma. Next base: position 2,730,123 of record OX101801.1, on the reverse strand, counting down.
TTATGTACATATATACTATATATACATAGGTATATATAATTTTTTGGGAGGTACCTATACGATTCAATCTTTCTGTATAGTCTATTATTACTCCTCTCTCTCTCTCTCTATTTCTTTTTATATTTTTGTCTCTCCCTCTACGAGCCGACCAACCCTTAGCTTTAAACCCTTACGGAACGAAGTACTATATATTTAGGGTACGAGCTGTCGCTCTATTATATATATTCTAGTTAGTTTTTCATTTCATCCTTGGCCTCCTTCTTGTTGTTGTATTTGTTGTTTTTATTGTTATTATAATTTAATTCGATATTACCACCCTTGTGTGCGATCACGACCCCCAGAAAAATAAAATCATCACCCTTATACGCACGCCACTATTTTCCCCTGTTTAGAGCTACGCGCTTTTGTGTCTGCTCACCTCAAATCAACCCTCCAGACTGCGTTACGAAAGAAACTCGATAAGTTCGGGACTTTTACCAATACGTGTATCAGGGTGGTCCCTGATTCGGTCATATTCGAATTTCGATGCTTCCAAGGGTCAGAATGTCTCGAAATAAATGGAATTATTTTTGTCCAAATCCCGCGGGTTACTATCTCAAATCTAAGCACTGCCCCTCAAAGCCTTAGAATTTCCCCCGATTTAAATGAGACACGATTTTCAGCACATCGGCGTTATTTTTTATACCCCATCGCAGTATCGCTCCCGAATGATCTGAAAATTCGCCCACTTCTTACCTAAAGTAGTAGTAGCTCGTGTGCGTATGAAAAATGAGCAGATTTTTAAACGACAAAATTTTAATCATCGCGATTCGGAGGTGAGAAATTTTCCTTTTTTTTTTCCTTCGGCGCGCTGTAGCTCCGGAAATTGTATCGTTTAAGATCCGTCAAATTTTCACGGGACACCTACTACTGCGGGTAAGAAGTGGGCCAAGTTTCAAATTTTTCGGAGCCCTACTGCGGTAGGGAAAAAATAAATCAACCCCGAAGTGTGAAGAAAATTGTTTCTATTCGAATCCGGAAAATTCTAAAGGCTTTCATTCGAAATGGAGAAAAATCAGTGTAGAGAACCTCAACTAATTGATTGAATAATTAATTCGTTCATTTTCCACGAATATATTTTCCGTTTTTCTCAATGTTTGCGTAAACGCGACGAACTTGAGGCGCCAGGATCGGTCTGACTATGTCAAATACGATAACGCCGACACACACATGGCCGGATGTGTATAAATATCAGAAACGAGGATAATTCGTGTGAAGTTATCGCTTCTATTAGATACAGCGACGAGGAAAGCAGCCAGCTTTGCTAGGGCGAGCGAAACTGGAGTTAAAGGAGCCGTAAACACTTTCCTAGATAACGAAAGACTATGTGCTGCTGTAGTGCCGGCCCTTGTTTGATCGTGTGTGTGCTTTTTGGTGTATTAGTGGGTACCTACGTGCGGGTGTAGTTAATTATTTAAATTTCGCTTTGCCACGGCCGCTTCTGCTGCCAGCTGCACGTGCCATCCTCTATTTACGGCGCCATTTCCATCCGCTGCATCTACATACATACATAGGTCTATGTACTTCGTTTATACATGTATAAGAAATTTTTTTTTATTTTTATTTTTCTTTCACGGTATTGTGGAAAAATGAAACAACAACAAACATGATCAAATATGTATTAGCAAAGATATTACCCGCGCTTACAACATTTTTCTCCACTTTTTACTCACTCGCTCTTCGCTTTGTCAACGTTATCTCCGGATCTGTTCATTTCTCGACAATTCACTTCAGACAAATGTCTTAGAGGTTGACATTACGCGGCTTTTTCATACGGACAATTTTTCCATGTTATCAAACGTTCGTTAGATAAGAGCGGACTTGTGTATCGATGAGAAAAAAGTGAATTTGTTTTTGGCTAATCAACATCCTAACTATTCACTTATCGAAAATTCACCGTGTACAAATTTTGTGGGAATTGATACGGCGCGTCTTTTTTATTTGAAGAATTTTTTCGTCTGATCAACCGTTTTTCAAATAAAAATTAATTTCTATAACGACGTTAATAAAGTGTCTTCAGTTCTTGGAGATTATCATCGAAAATGTTCATTTCTCGAAAATTCACTTCAGACAAATGTCTTAGAGGTTGACATTACGCGTCTTTTTCATACGGACAATTTTTCCATGTCATCAAACGTTCGTTAGATAAGAGCGGACTTGTGTATCGATGGGAAAAAAGTGAATTTGTTTTCGGCTAATCAACATCCTAACTATTCACTTATCGAAAATTCACCGTGTACAAATTTTGTGGGAATCGATACGGCGCGTCTTTTTTATTCGAGGAATTTTTTCATCTGATCAACCGTTTTTCAAATAAAAATTAATTTCTATAACGACGTTAAAAAAGTGTCTTCAATTCTTGGAGATTATCATCGAAAATGTTCATTTCTCGAAAATTTACACGGAACAAACATTGCGGGGGTTGATCTCACGCAGCTTTTTTGTTCCGTAAATTTTTCCATAGAATCAACCGTTGCTTCGATATACGTAAATTTGTAATCAGTAAAGCAAAGATTTGGTCTTTATCAAGACCCAGTTGTGTATACACACCAAACTATTCGCGAATATGAGTATTTTGCAGACCGTACAAAATATAGACATATGTAGGCAGTGACTACCTACGTAATTTCGACAGCTGGGTTTACAGCAACCCCCTGCACTAGGATTTAGGCTGCAGTATGTATACGTCTATAATAATGTGCCTATAGTTGCACGGTCGATCTATTTCGTTAGGTTTTAGGGGATGCGGAGGAAAATTTAGATCCTGGGAAAACGTTTCGGGATGTATATCGACGTAGAACTACAGCCACACAAAAGATGAGAAGATAAAATTAATTTTGAACAAGGGAAGATCGATTCTTTTTCAATTCTCTCAACAATTTTGAAATTTATAGGAAAAAAGTATAGATCGAGGACACTAGAAATAAATGGGGTTGAACTTGAACGTTGCTGAAAATTCCGAACCGTCTGAAATGAATTCGGAAGTTTGACCCGGTTCCCGGAGGATCGAATAACGTGAAATGAGAATAATTGAGTGGCTGCAGCGATTGGAAATCGTTGAATAAATTATACAAGTGTTGAATGGGTGTTATTTAGATTCAGAAGGAAGACTAAAGAAAAAAAAAAGGAGAAAAGTAAAATAAAAATTGATAATTATAACGTGTATAAAATTATATGATAGGAAGCGATTGATGGTACGATATTTAATCGAGGCGAGATATCGATGCCTGTATATATGATAAGCCTCCAATTAAAACAGAACGCTTTTGTCGTGGGTTAGCTTAGCTCTGATCCCGCGGATGAAGAGTCCCAGGGTTGGTGCATGGCAGTAGTTGCCCACTCTCATGAATATATTCAAACCGATATAAGCCTTTGTATCCCTATCCCATATCCTATCCCACCTGACTCTCTCTCTCTCTCTCTTTGCGTCTACAAACACGTATGTACCTCCACCTGATATATATACGAGTATTAGGAAACATCTACGAGTCTATAAATATGTATAAAAATTCTGACACATTCGAATTAGATGCAAGAAGGAAAGAGAAATAGATTTTCAGGAATGATCGCTGTTTTTTCATCCCACAAAATCGGACTTTTGATTTACGATCTATAGGTATATAGCTTCTTTCTTAATTCGTTGAGATTTTTCTTGATTAAGGGTCGACGGTGTTATTTTTTTAGGGGACTGAAAGGGTTCGGGTGTTTAGAGGGTAGGGTGCGTGTCGGTAGCAGAAATTCGATTAAATCCCTAAAAGTTAGAATCAATTAACGATAATCAAAGCGTTGGTAATGAGTATCTGCAGCCGCTATATAGCCAACCTATAATCGAAATTTAATCTTCCAAAATACGTATGCGTATACGTTTACGTATACATAGTACTTAGGGTATGTGTCGGATGAAAATAGGTATAAAGGAGACGAGAGGAGAGGAGAGGGGAGGAGTGAATCCGCGAGGGATGCTTGCCGGGTTTTAATTAATAAATATATACATTATAATAATCTGCCTATACACCTGTAGGCACTAGGTACATATACGCATTATATACCGATATACTTAATTAAAGCTTTACAATCGAGCAAGTATATTAATTCTATACATAGTTTAATAGCTATACGTAAGCCCTCGTTATCGAGGAGGAACAGAAGCCCGTAAGATACCTTGTCAAAAAATGAAGGGATTTTGAAAAACGAAAACGAAAGAAAAATTCGTCAGGTCCGCGGTTTTTTTTCAATTTTTTACCTTTCAGAGGATCAAACGTTATCCAATATACATCTTCTCGTCTCGTCAGGAAATCCTTGTGAAAACTGAGCTGATAATGTTTCCGAAAATATTATTGAATTTAGAAAAAAAAATTCCAGAAAGGATAAGCTACAGAGATTTCGGTAAGAAAAATCTCACGGGAAACTCAGGATCTAAAAAAATGTTGAAAATTTTCATCAAATTTGTGAAAGCTTTGGATGATCCTGATTTTCTTTTTTTACGTTGTTGTTGCTATTTTGGAGAATAATGAAACTTCTTCTTCTCTTTGAATATCGTGGTCCTCTCCCTCCGCCATTTTCCCTTATTTCTCAAAATTAGAGACAGTTTTGATGATCTATATCTAAAATCTCATAACACACGTACCTACGTACCCTATATACTCTATACGCTATACGCACTGTGCGCAAGAGATGAAAGAGGGATAGCTGTAGGTCGAGGTGTGAGAAGAACATTGCGAACAATTTATGTTTACACCGTATCTCATATAGCATTCTCCCGTAACTAAATAGCAGCTTGAACTGTCTTATCTATAATTATACTAGTCGCCATCTGGTTAATTAATGCCCAAAAACACTACGGCAATGGTGCAGAGGAGGATGGAGCCCCGTATTTCACCTGAACAAATTTTCAACGACATACACGATTATATATCCATGTAAGATGTAGAAGTACACGTTTCTCATTTCACCAATTTAACCCTCCGATTTCATCGTCAATATTGACGAGGAGATGAGTTCAAATTATTCCCATTTTTATTTTTTAGTATTTTCCCATTTTGAGGTCAGATTCGTGGTCAGCGAGCCGAAAAACCGTGGGAAATCGATTTTCACGAGAATCGAAGAAACTTTTGAATTTCCACCCGCCATTTTTAATTTTTAGATCCAAACCCGCGAATTTTGTGAATTTTTATCCGCCATTTTGAATTTTGCAATTTGGATTCGATTGGTATCGATTTTGACGAAAATCGAGTAGGTATTTGAACTCTAGTCCGCCATTTTGGATCCGCGATTTCGAAATTAGATTTGTGATAAGCGAGCCCAAAGCCCTTGATCTGGTATCCTAGCAAATTCAACTTGGCTCTACTCCTCCAGCCCAGTCCTGAAAGGTTTAACCTAAAAATTTCATACGCACCAGCCTACCAACGTTCAGAATTATGATTATACACCAGACTTTCCGGTTTTTTTTATCATACTTCCGGGTTCTCGGTTAATGCAGAAGTGGCGCAGGGCGAAGTAGGCAGATATTCATGAATACCAACGTGTCCGGTCTTCTATAACTGCCTAAATATTCTCCTTTCTTATATCCCATGACGTAGTCTCGTTCCTCGTTAGGTTGGCAACGCCGTTGGCTGCTCGATCTGGACGGGTCATTCCCCCTTCTGATTTCTCTGATTCTTTTACGGGGAGGATTTCCCAGGTTGGTAGACGCGGGGCGTTACAGGGAACAGGGAACGAGGAACAGGGAACGGGGAACAGGGAACAGAGAAGAGAGAACGATATGGCGCGGGGGGGTGAAACGGGAAATGCGGAGAGGGACGCACGGGACGATGGCTCCCTAAGGGCTCACTGTAGCCCTGCGCCCTGACGCTGAGTGAGACGTCACGTATCCCAAAAACGAATGTATGTATTCCAACCGTGTCGCACGATTCTAGTGTCTACCGCCGCCACCACCTTGCCTTCCCTTGCCTTTCCTTGCTTGAGCTTGCCTTGACTTGGCTTGGCTTGGCTTGGCTTCCCGTCAATTGCTGGTGGTTGGTGCTGCTGCAGCAGCACTGCACGAGTTTGCGCCCAGGCCCAGGGCGCGGGTTGAATTTTTACATACATATTAAACCCCCCGACAATATCACAGAACTCGTATACCTACTGAGCGCGTTTTTCACCAAACTGGCCGCCCCCGACCGACCGACCACACTCTGTATCACGTATACGCGTATCTTGCGGAATAAAAATTTCATCGCTTGTAACTCGGGAGCGGTAAGTTTTAGCGCCAAGTTGTAAAGGACGAAATCTCTCCGTCTATAGTTCATCTGAAAGATATAATTTATACAGAATTTTCGGATCGTTTTATTCGGGTGTTTTCGACTGAGAAAGGAAACAACGAATATGAACTTTCGTTTCGGAACATCGAATGGTGCAAAATTTCACAGAATTTATGCAATTTTAACGTAGCATCAGATTTTTGAATTGATTAAAATTACGCAATTTTTTTTAAGGAAAATTACAAAATTTACACCAACTCAGACCATATCGACTGAATCGACGCATGTATGTATACGACAGTATAATACGAGCTGATTGTGACAGATACGTATGAGAGATATATATATTTCTTCTCAGTATTTCGTTATCATTGAAGCAAATAATCATCACCGCCTATATATGTCACAATGTAGTATCTACCTATATATAATAATACGCGTTGTGTATTACTCACGAAATAAATAGCCATAATCGTACTACATATTTTATAACTATCATACACTTATCGCCCTTTCATATATATAACTAATCACCGACCATTACTGACATATCCCATTAGTTTTTCCTGTTACCTTAATAACAGACACGATTTCAAATTACAACGAAAAACGATAAAAATAAAGAAGCAATACTCGATATAGTCGTTGCCTTACTTTTTTCACGAAACAATTATGGATATGACTAAAAACCGTTTAAAAAAATAACATCCAAGTGATTCGAGGAATAACCTTTTCTTCTCGAAAACAAAAAAGGAAAACTGATCTCCGAGAAAGTAGAGACAGAGATAGGGAAAAGAAAAAAATTACATTTATACGTCATTCGCATCGTTATCGGCAAAATAGAGAAAACAAAAAAGAAAATAACAAGATCGAAGATTTCGACCGGCAAGGACGTACGCTCGACTCTAGTAGAAACATCGAAGGACAGGAACAGGGCATACAGACATACGGACAGACGGAATACCGACTAACGGTTCCTTATACCGTCCACCAGAAGACCGGCCACCAAGGAGAATAGGGGGGTCTGGCAGGGGAGGGGGGCGGACAAGACACGGCCCCAAGAAACGCGAACGACACACATTTACACAGAGTTAGAGAAGGGAAGCGCCGAAGGAAGCGTGTACACATACACATCATCGAATCTTCGTGGGAAGTAGTAAGAGTTGAGGTGTTGTTGCTCGCTCGCTCGCTCGCTAGCTAGCTAGCTAGCTATCGTCAAACGTAACGCAGCAACGTTCGCTGTTCGCCGTTCGCCGTTCGCCGTTCGCGTTCGTTCTGTAGCGTAGAAATTGGTGGAGGGGCGATGGTCGCAAGGGGGGGCGAGGGGGAGGGATATGGCGGATGGATGAGTGCAGTAGTGGGGCTGAGGAGGAACGGGGTGGGGGGGGGGATATCCGACGGTATCGTGGTGGGGAAAACCGGTGGCTCAGATCCCCACCATGGTTTAGTTTCTCCGCAGACGCCGTGAGCGACGAGTCGGTGGGTACCTCGTCTGCGTCCGCGCGTACTTTAATGTACCAATAAGAAATATACCTGCCCTAGAAGGAGGTATACGTGTTTAGTAGACGATAATAAATACAATACTATAAAGTAGTAGTACCGCACGATATTATGGTATATAATATATATACGGAGAATAATAATCATTTTACATTTTAAAACTATTCCGCGTTGACTCGGGGAGGGAAAGTCTTATCTTTTACTCCCTTCATTTGATATATTAGTTTTTTTTTTTTCGTTTTCGTTTTCTATATTATCATCGTTGTCATTGTTGTTTGAATAGTTTTTTTTTTTCTTTATTTCCTCATAACATCTAACTTGCGAGGTGAAAATTGTGCATGTGTACATGTATATATATTATACATGTAATTATATACGAGTGTGGGTGGTTTTGTGAACGCATATAACACCATAATATGCGTTATATGATGATGGTTGTGTTGTGTGAATTGTGAGAAATAAATATTGTGAGAATCAACTGCGGGGAAGGGGTTTACGGAAAAGTTCGTTTCCTACCGATCTCAATCGTCGATATAATTAACAATAATCATCAAAGAAGTACAATATAAATAAGAAAGAGAAGAAAGAAAATATTAACTTCTTTCCGATAGATAAATACGGATACAACGATAATAGAAGATGTTACGTTAGCCGCGGGCAACCCCGTGACCAAGTCTGATCATTACTTCTTATTCTACTGGTCATGGAAATACGCGAGACTCGTTTAACGGCGGTGTCTTGACGATCGCGGCGGCGGCGGCGGCTGCAGTAGCAGTGGATACCAGTGGTGGATAGTGGTTGGTGGCTGGTGGCTGATGTGTCGTGGTTTTATCCACTAATCTCCGAATATAATCATACACTTCGTAAGTTGAGTTCGGGCGGGCTGGTTATACGCACGAAAATCAACCGACTCGACTCGACAGTGCAGCGTGTTCGTATGAGTAGAAGCGGTACAGCAATAAGGGAGTAAAATAGGTTTAATAATCAGTGTTTTATCGATAATAATATACCGATACACTTCGTACACCCGCGCAGTGTGGTTTTAAAAGTTCCTTTAAACGATAATAATTGTAATAAAATAAAAATAGATCGGAGAAGAGAGTAAAGAACGAGTCTTCTTTATTCCGTATCTAATCTTCATTCAGTTTTCGTATTCGCAATAATAATCATAGCAATAACAACAACCACTCGGTACAGTGTGGAAGGAGGATAAGAAGAATAACAAGCAGATATGAATACGATTAGGCGTGTTATACTATAGCGAATAATCTGAAACTGGAACGAACGGAGATATACTTATAAGAAGGGAAGAGGAGTACATATGGTTAACAAATTCATCGAGTTCCTATTAACTAAAACGTAGTGTATACGTGCGGCAGTGATATAGTCGATAATCAACGTTCATCGTCGAGTGATAGTGTCGAATTGTTGTAATACGATAATAATCGTTTGTTGTTATTCGCCGATTTTAACACAGATTCAGAATCGACAGAGCATTCCTTCCGTCGATTCTCGCTTTCATTTATTCGATTCACGTCTCGATTCCTTTCGTCTATCTTCCTTCCTTTCTTTCCGTCTACCGTCCGACTGACTGTACGTCTGTCTCTCAGTGTGTGGGCGCGAGTCCGACCTCGCGCTAGTGTGTTGTGTTTCGTTTACGGACTACGCGGTATTACCTGGAAATCCACATCACTCATCGAGTAAGTAATAAATATACGATACACGATATACGATGTACTTATCCACGTCGGCGACGAGATTATGGAACTAATGTCGATCCAAATTCCACAAATTATTTATTCTTAATTCCGCTCGTTGCGGGTCATCGTGATGCAATTGTCGAGATACTTCCGAGTCGCGAGGCGCGAGGGTCGCGATCTGTGATCTACGAACCGTAATCGTAGTTCGTATCGCGCGGAACGTATCTAGTTCTGATCCACGATATCCACGCTATCCACGCTCGTACTCGGCGTTGGTTAGTCGCTACGTTTAGTATAGAAGTTTACGTCAGTTCACGGCAGCGCGATATATCGTAGGCAGAATCGTTGATGACGTCGGATTGCAGCGTTACAACACGATGCTTTTGACGCGCTGTGTCTCGTCGGAGAATTGCTATCGCCGTGGTTTTGGTTTTACGCCTCCCTCTCCGACTCGACCTTGTCGTAGCGGCATCCCGCCAAAAATTATCTACTACTACGACTACTACTGCCAATGCTGGAGACATTGTACGATCACGATCGTTACTCGAAATGTAACGAAAATAAAGAAACGAAGTATACAATGTGATGCGTATAGAAAATAGGTTCTTTCTTGTTCGTGTGTTTTTGTTTTTGTTTTCGTGGATTTTGATTCTTGATAAATTCTTTCATCAAAGTAGATACGCACCGCCTTTATGCTCTTTTTTGTCATTATTGATGATTCATCGAAATCGGACGATTGATTGATTTATTGATAAGTGTATTGGCAAAAAAAAAAATGAGACAAGAAAAAGGAGGCAACTTTTGTTACATGTGAAAAATTCGATTCTATTTATTCGATTCTACATATTCGTCTAGTTTATTATTAACGAGATTGATTTGTTCCGTTGTTACTACTGATCGTCTGTTCTGTTCGTGCCGACGGCTCGTCGGTTGACGAATGAATGAATGAACGAACCAATGAATGGATGTATCACTGCCCAAGTATACCACAGCCAGATTGCGGCTGAGAAGTGATAATTAGACTACAGTAAACCGCATTGAAATCATTCGAAAACATACAAATCTCTGAGCTTGGGTTATTTTCGCGTGTATCTATACAGGGTGGTTCAGATTGAGAGGGCCATAATTCGAGGGTAGATTCCCCGCTAAAATCTAAGACTAAATTTCCTTTACCGTAAATTCGAGAGACCGAAAGTTTCCGAGATACGGAAGATCTTGGCTCACCAAGTCGCACAGACTGGGCACCGCGCAACTTACACCATAGCCGGCCCAGTCTGAGGCACTTACAAGCTCCGCGATTGGTCGACTAAGATTTTCCGTAACTCGGAAACTATTGGGTCCACGAATTTTTGGTAAAGGAAATTCAGTCTTGGAATCTCGCGAGGAATCTACCCTCAAAATATGCCAGGGCTCGACCTGAATCACCCTGTATACAGGATGTGCAAGAAGACTATGTCCTGAAATTATATTAGATACATGCATTCATTTCTTTTCGAATATCGATAATAAGAGAGGCAAAAAATTATGTTATAGATATCTAGGTATACGCTGCTCCAATCATACCGGGCACTATACGGAACGAAATGAAACGAAATATGTAGGTACTAATAAATAGTTGATTTCCTGCTCCATCGCTCTCTGTATAGCTATCAATGCCACGTTCTCTATCTCTTTCTCTATTCTCCGTGTGATGAACTCGCGAGAGAAACTAGGAGCGGATAGAATGAGAGTAGTCAGGCAATAAACTGTATAAGGTAGCGAGAGGAAATACAGTTTTCTTTCGTTTTCCCCGCTCATAATATACAGGGTGATGCGAATTTAGCGGGCGATATTTCGGGGGTAGATTCCTTGTGGAATTTTCAGACTAAATTTCCTTCACTAAAAATTCGTGGGTCCGATAGTTTCCCAGCTACGAAAGATCTTCGTCGACGAATCGCGTAACTTTCAGGTGACTCGGACTGGGCCGGCCATGAGTGTAAGTTGCGCGGTGTCCAGTCTTTGCAACCTACACGCTCCGCGATTGGTTCAACTAAAATATTCCGTATCTCGGAAAGTATCGGTCCCTCGAATTTTCGGTAAGGGAAATTTAGTCTCAGATTTTCGCGGGGAATCTACCCTCCGAATATCGCTCGGTCAAATTGAATCACCCTGTATAGATGTGTATAGCTTATTATCCTACTCTATACGCGAACGCGTCCGATAGCCTCTTTCTCACTTTTTCTTTATCTTTTTTTCCCCGTTCTTTTTCTTGTTGTTTCTTCATTCTATTTTTTCTCCCTTTTCATATTACCTATACCCACCATAATGAACCATTTGTATGATTAATAGACCGCCACTAACCTCCATCGGACTGCCTTCGATGATCCGAGGTGTGCCATTATCATAATTGCGCGCCAGGACCAACGCCGGCACCCGCCATACATGCGTATATATTATATACCTGTACACACATGCACACCTGTAACATTACACTAACTTGCCGAGCGCTGTAATCTATCGTCTTAATTTTCCATCGATTTTCAAAATCATGCCACGTGATGAATATTTTCAAGAATGAATTTTTCGTCACGGGAATCGTTTGGATTTTCACAAACGAGGAGCGGATGACGGAAACTAAAAATTAAATACAAAAATTTACGAAAATAAGAAAATTTGAAAAATACAAAAAATTGACAGAAAAAAAAAGAAAAAAAAGAACCAGAGGCCTGAAGTAGGAGTTTTTTTTTTTCTATTTCTTCTATTATCCCATTTTCTTATTCTTTTACGATATATTATATACTATGTACATTTTACACGTCTACTAGGTAAACTTATCTGGGTGGTGGTGGAGTATATAGTAGGCTGTGATATTTACGTGCTATATAACCTGTATTATACGATAGGTATACTATATTATGTATATAGGCCTGTCCTATAACATATTCGTCGGTTTCCTTCTTCATCTTCGCTTTTTCTTTCCCTTTTTTCGGTAGTTTCGCGTTTTGCTTTTCAACCTACGACGTTTTATTGCTATAATATATATATATGTATATATATATATATAGTTATGTATAGGTGAATAAAGTATAGTATATATATATATATATATATATATATATATATATATAGCAATATAATATGGCTCTGTTGACACGCACCTAAAACCCACCCTTCGTCGTTCCCCAAAACCCTAACTCTTCGTTCATTGTTCGATGAAGTAGAAAAGAAAAAAAGAAAGGAAAAAAAAGGGCGAGAGAAATAAAATAAAATAAAATAAAAGCCTGAAAATAAATATGAGAATATAAATTTTACTATCGTATAGTGTATTACTTAGATTCTAAAATATCAGCCGATTTTCTATTTCTAAGAGAAAGACAAATAGGAAAAAAGGAAAAAACCAACAGAATGGCTCTTATTTTATTTTATTTTATTTTATTCTCGATTTGAATCGCTTCGTGTCATCGTTGCTGTACGGAATCGTGTGAATGAATTAAAAAAAGGGCGAGAAAAAGCACAGTGGGTATAAGGTTCGTATTGAGCCGAGGGAATTCTGAGGGTGAAAAAAAAATAATAATAATAAAAACGAGAAGAAAAAAAAAAAGTTAAATAATGAAAATGAATCCAGAAACAGAAAAGAAAGAAAAAAGAAAAGAAAAGGAAAAGAAAAAAGAAAAAAAAAAACGAAAGGACAAAGAGAACGAGCCTCGTGGTCGTATAGAAGGGAAATAGTTTTTGAGGGAAGTTACCGCAATGAATCAACCTACGTGTCGCTCGCACGCTCGCGCTCGCGCTCGTGCTCTCATACACCCCGAAACCCCATGAACCAAGAATCACGAATCACCAGTCTGTTCGTTGCAGGCAGGGGTCGAACCGAGTCGCTAAATTTTATCCCGCTGGCCTTTTTTTTCCCCCCTTTCTTTTCTGTTTCATCTTTTTTTTTCCTTTTGTCTTCTTTTTTTTTTTTGTTTTAAATCTTGACCTATAGTAAGTATACGTGTACATATAGGTACATATTTAATGGACGATATAACAGAGTGATGTAGCAGTGACGTAGGGCAGTCCGATGTAACGAGGACTCGTAACGGTGCCAGCGGTGGTCGTGGTGCTGGTAGCATATGTATAATTTATGTTTATTTTATGATTGGGAAAAATAAGGAAGCAACTAGTTAAACTTAGGCGCTCTTATGCCGGCGTTCGTTGTCTATACATCTATCTACAATCTACATATATATATATATATATATATATATTATACATCCCAGGTCCCTGTCCCAAGTCTAACTATACCAGCTCTGAGGCCTTCGAATTTCTGAACTCGAATAAAAGCCGACTTTTTTTTTTCCCTGCCGCAGTAGGGCTACGAAAAATCTGAAACTTGGCCCACTTCTTACCCGCAGTAGTAGGTGTCCCGTGAAAATTCGACGGATCTTAAACGATACAATTTCCGGGGCTACGGCGCGCCGAAGGAAAAAAAAAGGAAAATTTCTTATCTCCGAATCGCGATGATTAAAATTTTGTCGTTTAAAAATCTGCTCATTTTTCATACCCACACCAGCTACTACTACTTTAGGTAAGAAGTGGGCGAATTTTCAGATCATTCGGGAACGATACTGCGATGGGGTATAAAAAATAACGCCGATGTGCTGAAAATCGTGTCTCATTTAAATCGGGGGAAATTCTAAGGCTTTGAGGGCAGTGCTTAGATTTGAGATAGTAACCCGCGGGATTTCGACAGAAATAATTCCATTTATTTCGAGACATTTCGACCCTTGGAAGCATCGAAATTCGAATATGACCGAATCAAGGATCTCCCTTATATATATAGTATGTATCAATCTAATCGCGAGGAGCAAGGAAAGTTTTTTTTCGTCGATAAAGTGGCATGGAACCGACCCATATGTATATTACATGCGAATATAATCCATCCAGATATACATACAGCCTCATTACACTTATCCCAGACGATTTTATTGATCCACCTGCCACCATATCTCATATTGTATAACCTATACGTATATTCCTTCGCGTATATTGTGTGTTATTTTTCGTTGGTCAAGATCTTTATAAATATTGTTCATATTTCGCATCGATATGTTGCTACAAATTTTCGAAAAAACTAAAAAAAACTAAAAAGAAATCAAAAAATCAAAAAAAACGAATTTTCGTTAAAAACAAATTATGAGAATTAATTTTTTGATTTTTCTTTCCCTTGCCTTGTGTCGATTTTTATTTGTTCCACTTGTGTTCAATAGAGCATGTAATCGCACTGGAACGGCGTGCAGCGGTGGATCCGTATCCTCCTCTTCTTCTTCTTCTTCTTCTTCTTCTTTATCTTCTCCTCTCTCTTCTTCTTTCTCCCGCGTGTATCTCGCTCGCGGGTTTTCGACGATAACTATTAAAGAGCCGAGAATGACTTCATCCAATTAGCTTTGCGGTACGTATACCGTACCCTCTGCGCCTTTTTTCCCACAGGAAACATATTCCGGCTATATAACTATACTATACCTATTTACCATACGTATATACATACATACGTACATGGAAACCCATACAACGTGATGAGAGGTTAATATTTAGAGGGATCATCATCCTCTATAACGTCTAAGCTATTCCTAATTCTTCTTCTTCTTCTTCTTCTTATTCTTATTCTTGTAATTCTCATTTCTATTGACACTTGTATGAAGAGACTAATTAAGAAAAAAAAAGAGAAAAAAAAAAGGGTTGATTAATCAAGAAATTTTCTTACGTGAAATTGAAAATATAAAAAATTGGCGTTATTTTATCATCACATTAATTATACCTGGAAAAAAATACCTGGCCCGGGTGTATAACTGTTTTTTTAATTTTAATTTTTTTTAATTCTTATTCCGTACGTTTTTTTTTTATTCTTATTCTTGTCATATTTTGAGGATAGATTCCCCGTGAAAAACTGAGACTAAATTTCCTTTACCGTAAATTCGAGGGACCGATAGTTTCCGAGATACGGAAGATCTCAGTTGAACCAATCGCGGAGCGTATAGGTTGCACAGACTGGGCACCGCGCGACTAACACTCATGACTGGCCTAGTCCGAGTCACATGTAAGCTGCGCGTTTGATCGACTAAGATCTTCTGTAGCTCGGAAACTATTGGATCCACGAGTTTTTGGCAAAGGAAATTTAGTCTCAAAATTTCACAAGGAATATCGTCCGTACAATACGAATCATCTTGTATACCCTAAGTAGGTATATTTCTAAATATCGGGGGAAATATCCACGCGATCGTTGCGGCATAAGGACTCTTCTTTCTATTCTCCTCTTCTTCGTACTTTATGGTATACCTATATCTAGGTACTCGGACCTTTGGTTTTCCGCATTCAATAGACGTATACCTACGTTTACATTATGTACAATTTACAGTAGGTACCGCGAGGATGGATGGATGGATGGATGGATGGTGGGACTCCTTGTTTCGAGGACCCCTGCTAGGATACGACTTTAAGCCGATTACCTTCACGTACATGTCTAGGATTTACCGTTTACCTATATATACCACTTTTCTCTGTATATATGCACACCTTTGCTATACAAATTTTACAATACATGGTGCTATTACTACGAGTATATATAGATATATATATGCGCTATGTATGATGGAAAATTTGATGAAATGCGAAATTGAAAAAAAAAAACAAAAACGGAGAGTACAAAAACGTTTAAGGATGTTCTGGTGGTTCGGCATGAAAACAATAAGAGAGACAAAAACCGAATTTGATAATTTTGGACAATATTGATGCGAAAAATGATTGAATAATATCGAGGAGCGGATATTCTCACAATGTGAGAAAATGAAGAAACTTTCAATTTAGTGACGGAATTTGGAAAATACCGAAAATCATGAAAAGTTGTAAAAACATTTTACAAGTATATATATGCTGAAAATTGTTAAAATTGCTTATTTTTGATCCGATTTCAAAATTGCAGGGTTTGTTATATACTCAGGTGATAAAATTTCTGCGAATAAAAATTTTTTAAAAATTGAAAAACCGAAAAAACGATTCTTTTCGAATTTCACAACCGTGTAGGTACGTATATAAGTACCTTCTACGTGTATAACCAGACTGGGACCTGAAACACGGTGTAATTTCATCGGCCCTCCGTTTCTGTATGTCCCTGTCCTTGTGTGTATGAATGCAGGTAGATACCTATAGGTATAAGTATCTAGGTAGCGTCCTTCTCAGGACACCTTCGCATGCCACCGTCGTATTAATCATTGCTTCGTGACGTGTCCGCGCCCTCCGACGCCGACGCCGACGCCGACGACGTCGACTACGTCATCACCTAGAGAATTCCTCTCTCTCTCTTTTTCTTTTTCTCTTTCTCTTTCTGTCTTTTTCTAGTTTTATCAGACATTAGGTAATTTTTTTCTTTTTTTTTTTTTTTTTTTTCTTTCCCCTGTCTTTTTCAGTCATTATTCAATTTCACATAGGAACAAGTTGAACCGCCGAGAACTGTGAACTCGGGATCAACGAATCCTTGTCAGGAATAACCGGAGTGTAAAAAAATGTCAGAAATTCACAGGATTTTACATTCGAATAAGAGAGAGCCTGATTTTGAAGAAAAGATTTTGCCGGAGATAACTAATCGATTTACAATTATTTTACCGACGATTTTTAAAAATCTTTTCTATACTTTCGAATAATATTATAGACCGCGTTTCTCGATCGTGGATTAATTTTTCGAAATATATAAATTCGAATATTTCGTATGATTGGAAAAACAAAACAAAAAAAAAAAAAAAAATGTACTTAAAATTTGAGACTCGCTCAATTTTTTTTTCTACTCCAATCAAAAAAAAAAAAATTAAAAAAAATTAATACGGAAGTAAAAAAGGTGGAAATCTTTTTTTTTTTTTTTTAATTTAACCTTCGGTATATTCTTTCTTTTGCTTTTTTTTCTTTTTCTCAAGAAACATTTCGAAATTTTGATTCGTTATTTCTTGAAATTTTTTCTCATTCCCCCTTCATTCTTCAAGTTTCTTTGTATCGATTCTCTGTTTAAATACCTACGTAATATAATAGTAAATGATGAGAAAATTGTTTTCGAAAAACATCCAAAATGTCGCTATAACATAATTCATATTCAGCAGCTGTAGTGGCCAGGCTTCGCGTGTTGAGTAAGAGAGAAAGGGATCGAGGGGAGAATTCTCATCAAAACATATTTATGAAATAATTAAAAAATGCCTTCTCCTTTTTTTTTTTCCTCCTTTTTTCTTCTTCTTTCCTTTTCTTTTCTCTTTACCTCGTCGGTGGTTAGAGGTAAGACCGTCGAGCAAGATGTGAAGCTCGTTAAGAGCCGCAAGTCAACTCGCGAGTCCAAGACGAAAGTCTAAAATCGAGTCGAGTCAAGTCCAGTAAAATCATATGACTGTGAGCAGAAATGGCGTGAAGCAGCTCTTTAAAACGCTTTATTTTAATATTCTCTCTCTCTGTCTCTCCTAAATTCGTATTAATATAAAAATAATTTTCAAGCTTTTCGTTTCCTCTTTTTTTTTCTCCTTTACCTTTTTTTTTACCTTTTTTCTTTTCTTTTCTTTCGCTCCCTTTTAAACGATCTTACTCACCGCCGAATTATCGCTCGCGCGACAACGAGCCGCTATATATTCATAGATTTTCCGATTTCAGAGATAAGAGAGAAAAGAAAATAGAAAATCAAAATTTGTGTCGAATTTGTTTCATTTTTTTTTTCTCTCTCTCTTTTCTTTTCAACGAAAACCAAAAATCAAAAAAAAAAAAAAAAAACTAATTGTTCAAATCTTCTTCTCAATTAGGTAATGTACACAGTAAAAAATTTTGCGTCATTTTTTACACAAAAAATTGTGTTAGAAAAATTTTAACACAAATTTATGTTAAAATGACACAAATTTATGGTTAAATGACACAAATTTATGTTAAAATGACACAAATTTATGTTAAAATGAGACAAAATTTGTGTTAAAATTGCTTAACACAATTTTTTGTGTTAAAAATGACGCAAAATTTTTTACTGTGTAGATACTGCTAATTTATTTTTCTATTGTTCCTTTGTTTTTGATTGTTTTATGTTATTTATTAATTTTTTTTTAAATGAAATGATTACGCGAGAGAAGGAGAGAAAAGGAGAGAGAAAGAGAGGAAGAAAGAGAGTGATTCACACACCGATGAAGGATAGCTGCGTTGCGTCGCGTCGCGTCGCGGCATGGCACGAAAGGGACAGATGCTCTCCTCGGTAGTTACTACTTCTCTTTCCTTAATGAGTTGTAATTAATGGTTTAACATACATCTCTAAGAGAATTACTGCGCTGGTCACTGAAACAGGCCTTAAAAAAAAAAAAAAAAAAAAAAACACCTCGCCCGGGTGCTCTCTTCCTCAATCCTCTTCTCGCCGTTCCATTCCATTCCATCTCTTTCTCTCTCTTTTTTTTACATATCCTACATCTCTCTCTCTCTTTCTCTCTTTCTCCCTCCCTTTATCTTTCACTCAGTCGTCACGTCACGTCATTTTCTTCTCTCCAGTCATATATATATATACATATACATATATATATACCTACATAATATGCTGAATGCAGCTGTCCGTATATACACTGTGAGAGAATCGAAAATTATGTCGAAAACAATGAAAATGAAAAATCTGGTGTTTCAATTTTTTTTTTTCTTTTTCTCGAATATTCTCAAAATTTGGAGTTTTCGAACCAAGGAAAAAAAAAAAACAAAAAACAATAAAATAAAATAAATAATTCCGATGGAAATGATCATTATTTTGGAGGAATTGAGAATGAAAAAATGAAACCAGGATTTTGCATTTTATTTATAATATACAAACCACCCTCACAGGGCAACTCGAAAGAATTGGAGATAATAGTTAGTTGAATTGTTTAAGTGGGTGAAGGGTTTTGAGTTAATTTTGAGAAAGTTTCACGATTAGGGGAGAGATCGAGCGAAAATAGGGGGAGACAGAGAGAGAGAGAGAGAGAAAGAAAGATAGAAATATGATAAAAGTTTGGAGAATAAGAAGAAAGAGAGAGAGATAGAAGGGGAAAAGAGAGATAGAGGAGACTCGTCTATGGCTAAATTATTTTAATTTTATGGCGGCCATTGTGGTTGCCTTTAATGGCCGCTTCTCAGCAACCCATCCCTCGTGTAATTGCAGTTTTAATCTATCCGTTACCCCCCTATACCTATACCTATACCTTTATCCCTTATACCAGAACCGGTTTATATACATCTAACCACCTACCTACCCCTACACCAACACCATCCATACAACGACCTCGAGATAACAAGAAGAGATATTTGACTCGCTAATCTATCTCGTTTCGCGCTGCTTTTAGTATATAAATATATATATAGATATATATAGATGTCTACAGGATGATTCAGGCCTGGAAGTGCCATATTTTTGAGGGTAGATTCCTTGCCGTATTTTAAGAATAAATTTCCTTTACCAAAAATTTCTAAGTCCAATAGTTTCCGAGCTACGAAAGATCCTAATTGACCAATCGCGGAACTCATCGGTAACTGACAGACTGGGCCGGCCATGTGTGTGAGTTGCGCGGTGCCCAGTCTATGCGATCCATAAGCTCCGCGATTGGTTGAACTAAGATATTCCGTATCTCGGAAACTATCGGTCCCTCGAATTTACGGTAAAGGAAATTTAGTCATAGATTTTCGCGGGGAATCTACCTATCCTGGAAATATGGTGGCAGGCTTAACCTGAATTATTTTGTGTAGGTGTAGATAAGTATACGTGTATTGCAAAACCCCTTCGCAAAGAAATCTGCGAGAATATACAAAATTGGAGAAAAAAAAATTAGAAAATAGAATTATTGACGTTTGAATTTGAACTTGAATTGAAATGATTGTATAATAACAATATAGAGACGAGAGCTGATGAGCGAAATTATAAATTAAATCTGATTTCAATTTGTCTGTCATAATATATATAGGGGAAAAATTTGAACATTTTTATTTTTTTTTGTTTGGAATAAAAATAATGGGTGTAAAAAATTTTCGATTTTTGAATGTTTTCTTTTTTTTCTCTCTCTCTGTTTCGACAGACTTTTTTTTTTTTATTGAATTGTTGCTTGTTGTCGAGAGAATTGATTTTCGAATAAAAAACGGAACAAAAATAAAAAAAAACGAATCACATAAATTCGAACAAAATATATAAATAGATTCAAACGGATGAACATTCTTTTTTTTTTTTGGACAAATAAAAGAAGATAATAAAAAGTGAAATTTGCAGAAAATGAAGGAAAAAAAAAAGGAACAAAATTACATCGTCGTTATCGATTCAGTTTTCTAATCCGTTTTGAAATTTTGACAATAGAAAATCGAAAGAATGTAAAAAAAATTTTAAAAAATAAAAAATCGTTCAGGAGAAAAAATAAAAAAATTATATAATTATCATTATATTGTATGCGTATGCGAATATCGTGGAATGGAGTTTGACACGAGAATTGAGTTTTGCGGCGATTGGGGCACCCGGTATAATACCACCCACGACGAATCAATAGTTTCGTTTGCTTTAGCCAGCCCCCGGGCCTGACATTCGCGTGTTTCCGTTTGGAATTTTAATTATTGGAGAGATACGATTCAACGAATTTATATGCACCAAATCCTCAAGAGATTTATATACGTGTCTGTCTACTTACCTACCTACCTATACCTAACGAACGGTCGTCCCCGACTGTCCATCCATCGTCTGTATCTTCTTTTTTTCTCAATACCTTGCTCGATACACAGTATGTTTTCTATCAAATCACCTATATATTATATATAGTAAATAAAAAAAAAAAATTATCGAACACCTGATAACTATATAGATAATATTAAAAAAATGAATAAATAAATCAATCAATCAATTCATTGATTAATTAATTAATTAATTAATCAGCATCTGTTTTTTTTTTTTTTTTTTTTTTTCTTTTCTTTCCCACCTCATTTCTATTTTCATTTTCAATTTTGTTTTCTTTCCTCGGACGATGCGTGGGAAGAGCCTAAAATAATATTACATATATATATATATAGTGTCGTCGATTAAAAAGATATTCAAAGATTGACAAAATTTGTTAAAATAAGTTCTTTTTTTTTCTCGAGAATAATTTGACAAAAATTATCTTTCAAAGGTCTCAAATCATATTCCGAAATTTTCAATAATTACAGTAAAAAACAAAAAAACAAAAAAAAAAAAACAAAAAGGTTTACAGAAATATTGAGAATAATTAATTTTCTTTCTAACATCTTTTGACATTACGTATTTTCCTGCATGTGAAAAAGAAAAAGAAATTATTTCCCGTTTTTCCTCTAATAAATCAATTTTTCTTTTCATTTTGTTTCAATTTTTTTTTTTTTCTTCTCGTATTTTCTTCTCTTCATCCGTCCGCCGCGCAAGATTTTCTATGGCTGCGGGGAAGGGGACGAGGTTAAAAATAAAAATAAAATAAAATAAAATAAAATAAAAAATAAAAAAATGGGGAAAAATTTTAAAGCAGCGGCAAAGGGCGGGGGTCGGCAGTATGGATGAAAAAGATGAAAGGATCTGTTTCCAGCGCGAAAGACTGTGTTACGGTCCGGTGATCACGTGCCGTTGCTTCTGCCTCTGCCTCTGCTTCTGCTGCTGATGCTGTTGCTTTCGACCAATTGCACATTGCAGGAAAAGACACAGGAAGAGAAAGAGACGGGTGGGGAATAAAAAAATAAAAAATAGTAAAAATTACAAAAGCGGATATAAACCAATAAAAAAACGTAAAACGAAAAACGAAAAAAAAAAAGGTGAAGATCGTAAAGGAAGAGAAATATTCCGAATCGAACCGGAAACTTGATTTCGCTCTTGCTGTTGACTCAAGGGGGTGTTGATTTGAGAAGCAAAAAGAAATTGGGAAAAGGTTTGGAAGAAACTTTTTTTTTTTCCAACTCCCATGTTAACAAATATATTGGGGATTTTTTTTTTAGGGCAGGGGGGGGGGGGATTGAACAAATACAAAATTGAAAATGAAAAAAAAACTGAACCGAATCGAAAACGTTTTTTTTTTTTTTTTGTTGACAATCGAAGCTTGTAAGTTCGATCGGCGGAGCAGAAAAAAAAAAAAAAAAGAAAAAAGAGAAAACGGCAAAAGGACATTTTTTTTTCTTCTAACTTTAATTAACTCTATTATATAATCGATGAATTATATTTATTATTTTCTCAATTCCAGAACAGAAATTCAAATATATAAGACATATATGTATGTTTTAATAATTGTATAGACATATTTTAAACTTTCCCACTCCTCCTGTAAAAAGATAAATGTATAGGTATATGTGGACGTCATGTGTGTATATATATATGTACCTATGTATCATTTGTGAAAAGGTTCGCAATTATTTTTAATTGCAATTTCAATAATTTCGTAATATAGTATATAGATATATATATATATACACGTGGAAATTTAAGGCAAAGAACGATAGAGGGGATGAAGAGGGGATAAAATAACGAGAATCGGACCGCGTGGCGTCTGTATTGAATTGAAATCAAATTCGTAATACTTCGCACTATATGAAATTCGCAAGAATCTGAAATTACGTAGAAATGAAAATCGAAAAAATTTTATCAGAAATTATATACATATATATAAGTACGTATATGGAAACAAAAGAAGAAGAAAAAAAAAAAGCAAACATTCACAACGGTTTCTTCGATTTTACTACATTAATTGTGGAGAAAAATGAAAAGATAATTAAAACTAAAAATGAGGATAAAGAAAAAAATACATAAAAAAAAAAAAAAATAATCGTTTTTCAATTGAAATAAATTTTCTTCAAGATCTGATACAGAAATTATCGCGACCTCCTCAAGTTGTCAGGGTAATATATAATAGACGTGGCTCTACAAAGCTTTTTCTATATTATTAAGTAGACTTACTAAAAAGAAAGAAAAAAAAAAAAAAAGAAAAATTTGTAATCCTTTGTGTTACAGGCTTCATAGCTGAAGTACCCCCTCAGGATGGAGTGCCGTTGGGCTCGGCGGAAAGGCCTTTTTACAGGTTGCATACTTTTCACCCTTCTGCTCCTATTCGTCAGTAGTCACACGGTCGCTGCGAGAAATACCGGTAAGTCAATTTTCACGTAAATAATTTAGAAGAAGTAGAAAAGGAGTGGAAATAAAAAAAAATAAATAAATAAACAAACAAATGAAGAATTTGAGAAAATCGTTTAGGATCTGCGAAGAAAAAAATAAAATCCCACCCCAAAAAAGAAAAAGTAGAAAAAAAAAAATATGAAAATTATGTAACTGCTTCAGGGCGATAAACAAAATGTCCCTGACTCTTTTATTTTATTTTTTCTTTCCCTTCCCTTTCTTTATTCTTTCTTTCTTCTTTATTTCGTCTTCTGTTTTCGGTCCTTTCCTTTCCTTTTTTTTCTTTTTTTTTTTTTTGCACCCTTGTCGACCCGAGGGTTAAAACCAACGACGGTGAGATTCGCGGCCGTTGTTGCTGCTGCTACTACTACCACCACTACTACTACTACCGCGAAATCGTATATAGTATAGGGTACCTACCTACCTACCTAGCTACCTACCGCCAGAAGCCGTGTGTTACAGAAGATTTGTGTAACATCGGTAACACATGGTGGGCAACAATTTACTGTTCGGGTTGCCTCACCTTTTCTGGGGGGATTTAACCACCCCCCTTTCCTATATCCTTTATCTTTCTCTCTCGGGTTTCGGATAAACTTTATACACGTCTCTGCTGTGTATATTTATGTATACCTAGACGGTACCTACATACACTTTTACCTACTACGTACGTTTTTTTTTCTTCACCTTATACCTATGTAACATATCTTTCCTGATATATATACAACGGGGATTCAGCTTTAGCTTACCATATTTTCAAGGTATAGATTCACCGCGAAAATCTGAGACCAAATTTCCTTTACCGTAAATTCGAGGGACCGATACTTTCCGAGATATTGAAGATCTTAGTTCAACCAATCGCGGAGCGTATGGGGCGCACAGACTGGGTACTGCGCAACTTGCACTCATGGCCGGCCTAGTCTGAGTCACATGTAAGTTCTGGGATTGGTTTAACTGAGATCTTTCGTAGCTCGGAAACTATTGAGCCTACGAAGTTTTGGCAAAGGACATTTGGTCTTAGAATTTCACAAGGAATCGCAACGTATAGAGATTTTTTTTTTTTTTTTTTTTTTTCGAAAATTTCACTAACCGATCGGAACGCGTTTTTTCGATCTTAACCTCGTTTGTGTATAACTTCAGATTTATTTGAGACACGATTTTTAATCCCAATATTTTATACACGGGAAGAGATCCGTTTTGGAACTGATACTACCAAGAGACTTTTGAAGTCGTGAAAGGATTCTGCTTTACACTATGACATATTCAATCGAGGATATCTCCCGATCCGTTCGACCGAACGACGATTTCTAAACGTGATTTCAAAGCGGGTTTTAATACCTTCAAAATGATACCATGTAGAATATCGAGGGATGTTTTGAACCGGACTTATACCCGTTTGAATAGATCCCCGCGCGCGATGTACCCGCCAAGTATGTAGCTCGGTTTTGTTAACACGCGTGTAGAGGGAAATGGTGGGACAAAACAATAGTCGGTTTTGAAACCAGGATGATAAAAAGTCGGATTTTTTAATCTAGACTCTCAAAGACATGAAAAGCTTCTCTACACCGCGTCGACATATTCAATCGAGGATATCTCACGATCCGTTCGACCGAACGACGATTTCCAAACGTGATTTTGAAGCAGGTATTAATACCTTGAAAACGACGCCATGCAGAATATCGAGGGATATTTTGACCCGGAATTATATACGTTTGAATAAATCTCAGCGCTCAATGTAGCCGCCAAGTATGTGGGCTCGGTTTTGTCAACCTACGCGGATATACAAGCTCGTACCTATAGAACTAGGGTTGCACGGATATAGGTATGGGGGGGATAAAACCGGCGCCCGCCAACGCCATAATGTGAGTAATTGGAATCCCACGTGCGACGACCTTCATCCCCTACGGATTTACAAGTTCAATGAGTTTTACGGGAATTAGCTAACGAAACATCTAAATTTAGGGTCCTCACTCCAATCTCATCTCTCGCCTCTCGCGCTCGCGCTTGTATACAGGCGTCGATTTGTAACACCGTTGCCTCGACGCGACACATACCCATACATCTAACTTCCTCTCATCTTCTTCCGGTTCGTTTCATCAATGAATTAAATCTTAAATCATCTCTATACGTGCTCAACGAGTCGTTCGATTTTTCTTTTTTTTTTTTTTTACATTTCTTTCTTTTCTTTATATCTACAATTTCAAACTTCTTTTTTAAAAAATTATTTCACCTTTTTGGCGCAGCTGTTTTCTAGCCAATTTTTCTTCTTTTCTTTCTTTATTTCCACTATTACTCTTTCTTATCGCAAAAATTATTGGCAATCTTTCGTAACTATCGACGAAACTGTGATTCTATCTTCTTTTCATTTTCGAGTTCCTGAGAAAGCAAAAAAAAAAATGGAATGCAACGTTTCCAAAAAATTTGAATTTCTCTTCTCTTCTTGATTATCGATCATCGAATTTTGAACAGCGGCTGATATCCGCTTTTGCGAAGGGTGATAAAATTAGGTGAAAAACTTTGGGAACTTCGATTCGTCTTGTGTATAATTTATATAATATATATGTATATGTATAGAGAGATGAAAAATGAGTTGGTATACCATATAGAAAAGCATGTACCAGTTACCTGGCCCAATATACCGTAAACCTAAAATATGAAAGGCGTAGTTGGAGAGAAGAGGCATCGTTCATCACTCATATTCGCGTTCTACTTAGGCGATGTATAGCCGAAAAACGATCCCCCAAACACCCCCAGAAGGCGGCACAAGGATATTTTTTATTTCGCGATTGACGTTTAATTAAAAGTTCTTCACCACAGAGGGAATACCATCCTCTTACACTCGTATATACCTATATACCCCGTTCGCCAGCTAATAGCTTTCTTCTTTTTCCTTCACTCCCCCGCACCATACCACCCTTATAACCTCGAACGAATACCCGTTTTTCAGGGCACGAGGCAAACGCTAATTGTACCCTTGTATAAATAAATACAATTATGTTACATCGTGTTACACCGATCCAATCAAGAAGCTGTGTTTATTATTTTTTTTAATTTTTTTATCTAGTTTCCTTCGAAGAGTAAATATTATAAAGCAAACTGGTAATTAGACTGACCTTCGGTCGTGGGTCACAAACTTAGAAATTTTCGGACGAATTATTCCGTGTCGAAATAATACCCAATCTGTCTATTTTTTATTTTTATTTTTATGAGAAACCACCGAATCAATCGATTCAAAAATTTGATCGGATTCGAGTCGAAGCAAAAGTCTTGTAGACTGAAATTGAAATCATTAAAATTCGTCGATAACTTTTCGAGATATGTTTGAAATTTGATTTCTGTTCTTTTTTTTTTGTAATCACACATAAAGTATTTGATCGATAAAATTGAAAATCTGATCGATTCTAAGATAACTCAAAACCGCATTGGTCCGTTCAACGAAAGTTGAAATCCGTTATAATTCGTTGTCGAGATATCGCAGGGTGATTAAAAGAAATGTGAATGAAATTTGTCTTCTGATTAAGTTTTTCGTGAATTTTACTTGTTTTTTTCCTCAAATTTGTAAACCTCAAAATTCCAGCATCCAGTACTTCGTTTTATTCGTTTGGAATATTTCGTCAATTATATACATAGAGAGATATATACTCTGGTATATGTATATAACTTTGTGGAGAAATGAGGGTAGGAGTAAGGCAGAGGGGTGTATGGGACATAGGGCATTCTTACCTAGGAGTATATGAGACGAGGGGAGTTTATTGTCAGGACGTAAAGATCTGCTGAGTTGCATTCCCAGGAGCAGTTTCCGATAGACTTGGTCCGGGTCACTTGGAAGGCGTGTCTCGTCTTATAAGGGGTTGGTGGGTAGTATAAGTGTCGGATCACCGACTTCCCATTTTCTCCCTTTATTTTCCTTCTTCCCTACTCATTTTTATTCCTTACCCATACCAAACTCTCATCCGCAGCAGCTATCCCTTCCCTCTATTCTCTGTCCCTCTCAATTTTGGCTTCCCCGAATCGACACTCTGCAAAAATCAGTCGAGATTTTAAATCCCTCGAAAATCTGGATATAGAAAAATACTAGTCGACTATTTTTTCGTACAAAATTATCGCAACTTTTGATAAAAATTGTCGAAATTACAAAATTTTGGTGATATACAATTTTGGCTATCTAAGCCAGCTTTAAGAAGAAGCTTTCTCTGAAAATTTCTCTTATAGTCTATAACAGCGAGACTCTCTTATGGCTGGTTGCACATGGCACAGAGTTTCAAAGTGGCTGAAGGGGTCAGCAGCAATCCCCAAGATCTTGAATTGAGATCGAGGAGTTGAGGGTTGAGTCTGATACAGACGTGGGTGCATATATAGGTATAAAATACGCGAAATAGAAATATGGAGAAATATGGAGAAATATGAAGTGGGAAATGGTCGAGAGACTTTGAGGAATAAAAAGAAATTTGAAGGACTTCCAGAATCGCTAAAAGGCTCTTCTAGGGGTGAAAAGAAATCGAAAATCGTCTCGGTGCATGATGAAATAAAATGGTGAAAACATCCCAGATTGATCCTCGAATCGGATTCGAAAAATCTAAACTGGATCTAAAAATGTGTGAAAACTCGAAAAATATCGGCTAGAATCGAAGAAACTATCTAAGTTGCCTGAAATCGCCTTTTGACGAATGAAAATAGTTCAGATTACCAAAATTGGATCCAAAGATGGCTGAAACATTCTATAAAGTTTTTTTCTTTTTTTTGTTTTTAATTATTTCGCATTCCTAACGCAGCGTTGAAGTTCCTTTGAGGGTGCGAAATACACAATGATAGACTCACGTAACACACCAACGACCAAAGAATCTCGGCCTTCGCCTCCCAGTCCGATTCCTCTCTCTTCGTCCTCCCAGCTCCCTTATAGTCTTCAATAAGATATACCTTTCGATAACTTTGTTCATAATACAATGCCGGGCAGACTAGGCCAGGCCAAGCCGGGGTCAGAACTGAGACTACTTACCACTCGGACTGGGGCTTTGGCTTTGGCTCTGACTTTGACTTCGGTTTCGCTTTCGATTCTAGTCTGGTTCTCTCGCAGCTATAGACTCGCGGGGGGGGGGCTGGTTCTTATCGCTAGTCTGCAACCACCGCCACCAATGGCAGTAAGAGAGACTATGGAATGGGTCAGAGTGGGAGACTGGGATAGAGGGTGGGGGACGCGCCTTTCTCAGTTCCTTAATGGACCTGGCCGCGTTAACCCACATCCTCTTTACCTGCTTTACACTCTCTCTATGAGCCTCTGATGCTCCACCGAATACCGAAACTAATCTCTCTCACTCTCCACCGCGGAGATCTTATCTCGTAGACTATAATAGTCAGCTATTCCGGCTTATCTTGCTATCCTCTAACCGTACAGGGTTATTCAGGTTTAGACGGGGATATTTTGAGGTTAGATTCCCAGCGAGAATCTAAGACTAAATTTACTTTACCGAAAATTCGAGAGACCGATACTTTCCGAGATACGGAAGATCTTAGTTGGCCAATCCCGGAGCGGATGGATCGCGCAGACTAGGCACCGCGCGCGCAACTTGCACTCATTCCCGGCGCAGTCTGAGTCACCTGTAACTTCCGCGATTGGTCGACTAAGATCTTTCCTAGCTCGGAAACTATTGGACCTAGGAATTTTTGGTAAAGGAAATTTAGTCTCAGAATTTCACAAGGAATCCAGCGCCCTCAGAACGGTCTTAGTCTTTGCTTTCGGTGAACAGATATTCGTTTTCTTTTATTTAAATAATAGGAGAAGCGTTGGGATGTTTGACTGAAAATTCAGAGTGACGCGTAGCTTAGAAAATTTTACAAACGGATAGAATGGTGGAAGAAAAAAAGGAAAAAAACGAGGTCGTAGGTATTGAGGCGTGGAAGGGAGTATATATAAGAAGCTAGGAATATTTCTAAAGCTTGTGCTTTTAAATCTGTTAATAGCTTTACAAATGTTCCTGCAACTAAACCCGGCTGTAGCGTTCTTCTCCTACTCTTCTTCTTCTTCTTCTTCTTTTTCTTCTTTTTTCCTCATCCTTCTCCTCCTCTTTGCGGCCACCATATTTTCTCCGTTGCCGAGTGATTTGTGAAGGCGAAAATATACCGTCGAGTAAAATACGAGGTCTCACACACACGTATATACACACGTATACATATATACATAAATCCTATACACCCTCTCGTGTCTACTTCACTTACTTATGTGCTAGGCGATGTTTTCCAGGCTGACTGACTGCGGCTATTCTCACTCCTCTCTCTCTCTCTCTTATATACAACATATACATAAATATATACACACATGTATATATGGGTCCTTCCCTGCCAAGTGATATCCAGCCTGTGACCCTAACCGTTTTACATTTTCACATATTTCAGTATATGATATAGTTCTCACATTAAAACAAACGAAATTTTTACACACGGAAATTATTGTTTTTTTTTTTTTTTTTTTTAATATTCCAAAAATTACATAATTATTTGTTGCGCATATTGTGGTGATTTGAAAAAGAAATTTCATTGACTCTATACATATATAGCATCTGTTCTTTTCTTTGTTCATTTTTCAAAAAATACAGTAAAATTCGAAATGAAATAGATAAAGCCGGTTATTTGTTAAACTTTGTCTTTTATTTTTTCCTACAAAATTTACACCGCCTATATATAAAATTCGGTTTTAAATTATTAAATTATTATTAATAATAATAATAATTATTATAATATTCATAGTAACTAATGATAATCAATTAATCAGTGGATAAAATTTACTGTCATACCCTCCGTGCGAGCTGACACTGTCGTATTTATTTATTTATTTATTTATAATATTATATAGATATCTGCGTATATATATATACGAAGATATATATCTATATTTATATAGGTAGGTATGTATAAAGTATAGCTTTATGTATATATGTATATATGTATTAATTTATATTGTATACGTGGGGAATAAATTAACTGGCTAATAAATTCTGAAAGCTTTGACAGATGTGTGCAGGCTACTGTTTGGGGTTGAGAGTTTTAGGGGTAGGTTGGATGGATATTGTATATATACATGTTATATATCTATAGCGGTAACATCAGCAACAGCAGGAGAGAATCGTGAATTTTGTGAATTTACTGAATTTCCTGAATTTCGTAAATTCGCGTATCTACCTATATACACATATCATACATATATATATACATATATATATCTATATTTATAAACATCTAGTCATATATATATGCTTCGGCAGATATTCTGTCGAAATAAAATAAATTAATCCATTACCGTCATCATTCATGCGCTTTCATTTATACGCGTATGTATATATGTATAGTAAATACGCAATATTATATTTTATAACATAACATAATATCCGCCGGGAAATCTCGTTTGAAAATATATAATCATTATTGATTTTTCATAATCAGCTCAATTATATGAATAATAATAATCATTATCATCCCATATATATATATATATCATCGTATGAAGTAAAATCATAGAATTTAATTATTCGTCATTGAATAATCAAAGTATATATTTAAATCTCTGAAAGTGTACGAAATTTTGTTTTCTTCTGTTCTGTTCTTTTGTTTTTCTTTTTTTTTTTTATATCAAACAAATTTCATACCATCACTCAGGTAATCGACAAAATGAAGCCAGATAAAGAAACGGAAAGAAAAAAAAGAAAATAATTTAGAAATCTGCAAAAAGATTTAATTGACCAACTCAGATGATATCGAAAAATCTGTTGTCAATTCGAATTCTTATAATTATCACGTTGTATGATCATTCGAAGGGATAAAAATTGTAGGGGGGGGGGGAAGAAGAAGTAAAAAAATAAAATTGACGTAAAATCTTTTGAGAAATTTTTCAAATTTTTATACATTTACCACCGAGACGGTTAAGATAAATATATACATTGTAAATACATGTATAATGTGTATATATATATATTATATATATACTACATCTATATAGCAACAACTTAATTAATGTCACCGTAATAAATTAGGCTTCCTCGTTAGAATTCCACAGTTTCTCTCGTTCCTCCGTTGCGATCGACCTGGCAGGCCTTTGCCTCTCGGATCTCGATGGCTCGTTGAGTTATTTATTGATTTTGGCTCGCGTGTCAATTATCTCTCCCAGTCTCGTACAAGTCCTGCAAAAGGAAAAAAAAAAAAACACGAAACAAATTTCCAAAAAATTACTGTTTTAATTTTTGTATTTTTCTTCTTTTTTTTCTTCAATTTTCTGGTCTCTCTTTGAATTAATTGAAATTTTCGTTTTTTTTTTTTTTTTTTCAGCAACAATTTTTATTATTGCCGATTGAAAATTGTTTTTTTTTCTAATTTTCTAATAACAATTTTCTTTTACATTATTCATCATCTCGCTTTGAAATTTTTATACCGCGTTGCTATATTGTGCGATTTAAAAAAATTTATTTTTTATTTTTTCCTTCTTTTCGGACAAATTCGATTTTTATCGTCCGATTTCTTTTATACCCGTTAATTTTTTTGCCCCGCGTTTTTTAATACTAATACACTATACCTACTACTACTACTACTACTACTACTACTACTTTGGACTGGCTTCAGATATTGCAAGATACGGGAATGACGGGCATCTATTATTCCTCCCTTCCCTTCCTCCCCGTACTTTGTTATTAATTACTAGCCATTGTCCGTCAGTACCAGGGTACGACGTATAAATTATATCCTCGAAAGCCGGGCGCATGTAGCCCGCCCCGTCATAGTCGACCGAGAATCTCCCGCCAGCTATTGTCGAAAACCGGTGTTATTGGACTAATACAACATTCCGTAATAACAAACGCGCGATGTAAATCGATATTATTTTTGGCCAAAAAATTTGCCTTTTTTTTTTTTTTAATTCAACAAATTTGTAGCTACAGCTGGAAATTGCTCAGTTTTGATCAATTTTTACGTTTCATTCGTTTTCGTACTCTGCTCAGCTTTTCTCGGTCCTTTGGTGAACTTTTTATTTCGTTCTTTATTCGCGAAATCGTTAGGTTTATCGATTTCGTACTTAGGATAAAAAAGAAGCGTCTTATCGAACTCTGCGATCTTCATTCGAACAAGTTTTCTCGACGAAATTTACACCTGTCTCGCGGTAAACGTGATAATTATAACTATATTTCCGATTTTCATTTTAACGCGTTTTATCAGAAAATCATTGATCTTATCGATATATTTTATAAGACGATAAGGAAGCGTTTTGACGCGTGCTAAAACTTTGATTCGCCGAATTTTCTTCAATAATTTACAGCTCCTTCCATAAACGAGATAATAATTATTACCGATATTCATTTTACCGATTTTTCGAGGAAACCGTTGATTTTATCGACATGTATCACAGGACGTAATAGAAGCGTATCGTCGACTACTACGACTTTGATTCGAAGATTTTTACCGAAATATTCACAGTTGCATTGATAAACGAGAAAAACCGATTCTTAGAGATATTTAAATACAAACATGTGCGAGATGAGATTGAGACAAGTTTCTGCTTTTTAGTCTCTCCGCATATATAGGTATATATATTATATACGCGAGCCTGAAACTTGATCAAGGTCTAATTTATCGTACCTATACGTGTATTTAAAAAGGTGGAATACCTATACTCCGAAGAAGAAGAAGTAGATCGAGCGAAGTTGCAGTCGTCTTTGTCTTTGTCATCGTCTTTGTCTTTTTATAAAAAGAAAATCACCTTCTAATTAATTACAAAGGATATGTCAATTTTTTTAAACACACGCCGCGAGTTTACCTTCTTCAGTTTCATTTCAGCCCCCAGACCACCTGGGCGTTTGAAATCTTCCTGCAGTTTGGCAAGAAAAAGAAAAAGAAAAAAAAAAGAAAAAGAAAAAAGGTTGATCAACTCCGAGTATATTCGACGTTTTCTTCATTCTTTTTTCATAGAATTTGTAAGAAAAAGAGAGAAAAAAACCAAAAGGTAAAGAAGAGAAAAAAAAGTTCGCGAAATATATTTTGCGATCGATGATATAAACGTAATTATGAAAAGTAAATCGTATTTAACGCGGGGAAAAGTTGAAGTCGAAAATTTTTAAACGTTCCCGAAACACTCTTTATAAATATATGATACTATTTAATCGAGAAACGAAAGATATCCCCCCCCCCCCCCCCCCCCCCCAGTGACAAAAGTGAAAAGGGAAACAACGAAAGAAAAAAGAAAGAAAGAAAGAAAGAAAGAAAAAGAAAATTTGAGATAAAAAAAAAAATAAATAAATAAATAAAAGGAAGGAGAAGATACGTGGGTAGAGCGAGAGAGTGAAAAAGCTCTGTTTAATATTCTCACATAAGTTAAAGCAACAAACAATAATAAACCTGTGAACAGTTCGCCACCAAGCAACCCATGATATTTTTCCATACGCTGCAGTACGTGGTTTTCCATCCTTTTCTATTCTCGTAGGCGCGCCAGCTCACCATGTGCATTTTAATTACTACGTTAATTCTGGTGGTCTCGGTTGACAGCCCTCCGTCTCTCTTTCCAATTCTCTCTTCTACTCTTTACTTTTCTTTTGCCTGTTCTTTGTTTTTTTTTTTTAATTCTTTTTTTTTCTCTTCCATCCCAGCTGCGGCGGTGGCAGCAGCACTCATCGTCAGCACCAGCAATGCAATGCAATGCGCAGTGGTTTATGGGTTTGAAGAAGGATTTTTAGGTAGTAGTGCGAAAGCACCAGAGTCCTGCACCTATTCCTTTTTCCCTTCTTTCCCCCCTTTTTCATATTTTATTACCGTATATATATACAGGGTGTCCAATTTTAATCTCACAACTTTAATTTATCTCGGAAAATACGACTCCGATCGAGTATTTAGTATGACAAAACTTTGAGGGTTCGAAGGGGTACGTAGAAAGAAATTTTTTGTTTTCCTCCAAAATAAAAAACGACGGAGTTAAGATGGCCAACATTTCCACAGAAGTTGTTCGTTTTGATTTGACAAATTTTTTGGTGAAAAAAAAAGTCACGTTTCTATGTGAAAAAAAAAAAAAAAACAAACATGTTGGACATTTTGACTCCGTCATTTTTCATTTTGGAATAAAACAAAAAAATTTTCTCCCGAACGTCTCCCTTCGAATAACCTCGAAGTTTCATTCTACTCAATACTCGATCGGAGTCGTATTTTCCGAGATAAATCAGAGGTAAGATTAAAATCGGACACCCTGTATACGTACGAGTACACCCCATCGGGGGAGTTTTTTTTTTTTCTTCTTTTTTTTTTTTAATACGAGTCAGAAAACAACCCCTAAAAATATACCGATCGATTCATCATTCGTTTTATCACTAATCATCACTTCCGCGTGTATGAAAACCCGCGACATTTACATTTGCAATTAAAAGTATGTGGACAAAGGGGGTGTGGTAAAGCTGTAGATTATCCACCCTCAAAAATCTGTTATATATATTCAGAGATATTTCTTTCCCGATCAAAAAACGCCTTTAGTTATCTCATTTTTTTTTCTCCTCTCTCATCCGATAAGGATTTGTCGAAAAATGTTCAATCGTATCGGAGAAATTGGAAAATTTTTCAAACTACTTCTGGGCAAATCTGTATAGGAGGGCAGTTTTTCGTCCTTTGTAACCGTAATATGCGACGGATCGTGGTGAAAATGAAAAAGGTCATAAATCCCTGTACCTATAAGCAACAATAAATAAACATGTTCCAGGTATAACGTCATACCAGAGTAGCTGCAGCTGCCTAACAAAGAATTGAATTGAATTGAATTGAATTGAATCCACTACTGGCATTCACCCCGTGGATACGTGTGCAACCATTTACGGTCGCTGGTCAGACGCCATGCCATGACAGTCAGAAATCCTGTAAATAGAGAAGTCTAGGGGCTTTGGATTTCGTAAAGTTACGTTTCAGATGACTCGGGACTAGGTTTCTATACATATACCGAAAACTGAATACCTACTTCGCGAGAAAAATTCGTCTCATTCTCTATTCACGCCTAAGTAGGTTTGCCTAAGGCCCAAATATACGTATACGTGTCGCAGACCGATGGACCGATGCAATATAGTTACATGCAGGCCTGTTTCTCTTGCGGAGTATAATTCGACGTTGAGAAAATGAAACTTTTTTACAACGCTATAGAGTCAAGAGTACGAAAAACTACGTTTTTTCCGATCCTTGGTCAATCCTGTGGCGAAAATTTGCTGGCATAGCGCGCGGGGTGAGCTTCATTCAAAGATAGAATAGTTTGGATATGAAATTTTTGAAAAATCATAGAAATATGAAGGACGAAAGAAAAAGGGATTTTTGAGAAAATAAAAATGAGGCCTAGAGCGGTCCTCGTATTTTGGTCATTTTCGAATTGAGATTTCTTCGTCCCCGTAGAAGGGCTCCTAATAATTAAAAAATAAAAAATAAATATGTCCTCAAAATTTGAACTTTTTATCGAAATTTTAACACGTTTCGCAAACCCTCTGAAGGATTTTTTTTATTTTTTATTATTTGGAATCCTTCTAGGGGGCGAAGAAAAATCGATTCGAAAATGACCAAAATAAGGATGATTTTAATATGGCCTTTTCGTTTTTTCTTTCTTGTTTTCTTGTTTTACCTTCTTCGTATGTTGATCTGTGAAGATGAGACTTTGAAGCTCCGGGTGGCGGTATTCCTTTGTATAAATGCAACAGCGGGGAAGGCGCCATGCGCATCCCATCGGTCCTGCTCTACTGGTTGGCTGTTGGCACCATGTGGACAGCCGAATGGTCCAGAGCACAAGAACACCAAACTCTTTGTTTATCTTTGAGTATAAAGACTTGTAGGGGTGGTTAAGCCACCGCGCGGGGTCTTCCATGTGCAGGAAAAACGTCCGGGTCTTTTTGTTCTTTTCGTTTCCCTTTTTGTTCTTTTTTTTCCTCATGTTCATTTTTTATATATTTTCTTATTTTTATTTACATAACATTTCCCCCCCTTTTTTTTTTAATTTTTTTACTATTCACTTTTAGCCATTATAAAGAGGAGAGTGAATTTCGTAAAAATTGTCTTTTGAAAAAATTGACAGATAGAAAGTAACCATCGCTTTTTCCCTCGAGCAAACGGTGCTAAAAACTTTTTTCCGTGTCTTTGTCTCACGAAATGAAATAATTTTCTATGAAAAAAAGGAACGTTTTTGGATTTTCAACGGAATATCGTTTGCCGGAAACTTAAGTCGAAAAAATTCATTTTCTCTTCATTTTTGTTTAGTTCTTTTTGACATGAGGATGACTCTTTGTCGTAGTACCACTTGTGTGGCATGTATATCGAGCTTTGCTGGTAAACGAACGAACAATTCACACGTTCCGAGGCGACGAGCTAGGGAGGCGACTGACTCGTTCCTTTAATGCGCGATCGGAATAATAAATTATTATTAGACTCCATATCTCCGAGTCTATATAGGTACCTGAATACGTATACATACGTGAGTAAATATGTGTGAGTGTATATTCACGTTTGCAGCGACCATTTATATATGCTTTCAAAGCCCGGAAATGACTAGGATCTCATTACGTATTCGAAGCGTTTTATCATTTTCATTATTTCCTATTTTTAACCTTTTTTTCTCTTTCTCTCTCTCTCTCTCCCTATTTTTTTTTTTTTTCTCCACTTTTCTTCTTTTTCTTTTCACGCAATATGTTATACCAAGGTAGACCTGGAACTTCGGTATACTCGAGCACATGTCACTCATTTTTTTCCTCCGTATGTAAAATGATACGGAAATGAAATAAAATTTTATTGAAAAGGTAAGGAATAAAGGACGAGAAAAATAAAAAATAAAGAAACGAAAATTACGTAGCAGTGGATAAGAAATCTACGGACCTTGAATTGAATTGAACTGAAATAAGAAACGGGGGAAAAAAATTGGGGTAAAAATAGAAAAAAATTGATAATAATATAAAAATGACTTAAAAAAAATGGAAAAAATGGAAAAACACAATTCTATGTTATCCAACGTGAATAATTCTCACAGTTGGATGTAAAATTTATCTTCTCACGTTTTTTTTTTTCCTTTTTTCTTTTCTTTTCCTTTTTCCCCTAGATCGAAGTATTTACTGTATATTATATTGTCTTCGGTGTTGTTGTTAATCAACTTTATTAGCCCATTATCATACTCGGTTTGACCGATACGCAGTTCAACTACTATAACGCGATCATTTATCTTCACAGAACAATGAATATTTTATTTCCTCCATCATACGACAGTGGCATATATACGGGGTGATTCAGGCCGGACGTGGGATATTTTCAGTATAGATTCACCGCGAGAATCTAAGACTAAATTTCCTTTACCAAAAATTCGAGGGACCGATACTTTACGAGATACGAAAGATCTCGTTATTAGTTGACAACCGCCGTGCGCATAAGTCCCACAGACTGGGCACTGCGCAACTCACGTTCATAGCCGGCCCAGGCTGAGTCATTTGCTAGTCCCGCGATTGCGGTTAACTAAGATCTTACGTAGCTCGGAAACTATCGGTCCCACGAATTTTTAGTAAAGGAAATTTATTCTTCAAATTTCCCAAGGAATCTAGCCTCAAAATATGGCTAGTCCTGTATCAACCTGTGTATAGAACGGAGTAGAAATAAGAAATCAATCGGTCTGATTAATTTCGGTTCTAATTTATTTTTTTTCTTTTCGTTTGTTTATTCAGTCAGAAATCTCGGCGCATGATACAATTTATATGTATAAAAAAAAAAAAAAATAAATCCCTGCTTTTTTTCACTCTCTGCACTTATACAGCCCGCGTCACTGAACACTCTCCTGTGCTCTCCACAGTTATGTAGGGGCGAGAGAGGGATATAGAGACCCTTTGCAACTGATTTATCGGTTTTAATTTCGGCCTCGTTTCGCACGGTGAAAACGAGGAAAAAACAGAAAAGGGAAAAATAAAGCGAGAAAAAAAATTATGAAAAAAAAAAAAAAAATGAAAAATGAAAAAAATAAAACAATAACAGGAATATAATTTCAGCCACACACTCGGGACCGGCCGACGTAGAGGTGTGTTGATAATAAGAAATTCACAAAACCCCGGGAAATTTTTTAATAAATTCTTTTTCTCTCTCTTTCTCTCTCTCCGTCGAGTTTTCATAATTTCAAAGATTCAAAACTTCCGTTTTTCTTTCTTTAGCTTATCCATAAGAAATTCGTTATTTGTCGATCGAATTATAAAAAAAAAAAAATTGAGAATAAAAAATTTATAAATTTTTTCGTAAAGCTACGAAAATCTACGTTTCTTTTTTTTTTTTCTTTTTTTTTTCTTTCTCTTTTTAATGCAAGACTACGAAATATTCCAAAAAATTTTCTTCCGCTTTTCTTCGATTTAGACGATCGTTCTGATGATTTCCAATATTTGCGTACAGTTGTGTACAAAAGTACATATCATACAGATTGTATCTCTGACGAACGTTGACACAGGTATATTTTATGAGGAAGGTATAGCTATACTAGATAAATAATTCAAGTTTAAGGCCTTCGTATAGCCCGCGGGGCCTCTTCTTCCCTTTATTCTCTTCCTTCTTTGCTTATAAGTCGAAAGAAGAAAATGAAGAAAAAAATAAAGAAAAATAATGAAAAAAAAAAAAAAATGAATAAGAGGAGGAAGAAGAAGAAGAAGGTGGTATTAAAATGAGACTTTCTTTCGACGTCAAACAACTGCTAATGGAACGACCTTGACTTGGTTATTTGTTTGTTCTTTTTTTTTTTCGTTTTTCTTAATTAGAAAAAGAAGTTGTTTTTTTCTTAATTTTTCTTTCTTTCAAACTAATCGAAAAAGAGAAATCCTCCTGTTCTTCTTCATCATCATCATGTTCTTCTTCTTCTTCTTCTTCTTCTTCTTTGCTCGTCTCCTCGCCGGTACACAACCATCCCCGAGTCTATCTCTTACTCAAATAGAATAAGATATGAAGGAATTCTCTGCTTCGCTTTTATATCATCTGAAAAATAAGAAGAGGGAAGAAATAAAAAGAAAAAGAAAAAGAAAAAGAAAAAACGAAAGCAAAAATAAAAAAAAAAAATAAAAAAAATACGAAAAGGAGTCTAAATTATTCTGAAACCCGGTAAAACGACCTGCATTTTTCATCCCTCCGTTTCTCTCAAGGCGCGCGGCGATCGTTTATCGCCCGAGAGACTGAAGGAAAAACCGTATTTCCCAAATATTCCTCGAGAAATTGCATCCGATATGCGAGCGAATGAAAAGAAGAAGAAGAAAAAAAAAATGGGGGGGGGGGAAAAAAAGAAAAGGGATATAAGCACCGCAAGATCTATCATGTCGAAAAATTAACTTATCTATATATGTTATCGGGGGTTTCTATGTACGTACATTTCTCAGACATCTATACGTACACACGAGAATATAGCTCAGGGATAATTTAAGATTTTCAAAAACGTATGAAGTTTAGAACATCGAAATTCCGAAAGTCGAAAAATTCGTTTTATCTATATGTCAATCGACAACTCCGACGTCACAAATAATCGACAGGATTTTGAAAGTTTTTTTTTTTTCCCCCAAAAAAGTTGATCTCGAGACGATTAATTTGACCACTTATCAGATTTATCGAACTGCTGAATAAACACAATGTGAAAATGTCAAATTTTCGTTAGTTTTCGAAATTTTCTATGCATAGTCTTGCGGGGGGATAAACCTGTACCCTTTCGAAAAAGTGTAGGACTGCGAAATTCGAGTTGTAAATTTTGAAAATCGCAAACTAACTCGCGAAATTTAATTCTGAAAATTCCCATCCTCCACCTCTCTCTTTCTGAGATCGATTTAGTTCATAGTTCCGTTTAGGAGTCCTGAGAGTTCGCGCAAAGGGGGATCCGAAAAGCGCTAGGGGACGCTTTGCTTAATACGCATGTCAGCTCCTTGATGGTCATAACTGTCAGTTGAGCTTTACGTGCCTCAGCGTCGTTCCCCATCCATTTTCCTCCCTCTCTCATCTCTCTCTCTCTCTCTATCTCTATCTCTATCTTTCTCATTCCCTCTCTAGGAGCAACTTGTAAGACCCTTATCGTCCTGTGCCACGCCATAGCCTTTATAATCATTTTGACACATCCCCCCCCCCCCCAGAACCCGGTGGTGGCCCCGTTTCGAACGTGGTCTCGAATCTCGTATAGTATATATATATACCTCTCTACTCACTACTATACTTTCTGGACGTTCGCGTTTCCTTTATTGCCATACCACAGCGGGGTGTAGGAAAATTGATTCAGATATAAATCATAAGGCAGGGAAGAAGAAAAAAAAAGCTTTTTTTTCACATTTTTTTCTTTTTTTTTTTTTTTATATTTCAACCTACTCGTCATAGTCATTTTTCTCTTTTCTTCGTCTGGTTTTTAATTAAATCTAGTATTTTTTTTCTCTCCCCCCGCGAATGAGGGAAATTTTTCGACTAAATTTTGAAGAAAAAAAAAAAGAAAAGAAAAGAAAAAACTAACGCGTGGTTTTTTTCTTCTTAGTTTTTTTTTTTTTTCTTTTTTTTTCGGGGTAACTCGGAGAGGAAATCTTATAACTCACGACCCGCAAACCGTTGCGCAAGTTGCGTTGGTATAAATTTACTCGGTTGTACTTGAAATTGCGTAATTTATATTTCCAACCCTCTCTCCACCCTCCGTGTGCAGCCTTCAACCTACCTTCAGGAGGTTATAATTAATTGCATTAAAGTTGCCAGGGGTTACTCTCCCGCCCTCACCTTACCCTTCTCTCTCTCTCCTCCCTTCCTTCCTTCCTTTCAACGACGACGACGACGACGACAGGCATGAAGCCAGAAGCACAACGAATAGATAAAC
Organism: Rhogogaster chlorosoma; assembly: GCA_944452935.1. Lineage (NCBI taxonomy): Eukaryota > Metazoa > Arthropoda > Insecta > Hymenoptera > Tenthredinidae > Rhogogaster > Rhogogaster chlorosoma. The sequence goes on along the minus strand of OX101801.1, from coordinate 2,688,711 downwards.
TCACGAGCCACAAAATCCTGCACAGGTCCTCTCGCAGGAAACGTTCCCTTAATTTATTACCCACACTAACATGAAATCATAGAAGGAAAAAGGATCCGCTCCAGAATCTCTACCCATCTCTCATATAAGGGCGCGGGTACGAAGATCCCATCTATCCCTCTCCCTTCTTCGAATCAATTTTCAAAAACTTGACGGCAAAAAAAAAAAAACTTTTTTCGTTAAAATAATTCATTTCTTTTTTTTTTTCTTCAAAATTCAATCCCACCTCGCCCGGTTTATTAGACCGGTGGATTATTATTTTTTTTTTCATTCTACAATTTACAATTATGCGGTATAAATTTAATTGGGTGGTAATTTGAAATTATTTCTACACTGCACCAGCAGAGCAAAATCTCTCCCTCTTCTTTTTCCCCGTTTTTTCTCTCTCTCTCTCTCTTTATTTCCTTTCTTTTTTTCTTCTTTCGTCTACCTCCACGTGCTGTAATGTTGAGAGAAAATTCGCTCCGGTTAAAATAAAGCAGCCTCAACCTTATGCCACGAAACTCACCAGGGTCGTACCTTTGTTGGTTTAGAACCTCGCGTCTCACTCGTAAGACATCGCGAGCTAGGTTTCACCTGAATTTAGCAAAGTTTTTATTCGTCCGTGGATTTTATCGATTGCGAAAATTCTTTTTTCTCGTAAAACTGAGAGATCTATAGAACACGATTCTTATCCCCTTTTTTTTTAACTGATTTTCTTCGGTTTCAAAGAATTTTTCTGTTTCCATACATATTGCATGTCTAACGGTATAATTTCGTACGATTTAATTCAGGATGTGATTCGATGGAAAAATGATTGGAAATGAAGAATTCGAAAAGCTGAAAAGCGAAGGATGTTGTTGTTTTTTTGTTATTGTTGATTGATTCCTGCGTATTGGTTACTTGGTTAGTCAAAATCGCGCAGCTAGTTGAGATCAGAGAAACCAGACTATGTCTCGACTCGACGTCACTGAGAAAGAGATGAAAAATAAAGAAATATATAAAGAGAGAAAGAGAGGGAGAGCGAGAGGGATAGACTCTCTTAGAACTCCGTTAGTGTACCAGAGAGAACCGCGCACAGCAAGAGATGGGAGAAACCGGTTTCATGGGTAACTACTCAGGCCAAGAAACCAGCCAGAGAATACTCTGGCAAGGCTCTTGGATTCAAACTCACCCGAGCCAACCATCCAACCAACCAACAGCCAGAGGTTACTACAGGCCATCACCTAAAGTCCAAAGCTAAACCGAACCCACCCTTCTTACTTAATTCTTATTTTTTTTTTGCATCCATATCCTTTCCCTCTCTCGCTTATATCCATCTGTCTCTTAATCGATCGATTTTATTCATCGTTTCACTTCGCATAGTTCCATAATTTCGTCATATGCATCGCCACCGCGAAAGGGAATGAAAATAATATAACTTTTTTCCTTATTATAATTTGAAACCGACTTATACGCGCCGAGAAATTCTCTCTTCCATTTCATTTCATTTCAATTTCAATTTCATTTCAATTTCATTTCATTTCATTTCATTTGATGAAAATGCATGCATCGTTTGCTTTATATGACCACTCAATAATTTTCGGGATTATCTTCTTTAACCGACAATTTTCCCTCTATATCCATCTCTCTCTCCCTCTCTCTCTTTGTTTCTCTTTTTCCCTGTCGAATCGTATTTTTTTTTTCTTTTTTTTTTCTTCTTTTTTTGAAAAGCAATTTTCATCACGGTTTATGTTTACCCTCGATCGCGGTATACAGGGGCTGGTTGGCTGGCTAGTAGTACTCTGCTTCTGCTCTGCTATGCTATATACTGTACAGTGTACACTGTACTTACTCCCTGACTGTTTCCCTGCGCACGTGTCAAGCGGAAGCTCCAGAGTACACCAATAAGCGATAATCCCTAGCGAAGAGTGCACGGAGGGTGGTAATCGCTCTTCTCTATAGCCGCGGCGTAGGACAGGGTTGGAACTCCAAATTCCGAATTCTAATCCAAATTCGTTCGAAACGATCGACGATTTTCGAATGCGTTGAATATCAGAAAAATTAAAATACGAATTTCTTTTTTTTTTCTTTCAATTTTCATGATGTGTACCGAAATTATTTCTATCTACTCAATCGATAACTTCAAAAACTTCCACAACTTCCATTTTCCAAAAAGTTGATCTCAAGATGATTAATCTTCTTTTCCCAAAACTGCGAATTGCCAATGTTCAGATTTTCAATTAATTGTGCCGGACTACCCCTTGAACGTTTCCAACGCCACAAATCTAGAACGGAATTCTCGTTTTGCTTAAAATTTCTAGAAATTGAGTTTTTAAGGTTTTAAATGGTTTTTGAAAATTTGGAAAGCGTTTTTGAAGGTTCATGAGTGAAGTTTTTGAATTTGAAAGAAAAATGAGAAGGTATTTTGAATCGTATGTGATATACCTATACGACTACGTATGATAGTACTCGTATGCCTATTTCTATACGAGCGTGAATGTGTTCATACGATAGCGTGAGGCATGGGGGAATTCTATCCCGGAGTATAAAAGAATAAGAAACGGTCAGGGGCCCCTGAGTTGCGGAGTTTTAATGGTGGGAGAGAGTCCCAGTCCAAAATGGCGTCTGCATTCCTACCTGAGCAGGGCAGGCAGGTAAGCAGGCAAACAGGCAAACAGCCAGGCAAGCGTCGACACACATGCGCAACGCACGTACGCGTGCAAACCGAACGACTACGACGACTACTACGACCTGGCGAGTTCAGTTCAGTTCCTCCTCCTCCTCCTCCTCCTCCTCATCCTCATCCTTTTTCTTCTCTTCTTTTCTTTTCCTTTCTTATCCTCGAGGAGATATTACACTCCGACCAACTCGGCTTACAGAGCTTGTTTCTTGCTGAGATTCGTACTTGACAGGCAAGGTGAGAACGGACAAAAAAGAACGAGCGAAATTTGGGAAATTGCAGATTTTTTCAACGCCTATTTTCCCACCTCTTCGAAAACGGCAGTAAAATTCTGACGAGAATAAGAATTCTTGTTTCGTCTCTCCTCGAAAAACCCCTGGATCAATTTCGCTGAAATTTCTTACCTCATTTGTTGTTTATCGGAGCTACCTGGACGCCGAATTTTTTTCCAATCCGTTAATCCGTTCCGAAGTTATTCGCGGGGTTCTTATTCCTGGATTGAAAAATCGAGAAACAACATGCGCCCCTCGATCGATCAATTAGCTTTTTTCTTCTGTCAAACTGCAGGCCAGCAACGATGTGTCAGTGAAAGACGAGAATAGAAAATGAAATGGCGAAAAAGAGCGACTGCTAAACCCGAGGGACCGGCACGTAGGGTAGCAGGTTATTAGCGCACTTCAAATGTCGTGGAATATTTCGTTTATTCTCTCGCACGTATGTAGTCAGAGTTTAACAGTTGGTTATGAGATCGGGGGACGAGAGAGGAACGAGGTTGTCGGTAGATTTTTTTTTGGGAAAGTCATTTGGAACATCGACGATTTATGAAACCGATCGAAATGACGAGGAAGAGTGAGACGGAGAAGAATGAGATTTTTGAACGGGTTCAATATATCTGCGGTTGAAAGCTCCGGGAGCTTTTCATCGCCTAAGAGCAGCAGCGACGCCCTAGCCGTTGCCACCCCGAAAGCCCAGACACTGGTGCTGGTGCTGGTGCTGGTGCGGCTATACCTACCCCTGAATCAATAAATTGCGAAGCTAAGCCTTTTGCCTTACCTTTACGACCGAAGCTTTCACGCTTTCGCAGGAGATATTCTACGAGACAAAGAACCCGGAACCTCAGGAACAACGGTTAATGGAAGAAGAACTCTCGGCCTCTGCAGCAGGGCTTGGGTAGACTGCCGAAAGGAAAAGGAAGAGGGAAGGGAAGGGGAAAGGGGAAAGGCGAAAGATAGATGTCATTCAATTTTTGGCTTTTTCCGGAAATCTAAAGTGATCCTAACCCACCAAACGACTCCCGTTTGTCACCCACCAGTTTCTCACCCTTCCCCTTCCCCTTCTCATGCTTCTACCTCTTCTTCTTGGACATGGTGTGCGAAATAGAGCCGAACATGTTGAGGACGAAAAAAAATAAAGAAAAAAGAAAAAGAGAGAGACTAAAACTAAATGGGAAATAAGTATTGTTGTCGGAAAAATCGTATCTCGGTTTTTCTTCCCGTCGTTTATTTGTTGTTTCATCAAGTGACTGACGGTGAGGAAGCAATTCCGAACGTTGTTATCGTTCGTTTTAACAAGCGCCGGGGAATAAGAGAGAGAGAGGCGAGTTCAGGAGTAAGGAGTAAGGAGTAAGGAGTCGTGACTGGGCGTTATATTATGGAGCGCAAAAGGCTGATAAAAAGGTGTAGAGAAAATGTTTCCTCTTGGTGTAACTGTCCCTGTTTACGATCTCAGTAGGTACTGGTTGTTTGACGACACGATGAACCAGCCCGACCACCGTGCCGCAGCATCCTGTCGCCTCAGTTATCCCAGGGGAGGTAGAGACCCGGCAGTCTTTCTCCAGGAGATGGGGATTCGCTTGCGATTCTCGTTTACCTTCGTTTCCTCGGATCGTAGAATCCCGGGGTGACCTGGTGCTGCCGACGCGACGCGAAACCGTAAAGCTAGGTTTATAATCATGTTATCCTCTCACTCACTCGCCCCACCACCACCACGCCGCCACCAGCACCAACACCATTGCCATAGCCAACAACGATGCTCGACGGTAAATTTAGGTACTACTACCACCGACCCAACGAGGGAGGGAACCAGTCGGACCGACTACCCTGATTGTTAACTCTGCTTAGTTACCGTAGAATTTAAACTGCCTACCCCGAGCTATTTGCTATTGTCATACCAGCCCCCGGCGTCGCGTATAACGCCGCGTTGTGTCTTCTAAACTATTTTCACGACCTGTTCCTAGATTTTTGAGTACCCACTCGACGGGGGCTAATTATCAGCCACTCATTTTTACGGTCCAAAAAATTTTAAAAACAAAAAAAAAAGACGAGTCTTTTTTTTTCGCCGCTATAGTGAAAGAGTTGCATTGGTTCTCTGACTTTTGGAGTATCCAAGTGATGAGATCCTAGACTTTTTAGCACCCCCACTTGACAGGAACCAATTGTGAGACACGAATGTTTCATAGAACAAAAAAGAAAAAAAAAAATGGAACGGAAGCTTTTTCCGTGACCACGATATCTCTGATACCACTGAAACGATAGATTTTAAATTTTGCACCGGCTGCATTGATGCAAGGCTGTTCTGACCCAATGTCTTATGAAATATTTATGTTATGAGTTCCGAAATCCGTGAGTATTTAACCTATTTATAAATTGAAAAACGAAGGCGTTCACGATGGGTTCCAATTTTTTTTTTTTTTTTCACTTCTTTTAGAAGGCAGAGCGGCACAGAGCTACTTCGACGCCTTTGAAACTATTTACGTGCTGTGTTCCGAAACTTTTGAGTACCCACTTGCCTGGTGTCTTTGAGCGGATTTTTTTTTTTTGTGATTATCAAAAATCACACAAAAAAAATCAACAGTGTTGAACAATTTTTCAATCCTCTATATCTCGAGAACCACCGAACCGATCTGCTTCAAATTTTGTGTGTATATATTTAGTACGAAAAGCCAACTTCCCTCCGATTCTCGTGCTGATCAACGAACCGGAAGTGGCATTACACCTGCGTTATTTCGAAAAGGAATGAAGCTATTGATCCGAAAAAGAATTCGCCACTTTCGAGGAGCTAAAAGACACGTTTTCGAGTAAAAAGAACCGGGATCTCCACCGTCCGAATATCCCATTATCTCAGAATTGGGTGCTTAATTCACAGGCGTGCTCGTGCTCTTCTCAATTCGGGCAAATCCCACGGGTTTCCTTACGCTTCGTCATCAACTTCGAGATTTGACAGTGACGGAGGAACGCGTTGATCGATCGAACGAGCGCGCGCACACCTTTCCGTCCTCTCTCTCTCTCTCTCTCTCACTCTCTCTATCTTTTTTCATCTCTCTTTCTCTCTCGCCAGCTCCGATCTCGACATAGACGTACGCGTGGGTCGTTCAAAAGTAGAGGAAGGCTGGCAGAGGCTGATGCTGATGCTGATGCTGATGCTGATGCTGATGCGGAGAGAACAACTTTGTACCCCGAAGCTAGATCGGCGGGAGCCCTTTGACGCTCACATCCCGCACGAAATTTCAATCATTTTCTATAGCCTAATAGACGCGTATGATCCGATTCTTCGAGTACCTAGACCTCTCGTATCCCGTAGAGTTTCGCCCTTCTAATCGTTTGATGTTTTCCGAGAATCTAGACATAAATTCATCTCGTTTATACAACCTATAAGCAACTAGCTTGGAACAAAAAGGAAAGGCGTCTATGTAACACATTCTCTAATTTGTGTATCCAATTAATTAGCTCAATTAAAGAACCGCTAAATAATCACCTCTCAACAAATATCTCGTAGCAAGAAACACACTGTTTAGAATTAGAATTAGAATTAGAATTAGAATTAGAATTAGAGCTATGAGGTAGGTGGATAAATTTCTATAAAATTTATTCAATTAAGTTTCGCGCTTATATATACTCTAAATTTTGAAAACGATTCAACTCCTTTTATTCTGAATTTTAATTAATCAATCATTGCTTTTGACGCCTTGATTAATTATTTGCGTCGAGCCATTTTTCAGCTTTTTGATTCCTCCCTTTAGTTGACTGTTTTTTGTTTTTTTATTTTAATTTTATTTTTCCGTTACGTTTCATGGGGTGTAACGAAAATCTCTCTCCCATGGGAAGCGCCTAACTCTTCCCTCCGCAGTTGATGTACGCAGATAATTCAATGAGATATATGTTTGAAAAAATTTTTTTATTCACGATATAAAAACGAATTTAAATAATGAAAGAAAAATAAAGTAAAATTATGAAAATTAAACAAACTTAATTATCGAAAGTTGAAAGCTTCCAGACGAAAACCATTCTCCGTCAGTATAGCTATGTAACTTCCGGTTCGGTAGCCTGTGTCCTATTCCTCCTCCTTCTCCTTACTCCTCGGGGCATATCACTCTCTCTTGTGTCCCAAATGGAATTGCTAATGGGATTTAAATCTGAGCCAGCTGGATGACGGTCAGAGCCTGGTTTCGAGCCTGGTTAAACTCGCCTACGTTCTAGTCCACCTAGTCTCTGGGTTTCTGGCTAGATTCGCTGGTTTGACTCTTATAACGATCCCGAAAGCTTTGCGGTAACCGCTTCTTGGGATGACTGACAGACTAAGGGATTATCTTAGATTCTAGTATACCGCGCATAAAATTATCCATGTGTCATTTAGTAAGGAAGTCATCGAGCTTTGATCAAGTTTTCCTCATTTCTTCGTTCTTTTTATTTTCATTACTTATTTTTTATTTTTATTTTTATTTTTATTTTTATTTCTCTGCGAGGGCAAAAGTTTCATCAATATTTTTTTTTTTACATCTTGTTCTCTTGCTCCGCTTTTTCATCCTACTGGCGTTGTTGCTGATGCTGATGTAGAGCAGAGACGTGCTTTTATCAATATTTTAATATTAAAACGACCGGGAAACGGTTTACTTCAACTGAGTAGGGAGCAAGGAACGATGGACGAAAGAAGACGGGACGCGAAGGATGCGAAATATTCCCTTATTCATCCCAATAACGACGCGCTGACGTGTACACATACCTGAATAATAATCACACTCCGATGAATCGGACAGTTTGAATTTTCTATCAGTCTGTGTGAATCGTAAATCGATGAATTTACTACGTTTTTTCAAGAGAAAATTTAAAAATCGAAATTGACTCGGGAAAAATCAACTCAAAATATTTACGATCAATGATCATTTATTATCCGTACCTATACAGTATACATAAGAGAAGAAAGTCCCGTTTTTCTCTCTCTACCTCGATTTAATGCATCAGGGTACACCTACGTATACCGTGACTCTGTTTCCTCGTTGCGTGTCTTCTCGCGTACTTTTATATATATATACAAACCCTCCAGCCCTTCAGCCCTTCAGCTCTCGGGCCCTTGGCCCCCGGGCGCCTACACCCTCGCCACACATTTTTCCAAGTCAAGGAAAAACCTCTCCTGATTTATCGAGGAGAGAAAAAAAGAGAGGAGAGCATAGAGATGAGTGGAAAAAATAAAACAAAAAAAAGAAGAAGCAGTAATATCTCGTCGTCTCTTCTCTTGTTTTTTTTTTCTCTTTTAGCTTTTTCTCTTCTTTTCTTTTCTGTTTTGTTTTCTGTTATTACCTTCGACTACGAAAATCAGGAAAACCAGACCCCGAAGAGATGATCCGTTGCTAACGCGTGAAGAGGAGAAAAAGAGAGGGGGAAAATCTGTAAGAATTTTTCGAAGTCGTTTACCCGATTAAAATCTTGGCAATTGAAATTTCAATTATATTTCCAATCCGAATATCAAGAATGCGCAAATTCTGTTCCCGAGCTTTGATCAGACAACAAAAAGCGCGAATAAATTACTTTCTCTCCGTTATATTGCGTACAGAAAATACAGATTTTTAATTTCACGACATTTTCACAGTTTTTTTTTTTTTTTTTTTGCCTCCTTTTTTCACTTTTTTCTGCCTCTCTTATTTCCTCTTTCAGCCTCTCGTAATGACTCGCAACGCGGCGTGTACCTAAGTAACGAAAGTGTGATCAGAGGGGGGCAAGGGGCTGAGGGCAGACCCTGGCAGGCGTACATAAAACTTGGACAGAAGAGGAGGTACGCTTGCTTGGTAGAGAGGAGAACTGAGGAGAGTAAATTTCCCTTGAAATGGGCGATAAAGTATAAACTTTGAACATTCGAGGTGTGTTCTAGAAGGCATTAGCACAATTCCGTCATCATTTCGCGAACTAAAGTTCCTCATTCCTCTTTCCTCTTTCCTCTACTCTACTCTACCTACCGCGATCTCCTTCTTCTTCTTCTTCTTATTACTATTCTTATTCTCATTCTTCTTGTTCTTCTCTTTCCCACGCCACCTAGTTGGCTGGCTGACTACCTAGCGACACCTCAGAAAGTAGTAGGTACCCTACCTACATTCTAAGTTCAAGAAACTTTGCGACGTCTTCGCTCATCCTCCGTCTGATCGCATCTTCTTTTTATCCTCCGTACTCCATTCTTCTTATTCGACTCACCGAGAAATCTAACAAAAAATAAAAAAAAATAAAAAATTCTCCTACTATCTAAAAGACAGAAAAGACCAGATCTCGTATGATTCAAAAACATGTTTTTGACCTTATTCGATTAAGAAGAGAAAGAATATAGCAGAGATTGTAATATTGGAAGAACGTTCCTCGCTTTGAAGTTTTTCTCAAATTTTTATTTTATTTTAATTTACACATTTCGGTCGAGTCGATAAGGATTATGAAAATCGAGAGAGAAATAAAATAATGGGGAGAAAAGCAGGGATCGTGTAATGTCGGAGATATGTTGCTCCATGCGCTTTTTTTTTTGTTTTCTTTTTTTGGGATTCTGAATGCCAATAAAGAAAATCACGGCTCGTATTATACAAGTATTGAAATTTCTAATCAAATTTTCGACCTGATTTCGGCGAGTTAAGATAATGACAGAATGGGAGAATGAGGGAAAGAAGGGCGAAGGAATATGAGACGAGGAAAAAAAAGTGATAATAATGAATGATGAGCACGATAGGTATAAGCGAGGAGAAATAGACGGAACCAAGGTGGATGAATTCGACTAAAGCGAGGAAAGATGATTTCATAATCTTTTGTGGGAGTTTTGTGGCGGGGGCTGAATATAAATGGGAGAAAAATGAGCTTTTATCAATATAGAGGAGGAAGAGGCTGGTGCTGGGCTCGTAGGACGACAGCGACGCCCGATGGGCTGTGTGCTTCTCTTCTCTTCCTTTTCTTTCTTTCTCTTTTCCCTCTTGAATCAGAAACCGAGAGAGAGGGAAAGAGTGGAGCCGAGAGTTTATCAAATGTCATTTTCGTTTTTCGATCATAAATACTTCTGTTACCTTTATGAATAGCGAGTAGCACCGAGTTGGAGAAGAACCGAGGCAGAAAGGTTGTCCATCATGAATGCTGCGGGGGTGCGCTCTGCTCTCTGCGGTACGTTCTTGAAAGTGGAAAATTCATGAATTTATTGTGAACGAACTTTTGCCGTACCGTACCGCGAATAAAGGGAGGAAAAAGTAGACGCGGAAGAATATAGGAATAAGAATAAGAATAAGAATAAGAATAAGGAAGAGGGAAAAGAAGATCGAACAATTCTCCCCCTATACGAATTGCGGTCGAACTCACGACGTTTTCCCCTGCCTAATTTTATCGCCGATTTTCGCACTCCCTTTCATCAAATGCCTACTTCCTCCGAATCTCGATCCTTAGACGTAATAAATTAACTTCAACTTCCTCGAGGGGGGCTATACGTAGCCGGTTTCAAAGGTTCTGAAACAAAGAACAACGGAGGTTCAAAATTCCGAGACTTGATATCCGCGCATGTATTCATTCAGTGTTTGATAACTCGGTCTCTATCGATCGTATCGTAACCAATAAGCGGTCAAATTAATCGTCTCGGGATGAACTTTTTTGAAGAAAGAGTTTCAACATCTTGTCAATTATTTGTGAGACCGAAATTATCGGTTAAAGTATATAGATAAAATGTGTAGGCAATTTTCTTGTCTTCACATCGCGATGAATATAGAGCGAAATTTTTCGAAAATTATGAATTCAGAATTTGTGAAATTACTGTAAACAAGCGCATCCATACCCAAAGACATTCACAAAGCTCGGTCAGTCGAGGAACACGCATAAGGAGGCATATGTTGTACAAGGTACGAAAGAAAGGAGCAAAGAGTGGATGGAACTTGTTCGACCGGATGATTAGAGGCTCCTGAAGTCTCGAGGAATGCCCAACTCGTCCTATCCTCTAATGGCCCTTCGAGATAAGAGCCGGGGAAGCGTCTAACGAAAATTTAAAATACCAGACATCCCTCTCATTCGTTCGTCCTTTATTTTCGGTCGAAGTGCCTGAGTGGGTCCCCTTCGGTTATCGCTTTAACTCAACGCGATATATTTCATCTGTCACCAGCTGGTTTCGTGGTTCGTAAGAAAAGGAGAGAAAAAAATCAAAAATCAGACTCGATTCATTCCTAAGAGAATTCTGTTTTCCTCAATCTAAAGAATTTTCAGTATTCTCTCTGAATCTTCGATAAAAAAAACGAAGACAAGTTCGCTCGGTTCAGTCTACGAAAATTTGAAATCGTTCCGAACTAACGTCGAACTACTGAATCCCAAGACTAAGACATCGCAGTGGATTTTAGTACAGAGTATAGTACAGGGCTAAAAAGGTTTACTAGAATCTAGATAATGGATATCGTGGTTAATCTACGTGTCGATGGTATCTGTTCATTGGTCTACGAACCGAGGGCCATGAAGATACGTTATTCCTATCTACCGGTGTAGCGGAGAAGCGAGAAGAAGCCGAGAGGAAGAGAGAATCCTCCCCGGTATAGTTAGGCTTTGAAACGTTAACTGCTGTTGTTAGTACTGCACTGATCGCTGATAACAGTTTCACCGCATTTACAGTGTACCTCGATGTTCCCAGTCCTCATCCTTCTCCCCCTCTCCTTCCTCTCTCTACTAGTACTGATCAATATACGAACGTGGTAATCTAATTCCAACTCGAATTCGGAAACTGCTTTGCAACTTGATCCGTGAGAACATTGTAAGCCTTGAAGTAATATTCCTTCGTTAGATCAAGACTGGGATTATTTTTCACACTCTCGTTTAGCTCAGTTTCGTTGATCTTCTTCATAGTCGGATTCAACTTTCTGCGAGGGATCCGAGATTCTTATTCTTCTTATTCTTCTTATTCTTCTTATTCTCTATGCATACATGCATAGTTCAGGGTTTCGATTAATTAGAAAGAGATAAGAAAGGCTGCCAGCTTCCACCTCGAACCAGCCAACCATTCTTAGCCCGCTTCCTCGCTTGCATGCTGGATGCTACTCTGTTATCTCGAGAGAAACTCTCGTCGCATTTTTGCTCCTATTCTATGTAACCAAGAAGCATTCAGAGTCGAGGAATACAGAGAGAGAAAGAGAGAGAAGGGAGAAGACTGGAATGGAATGGAATGGATAGAGCCGAGGTTGAACCCCGTAGCTGGTAGGTAAGACCGGTAATTGCAATAGCTATAATTAATTAGCTGAGATAATCCCGTGGTTGGATAGCTGCAGTTTCTCTGGCTTGGTGGCTGCCGGTTGGATACGCGTGACACTTTTTACAATCGTTCTTCGCCTTCTCTTTATTTCTATTTCTCTTGTCCCCAGTTAGCCTTTACCGAAGGAAAGATGCGAGCCGAATCTCTGTTTCGCTCAAAATTCTTCCGCATCTTAGGTCTTCGATTTCCAATCTAAAGTCAAGATCCGATCGCCGCGATCTTTACGTTTTTCTTATACCGAATGCAGGGTGAGAATGAAAGGGAAGAAATAAGCAAAAGGAAAAAAGGAAAAAAGGAAAATGAAGAAAACGGGGTTCTATATTCGGGGGCTGCCACGTTATTATCGAAATAGTGAAAAAAGGGTGTAAAGCATACATTATGCATGGAGGCAGAGAGGCATTATACAAGGGTGTGTACCCTTACACGCCTTATACCATTACCGATGTATGTATGCAGATCGCATAGTAGTGGTTACCCTCCAGGCTACATCCAGCAACCTCCAGACTCCTGCAGGCTCCAGGTTCTAGTCGATTTTTTTTTCTCTCTCTCTTTTTTTTCTTCCTTCTTTTTTTTTCTATCCCGCCCGAGTTCAGTCACGAACCGAAAACCCTGGTAACATGTAAATATTCCAGATATAGAATTTGGATTTCAAACTCTCTGACGGACCGCCTTCTCCTGGTCCTGGTAAAAGGATGTCCTCAAAGCAGTAAGACATTTTATCGTACCTCGTTTTAGCCGAAATTGTATATAGAAAAATGGGAAATTTACATTTCCCGATGATTATAGACCTTCGATTTTTACGTCCGTGTTACATATGATCGGTGAAATTTTTTTCGAATGATTCAATCTCAGTTTGTAAAAATAACCGAAATTATCGCGTGCACGAAGAAAGTGTCGCGAAATTCCGTATATTTTGTCGATTTGAATTGAATGGAAAAAAAAAAGTATAATTGGACATGAGATGTTAAAATCCAAGTTTCTTGGAAATTATAGCGAAACTGGATTGTTTAACACCTATACTTCCATTACGCGACTTGAATACGTACATGTACGATGTATGTACGATGAAATTTATTTTCTTTTATTCCTTTTCATTTTTTTTTTTTTTATTTTTTCTTCACGCACGCGGCATCAAAGGAGAGAAGAGAATTACCGCGTGTCATTAAACTGTATACCTGATATCGTACGTGTACTACTCGATTACGAGGAGGAAAAAAAAAAAAAAAAAAAAGAAGACGAAACTAAAAACAGAAAAAAATAAAATGAAAATAAAAAACTTTCCTACTCACGTAGCTCTGTATACGACGATGACGACCTTATGGCACTTTTACATGCGAACTCTTGATTCCATCTGGCGCCACACCTTTGCACGAACTAATAATTAGAGACACCTATGCTCGCCTGCCCTACGCCTAAACTCTTTCATTATTATTATTATTATTATTATTATTATTATTATTATTATTATTACTACTACTATTGTTACTATTGTTATCATTTTCATCATTGTAACAGAAAACAGAGAAAAAAAAAGAAAAACGAAAAACGTGAGAAAAAAAATTGAAAAAAAAAAATTTTGGTGCAGCAAAACATAACGCGATAATAATTATTATGCAGAGAGGAAATGTTAGCCAGCGTGTTTTCGGCTTTCTGCATTGTTCTTTGTTTTTTTTTTTTTTCTTCTTTCGTTGGACAAAGTAATGCAGAATCCTTTATTTTTGTCTATATTTTCATGCGTTTAAAAATGAAGAAGAAATTGAAGAAATTTTTGATATGCGGGTTGTTGAAATTCTATATTCTCTCGTGTATACTTTATCCTCCCTGGTTTTTGTATTTCGACAAGGAATCGTATATTTTACTATATTATTTACCATCGTCGTAAATTTATCGGCGAATTTTTTTCTCTTTTTTTTTTTTTTTTTGAAAGTGAAAAAGAAGAAAGAAGGAGGAATAGAAAAAAAAAAAAAAAAAACCTGAAGAGTTCTGACGCTAAGTGACGTTCGATTGTTGCTCTGGATAGGAAAATTCTCCTCTCCCTCTCTCTCTTTCTCTCTTTCTGTCTACTTTTCTTACCACTTTGCGTGCGATTGCTCGTGTCCTCCTAAGCCAAGCCGTTTATCTTACTCCGTTAGGACACTGGTGCAAAAGATAGTAACAGTGTAGCATAAAACCTGACGGATATTCTTATATCCAGGAAGGATTTTTCAACCCTTAGTCCTGTATTCTTCTGATCGTGAGTAAAGAACTTTAGCTTGCGAGTCAAGTCTGAAATTTTAAATCTGAATTGACAATTTTTTCTTTTTACATCCCGAGGGATAATAAATCGGAATTTTCATCCCGCATAGCCTGCGGAAATTCCCTTAATTGATTATAAATAAGCGCGAGAATCAATGGAAAATAAAGAATAAAATAGAAACATTGTTTCATATAGAATATGCCGGGGGATGATGATAGGGGTAAGCGAAACGACGTTTTTGAATGGGTAGCTCGTTTCCTCTAACTAAAATCCGCCCCAGACTGACGTCACTTCCTCGCAGGAACCGCGGGTTTGAGCGGAAACGAGAGAGGAAGAAATATCAACAGTAAAGTGCTAAAATTAACGAGGTATATACAGAACGAACCACGCGGCGGCGAGGAGGATGAGACGAGAATCAAATAGGGGCGGAAATATACCGAAATATTTTATTATACAATTAGAAAGTACCGATTGACATTTTTCAATGTCATGTATATATTAGGGTGGGCCAAATGAACCGACTATTTTTTTTTTTTATTTTTTTTCATTTCATTTACCATTTGAATAGCGTGGGAAATGTTCTTGTGGCGCCTGTCGATTTTTATATCTCGAGAATTGATCGACTCAAAAAAATTCCGCAAGGCTACTTCTGTTCAAAATTAAACGCTCTACAAAAAAGGTCTCTTGGTCATTTTCGATTAGTCTGACCGTTTCGAAGTTTCTCTGATGATTCTGGTCATTTAATGGCAAGGCTAACTTTGAAACGGTTAGATTTATCGAAAAAGACCAAGACACCTTTTTTGTAGAGCGTTCAATTTTCAACAAAAGTAGTCTTGCAGAATTTCTTCTAACTAGATCAGTTCTTGAGATATAAAAATCGAACGTTTGCCATATGTTATTCAAATGGAAAATGAAAAATGGCGATGAGCGACCTCTAAATGTTAATATTAGGAGCTAATTTTTTTGTCCAGACTCGTTATTTGAGCAATATATAAATTCATTATTTTATACTAGAATGATACTTTTTTTCTGTAGATTTTATTCCAAGATCAGATTAAGAATAGAAAAAAGAGGAAAAAGCGGGTTCCGAATTATTTTCTCTTCTTCTACTCCCACCGCTCTATTTCGCCCCTAGTGCATTAAGAAACTTGCAGCATCTAACTTCCGCGGAAGCTTAAGCCCAAAGCGGACCCCCTGATCGAACCTAATCACCATATGCAAATTATGGGGCTACTATAAGGTACGGCGAATTTATCTAATCGATGCAGCTTCTACGGTTCGATAGAGGAGCACGGTTCTGGTATTGTTAAATATAAGGGCTGA
Source organism: Rhogogaster chlorosoma (assembly GCA_944452935.1). Taxonomy (NCBI): domain Eukaryota; kingdom Metazoa; phylum Arthropoda; class Insecta; order Hymenoptera; family Tenthredinidae; genus Rhogogaster; species Rhogogaster chlorosoma. Next base: position 2,672,965 of record OX101801.1, on the reverse strand, counting down.
TTGTTCGTTCAAGAAAATACTTCGATACCGAAACTATGTCAGAATCACGGAAAAAAAAACAAAAAGAAGGAAAAAAGATAAATGGGATAGGCAGTGGGTTTTTATTTTTTATTTTTTTCTGATCTGAAATTTTCGTCGAACCACTTTCTAGACCGAAAACTGTTTCCCAAATTTCTACTCAGGCTAATGAAAATGAGAAATAATTAGAAATGAAAAAAAGAAAATCAAAAACGAAGATAAAAGCGCGAAGTTAAAGTTTCCGAAATGCACTCGAGACTGCAGAACGACTCTGTTATCTCTCTTTCAGGCTATACTATAGCCACCCTCTAGCCTACCCCTTATGAAATATTGGCCAGCAGTTTCAGGCCAAGGCACGTCGTCTCAGCTCCTTTTCTTCCCCCGCTACCTAACGGCTTTTTCCTCCCCTTTTCATCCCCTTCCTTTCCCGTTGCCTTATCGCCGTTTCTCCTCTCAAAATCCACGTCCTCATTTCTTCGCGGTACATATCGAAGCCTTTCCATCGAACGAGAAGAGAGAAAAGAAGAAACGAATTAACGCGGTCCTCGAGAATGTTGAAATCGACGATTCAACGTGTTGCCGATTTAATTTCCCGACGAAATAGGAGCTGGAAAAACGCCCTTCACTTTGAGTACCATCTTCCCTATATTAACTCTGACCGTTCCCGAGATATACGACTTCAAAATCCGTTAGACACTTTTTGATTTTTATTTTTTTTATTTTTTTATTTTTTATTTTTTGATTTTCTTCCCGTTTTTTAGTGGGAAAATGAAACGAGACGGAAAATAAGTTCGGGCAGTTAATTTTGCAACGAAATTTCATTCTCTCACTCGATTTTTTTTCAAGTGTGTAAAAGGCGTATGTGTATTATATATAAAGTAGACCCGGAAATCGCTGACTTTGCCCGGGATTCTCTTATTTCCCGATCCTTCTCCACCTCTTCCTTTTCCTCTTCAACTGGCACCTTGCAACACGGAGTAGAACGCGCGAATGCGAATCGCACCGAAATAGAGAGAGAGGAGGGGAATGGGAATCGGAATGGGAGTGGGAATGGGAATGGGAATGGGAATTGTGGAATGGGGGAATGGGAGCCGCGAAACGCGTCGCCATTGTGCTCAACGACGATTTAGTGTGGCCAAGCCAAAAAAAGCGAGGAAGTGACAATGCGATCTTCGCCTCCGATATGGAATTGCCAGCGTTCCTTGCTGCCGCCCTGTGTATAATCGACGTCGAATCAGCATAGTTGCTCCTCTGATCTCCCACTTCTTTTATTCCCTTATTCTATCCGCTGCATCTCAGCGGATCTGGATCGCGAAAACATATCTGTTTTTTTTTTTTTCTCTTATTTTTTATCGTCACAACAAAACAGGAATTCGGATTTTGACCGTTCGGGACTTTTGATATTCGCAACTTGAACTCGAAAAAAAAAGGAAAATCATCGCGTTCGCTGCATCCCTTCGCGAGGATTTAAAGAAACGATAAACTTTCGAGGGTTGGGGTTATACCCCTGCTTGCATTGATATAGAGAAAATTTGATTTTCCATCGTCGATTTTAGGGGTGAAACGGGGCGGAACGGGGCTGGGGTGAAGTGGAGTGGGGCAAAGGAGGAAAAGAGGAAAAAAAAAAGGAAGGAAATATCCCTAGCTTATCTCCATTGCCCAGAAATCGAGAATAAATTTTAAAAGGGTCTCATGCGGTGATTCAGTGCGTATATAGATATATGTAGCTACTGCAGCAGTCGGATCTAGATTTTAGGGATGTTACGATGCCCGTGTGCGTTGAGGGTGTGGTGACACACCATTGTCGTTGTTGATCGAGCCTTTGGCAAGAGCTCGAATAAAGAAAGCAGAAAAAAAAAGAAGAAGAGAAACAAAATTTCTTCTAAATACCAAATTAACGGGAAAAAAAAAATTTCTAGATAGCGAAATTCATCTTTTACCTAAAAACGAAAATAAAAAAAAAGGCACAGGGCTGAAACACGTTTTGGACAAGTTACAGATTCATGGTATAGGCTCAAGGCTCGGGTTGGGAATGACTAGAACGTTTTCAGCGCCTCTTGAATATGAATTTTGATTTTTAATTCAAAAATGAAATTGAAATTAAAATTCTTTACGAGTCGAATCAACTCTCTTCTATGCTCTGACAATTATTTATCCAGTGTCCGACGACTAATCAAACCTGCCTTTGCCAATTATTTTCCACACTCTACATACGGAATTGCAAAAACTTAATAGCAACTAAATATTTGGACACTGGAAAAATCGACGAATAATTTATTTATTTTTCTACATTTTTTTCCAGCTTTGAAGAAAGGGGTGAATTTTTAATCCGCCCTTTCAAAGAAAAGAAAAAAAAAAAACTGTTCCCTCGTATTTATAATTTTCATTATCTTTGGTTTAATTTTTGTGATAAATTCGCCGATCCTCAAATCCGAAGAATAACGAGGAAAAGTTGAATTTCTAATATGTAAAATTGTTCGTTAGTTTGAAAATATAATAATGTTCTTTATTTTTTTCTCGTTTTGTTTTCAGAGAGGTATGACACGGCTTACGAGTGCGAGGGAAAAACGCTTAAGATCGAGTGCGCCGAGGGTGAATTGATACATCTGATAAGAGCTAACTACGGAAGGTATTCCATAACGATATGCAACGAACACGGGAACACCGACTGGAGCGTGAACTGCATGTCGACAAAGTCCTTGCGAGTCCTTTTCGAAAAGTAAGAAAAGATTTTTTTTTTAAAACTCTACAATTATTAATTACTACGATTTAAATTTCTTTAAATTAATCAATTCATCGCGATGAACCAGAATAAATTAAGAAGAAGAAAAAGTAGCTCTTTTTTCCCCCCGTCCTTTCCAAACATCCAATACAATTATTCGCCTCATTTTTACACTTCATTTTTATCAAAAAATCGAAATTATTCCTCGTTTGAAATTTTTCTTAAATCGACTACGGAGACTTTTCCGAAAACAGCCAGTCTGCAATATATTCAAATTCGGAATCTTTCGCGTTAGGAACTTGAACAGGGAAACTACCTATTGGGAAATTTACAAACTGGCCACTATTGTTCAAGGCGCGTGATAGAAATTATTTTAATCACGTAGTTTCTCTTCATTTTTTTTTTTTTTTTTGTTTCTTTTGATCTTGATGATATTAACGGAAGCTTCAGATTAAAAGAGTCTAGTGCTTTGTCAGCGGATATACACCCTGTATACTATCTTTACTTTACTATTTTTTTATCTGCACCCGCATACCTATAATCCGTTTAGAAATTCAATCGATTTCTTCAATCACTGTATGCAATCTTGAGTATCTCGTCTACCCTTGTACCTCCGCACACATAATATACCCTGCATTTCCCCCAACTATCCGTCCCTGATATCTATAGGGTGATCATTTTTATATTATTATAAATGGACAGAAAATGTGTAAAAATAATGAAAGAGAAACGAGAGTTTTTTTTATTCGATGTTAGCTTTTTCCTTTTCTCTATTTTTCTGTTCGTGTCTAAAAGAAAAGGAGGATCCATAGATTTCTCTCATTTATTCGAATGAAAATAATGGACAGTAATTTTCAAAAAACAAAAATTAATCCAAGGCCTATTGTAAAAATTCTTTCTTCTTCTTGTAATCGAAAACAAGTGGTTTATAATAATTCATTATTCCGTGTTAAAGAAAAATATCAAAATTGAAATTTATTTATGACAACATTAAATTAATAATGAAAATATAACTACATCGTTGCTGAAAATTTCACTTACTTCTTTTTTGGTTCTTCGATTGTAATCTCTGATTTAAAATTTCACTACGCTGTGAATACTTCCTTTCGTTTTTATCTTGTACATTTTTTTTTCTTTCTTTTTAGAAAATAATATATATATATACTCTGTGTATGTGCTTCGTGAAAATTGCCTGCTAATGCAGTGTGTGTGTTTCTTTCTGTTGTATATGTACGTCTTTATTATTGTGTCTCTTCTCCCTTTTTGTATTCGTTGACTTGCCTGATTTTTTTTTTGTTTTTCTTCTTTTTATTAATTCAGAATGACTTCATCTCTCGTGTGTGTCCATGTATAAATATTTTCACTCACTCCTCAAAGACTTTCTTATTTTTCCCCTGAAAAGAAATACAATCCTTCCTCTCGTTTCGTGGAGTTTTTTTTTTTCTTTTCTTTTTTTTTTACGATCCCGGTATACATATTCATGTATTTATTCAATTTATCTATGCATGTCATATATTTTTATCCTCAATTTGAAGTATGATTGAACTCGATCAAACGTTTCTATTTCATCGTTTCAAACGGGAGAAAGAAGGGAAGGAAAAGAAAAGAAAAGAAAAGAAAGGAAGGAAAAGAAAAGAAAAGAAAACAAAACAAAAATGAAACAAACAACGAATCAAAATCCAAATTGAAAGAAAATTTTTTTACCTCAACGTGGAAAAGAAAATTTACGTATTCCTCCCTTTTTTTTTTCTTCTTTTATTTCCATCGCTTTTTCGGACATGTGAAATCTTCGGTACAGTAGATTTTTGTCGATGTAACGAAATAAAATATAAAGGAACAAGAAGAAGAAGAAAAAAAAAAAGAAAATTTAAAAAAAAATCTTCCCTCCACTTCTCTTCGCGATTGACGTGCGTTCGGTATAACGATCAGTGACTGACGATGTGAAAAATTTCCAGGCTATGGATCGAGGATTGCTTTCCTTTGAAAAGAGCCTTTGAACTCTCGAGGCAAAAGAATATTCATGCTATTTATATGTATATATCTATAGGTATACATATTTTTTTTTTTTATTACGTGCTATGTTTTTTTTTTTTTTTTTACAGAGTTTTATATATACTATAAAAAAAAAAAAAAAAAAGAGAAAAGAAAAGAGAAAGGAACTGATTAATCAAAACCCGTGATCCGCGTAACCAATGAATATATTAATAAATGAATCAATTCACAAGTATAGAGATTTTCTTTTTTCTCGTTTTATCTTTCGCACTCTTTTTCGTTTACCATATAGAAATTGGAAGTGAAAGGGTATATTATAATCTATGCTGAGTATAGACGCAACTGTATACCTAGATACATTTTCGAAAAGAATCAAAATCCACAATCCGATATCCAAAATCCAAAATCCAAAATCCAAAATGCAAAATCCAAATGGCATGACGATTCCTTCTGTATGTTCAATAGAGCAGCATATACATATACATGTGTAATGTGTATATATATGTACGTATTATTACATGTTGAAATGAAATTAATTTTAATTCGGTGGTATAAAAATTGTTATTATATAATTGAGTTTTTTTTTTTTTAATTCTTTTTATTTTTGTCTTGTACCATTTTTAACATTCAATTCTTATTGAATTTTTTCATATTCCTTTTTAATTCATTAATTATTAAACATCTTCATTTTTTTTCTTTTCTTTTTTTGTTCCAAGAGAAAGATAGATATTATATGTGTATATTTATACGTAATTAAACATTTGAAGATAATATATTATAAATATATATCGTTATTATTATTATTATTATTATTATCACTATCATTATTAAGTGTATAATTAAATTACAAAAAAAAATATATTACAAGAATAATAATAATAATAATAATAATAATAATAATTACCATCGTTTGTACTGTCATGAATAATAATTCTACTGCTGGTCCTCATAATAAATATTGATAATGAATATTATAAGATTGGAAGAAAAAATCTTACCGAAGCATGTATTTTTGTATTTTTTTTTTCATATTTTTTTTCGTTTTTCTTTTTCATTTTTGATTTTGAGGCGATAAGCTGAGTTTTTAGAGAAAACAAAAGAACAAAAAAACACAATATGATAAGAGGAACTGTGTTGTGTGCTACGGCTGCATCCATATATATGAATATGTGTGAAAAATATCCCTTGGAATAAATTCCTATGTATATATATATATATTATATACAAGCTTTTATCCGTGTTTCGTGCAATTTACGTGATTGTTATAAAAAGAAAAGAAAATGAAAGAAAAAAAAGAAAAGAAAAGAAAAGAAAAGAAAGAAAAGGAACAGAGGAAATAAGGAAATGGTGGGAAAAAGTTTGGGAAACAATTCGTCGACTATATCATTCGCATTTTTCGTGCTTCCTGAAAAACAAACAGAGAAGTCAACCATTTTTTTTTTCTGTTTTATTTTATTTATTTTTTTTTTCACGAATTTCGAACGTTGTGAAATCCTGATATTTCGAAATTTTCATCGTAAATCGTAAAGTTTGGACGAAAAAAAAAACAAAAAAAATTTGGTAAAAATCAGAAGATAGAAAAAAAAAAAGAAAAAAAAAATGAATTTTCGAAACTCCAACAAACTTATCGATTCTCAAATGATTCAAACTCGTGTGAAATCGCGGTACAGAGATCATCATCTTAGAGAAAAGAATGTAAATTTTTCGTCGAAAATCGTCTGAAATCTTGTATCAAATTATCTGACGAATTATGTGAAATTCGGCTATGAAGAGAATTTTTTTTTTTTTCTAATCTTTTCGCATAGTGGTCGACGACTTGAAAATATCATTTGACCTCCCATACACGCATACGACGACGATCATACCTTGTGTCTAACAATACAGAAAAACTTAATCCATAAGATCATCCATAACACAGAATAACATAACATAACATAACATAACATAACATAACATAACATCACTTAACTAATTGCAAGATAAGACTGTGTCTACGCATTTTCCCATGTTGTACAGCTATACTAGCTCTGTTCTGTTGGTGTGATGTGTCAATCTGTTTGTCAAAACTGTCAACTAACAACATTATAAGTCAACTCGACTTTGAAGCTTGAAGAGCTACTTCATACTTACTCTACATTCTACATCCTACATCTACGTCTACTCTGTCGAACACCACTGAACAAAAAAAAAAAAAAAAAATTAAAAAAAAAAAGAACCTCTACACAAAAAGTTGAGACGATATGCCGAGTTCCCGCGCGAGCTTTTTCATTGAATTTGAAAATCGTTCTCTCCTTGCGTGGAAACGCTTTTTTTTTTTTATTTATTTTTACGTGACGAAAAGCGTGTAATCAAAGAATTTGAGAGAAAACCAAGAAAAAAAAAAAACGTAAAATTTGATGAAGAATATTAATTGTCGGCATGAATTTCGGAAAATTCTAATTTTCAAACGGAACAACATTCTTCTTCACATTTCGGTTTTTCACACATTTTCTGATTATCAGTTCTTCACTGATCTTACATAAATCGAAAAGATTCCGCTGAGAAAAATTTGAGATTTCAATTCCAATCTTGAAACGAAGAAAACAATTATACTTTTCTTAAATTTTCGGTCCTTCCGGGTTTCAAGTTCGATGGAAAATCACGAGTGTAGATTGTAGAATGGAGTAGAGTGTAAAATGTAGAAAAAAGAAAAAAAAAAAAACGGAAGGAAAAAAAAGTCCAAAGATAAAGAAAAAAAAATAAATAAATAAAAACTGAATAGAACGAGAGAATATAGAAAAAAAAAAGACATAGGAATCATGCTAATTTTACAATCACATGTACGTAAGATTGAGGCACAAATTTCTTAGGCAACGATTCGTAACTGGCAGAAGAAAGAAAAAAAAAAGACTGAAGGGAAAAATAATTTTTGGTAAATTAAATAAGAAAAAAGAAAAAAAACAACAACAACATCGAACCAATTTCCAAAGGGATTTTTTTCACTGAACGATTACAGGTGCGATGGGAGAAGAATTTGTATCGTGGATGTTAACAGCACAGTATTCGAAGACCCGTGTCCCGGCACTAGGAAGTACATAGAAGCTCAGTACGGGTGTATAGGTCAGTTTTGGTATCTTTAAAAAAAGAAATTTCTTTTTTTTTTTTGTTCGTTTGTTTGGTTTTTTTGTTTTTATTTTTGACAGGAAGGAGAATATATGTGCACATATATTTTTTTTTGGGTTTTATATCGACGACGCTTTTTTTTTTTATTTTTTTGAAGAATTATTAATTATTATTATTATGATTTTTTTTTTTTACGCGAAAAAAAAAATTGACCTGGTGGAATTATTTCGCGAAATTCATGACAGTACACACGGGTAAGGTGTATCTGTGACTGAATTTATAACAACGAAAAAAAAAACCGCTTTTTTGTGTCGTTACTTTAACCAGGTGTGATAAGAAACGGAATTGCAGTATCGTTGCGTCGACGTCACAATTCGGCGATCCATGTCCGAATACATTAAAGTATTTGGAAGCACATTATCAGTGCTTGTCTGGTAAGTAAAAGTTTCCTTTTCTCTCTCACCCTCCAATTATTCAGACGATTAATTTTATATTTTGTTCGTATTGGAAAGAAATGAGGAAATGAAACGTGAAAATTTCCTTCGATAATTCATTCCTCGAAGTTTTTTTTCTCAAAAATCGTTTAAATAAAAATTTGAAACTTGGCAACGGAAATTAGATTCAAATTTATTTTTTTTTTCTTTTTTTCTTTATGAGGGAAATGAAAATATGAGAAAACGGGGGGGTTCGCGAAAAAAAATGCACCGCGGTGTTTATTTCGGAGCAGATGATCGCCACGAGATTCTATGGTCATAAAGTATCGGGTGTCTAGGGGATTTACGTTATCGCGAATCCGATGAAACGAACGAACGAACGAACGAACGAACCCTGGGCTAATAAACTGGGGGAGAAAGAATTCAGTCGAAGAAGAAGAAGAAGAAGGAGAAGGAGAAGGAGAAGGAGAAGGAGAAGAAGAGGAAGAGGAAGATAGGTCGCGAAATGTCCGAAGACGTTCCATTCTCGGATTAAATCTTGAAACCTTCAATAAAGTAGATTTTAACCGGTAGATAACAATTCACAGTGTATGTACACATCCGGACATGAACATCTTTCTGCATTTAGTCTGCCTTCAAAGCCCGTGAGAAATTGCCTCGTTGAATTGAGCAATATTTTATTATTTCTTGACTTTTTTTTTTCTCCAAAAATCACAAAAATTCGATTGACACTTTTTTTTTCTTCTACTTTTCTTTCCGAATTTTGTTATAAAAATACAATTTTTTTTTTTTCTTCTCAATCGAACGAATGAACGTACCGTAAACAAGTCGATATTTCAGAAAATACCGAAAATTTGAATTTTGTAAAAACAAACAATCCAAAAAAAAAAAAAAAATGAATGATCCGTAATATCTTAACCTTCGAAAGATCGCAATTTTTCAGTTTTTGAATAACTTTCGGAGTAGCAAAGAAGAAAAAAACGTAGGGAATGAATAGACAAATATAAATGGAAGAATAAACTGTGTGAAATAGTTTAGCGAGGCGGTAAAATGCGGGAATTTATTTTTCAAAAATTTCCTTACAGCAGCTACGACCACCACTACTTCACGGCCCAGTCCTCCGTGGCTCATAACTTCTCAGCCGAGTGTATGGAGTACCGCTAAACCGACCGTCAGGCCACCTTCGAGAATTACGGCTCCACCAGTTCAGCCGCCGCCACCTCCTGCACCACCGACGCCCGCCGTCTTGCCAACTACCTTGCCGAGGTATGTGTCCAGGGGTGGGGAATGAGAGTCGTTCTACAGGGTGTTTCGTTTCGGGGATTTTTCATCATTTTTATTTCTTACTTTTTATGTTTTTTATTTTTATTTTTTTCATTCTTATTCTTATTTCCCCCCTGCAATCATCGAGTTACTATACATTTATTTTTTTTCAAACTTTGTGTCTCGTGATAATTAATTTTTTTTTTTCAAAAATTCAAAATTCTCAATAATCAATTGGACGTTTTTTTTCTTTTTATTATTATTCCAGAATTATTTAAGGTACGCTAATTTTCGAATTTTTCGAAAGATTTACGATCTTGTTTTTTGAACAAGAATTTCTCAGGATATTGAGTTCTTTGGAAAAGTTTTGAGTAGCGGAATTTTCGATTCCGTAGGAAAAGAAACAATTTTCAATTTTGAAGATCGGTTGTTTTCTTCGAAAATTCTGATTCTGTGATAGTAAAATTTTGAAACTTGGAATTCTTATTTTCAAACGATTAAAAGTAAGAAAAAAATTTTTTTTTTTCTTCATAATTTCTTCTTTGATTTTCAGAAATGACGAAAAATATTCGCATAGTCTGAAAATTTGTTCGTAAATGAAAATCCTACACGCGAAAATTAACGAGGTTTATTTTCTGCCTCGATCCCGTGTGTACTGATCAATGTAAACGAGATTACGCGTGATTTAGTGCATGATTTATAAGGCTGATATCATTCTCGAGCTAAATATTTCACCCTAAGATATATACATACATACATATTATATGTGTATATATTTTCTAATTTATATTTAATGAAATATAATTTGAGAAAGTGAATTTTGCCGATTCTTTGTCAACCAAGAAACAAATCAAAAAACAAATAAGTTTCTTCTCAAGCGAAGAAAAAAAAAAAAAAAACTGGCAAAAACCAAGAAATGAAAAACGAAATCAGTTTCGCGAGGAAAATAAATTTTTTCTATTTTTCTAGTTTAATTCACACGTATAACACGTAGGTATGTAGAAATTTGAGACAATCAAATTTTCTCAAAGGCTCAAGGTTCGCGAGTTATAAGGTGTTTTTTTTTTCATTTTCTTTCTGATCGAACCAAGAATTTTTTACAGTCCCACAACGCCTGTGTCGAAGAGCGTGGATGTCTACGTCGAGGCCGATCAGTCCCTCGATAACGATGAAGGTGCCCCGGTTCCTCCGTTGATGTCAGAAACCACCCAAATATCGCCGACTACTTCCAACCCCTGGAGAACGAGTCGCAGAACGACCGGTGAGCAATTTTTGCAAAATTGTTTTCCCCCCCTCTTTTCCTCATCATTTTCATTTCGTCACATATTTTTCCGAATTTGAACGGATTAGATATATTTTTTTTTCTCTCTAATTCGAAAACAAATCTATTTTTCAAAAATTCTTCCCACCACGATTTTTTTTTTTTTTTTTTAACATATTTCAATTTCTTTCTCTGTTTTTTTTTTTTTTTTTCGTTTTTAATTCATTAACGAAACACCGGAAATATTTTATTATGCAAAACGTCGGACCAGTCCAATTTGTTTCAATAAATTTCTCTGTGCTTCGATGTTTTGCTAATTCGTCGGATATTTTAGAATTCAAATGAGAGAGAAAAAAAATTCATTCCGGACTAATTGAACATTTATTACTTCCTTTCAGAATTGAAAAAAAATAGCGGGGAGGGAAAAAATCATTAATTATAGGGAGAGCTGCAATGTACTAATAACTGCCAATTTATTAGCTTTCAACAGACTATTTCATATGCAGTTTCGGCATGTTTTAAATTGATAAATATTCAGTTCTTCAGTAATTAATAAATATACAGTTTCAATGAACATTCATTTCAATCAATTAAATCTACCGCTTTTGGAATATTAAATTTTATCTCGAACGAGAAAAAAAATACCCGTACAGAATAAAAAAAAATTTCAGCAACCAGAAGCACAATTATTCCTGGTGAATATTTGCACAAAATTTGTTGTTTTCTATTCGAATATCGACAATATAGTGAAAACTACTTTTTATCAATGAATATGAATAGATCTTTGAATAATAATTTCATTCAAAACTTGAGGCTAAAAATATTCTAAATTGAAAAAATGATATCTTTTTTTTTTCAACGGAGTGAAACCGGAGTCCCTAAAAATCACGAGAAATCAACGTAATCGAGTTTCAGTATAAAAGAAGAATTCTGAAACTCCGAATTTTGTTCACAGTCCCGAGTACCTCATGGCCAGAATCAAGTTCCAACGGTCAATGGCCAGACAACACTCGTCACATATGCATGCCGATCCAAACGCGAAATTTATTTTGGAATGTGACAAGAGCCGGAGATGTTGCGGTTCAAACTTGTCCAGGCGGAGCGACAGGTTTGGCTAGATGGAGGTGCGTTGGTCAAGGGGAGACTGCGGTCTGGTATCGCGGCACCCCAGACTTGAGCGAGTGTCGTTCTGTCTGGCTAACGGCCTTGGAAAACCGAGTGATCAGCGGGGATGTGATCCTGAGCATAAGCAGCGAGCTCTCCCAAGTGACGAACAACAGCCGAGTATTGTACGGGGGAGACATGATGATAACTACAAAGATAATAAAAAACATGGCGGAAAAAATGAGGGAGAATCTTCGCACCTACTCTGACTACAGACAGCAGGAAGTTGCCGTCAAAGAATTACTCCAAGGAGTTATAAGGACGGGTAGCAACCTGCTGGACAAGGCTCAGCTCCCTTCATGGAAAGACTTGAGCCATCAGGAGCAGATGCAAGTCGCCACATCCCTGCTCACCGGACTAGAAGAGAACGCGTTTCTTCTGGCTTATGCTTTTGAGCAGGAAAACACGGTTGTACAAAGGGGGGAGAACATAAGTAAGTATAAATGTTATTTCCTCGATATTGATCGCCCAGTTTCAACCTTGTGCTGATTTTCACTTTTCTTACAGTCGTATCGGTCCGCGTTCTCGAGGCGAGGAATATAGAGGCAGAACTGGAGGTATTTCCTAGTCAGAAATTGCCCAAGGAATGGACCGTGTCCGACGACCATGTCGAACTGACCAAAGCATCTTTGTTGGAAAACAGCGAGAATGGCATCGTGCGTTTGGTCTTTATGGCGTTCGACAGACTCGAGGAGATCCTCCAGCCTCAAGCCGAGACTTCGTCCATTGTTTTGAGCGACGGGTCTCAAACTGTGGCCAAAAATACGACCAGGATTCTCAATACTAAAGTGATTTCAGCCTCCCTCGGCAAAGGGAGGCACATACAACTCCCGGAACCGGTGAAACTCTACTTCAAACATCTCACGGTGGAAAATGTGACGAATCCAACCTGCGTATTTTGGGACTACATAATGAGGTGAGAAATCCCTTCCAGCCTCCTGATCCTAGGCTTACAATCTGCAGTTTCGTAAACCCCGATCTATTCCATCCACAGCGCATGGTCGGAAGAAGGATGTCAGATACACGCGACGAACAATACTCACACAGTATGCGAGTGCAGTCATCTGACTAACTTCGCAGTTTTAATGGACGTTCACGCAGTTAAATTGGACACCGCGCATCAAGTAGCCCTGCAAATTATCACCTACATCGGGTGTATCATCTCCGTTATTTGCCTGGTCCTAGCGATACTCACTTTCCAACTATTCCGGGGTCTGAAGGTAGCTTTCCGATTCCGATTTCGATTCTACCGAGATTATCCTCCTCTGTGAAGACTCTAATCCACAATTCTTTCCTCGCTTACAGTCGGACAGAACAACTATTCACAAGAACTTGTGCGTCTGTCTACTGATAGCAGAAGTTCTATTCGTTTGTGGGATCGGACAAACCGATCAGAGGATCGTTTGCGGAGTAGTCGCCGGACTCCTGCACTTCTTTTTCTTGTGTGCATTCGCGTGGATGTTCCTCGAGGGTAAGAAACGAGCGATTAGAGACGAGCTTGAATTAGCTTGTGGAATAAAGCTGCAATCATTTTCTCCAATTGTCATACAGGATTTCAGCTCTACGTTATGCTGATAGAAGTTTTCGAGGCGGAGAAGTCCAGACTTAGATGGTACTACTTGGTAGCTTACGGTGCGCCACTTCTGGTAGTAGCGATATCATGCATCATAGATCCTCTCAGCTATGGAACGGATCGTTACTGCTGGCTGAGAGCTGACAATTATTTTATATTCAGTTTTGTGGGGCCTGTGATTCTCGTCATTTTGGTAAGAACTAATATCCGTCTTATGAAGCTTTTTTTTTCTTCTTTTTTCCAAGAATTTTAATCTCTATTCAATTATTTATCATCTTTCAGGCCAATCTAGTATTTCTATCGATGGCAATCTACATGATGTGCCGTCACGCCAATACAGCAATATCTATGAAGAGCAAGGAGCATTCGCGACTAGCTAGCGCAAGGTAAGACCTCTATTTCTAATTCTCTGAGTATTATTTCTTAGGGAAACGAAATGTCGACAATAAATTATGTACAATATACGTTTTAAGAAGCCGCAATACAAATTTTACCCATAATTATTGTAGTCCAGATGCTTATATATATACATATATATTTGTTTTATTTTGTTATTTAATTGCTCGAAAGTTTCAGTAACTATGTTTGGTTTTTATACCTTTTCTTTCTTTTTCTTTTTTTTTTTCTACCAAGTTTTATTACCATTTTCGCATCTTTATCGCATCGTCTCTGCAACTCGATGATTTTTTTGAATTTTATGCATTTTTCTTGACTGAAAAAAATGTCCAAGTAAAAGAAACTAACGATAGAAGAGAGTTTCTTCAGCTTTGCTCACGATACTTTTGGTTCGCAGTCTTAATTACAGATACACTAAATTTCACAGTTTTGATTTTATTTCTTTGATTTGTGCAAAAAAAAAAAAAAACTCAAAAATACCGAAACGATAATAAAGAGTTATTTTTTTTTCTCCTTTTATATTGCAATTGCGTAATTATATCGGTTTCGGCTATACATATTATTTATGAAGAAGCAATCGCGATTCGAATTACTAAAGTTCGTCGCTGCGAATAAAATTCCGTATATTATTTATTATCCCGTAAGAATCTGAATGATTTTTGTCCGCGATTTAACTGCAGTAGTACGAATCGAAGAATTGCGACCCTTGAATAAATTGATTGATGTAATATTATAATTAATGGTGTCGGTATACAGTCACTTAACTGCGCAATCTTTTTTCATTTTTTTGTTATTAAATCCTCTACCCACTTCTGTCTACACTTCTCCACATTCTTCTGCATGGCGTGGTTGGTTGGTAGTGGAAAGGAAGAAAATGCTCTTCCCAACAAATTGCAAGCGCACTTGTAAGATATTTACCATTTTTATTATTACTCTTCAAATTCTACCCCATATTCATTATTTCCCGACTCGTTACCAACTCTATATCCTTGTTCAATCTCTGTACGAATTCCCTCTATCCTCGTAGCTTTTATTATATAACAAATCAAATTAGTTAGTCACACTAAATCACACTATATACCTATACCTCTCTGTCTCTTACAATTAGTACTCTCGCGTAACACACTAATACACAGACTCCGGCAAACGATAAATCTTCACAGACGTACGTTTGCTTGTAGATAGAGTCTGTACTTTCCGAAGCATGCCCCTATGTAGTTGATTATTGTCCAAAGAGTCCAAGAGCCAGGCACTTTTTTCTCTCTGCAATCTTCTACAAAAATGATACATATTTTCTTGTTGGAAAATGTTCGGACTATGAGCCTATACTTGATTTGGCCTCTGGCTCCCGGACTAATTGAATTGAGTAGAGAAATCATCCTAGAAATCCAAGACTTGAGGAATCTCTTTAAGCTAATAAAATCATTGAATATCCGACCAGGGCCTGGCTACGCGGAGCAATAGTTCTAGTCTTTCTCCTCGGACTGACGTGGACCTTTGGATTATTGTATCTAAACCAAGAGTCGGTCGTCATGGCCTACATTTTCACAGTCCTAAACAGCCTCCAAGGTCTGTTCATCTTCGTGTTTCACTGCGTCCAGAATGAAAAGGTAAGGATCAGAAAGAATCTAGTGTATTTAACGAGCTTCAGAGGTGCGTCCTGACTCGCCTAACCTTTGGGGATAATTTCAGGTGCGAAAGGAGTACCGAAAATTCATAAGGCGCCATTCCTGGCTGCCTAAATGCTTGAGATGTTCTAAAACCGTGTCTGGTAGTTCGGCGGGATCGTCTGGGACCAGCGGAGGTGTCGCAGGGACGAATGGAGGCAAGGAATTCGCGTCGCATAACACGTCGTCGAATCCATCCGCCCCGACGACAGACAGTTCTGGACTGTCTCCTCACGCAGCAGCTAGTGTGGGTACCTCGCCGAATAACCAGAACAATCTGACAGCGACGTGTAACAATACGAATCTTTCGATTAATGTCAACCTGAACAATCTGTCGCTGCGATCACCGGTCGGGACACATCCTATGCACTTGATGGCCCCGAGCAACCACAATAGGCACGCTACTCAGCAAGGTATCCAAATACCGCTTAAATACACCAAACCAGGAACAAGAAATATTGAAAAATGAAAAAAAAGACGATAAACAGATATATCGAAACCCTTGCTGTTCAGAGCTTCTCACGTTATTGCTTGATAGAACAATAATACTCGTTTCTTATTACTTTGTTTATTCAGATTCTTTTTTTTTCTTTCTACACACACCCTATTATACCTTGTTAATTGTTTCAATAGAATCGGCTCTTTATTGGACTGTGACGTTTTAAGCAATACTAAAGAAACCACGTTCGATGATATGTGTGTGCTTGCGTTGAACAGAACTCGGCGGTCTGTTGTCTACTCGTTTATTGTTTGGCTTTGGTAAAATGAGTGAATTTATTACAAAGGCTGTCTCTCTTCTTGCTTATATATTATATTTATAAATCTATTCTTTTTTTTTTTCTCTCTTTCAAAATAGGCTCTTCTTTCTCCAACTGGACTAAGTATCTAATACAATATCTTCTCGTCAATCGGACAGTTTTCTTAGACTAAAAATTTTACCCTGCCAATAATAGCGTTACAGTCGCGAATATAAATGAGCCCATAAGCTAAACACCGGAATGAAATTAATATAAAAGCAAGAGTAATAACCATACGTATGGTAATTCGTTTGTTTCTAATGCTTCTTTTTTTTTTCTCTTTCTTTTTCAATTAAATAACGAAGAAACAGACACTCTTCTTTCATTAACGTAACACATATTTTGAATTGAAAATTTGTTGCAGGACTTTGTTGTATATGTTTTGAACAAAAAGAAAAAAAGATATACATCTCGCATGTTAACGTTTTTCAAATCTAACACTTTCGAATGAATTTTTGTTATTTATTTATTATTATCATCTATTAGTTTAAAAATGCACATTTAGATACCCGTTTCTATTATTTCTATCAGCAATAAAGCGGGCCTCGCACTTTTCTAGATACATATACCCATATATTTACCTATTTTATACTAACAGCGGTGAATATTCTAAAGTTGCTTTTTTTTTTTTTTTTGTTTTTTCTGACGGGGGTTTGGTGTACGCGGTTGCTGGCTACCTTGTCTACCCACACATACACACACACATACACATATATAGAAAATTAATAAAAACAAAAAAAAAAAAGAAGAAGAAGAAAAGAACACACGATATAATTATACTTATATATACTTAAACTCTTTACCTATGCTGCACGTCTTTGTTATTATTCTACTACACACGCAAAATTTCTTCAATTTCAGATGTATGTAATTATTTGCGTTATCAACATTCACAATAATGAATCAATTAATAATAACTATCCTAACTAAGGATACGGTACGATATTCTTCGAAATACGAGGATCAAAAATATTGATAATATATTTGAAAGATTCGTAATGTTTCACGCTATTATATCTAGACCCTAGATTATATAAGACACACAACTATCAGCACCATTTCATCAAATAATTAATACTAACTCTTTACCATCATCCCAAAAATCCCCGCAGTATCTTAAGTACAAGGAAAACCATCTTCCCTCATTCCCATATTCCTTGCGAGGAGGTCTCTCTCTGTAAAATTTTACACACGGTTTAAAGAAAAGACATGAGAAACGTGTGGAACTGAGAGGGAGAGACCCGAGGTTGTATTACCTTGGATAAAAAAGAATAAAAGAAAACGGTCGTACTGTCGTTTACAGTACTTGGTGTCTGGCCGCAGCTGGGTCACTACTGACAGACAACAGCAATCAGCGGTTCTGGCAACAGCCAATACCAACAATACTCCACGCGAGCCTTCTTCTTCTTCGTCTGAGGCTCATATCATTGCGACGCTGCCTCACGCCCGACACAACTTTCCTTCAGCTCCTAATATCCCAAAATCTGCCACCGCCACTTGGGGACCTCTTAACAAAAACCTCATGTGGAAGGTAATTACTAATAACAATCTCTATTCATCGCTTGGGAAAAGCCTGCTTTATTAATTATCATTTACTAATTAATAAACGGAGAGACAAAGCTGAAGCCAAAAACGAGTTTGAAAACTCGCTAAATGTTTTTCTGTAAAACCATTGTTTTGGCTCCAGTTTTCTTTCTTCTTCATAGATCATTCCAACGACATAAACGTTTCTATTCATATTTCCTGCACCATTTTTTTTTCACACTGCTAAATACTATACAATCGTATCGCTGCGTCGTTCGTCTGAATTTCATATTCCTCATTGCATTTAGATTTGGCGAATGATATACACTTTGGAAATCATTCTTTTCTAATCTCTGATTCCCTTCGAAGATCTAGATTTCATTGTATTCGTTTATCGAAATATCGTCAAATTTGGAGGGAATATTCAACGATGATGTAGTTTCGCCAACAATATATGGGATATGTTACCCCTCCAAACTTGAAGTTATTTCGTTGTATAATCAATTTATGTTATCCAAAGCTCCGTAAGATCTGATGATAATTTTTAATTGTATCTGATTTGAAAAAGAATATTCAGAAGTTGAAGGCTCGAGTTTCTCTTACAGGACTAATGAAAGATCTGACCAAATGAATAAAACTATTAGAATTTGTTTATTTTCGTATTTAACTTCAATCAGATCTTATTAACAGTCCGTTTCTCTCCCCGCAGAACATTTCTTTTAAATCATGTTCGCGTGATTCTGGTCACGGAGGATCGGAGCAGGAAGATTCCCCCCGGACCCACAGTACAATGACATTGGGTCACGGAGGAAGAACCAGGGAGCGTAGAATAACGGGTGATATAAACGAGGCCGTATCGACGACGACAACGCGTTCGGGACGGCGAGCGGCTTCCCCTTACAATCACACGTATACAGAGATCAGGGATGGCCGAGGAGGTCATCACCAGCTGCACGCCCACCACGGCCAACACGTTCACATCCCTAGAGGAGAAGACGACCCGGTTTACGAAGAGATTGAAAGAGGCAGCGAGATTCAAGTCTCTGATATGTCGGACGAGGACGGAAGGAGACAGAGCGATATGAGCAGGCAGTCTTCGCGCAGCTACGGAGATCACCGTCCGCTTATACCGTACTCACCGGCAAACGACAGGAACTTCATTCACTACGGTCAAACGATAGACAGAAATAGTGCGTCTCAGCAGCACCAACAGCATTGTAATACTTCCGAGTACAGTCCCGCGCAAGATCGTAACGCTGCCAACAATTGCTGGGAAAAATTACGCAGGCATCAGGCCAGGTACGAACTAGGCGAGCTGCCCAGGCTCACCGGTAATTACGCTCTCCCTCAGCTACAGCAAGACCATAGTAGAACCGTCGCAGTTTTGGACGGACATACTGTCGTATGCCACTTACAACCTCAGACGGAGCTTTATACAGGACGTAACATGCCTCCTCCTTCTTACAGCGAGTGTTGAGTCAAAACTGGTAGGGCTTCGACTCAAGATAATTATTTGTCGTTAAGGAGAGACGCCCAACTTTTGTAGATATATTGTGTAATAGTTTACGGCGTTTCTCGGAACAACAGCTACTGTGTGTATAAAACTCTCCGAGATTACAAAATAACTAAGGGAGGAATATTTATCGAAGAACTGTAATTATTATTATTATTATTATTATTATTATTATTATTATTATGTGATAGTAGGGAAGTTGTTTAATTCCTTTCTTTCCTTTTCTTTTCTTTTCTTTTCTTTTCGTTCTTACATCATTTTCAGACATAGGTATAGATTTTATTTTTCACCGTTCATCATATATCTTGGATGATTTTATTTTTATTAAAAATAGCGTTCATTTTTTACCTAAACTTTGTCGTATTTAGCCGATTGGCGAATTTCCCTATTAACGAGAAAGATGTAACAGAGACGATTTGTATCGGCAATGCGAGAAGAAATTAATTGAAGCTCGTGACATGCTTATTGTTTTATAATATATATATATATATATATATATATATTATTTTCTTCTCTTTTATTTTTCTTTTATTTTATCTTTTATTATGTACTGCAGTGACAGGGACGAGTGCTAAAAGACTGATTATAGCTCAAAGAAAGAAAGAAAGGAAGAAAAAAAGAGAGAGAGAAAGAATTAAATGAAGAAATAAATAAATAAATAAATAAATAGGGAAATGAATAAAGAAGCGCGTCGACTGATTATAGATTCGTTGCTAATCTGCGGTAGTCGAGGTGTTTTTATTGATTCTTTCGTGACAAATTCTGAAGATTGAGAAGAGATATGATAGGAAGCATTATTTTTATGTATCAGAGGTGAAAAATTGATATGGACAATTTATCGGGGAAGTATATATATATATATATATATACTATTGAAGACAAAGAATTCGTTGATTTAATAATGTGCGACGAATATATATTGAGATAAATGAGAAAGGGAAGAAGAAAAAGAACAATTTAAAAAAGACAAAAGCAAGAAATAAAAAAATATAGAAGAAAAACATTGTTTATAATCATTCGCGTTGTGTGTCTGTGATTAATACACCGAAACTTGTATAATATTATTGATATAAAATGAAAAGTTAAGCAGAAGAAGAAATTTGATTAACTATATATAATTATTATTGTAAGTAAAGTAAATTAAGTGATTATGTAAGTAATTAAGTAAGTATGTAATTACATAATTAATTGATTAAGTAGTTAACGAATCGATCGATGAAGAAGAACAAAAATAATAATAAAATACCTAATAAAATAATATTAGATATTCCACCCCTCTAACGGACGAATATTAAATACCAGCTAAATATTATGATTATTATTATTAATAATATTATCATCATTATACAGAGCGATGCGGACAAATCATATATAAATTTTTCATCAGAAATATCACTAAATTGATAAGCGGTATTATTAAAAAAAAAAAAAATTCTATTGAAAAGAGATGATTATTAAAAACTAATTTATATAGATATTGATAAATACTACTGCAGCAGTCATCGTCCTAATTAAAAAAGACTATATAGTTTTTAGATAATTTCGGCAAGAAAACAATATTATGTTATTATCATGAGACGTGTTTTAATCATATTGCGCTTATTGAAGTAAAAGAAAGAAAAAAAAAAAACGCGTAGAATTCTGAAATTGAAAGGATTTTTTCATTTTCGTTTTTGTTTTCTTGTTTCTTTGTTTTTTTTTTTTTTTCAAATGGAATCACACTATTTTAGTTTCCAGATATATTTTCAGAGGGATAAGAACCCGATATGTAAACTATCAAGTCCTTATTCATTTTTATATACGTCGCTATTAATGATCAGATATTTTTTTAAATCAAATATTTAATAAACTATAATACCCCAGAGTCTTAAATATATTATCTTCGATCTGTGCAAATTTCAATGTCTGATTTTTTTTCCACCCATTCTCTTTATCTTCCATTCATTCATTCATTCATTCATTTATTCTGCGTAAAATTTCTAAACTCTTATGAAAATTGATCCTTACATATATATGTTTTGTTTCGTGAGTTTAAAAACGAAAATTCATTTCATCCACGTTAAACGTATAATTGTGGAATTTGCGCAGTGAGATTATAATCAGTCTCAGCAATCGCGTGCGTTTCTCGTTAATCGTTTGATCTGATTTAGTGTAAAAAAAAAAAAAAAAAAAAACAACAACAACAGAAAAAAGGAAAGAAAAAAACGATTAACAAGATATGTATATTAAAGAAAGTACAGTAAATAAGCACCATTTTCCATATATACATACATAATTCTATGATAAATAATTAAAAACAAAAAGAAAACAAAAAAAATACAAAAAAAATACAAAAAAAATTATAAAAAAAATACAAAAAAAAAACAACAATACCTAATTGAAATCTTAAGAATGAAAACACTTAGTCACTGTTTTTTGCTATTTTTTTATATATATGGTATACATATTAAATGAATGTATACGTAGGCGGTATAGGCGTATATGTATACATAAAATACCTATAATCAGTTGTATGAGAAAAAGAAAGTTAAATGTAACTACCGAATAATTGTGAGCTATTTATTTTTTATTAATCGACCATGGTATGTGTTATTATGCAATACTAATATGGTAATATGGAAGAATACCAAATTAATTAATTATTATATGTATACAAGAAAAAGAAAAGAAAGAATAAGAATGAGAATGGGAAGGAGAAGAAGAAACGGCTAAAGAAAGTTTATTATGCATATTTGAATCAATTTTAAAACTATTTCCAGTTTTAACAAAGTAACAAAATCTTATTACTACTACGATATTTATTTGAAGATCATTGAGTATAGTCTAGCAGAAAAAAAAAGAAGAAGAAGAAGAAGAAGATAATAAATGATGATAAATGAATAAATAATTGAAAGAAGAAATAAATGAACAGGGATAAATAACAAAGAGATACAACAAACGAATATGAAAGTAAGAAAAAAAATAATGATAAATAAATAAAATGAATAAATAAATTAAATTAAAAAAAAAAACAATTCTTTTCTAGACGATTATATAGCAATATTAAGAACATCATTGATCATCCCTGCGACAAAGAGACATATTTAATTAATAAATACGATCTACTATAGCTTATAATTAAAATTTACAAAAGAAACTAAAAAAAAAAAAAAACACTATAACTGTATTAAATGTATAAATGTACCCCAGATAACAAAACATTGAAAATATTATTGCTGTTTATACCTAAAGTCAAAGAGATATGTTAGATTGAAGAAAGTCCGTTTTTATTATTTTTTATTTCTTTGTTTTATTTAAAAAAAAAAAAAAAACAGGAATTGTGTCAATAATAAGTTAAAACATGTTCGAATGATTTTCATTTTTTATTTTCTTTTTAATTCATTTGACAATTACATTTATATATATTAAAAAAAAAAAGGAATCTTTATTTTGAAATGGTGATGATATTTTCAAGAATAATTAACAGTTTTTCTTATTGTTTCATTTTATTTTGCCGAATATTCCGCATTATCGCGGTTACACTAATACTGTGAAAATTATTATTTCGACGAGTGTATCCTGTACAATATTTTGTCCCTGTAATTGTAATTATAATTATAACAAGAACTGGGGGCAGCGTTAATATTATAATTGACTCGTTTATGTTATATTTCTAACGATTATATAATTAAATCTATCTATCTACGTTATTATTATAAAGAAGACGAGGAAGAAGATGATTAAGAAAAAGAAGATGAAGACGAAAAAAAAAAGAAGAATCAATGGAAGAAGAATAAGAATAAAAGAACGCAGGGCATGAAATGACAGAAACTCTTTTTGAATCTTTGTATATAGTGTAAATAGTGCTTTGTACATGTTGAATACTATTGTAATATGTAAATGAAACCGAGAGGAATATTCCTTTCACACAATAAAATGAATAAATACTTATGTGAAAAATTCGAAGTACGTATTACGTATATATATTACAGAGAGAGAAAGAGGTAAAGGTACTTTAATATGCCTTACATTATAAGTGTAGTATTTCTGTTTTTTACAATTATTGTCTCATAATATGCCGTTTATTCTGATATATTCGAATCCATATTATATCTTATAAACAGCAAATGCTGAATTCAATTATTCCCAATTCTAACGATTTCATAACACAGTTTTTATTCACATTGCTGCTACTGCATACATAAATAGATGTATTAAAAAAACACAACGATGGTTTCTATGATAGTTTCGGTGATGAAAGTTCAGTTTTCAGCCTGATTCCTCATCAAAGATTTCAGAACTTCAACGGCCTCGAATTGTTTGTTCTTTTGGGCCAACATCAACGGCGTTATACCAAGCGACGCGTGGGAGTCTGGATCAACGTATTCATTTTTACATATGAATCTTATCATCTCAATGTTCCCGGACTGTGCGGCAAAGTGTAACAAGTTTTGTCCCACGTTGTCAACGGCCTTAAAATCCGCGCTGGAATCAATTAGCTGCTTTACAGTAGGGAGATCCCCGCTTTTTACAGACTCCAAAAGCGGAGTGGATCCGGACGAATCTCTGCAGTTTATTGAACCCGGTTCTACCGACAATAGGAAATCGATGATGTCTCGATGTCCGTGAAAAGCTGAAATAATGGGAAAATAAAATGAGACTGAACGACTATATTTATTCATTTACATTCCCCTCAGAAACTCGTAAATATATACAAGTTTACCGGCAACGTGTAACGGACTTCGTCCGTTTTTACTCTTTGCATGTATAGCGATTCTACTGGGCGATTCTTCGGCCAGAATTTTTACCACTTCTGTATTTCCAGCGCGGCAAGCTATCATCAACGGTGTCCAACCGTCTTTGTTCTTCAGACCGGAAGCTGCGCCGTGTTTCATAAGAGTATCGACGCACCGCGTAGCCTCCGGCCCGGTTTTTGTACAGGCCAACATCAGCGGCGTCCAATCTGCACGCTTTAGGGGATCCACCGCTGCGCCTATTTTTCAGAAAAGGTGTTATTCCCGCCTCATACTCCGTTCAGACTATCTTTAAACTTCTCATGCAGAAATATCGAAGCGAACCCAAGCTTAGAAGATATTCCAATACGTTGTGTCTAGCGAATTGAGCCGCATCGTGTAACGGTCTCTTCATGTCTTTGTTCGCAACTTCGGTTTTGAAACGCGGCTCTACCCACGCCTCGCACAAGTACTGAGTCACCAGCAAGTGGCCTTCTCGCACTGCCAAATGTAACGCAGTATCTCCTGATACTACGTGACGATACGTTGTCCAGTCTTTCACATTGTGTCTCGACGAGAACTCTTTCAGGCTTTCTAAATCCCCCTTTTGACTAGCCTTGAGAAACTCTTTGCAAATGTTAGAATCCGGGGTATTGCTCATTTTTTGTTTATTTTTTGTTTTTATTTTCAGACTGTTATTCTTTCTTTTCTTTCATTCTCTTTGTCCCTCGATTCCATTCGTCGTTATCCTGAGAAGACAGAGTCTCGATCGTATTGGATTTTGTTGGAAAGATGCTCAAGCAAGTGGGCAACTCACTGTTAGTTCATTCGAACACGGTTTTTAACTACGAGAGAAGCAGAACGATCCACGTGTTTGACACCATTTTGATCAGCGCTGCGCCTTGGTATAGGCAATCTATAACTCATCAATTCGATGCGAGAGACATCGCCACGAAGGTGATGGCGGCAAGCAGTTCGATGTTATGAATTGATACTAAGTTTTGAAAATAATTAATACTATGAAATTAAAAAGACTGAAATTACAAATTATTGAATTGCCGGCAATATCCGGCAGTTGCGACGCTCGCACGTAGTAGTGAATACTTTCGCCATCTCGCGGTCAAGAGATCGAACTATTTTCACCGCAAAAATCACCGCCTAGTTATATGCAACCCGCATGCCCGTCGTGTAGGACAAAAATTTAATGCCTAACATCTGGCTCTAAGAAATATCCGGCTGCTCCGACGCTCGAAAATATACAGGAGACGTGTATAAAGACACGTATGCATGCGTATATCTTTACAAACGAATTTTCAGCACACCTTCTCGGGTCAGATGTTCTCCTGATACCAGAAGCAGAAATTTTGCGAGTTAAAATCCGTTTAACTCCGCAAATCGCTAGTATAAGTTAATTATAGGTATAGAGAGGTATAGAGAGACGTATGCATGAATGAATCAAGAGGCATATCCTTTTTCGGCACACCTCCTCGGGTCAGATGTTCTCCTGATACCAGGAGCAGAAATTTTGCGAGTTAAAATCCTTCTAACTCCGAAAAACGCTAGTAATAATGAATTATAGATATAGAGAGGTATAGAGAGACGTATGCATGAATGAATCAATACACATATCCTTTTCCGGCACACCTCCTCGGCTCAGATGTTCTCCTGATACCAGGAGCAGAAATTTTGCGAGTTAAAATCCTTCTAACTCCGAAAAACGCTAGTATTAATGAATTATAGATATAGAGAGGTATAGAGAGACGTATGCATGAATCAATCAATACACATATCCTTTTTCGGCACACCTCCTCGGCTCAGATGTTCTCCTGATACCAGGAGCAGAAATTTTGCGAGTTAAAATCCTTCTAACTCCGAAAAACGCTAGTATTAATGAATTATAGATATAGAGAGGTATAGAGAGACGTATGCATGAATGAATCAATACACCAAGCCTTTTTCGGCACACCTCCTCGGCTCAGATGTTCTCCTGATACCAGGAGCAGAAATTTTGCGAGTTAAAATTCTTCTAACTACGCAAATCGCTAGTATAAGTTAATTATAGGTATAGAGAGGTATAGAGAGACGTATGCATGAATGAATCAAGAGGCATATCCTTTTTCGGCACACCTCCTCGGGTCAGATGTTCTCCTGATACCAGGAGCAGAAATTTTGCGAGCTAAAATCCGTTTAACTCCGCAAATCGCTAGTATAAGTTAATTATAGGTATAGAGAGGTATAGAGAGACGTATGCATGAATGAATCAAGAGGCATATCCTTTTTCGGCACACCTCCTCGGCTCAGATGTTCTCCTGATACCAGGAGCAGAAATTTTGCGAGTTAAAATTCTTCTAACTACGCAAATCGCTAGTATAAGTTAATTATAGGTATAGAGAGGTATAGAGAGACGTATGCATGAATGAATCAAGAGGCATATCCTTTTTCGGCACACCTCCTCGGGTCAGATGTTCTCCTGATACCAGGAGCAGAAATTTTGCGAGCTAAAATCCGTTTAACTCCGCAAATCGCTAGTATAAGTTAATTATAGGTATAGAGAGGTATAGAGAGACGTATGCATGAATGAATCAAGAGGCATATCCTTTTTCGGCACACCTCCTCGGCTCAGATGTTCTCCTGATACCAGGAGCAGAAATTTTGCGAGTTAAAATTCTTCTAACTACGCAAATCGCTAGTATAAGTTAATTATAGGTATAGAGAGGTATAGAGAGACGTATGCATGAATGAATCAAGAGGCATATCCTTTTTCGGCACACCTCCTCGGGTCAGATGTTCTCCTGATACCAGGAGCAGAAATTTTGCGAGCTAAAATCCGTTTAACTCCGCAAATCGCTAGTATAAGTTAATTATAGGTATAGAGAGGTATAGAGAGACGTATGCATGAATGAATCAAGAGGCATATCCTTTTTCGGCACACCTCCTCGGGTCAGATGTTCTCCTGATACCAGGAGCAGAAATTTTGCGAGTTAAAATCCTTCTAACTCCGAAAAACGCTAGTAATAATGAATTATAGATATAGAGAGGTATAGAGAGACGTATGCATGAATGAATCAATACACATATCCTTTTTCGGCACACCTCCTCGGCTCAGATGTTCTCCTGATACCAGGAGCAGAAATTTTGCGAGCTAAAATCCGTTTAACTCCGCAAATCGCTAGTATAAGTTAATTATAGGTATAGAGAGGTATAGAGAGACGTATGTATGAATGAATCAAGAGGCATATCCTTTTTCGGCACACCTCCTCGGGTCAGATGTTCTCCTGATACCAGGAGCAGAAATTTTGCGAGTTAAAATCCTTCTAACTCCGAAAAACGCTAGTAATAATGAATTATAGATATAGAGAGGTATAGAGAGACGTATGCATGAATGAATCAATACACATATCCTTTTTCGGCACACCTCCTCGGCTCAGATGTTCTCCTGATACCAGGAGCAGAAATTTTGCGAGTTAAAATCCTTCTAACTCCGAAAAACGCTAGTATTAATGAATTATAGATATAGAGAGGTATAGAGAGACGTATGCATGAATCAATCAATACACATATCCTTTTTCGGCACACCTCCTCGGCTCAGATGTTCTCCTGATACCAGGAGCAGAAATTTTGCGAGTTAAAATTCTTCTAACTCCGGAAAATGCTAGTAATAATTAAGTATAGGTATAGAGAGAGGTATAGAGAGACGTATGCATGAATAAATCAATACACATATCCTTTTTCGGCACACCTCCTCGGCTCAGATGTTCTCCTGATACCAGGAGCAGAAATTTTGCGAGTTAAAATTCTTCTAACTTCCGAAAACGCTAGTATAAATGGATAAACATATAGAGACGTGTGTGAAGACACGTATGCATGCCTATATCTATACACCCAAATTTCCAGCACACCTCCTCGAGTCAGATGTTCTCCTGATACCAGGAGCAATAATTTTACGACTCAAAATTTCTGTAACTTCGATAATCGCTAATATAAACGAACATACAGAGACGTGCATGAAGACACGTACGCATGCCTATAAATATACAAATTCCAACGATTCTTAACTTATGGGCAATGAAAGGATAGGGGAAAATGATTCAACAATGAATTATTCAAGATCTTCAGAAATATTGAATGAAAAATTCGCCACCATATTATAATAATATACGTTTTCGGATAAACAACTTTATTACATGATTATTTTATTCAAACAGTGGCAGATGTGATTGCAATTCGTATAATGTATCATTGATATCAGTAAAGACTACATATTTGGTATATTTCAAGTTAGGAAACTAGTTAGAACTTCAATTGGGCTATACTAAAATCATTATTATACTTCAAACGAATCGTTTCGTCGACAGTACATGCTCGATATGACTGGATTTCGATGTTTCCCAAACATGAAAGTCGATTTAACTATCGGGAAATGCTTGTATTAAGAGTCAATCCTTTTGAAAACGATGATGATAACCACGCGATATCCACGAGTAGTTCCCATGATGTACAACGCCTTCTTACCATCACGATGGATCTGAAAAAATGAATCAATCATTATAGTTGATTGTATCAAAATTGATGTTACAAACGATGAAATATCCAGCATTCATCCATAGGATCTACAAGGCTAGATTTCAATGCTTTTTAACTACCATATAATTGAGATATCCTTTTGAAAATCAGGCGATTATGATTTATTAATGCTGAACCTAACGACAAAATCCATTAATAATCCGCAATACACACATATGACTAACTATGTACTCTTCAATCATTAAAATTTACAAAACTCGGTAAAAATGACTGACTATCTTTCCTGAACTTACCGCTTATAGTTTGGATAGGACTGGCTTCCTCCATGTCTATGTATGATCTCAGATAATCTTTCATCATCCGCGCCTTGTTATAGGCACTCGCACGGCACCGCACGATTCATGTACTCCGCGCAACCCTGGTGGATGCTTCTCGAATTACTTTTGCCGTATTTGGGCGAGCGGGAGTGTGTTTGAATTTGTAGTAGCGTTGAATGGATTGCTGATGGTTCGGAATACAATGAGGCGAAAATTGCTGTGCGAGAATTATTCCGTCACGTTTTCTGTACAATATTTTATAATTTTGATGGGAATCAAAGTGACAGATTGTTGTTATTATTATTTTAGTAACACATTTAATTTCTTAGTAAAATCGGTACATTTTTACAAGGCAACTTATCATATAATACTTAATAAAGACAATTCAGGCAATTCAATAAAGATCTGGCTATAATGATAATAATAATATAATATTAATATCGTTAATTTTAATTATAGAATTGTGTATTTAAATATATCTATAATTTATCGCTGATGAAATGTGGGCGATAAAATTCATAGATCTATTATTATGAAAACAAATGAAACAGCTGTAATGGTCGTGCGCTTTTAAAGGATTTACGGACTTTCTTTCTTTCTTACTTTCTTTCTCTGTTATTATTATTTTCTCTATTCTTTTCTTTATATCCTTTTACGATACACTACATACATAATACTGGAATAGTGCGGAATTGTCTGGTCAAGGCAAGCGTTTTCAATTCGACGATAGAATATACATAACCCAATTATTATCTGCATTGATCATGTGATATTAATATTTAATAACACCCTAAGAGAACGTCTTTTCACGAATAGATTAAATAAATAAATAAATGAATACACGCTCACTAGTTGTTATTTAATTTCAAATTCTCGTTAGAGAGAATTATGTAATATGAAAGAAGATAAAAATAAGTACGTACCTATTTAGTACCTTGGATTTTGAAATGGATTAAAATAGTAAAAAAAAAAATTAGTGTAATTTATAAAAAGAAAAGGAGTAGTAAAAAATGAAAGACAAAAATTGTTTTTTTTTTTCCGATCAATTATAGTAACGAAAAGACGTTTCTCGCCGGGGGATGATCTTCGCCGCAAGTTCAACCATTTTTACTATTCAACTAAAAGACAATACAGTGATATGGGTGAAAAAAATTAAAGTCAAAGAAAAGGAGGGAAAAAAACACACACGCACACATGTGAGAGAAAAAAAAAAAAAAAACTTCCAGCTACCTATTGTGATTAACGAAAGAAAAAAAAAAAAAAAAAGGAAAAGTTGGAAAAAAAAAAGAAATTATAATTGAGGGTGGGGTTCGAGGAACTATAAAATTAGCTATACAAAAGTTGCATCACTTTGGCACTATTTACTCAGCTCTATAACGTGCTTCTTCTAAATGATATGATCGCGTATATATATATAGATATATATATATACATATCTATATAGGATTAATATTGTTCACAAATAATGAAGGAAAGTTTATTTTATTATTATTATTTTTCTTCTTTATGTTTAAAAAAATTAATGTAATACTATATAATATACGTTTTTATAAGAGACGTGCCAAACTGGCCAGTCTATACACGAGACCACAATTCCGTGTGGCTAGATTTTAGCAACAAAAAAATAAAATTAACAAAATTAAATAAAAATATCAAGAACCAGAAATGAATGAAAACCCAAATGTAGAATCGATTGAGTTTCGAGAAATTTATTTACGATCATAGAAAAAGAAAGAGATGAATAGAAAAAAAAAAAGAAAGGAATAATTATGATCGATTATATAATATATAATGAAGAAGTATCGGTTACTCCGTATTTCCATGCAGATTCATTTTTCTTTCTCTCATCATTCTCTTTTATTTCATTACTATTCATTTATTTCGTTCTCTTCATTCTCAACTAACAACATTAGAATATTGAATTTTTTTCTTCAATTATAGGTCCGTTATGGGGGGGAAAAAAAAAGAAACTTAAATATCTAATGATGTAAGAGAGAAAAAAAAGAAACGAGAAACAAAATGGAAAAAAAATAAACAAAAACAGAATACATCTGGGGGACCAGCCTCTATAAATGCAGATATAATAATAATAATAATAATAATAATAATTCTAATAATAATAATATGTATATATATAATAGGACGCGAGCAAACTTAAATACGTATACATTTAATAAGAAATAATAAATCTGTTTTTAAGATTTTAATTAATATATATAAATTCCTAACGCCCTTACTAACTAACTATTTACAGAAGAGTCTATATCATATTATAATCATTAATCATCAAGTCCTTAATCCATTATACACAGTACACAGACTTATTATAGCGGTAGTACAACGCGATTGAAATTACCCAGGCTAGACATTTCATTGGAGAAAAGAAACAGCGAGAGAAAGAAAATTATTTTCCAATGAGTGTGGAACAGTGGAACAAAAAAAAAAAAAAAAACTTCTAAATACTCGAATTCCAATTAGGAAAGAACAAAAAAAAAAAACAATTGTTTCACGGTGAAAATTTTTCAATTTCAAGAACGAAACAAAAGTGAAACAAATAAAGATAAAGAACAAGAAAGAAAAAAACCTGGGCAAAATTTCATCGTTACATAGTGATTTTTCTTTTATTATTTATTTATTTTATTCCTTTTTTCATTATTTCTTTTAACCATATTATTATTAATTAGTATATTATATTAGATATAAATATAGAATGGAGGAATGAGACAATGCGAGCGGTGTTGCACATAGGTGTGTATATATATATATATATATGTATATATATATATACATGTAAGTAAGTATATAATAGGTATTGTAAATTTACGAGATTTGATTTGAAATCTATTTATCTATTAT
Organism: Rhogogaster chlorosoma; assembly: GCA_944452935.1. NCBI lineage: Eukaryota > Metazoa > Arthropoda > Insecta > Hymenoptera > Tenthredinidae > Rhogogaster > Rhogogaster chlorosoma. The sequence goes on along the minus strand of OX101801.1, from coordinate 2,641,130 downwards.
TATTAGTTATTATTTTTCTTATTTTTATTTTCTTATTTATTTATTTTTTTATTTTTTTACTTCTTCTCATCTCGTTTCCTTTTTTTCCATTTTTTTTTTGTTTTGCTTTTTTTTTTTTTTTGTTTTGTTTGTTTTCTCTTCTTTTTCTTTAATGCCCAAGATAGGTAGTAGTTAATTAATTAGTATTCGACACAGCTTATGATCGTGATTAAATCAATGTCCTATATATATCCATCTATACATATATATATATAAATATGTATGTAATCATAATAATACTAATCATAATAATAATGATAATGTTAATAATAATAATTATTAAATCATTGATATTATTACATATCTATTATTAAAGAATTATATAGCATATATAGTATATGTATTATATATATGTATATATATGCATAGGGTATAATATGTATGTATATGCATTATCGCTCGCAAAAATCTTCACACCGTTTATAATTGGTGTGCACCGATAATGTTGTAATGAGGTATAGATGATATACATATATATACTATATATATATATATATATATATATATCTGTGTGTAAGTGTGTGCATGTGTGTATGTGTTTCGATATTACCGCGATCAAACAATAATATATCGTTATATATTTAATATATAACGTTAATATAATATTTATAATTCATTACACAAGAATATCTGGATCAATTTATAATCATATATTATGATAATTACTATTATTATTAATATTATTATATACGATTATAACTATATGTATATATATACATATATATATATAAGTCTATATATATTCGTGATTCGATTTTTTTTTTTTTTTTTTCATCTTCTATCAATTGTAACTATTTCTTTTGTTATTATTAACTTTACTACTCATATATATATACGGTACAAGGTGAAATCAAGTCAGAAAGAAAGATATGATTAATTAATTAATCAATTATTATTATACATATATATATACATATATATATGTATACGTATACTGTATTCGCTTCAAAGTATAATTCACAAATTACTACTACTAATAATAATAATGATAATAAATTGTATAAAGATGTTTTCCATGTGGTACTTGTTGAGACATCAAATTTCCTTTAATCTATTCATAAATATATGACGTATGATTGTATGTGTGTATACATATATATTTATATATTATATATACTATGATTTGCCAAATTCTACTCGATTATTCAATGAATTATTTTTTTCTTCCTCTTCCTCTTTCTCTTCCTCTCTCTACTCTCTCCTTATAGGTATACATAGAAACTGAATGAATACGAAACCATATGCATATATATGTATATATAGAAACTATACATATATATATATATATGAAATATTGTTTTCTTTCTTCTTCTTCGCTTGGTTTTTGCAATAATTATCCAATAATAATAATAATAATAATAATAATAATAATAATAATAATAATAATAATAATAACAATGCTAATGACAGCAATGATTATAACATTAATAATAATATGAATTTGTAAATCGTTATTATTATTATATCGTCATGATTAAGAGACAGTATATATATATATATATATGTATTCCTATTCATATATATGTGTGTATATATAGTGAAGAATCAATGAATCAGCAGCACCAACCAATATAGTACGCGAATTACTCAACTAATTAATTAATTAATTAATCAATCAATCAATCAATCAAATATTAAACATTATCGATATTATCTACAGTATACGTATATGTATATATATACATATATATGTATATATTTATTATATATGTGTATAGTAGCTGTATATACCGAAAGAATTTTAATTTGGCGTTACAAATATATATATATAAGGAGAAAAAGGAAATTGGAACAAAAAAATTAAAAAAAAAAAAAAAACAATAAAAATATCTACATTCACTATATAATAATTATATAGATCAGATTCTGCAGCAGTTTCACAATTTCCATCACTTTCCTTTTCTTTCTTTTCTTCTATTCGCTTATTATGGTTCGCGTATACGTGAGGAAAAAAAGAAAAGAAAATCTCATCTATCACTTATCCAGCTCTCGTTAAACTCGGAAATATATATATATATATATATATATACATATGTATGTACCATATGCATGTACATGTATTCAAAAATCTCGAGATTATTATCCTCGTTGTTATATATATATGTAGTATAATACGGTGGGCACCGTGTAATAACAAATTACCTACTACCATACATTATATGATAATATTTTATTCAATAATAATAATAATAATAATAATAATAATAATAATAATAATATTGCAATATCTACAATACACGAAATATATGTTATGTTTTTAATAATAATAATAATAATAATAATATATAATATATAATATGTATGTATATATATATATATACATATATATATATATATATAATATATTATCGTTGTTTGTTTCTTTTTCACAATAATGGTAAGAACAATTGATCATCAATAATAATAATAATAATCATAATAATAATTGCTTCGAAAATAGGATATGGATCAAAGAATATATTTATATATACATATATATAATAATAATATATATATATATTATATTATATTATATTATATTATATATATATAATATAATGTATATATGCCTATATATATTCTACCAATTGTATTGGTATAATATAAACATGTGACGTTACCTATATATATATATATATATATACATATAAATGTATATATATACATGTGATTAGTCGCGGAATAATAATAATAATAATAATAATAATAATAATAATAGTAATAATATTTATTAGTCTTTAGACCGCTTTTTTTTTGGCGGTATTTTGGATATGGCGAGTAAGGGATGAATTATATCGAGGGGATTATTTTTCTTTTCTTTTTTTTTTTTTTCTTTCTTTCTTTTTTGTTCTTTTTTTTTCATTTTTCATTTTTTCATTTTTCTTTTTTTTTTTTGAGGGGCGGAAGGGAGTTTTGGGGTTTTCTTTTAGTCGGGGTGGAGGGTGAGGGGTGGGGGGGGGGGGGGGGGGCTATTCGTTAATTATTATATACGAAGAGGAATATACTACGCTTCGATCTGGTCTTCCGTACTAGGAGGCATCATGTCCGGTGCCATTGATAAATCTTCAGCCATGTCTTCGTCTTGACCCGAATCATCGTGGCCATGACTTTCTGGATATTCTCTGTCGTCGACTACCCCGTCGTCGTCATGCTCGTTCGGAGCTTCTAATAATTCACGTTTTATCAGTCTCGATAATTTACCCCCTTCGGGACTTTGGCCCTCCTGTTTTATGTGCACACCTGGTTCATCCAACGGTGACCTTTGCATCGTTACGATGAAATTAGAAAGAGGACAAAAGTTTCATTCGTCAATTACGTTTAATTTATTTTTCTTTTTTGTTTTCTTCTTCTTTTTTTTTTTTTTTTTTTTTTTTTTTTTTCGAAACACACACATATCAAAAAGTCGAAGAAAAATTCACATTCTTCGACCTATTTTTTTTTTATCAATACAAATTATCTGACAATCCTCTCTATTCGCACAGGAAAGCAGAAGATAAGAGAAAAAAAATTTTCGATCGAGGGTCATTCAATTTATCCAAAAAAAAAAAAAAAAAGAAAAATCAACGCGATCTGCAGTGTCCCAATTTCTTAAATTCTTTTTTACATTTACATAATATATAGATATGTATATATTTATAGCGACTCGTGCAACGATACCTGTGTATATTATAATATTAGAATTGAATTCATGTATATATTTAACAAATGTACGGAATCATTGCATGATATATAATATACAGATGTAGAGGTACTCACATCAAATCATTGTGGGCTAAGAGGTGATCCTTGTCTGGACTGGTCGCCGTCGAGGTGCACATAGAGTTGTTCAAGAACCCCATGTTAGACTCACCAAGCGCAGCCTGGAAATACTCAAATTGCATTAGATTATTAGATATTATTAGTAACGGTATAAAAACAGACATAAATAAATGAAAGAAGAAGAAAAATGATTCAATCGAAAAAAAAAGAAAAAAAAAAAGGGAATAAGGAAACAGTGAAATCGTTGGTAGGTATCTATGGCAGAGTGAGATCGTTCATAATAATCGATAAACGATAATCGAGGATCAGATTTTCATTGACTAATTTTGTTATTGTTATTTTTTTTATCCTTTGGACTTTGGTTTTTGAATTTTTCTTCATTTTCCTTATTCTTTAGATAGTTACCTGGAGATTCGCGTTCAGCGCATCGCCGTACATAGTCGGGCTGTGAGTGAGAGTTGGACTTTTCGATGGTACACCCCTGAAGAGGAATAAAAATATCGTTTAAAAATGTATGAGGAAGAATCTGGTCTTTTTTTTTTTTTATATTTGGTACATTTTTTTTTTTCTCAGAGAATTTAAATCGAAGAATTATGTTATTTGTTTCGATTTCTAATTGAATCCTGAAAATTGGTCATTACTTACGAACTATAAAATATAGTAATATAAATATATATATATATATATAAATATGCATATATATATATATATATATATATATATATTTATATGCATATAGATATATAAAAGAGTGAGAATAGAATAAATATATATTGAAAAATAGAGATGTATATGTATAAATATCTACGTATATCGAATAATATGTAAAAAACATCAAAGATATAATTATAAAGGTAGCTATAGAATATAAGATATTTAAATATATATATAATATGGAATATATATTATGGATAAAATATAGAGAGTGTAAAAAAGAGAGTTTCGAAAATATTTACCTACCGTTTAATATTATACTAATTATACACAGGCGTATATCTGTTTATTTATACATATATATATTGTATATACGTAGTATAAACAAACATACACGTGTAAGTATATATAATTAGTATAATATGTATTTCTTTATAAAGATGATATGGCATCACAACCATAATTGGCAGAAATTGAGAGAGATTAGATAAAAAACGTTTACTTATATATTATATAATAATATAATAACGACAATAAGAAGAATAAGAATAAGAAGAAGAATAAGAAGAAGATGAAGAAGAAGAAGAAGAAGAAGATTAGGAAATAGAAGAAAAACTATCTATATTTACATATTGTTTCAAATCGTCAAAGAAATAACTATAATCAACCACTTTTTTCTTTTTCTTTTTGAATTTTTGAATCTATTCATTGATCTCAACAATCCCATCGTACATCGTAATAACGATACGATTTAACGTTTCGATTTGAAACAGGTTCGTTATTTATAAATGGCCGCAGGTTACCTTAATTATTGCTTACCGTTTTTTCCATCCGTGATCCCTCTCGTCGTTGTACTTCCGTAAAAATTGTATTACTGACCGATTAGCGAAGAGGTCACATAATTAATTGCAATTGAATTGAATTTTTTTTTTTTTTTATGCAAATTTTCATTACCGTTTGCAATTAAGAACGTAACGATTTCGATTTATAATGCTGCGTTGATCATGCATGCGTTTAATTAATCAATTAATCGATAAAAAATTAATCAATTAATTAATTAATTATTTTATAATATCAGCATAATTAGAATTAGAAAAAGAGATAAGAAGAAACGTATAAAAATCCTTTGGCCATTCATGAAATAACTATTAACTAATATATTTTCTATATATGTATATATATATATGATATGAAAAAAAGTAGAGCGATATATATATATAAATGTAAACTAGATATACAATAATAATTAATTAATATATTATATATATATATAAAAGAGAGAAATAGATATATGTAGCGAAAAAATGTGGTTTATCTTATATATATATATATGTGTGTATTATTATATTATATGATATAGATTTTTCAAAAAAAAAAAAACGAAAAAAAAAGATAACCCTATGTCTTAATATTATTATTATGTTATACGTAGTGCGATTATGATAATTAATCTATAATATTAAGAGAGATAGACAGAGAGAGAGAGAGAGAGAGAGAGAGAGAGAGAGAGAGAGAGAGAAGAAAAGAAGACGAAGAATATAAAAGAAAAAGAAAAAAATTATATCTACTACTATGTACTAATAATAATATAATATATGAATATTATATATATATGATATGTTATATAATTAATACATTATTTTATATAAATATATATATTGTCTGTTTTATAATACCTGGTTCGAATAATCATCGATATTATTTTTTTCCCCACTTTCTCACGAGTTCTGGATCGCCTCAATTACTTATAGTATATTTACAATTATGGGACACGCGTACGTCACATTTTACACATGCAGCGGCAATTAATAAACGAATTATTATCGTACGTAAGCTGCGGTATATATTTATATGTATATATATATGTGTATATAGGGGCGTATGTATAATTTATCAGGCATTCCTTTAGCAGCACACACTTATATATATATATATATAAATATACATACATACAACCCTTAACCGCGTACATAACAGAAATTATATTTTTCTTTCGTGTATAAAAACAATTTCTGAACAAACAAGAGAAAGAAAAGAACACAACAAAAAACATAACAAAGAAATAAAGATTGAAAAATATAATTTTTTTTCTTTTTTTTTGTCTTCTCGTTTCTCTCAATTTATGAAAGATGTGAAAGAAATCGTTACTGATTTACCGATGTATTCGCAATTTTTTTTTTTCCTTCAAAGTATAAGTGAAAAAAAGAATATAAAAATGATCATTTTTTATTTTATTTTATTCATTTATTGATTATTATTATTATTATTTTTTTTTACGTTTCTAGTCAAAAATCGAGAAAACTGATTCAAAGCTGTTACATCTCTCAATTCCAATTAGTCCTGATAGCGAGATCCAACGAACAACAACGAAAACCGTAATAGAAAAAAGAAAAGAAAAGAAAGAAACAGAAATCAGACACACTAAAAAGTTCGCCAAATAAGCCAAAAGCGTCTCTTCCTGGTATATCTGTTCGATACACGTGGTTTTTATTAGTTTTTTTTTTTTTTTTTGTTTTTCTTTTTACTCATGCAATTTAAGCGGGGAACCTAACTAGCGATAATCAAGTGTATATACTATATAGTTAGGGGATGATAGCGAAGCGGACAATATGACTCGATGTGATACTAATTGTATACTGGATGGAGGATATATTATATTGGCTAAAATATATACCTAGACACGGATCATACGGGAATTTACTTTTTTTCTCAATAATTCGCCCGGATAAGAATCACGAATCAAAAAGAATGAATGAAAAAAAAAATTATTACAGGGTTTGCCAAATCTTTTACATAGTTTATGATTTTCGGATTAACCCTGCCTAGATATATATAATATATATAATATATAGCCGGGGGGTATGGAGATGCGGGAAAACAGCGAGCTGGTAATAATAATGAAAAGGAAAAGACGAAAGTAAAAAAAAAAAAAAAAGAAAATGAATGAATAAGTAAAGAAAGAAAAAAGGAAAACGATAAATTATAATTTTCACATCTAGACGTATACAGTGGGAGATAATTTTTTTCTTTTTTTCTAACTCTTCTATATCAGAAGCTATTACGAGCTAAGGGATGCTACGTGTGGGGGGGGGGGGGGGGGGGCTATATTATAAGGGTATATCGACGCAAGCACGGTGATTGATGCAGGGGTTTGAATAAATAATTTGCTCAATATATATAATAGCTAATTTTCAAAGGGCCGGCACCTCCGATACCTCGTTACTCGCATTACTCGTATTCCACCCCGTATAAGTTTGTGTAAAAAAAAAACTACCATTTCTTAACTTTTGCCTTTTTTTTTTTTTTCTTCACCCAATTTCTCTGCGCTTAACAAACGAGAAAAAAATTTTCCTTGCGCGGAACGATTTTTGTAAAATTCACACAAAAGAGCAGACTGAGAGATAGTGAAAAAAGAGAGAAACAGTAGAAAGACAGAGCCAGTGGGGGTGCGAGAGACGAAAATTAAGGGACCAATATTTCCCTCAAAAAATAAAATAAAACAGCGATCAGAATCCAAGAGAATCTTTGTTTCTTTTCTTTTTTTTTTTTCTTTTCTTTTTTTTTATCGAAAGAGGTGAGGTGGCGACCTCTTTGTATGAACAACGACTAAGCGGGTGATTTTCTCTAGGTTTCTGGGTCTGGGTGCGGTCTTGGGGTATGATTCTTTTTTTTTCCATTTTTTTTTTTTTTGGTTCGTTTTAATTTCTTTTATTAAGAAAGAAAATTAAAACTTGAACACTGCGCGGATAGGGTTTTCGGGATTCGGTATAAATTGGGTAGGCTAGTTTTGGGGTGATTGGTGTTGTTTTTTTTTTTTTTTTTTTTCAATTTTTTTTCTCAAGGGTTGAGGGGAAGGTGGGGGGGGGGGGGGGGGATAGGTCAGGGTATACGTATTCGATTATTCAGCCATCAGCGAGAATTCTAAAAAGTGGTGGTGCTTACTGTGCGGAGAGGTGGGGTGGAGTGGGTGATGGGGTTGGGTCATATTTCCTGGGACGGCCGCGGGACAGATGCCGGCGTTTTACGAACTCGGCGTCGTCCACCATCCAGAATGACCCAAAGTCGTCTTCATACCGCACAAAACACTTGTGCAATGATAGATTGGTGCGGATCGCGTTCTGTATACACAGACAAGACCACCAAGAAATAGAGAAAAGAGAGTAAGAGACAAAAGTGTTTTGGATTTCAGTCTCTAATTTACCTTGACGTCCATATTTTTTTTTTTTTTTTTCTTTTTTTCTTTTTAACAAAAGTAAGTAAAATAGAGAATAAAAAAAAAGAATTTTCGTTTCGAAAACAAATAGAAACAAAAAAAGATAGAAATAAAAAAATATACAAATTTTCGTATAAATCTTTCTTTTCCTTAGTTTTTCTTTTTTGTTGTTATTGTTGTTGTTGTCGTCGTCGTTGTTGTCGTTAACGTATATATATATATATCCTATGTACGTACGTAGTATATATATATATATATGTATGTATACAGTTAAATGAGAAAAAAAAAAGAAAAAAAAAGAAAAAAAGGGGGTCGTTGGTAAAGGGGGCTGGGGGAAAGAAGAACCTGTGTGATATTTCGTTCTTTTTTTTTTTCCTGCTGTCTCCTATAACAAGAAGCCTCGTTCAACCTGCGACGTATAGGCTTGTATGTGTATGTTTGTTAGATTTTTGTTTTTTTTTGTTTTGGTTTCGTTTAATATTTTTTTTTGTTTTTTTGTTTTTATCGGTTTCTCTCCGCGTCTCCCCCTCGATTCTCGATTTCAGCTCTGCAGTTCACTGCACCATCTAATCATCATCATCATCATCTCGTTGTACTCTTCTCGCGCACGCGAGAGAGAGAGAGAGAGAGAGATAGAGATAGAGATAGAGAGATAGATAGGGAGAGAGAGAGAGAGAGAGAGATAAAGGGAGATGTATATATATATTATAGATAAGAGAGAGAATTAAGAGAGAGAAATATAGAGAGAGAAATATTGTGAGATAATATATATTATAATATAATATAGAGAAGAGATAGAGATATATATGTATATATATACGTATACATAAACGTATATATGTGTATATATATACGTATATATATATTATATATATGATTTTGTTAGTTGCTGCAAAGCCCTTCGCATGCTTATATGTTTAAAGCACACCTCTACCCCACGCCTCACACATGTCACACACTCTTTAAATTTATTCAATATACATATTAGGATGACAAATTATTTTCTCTCAAATTCCCAATTCAAGATTTCACGCAAAAATTTTCTGTATAAATAGTTTTTCAGGATTTGACTAAAAGATAATTTAATTTATGTGAAAATATAAAAACCATTTTTATCTTCTATTCTCATTCATATACTGACTCGCACCATCTATATTTATCTATCGTAATTATTCATCAAATTGCTGAAAAATTTTCGGCCAAAATATAAATCTATGATATTCATACGGGTAGGTCGATAAAAGACCATTGTTCAAATGTTGAAAAATTCTCGAGCTACTTTTAAATAAGAATATTTTTTGCCCAGAATTTTAAAGCACTTTCATAAATATTATAACGATAAAGAAATATAGGGGGTGAGATTTAGGAGGAGATAAGAGAAATGAAAAAAATTGATTTTTGATAAATTAAATTAACTCGAAATTTTGGGATGAGACCGAAAATTGGGAATTTAAGGTCAAAAAGTTGTCGTCCCAATATACCTGTATATATATATATATATATATATATATATATATATATGTATACAGGTATACAAATACGTATATAATACATGGAAATTAAGTATTTGAAAAAGCATATATATATTTAAAAAAAAAACAAGAACAGAAAAATGAAGAAGAAAAAATAAAAAATGATATTGTGATCTAAGAAAGACGTAAGAAATTGATATATGTATATATATATCGTATATGTATATATGTATACACACGCCACGCAAGCAACAATCGCACACAGCATATATATAAGTGATATTTGAATGTAATAGGTATAAATGGGGAGAAAAAAGAAAAAGAAAAAATTGTAACGAAAAATAGTAAAGAAAAACAAAACGTCGTCGTATCATGTTTTCGGGACAAATTTTTCGAACTCATTTTGAAATCAATTTTTAAGTTTAAATAAATTTCCCATCATAATTATATTGTCCGAAGAAAACTTGACACTATATACTGATAAAGATCACTGCGGATTATATGTATATATATAGAGAGAGAGAAATTGCGAGAGTGAGAGAGAGAGAGAGAGAAAAAGAGAGACACACACACAGAATTACACAAGCGACGAATAAATTACGATTGTAATAAATCTATAATTATATAATAAATATAATTAATTTATATATATGTATACGACTTAATTATAATAATATATATATGTGTATAGGTAATAATAATGATAATAGTAATATGTATGTATATATATATAAAAAGAGAGAGAGAGAGAGAGAGAGAGAAAAAAGCGAGATAAAAAGAGAGATTTAAATGGAATATAAATATATATATATATATATATAAAAATATGTAAATGCGTGTATCATATGTATGTGTATATATATTAGACATGATATAATAGTATATAGAAAAAGTAGAAAAAAAAATTTATATATATGTATGTGTGTGAGAGAGAGAGAGAAAGAGAAAGAGCAGAGATAAATATGTAGTATATATATATATATATATATTCATATGTATGCATATTGAAAAAAA